>JAWNLL010000475.1:0-701993 GCA_035042425.1 Drosophila flavopinicola | reverse complement strand
ACTCAATGCTGGCAACTGTTGCTGCAGCAACGGCAATTGTTACGCCCGCTGCTGCTGCTGCTGCGGCTGCATCTGCTGCTGCTGCTGCTGCTGCTGTGCTGTCTCCAGTGAGCACTCATCGGAGCGTTCACTGTACAGCAGCCACAACTCGTGCATACACATGCCGGGTCTGATTGTGAATGCATCGCCAGGTGCAGCTGCAGCTGCAGGAGGAGTCGCTCCACCGCCGCCGCCGCCGCCGCCCTTCGCCGACAAACGTTCGCCCATTCACTTTCGGGAGGGACGACGGGCCAGCGACGGTCTGGTCGCCCAGGGCCTGCTCAGTTCCAATACGCTGCTGGGCGCGAGTCGCGTCTATGGCAGCTATCGCTATGAGCAGGCCAAGCGACATGGCTGGCTGGAGATACAGCAGCTGCAGCACGAGGCAGCATCCATTTATGCGCCACACGCGCCGCTCACCCTGGAGGAGCTAACGCTGGCCAATTGTCAATTTTCGCCGGGTCAATTCTATGCGCTGCCAATGAAGCCACCACAGCATCAGCAACCACATCCACATGCCCATCATCATCATCATCATCAGTTGTCCTTTCCGCCGCCGCCGCTGCTGTTGGATGCCACCAGCACTGACTTGTATGCGGGGCATGCTTTGTATGCGCCACCGCCGCCGCCGCCACCCGCCGGTCATCTCATCTATCCACACGCACACACACACACACATGCACACGCGCACGCCCATGCGCATGCACATGCTCATCTGGGCGCCATGTCGCCCATGCAGAAGCCGCCGCTGCAGCAGCAGCTGCTGCAACATCGTCTGCTGCAACAGAAGCGACAGCTCTTCCAGAAGCAATACGCACTGGAGGCCCAGCTAGCAAGTCGTCATCATCATCAACAGCAACAGCAACAGCAGCAGCAGCATTTTCAGCATCATCATCATCTGCAGCATGGGCACGTCCAGGAGGAGGAGCTATATGAGCTGGCCATGCTGGAGCGTCCGCGCAGCGGTCCACCACGACTGCAGCACTCGCTGACCATGCCCGGTGCGCATGCCTACAGCCAAATGAATCTGAAGACTTCCTACATCAGCCAGTCGGCAAACAGCGAGTCAACGGCAACGCCCGGAGCAGCAACGCCGCCGCCGTCCACGACGCCAGCAACGCAGCAAGCAGCAACAGCAGCGCAGGCAGCGCTGCTCAATAGCCATCCAGTGATTGGACATGGCCATAGTCATCCTCATTCCCTATCCCATGCCCATACCCATACCCATACCCCCACCCACTCCCACTCACATCACAGCGAGGCGGAGTTTCATGTGCGTGGACAGACGACAACGCCGCCAGGGCTCAGCCTGTTCACGCCCAGCTGGCAGACGCTGGTCAAGCCGCTCAGCGAGAGTCCCATTCTGGAGATATCCGAGCATCTGGAGTCCGTCTGAAGCGAAGAACACCTTTTTTATTACGCTCGCAATCGCAATCGCAATCGCAATTACAAATACAAACTAACATAATTAATTACAAAGTGTACAGTGCTCGCTCCCATATTACAACTCCATGCCAATTACGCTTTTGCAAAACTTCTAGTTTCGCATAGACTGCATTTAATAACAAAATACCACCAGCTGATACAACAACAACAACAACAACATACTAATCAAAATGTTCAGTGAAAAGGTCGCCAATAAATTTTTTGGCTGTTAAATTTAAAAATTAGACTATGAGTAGCTCATGTAAGTCCGCGCAATTTCATATTATATATATACTACATACATATACATATATATATACCGAAGATGATGGAAATAAGAAATAATAGTTACATTCAGGGACTGTAAAGCTTATGAGTTTTATTTATAAAAATCACTTTTATCACTTGTCAAAGTAAATTTAATTTTTTGTTTTCCAAAAATAACGGTTAACGGCTAAAGACTTTCAAATAAAAGTCATTCACAGACCTATATTTGCTGAAAATAAGACTGTTATTTATTTTTGTTTAAAATATAAAAGTCGTGAATTAACGTTATTTAAAATGTAAAAAAAAAAATATCAAAAATAATTGATATTTTCTTGTATAAATAACTCAAAATAACCGTTTTAATTACATTTTAATACTTGAAGCTATAGCAAATCGTTAGTAGTGTTTTTTTTTTTTTTTAAAATATTTCATTTACTTAATAACAGTTGTTTTCGGTCCCGATTTATATTCAGACATATAGTAGAAGTACAATATATTCCTATGGCAGCTATATGATATAGTAGTCAATTGTTGTTACATTTTTGCTTACAAGTTAGGAAGATTATTCAAACTAGAGCTCAAATTTCAAAAGCTATTCTCGAAATCTCAAATTTAAGAAATTTGTATTTTTTTTTTGTAATTTTTTTTTGTAGAATTGTAATTCTTGGAGCTTATAATTTCTGAGCGGACACTGTTATAAATTAATCCATATACATGCATACAATACTATATACATATACATATATAATATACGATACTATTATACGATAATATTATATACAAGCACACACACACACACACACACACACCCACATCTACATTTTTAGGCTTATACGTGCATACAATACATTACCGTTAGAGAGATCCGTTCGTTCTATTTGACACTTGAAATTTGTAATCGAAATCGAATTGAGGGGGATACATATATACATGTATATATATATATACATACATATATATATGTATGTGTATATATATATGTATGTATTACCAGAATATTGGATCACTTAGTTGTGTTACTAGCCTTAAGTAGTCCAAGTTTCGTACGCATACACAGAAAACAAAAGAAAACACACACACACACACACACTGGCATATACAATATGTATATTGATAATAATTATATATTAAGCTATACTATATATATATATATAGATATATATATCTGGTATTCTCTGGTACTGGACGCAAGATTCTAAATTCCCAAAAAACAAAAAAAAAGCAAAACCAAAAACGAATTAAGAAAAAACAACATAAAACTACATATATCAATTATTCGAAGCATTTATTGAAGGCATAGGATATTGCATTATATATATATATATATATACTATATACTATACTATATATATATACATATACATATATGTATTTGTATTGGTACAATAATTAGCGGCAAGCAAATAAATAAAACATCGATTGTTCTTAAACATGGAATTCAAATGTAAACCAGATATTAAAAGTCATTTGGTATAAAATGCAATACACTTTTTCGATCACACGCTCCATTATCGAATTATCGATTTATCGTTCAGTATTCTGGGCTGAAAGGACTGCGTTGCGGGACGGGCGGGAATGATCGGCGAGAGCGAAAGGCGGCGACTTCAACTTGATAAGTATCTACAATAGATGTTATATACAAATATGGTAAGAAGTTTGATAAGTACATATAGGCTAATTGCGATTATATGGATATTGATATACATATCTCCGTTTTAATACAAAGCTATGCTACTTTCTTTTGCCCTGGCTAAATTTACTTTGGTCGCATAGTTGATTCTAATTTGCATAGTTGATAAATTTACAGAATTTTCATTTTGAAATAGATCCTTACTATAATTTAATTTAATTATTTCTATGGACCAATTTCGATGAACATTCAATTGTATATTGAAATGTGATTTGTACGGTAAGAATAGCCACATTAAGCCACAAATACGACCAATAGCGATTTTGAGTTAGAGAATAAAGTCTATAATTGAGGAACAGATCTTTGGAAGCAGATGAAATCATAAAAGTCGTATTGTTTTTAAGAAATTATTATTACTGTTACTTCCGTTTTTGAAAATCCTGTACACTTCTAAGTATTCAATGGATTTGCATATGATTATGATCTATAATTGAGGAACAGATCTTTGGAAGCAGATGAAATCATAAAAGTCGAATAGGTTTTAAGAAATCATTACTTATGAATATGAATATGAATCGGAATATGAATATGGATATGGATATGGATGTGAATCTGAATATCCCCTCTCATATACTTTCACACTACATACAATGGCACTCAGATGATTCCTACGTGATGTACAGTAGCTGCTGGGACGGAACTCGATGCTTTTTGAGGGCCCGCTGCTGCTGCTGCTGCTCGGATTGATGGCAGCGGAGGAGATTCCAATAGGCGCGTCTGTACTCGCTGCTCATGAGGACATAGATCAGCGGATTGATGCAGGTGGTCAGATAGATGAGCAGATAGCCCATTATGTTGAAGACGTGCACATCGTTGGCACTCTTCCAGATCTTGGCCAGCGTTATGGGCAGATAGCAGATGACGAACCACACGAATATCACCAGTATCATCTTCAGCAGTCGCCGATCCTTCTGGCTCATCCGTCCCGGATATATCGATGAGGCATTCGACGTATTGCCCATTGAAACATAATGCGATTTGCGGGGACTGAAACGTGTGAAGGAGGTGCGCAGCGAAGTGGTAATCGGATTTTTACTGAAAATATATACATATAAAGAGAGAGAGAGAGATAGAGGAATAAGATAAGCAAATAAAAAGAAAGGGAGTACGAATTTCCGGGTAAATAAATATTTGTACGACTTGATATACGATTTAAGAGCAACTATATACCTTTAGGTATATTTAGAAAACGCAGTAAAAATATAAGTTCAATTTTCTAAAATTAATTTTAGACCATTGGAATTTGTATTTCTGTTAAATGTTTTCCGTTTAAGAATGTGTATTATTTTCGTACACAATTTAAACTAAAATGCAAATGACACAAGTCCTCTTATTATAATCTGAAAGAAACATGCCTATATAATATATAAAATAAAATGGAAAGTACGTTACTTAGTTTTCAATAACTTTAGATTTTCTCTATAAATAAGTATGCTAAAAATAAGTATTTCTAAAAATAGAATCAGCATATGATACATGTTGGAGTTTTAAGAAATAGTAGCTAAGGATGAAAAGAGAAACGAAATTTCTGGACTTTTATTATATTTTATATTTAAAGGCTCTCTCAAATTGTCTACACAAATAATTCAATATTATTTGAACATCAAATATAAAAACAAGTAAGAGCGCTCTAGTCGGGAGTGACCGACTAGCAGATACCCTGAGCCCAGTCCTTACATTCATTCATACTAATTAATCTATCAATGTATATACATACAAACACAGACATGCTGCAGAAGAAGCAGTACAAGCAGTGCAAGCGGCCTAAGCAGTTAGCAGTTCCACTGAGCCCCACACAATGGAAAGTAAAATCTTAAATAACTTCTGTGCTTATTGTCCGATCTTTCTGACATTTTTGGGACATAGCAATAATAATACCATAGACCAAACTTTTTTGAACTTTTGGGAGGATTGGGGGTCGTACCCAAAAACTGAAATATTTATAACATGGGTATGCTATTCGCAATTATACATGCCAAATTTGGGGCCTCTAGCTCTTATGACTTGTATGTAAGTTATGGCCTAAAAACGCTAGTCTGAAAACAAAACTTATCGATAGCTCTTGAACGGGACGATTTATCGATAAAATGAATAAATGAATGATCTGTCCTGGGACTACGAGAACTTATGTATATTCCTAATATGAAGTCTCTAGCTCTTATAGTCTCTGATATCCGCGTGTTCATACAGACAGACGGACATGGCTAGATCGACTCGGCTGTTGATACTGATCAAGAAAGAATATATATCCTCTATATGGTCGGAGATGCTTCTTTATGCCTGCTACATACTTTCGCACAACTTGAATGGGTTCAGGGTATCAAAAGTAGTGTTCAAAATATGTGCGATTTGTTCGCTGTGTCAAATAATTGTAATACTATTATGACCCTACATATATACTATATATATACCCAGTTCGTTAGGTAACCGTTTGCTTTAGCACTTGACACTTGCATACCAAATTTGCCAACTGTTGACTGTATTGTTAGCGAGATCTCTCAGTTAAGATTGGGTTATACTCACGAGTTGCGGCCCTGGTCCAGCTGAGTTTGAGTTTGTGATCGAGTTAGGCGAGAGTCGCTCGGTGCAGCGGGCAACGGGAAAGTGGAGTCGGACGCGGTTTGCTTGCTATTGCTGAGATGATTGTGATGCAGGACGACATTGGCATCGATGGGCGCCTCCTGCTTGATGCTGTACGAAATGGGGAAGCTCTCCGAGGAGGCGTTGTCATCGATGAAGGCCAAGGACTCGCTGACCACAAACGGGCGCATTGTGCCCGAGTCCTCTAGCCGGCTGACGCTGCTGCTGTCCTTGTCCTTGTTCTTGTCCTTGTCCTTATCCACATCCTTGGCCCTATGCTTGTCCGGCTGCTTCTCCTTGCTCGGCGGCTTCTCGATCGGCGGTTGGATGGGCGGCGTTGTGGCCACCTCGGCACTCTTGGCGCCCGCCCGAATCGCCGCCTGGCGCACCAGCAGAAAGATCCTCGCATAGCAGATGACAATGCAGACGCAGGGCAGCATGAAGGCGGCCATGAAGAGGAACTCCTTGGGCGACCGATCGTACTTGTCGTGCAGTATCGAACAGGAACCAATGCTGCTGTCCAGCCCGAAGCGACCCCAAACGCCACGCCACGTGGGTATCATGATCGAAAAGGTCACAAACCAAGTGCCGGCCACCATCAGCGCCAGATAGCGTCGCTGATAGATCCTGCAAAGGATAAGTGCACAAAAAATGTATTTTAGTTTCAAATAAATTGATTTGAAGAAATTTCATAAGCTGTACAAAATCGTTTTGTCGCGTAACATTTTTTTTGTTTGTTCTAAGAGTATTTAATTCATTGCCAGTTGTATGGCAGCTATAAGAAATAGTGATGCGATCCGGCCGGTTCCGACCAATGTGCTGTCCCTTTGAATAATAAGTCTCTGTGCAAAGTTTTATCGCGATAGCTCAAAAACTGAGGGACTAGTTTGCATACATACAGACAGACAGACAGACAGACAGACGGACGGACATGGCTAGATCAATTTGTATTGTCATTCTAAGCATAGTGGCAGTAACTTTTGGGGGTCTCCGACGCGTCCCTTTATGCGTTACACACTTCAGCACAAACTGAATATACTATGTATTTGCTTCGAAAAGAGTATAATAAAATTACATGCAAAAATAAAAAAATTATTGGAATTCATTTGTATTAAATAAAAATATTTCTCAAATTAAATACGTTTTATTTACGTCACTTCTTTTTTGATCAAATATTTTAATTACAATAATTTTAAAATTAAATCAATTTAAAGTCCAGCGAAATGAAGAAATATATTTTATCCGTTCAAAACCGAAATAAATACAAAAATAATTATGAATAAAATAAATAAAAGAAATATACATAAAATATATTTGTAGTAAATCAGTGCTTGAAGAAATTGAAGTATAATTCTGAGAAATAAAATCTGTTATTGTTTTTGTGTCATAGTATAAGTTTTACTTGCAGCAGATAATAAGAAACAAAAACCCAAATGTGAAAAGTGAATATGCACTCGAGTGATGCGAAATTTTATTGTCTTTATGTGTGTAATGTAAACATCTTTAAAAATCATCATACAGCGATATTAACATTAAGTTTGTTTTGTTCAACGCAAAAACGCCCACAACAATTTTGTTCCACAAAAATGTTCATTTCATACTCAAATTTGTCTTTTTTAAGTGCAATTTGGAGAGGCATTTAATTGCAATCACAAGTTGGCAACTATTTGTTTATTTGTTTGCAAAAAATAATTAAGAAAGTTAACATGTTGATTAATGCTTACCGTGGATACTGGCGCGGATGGGCAATGATGATGTACCGATTGATGGTGATCAGTGAGACGGAGAGCAATGAGACGGCCAGGAGACCATAGCGGAGCAGCGGAAAGAGCCGGCAGAGCAGATCACTGTGCGTCCAGGCACGCTCCATGAACGTGGAGGCAGCCAGCGGCAGATTGAAGCAGCCAAAGAGCAGATCCGAACAGGACAGATTTATGATGAATATGGCCGTTGAGTTGCGAGTCTGTTTGCCACGCGACAAGGCGACGATTGTCAGCAGATTGCCGGGCACGCCCACAATGATGAACACAATGCATGCGATCCATGCGAACGTTAGCAGCTCATCCGAATAGCCCTCGAACAGCTCGTTATCCAGCTGATCCACGCTGCTCCTGTTGCCTGTTGGGGAGGCGCCACCGGACTTGCGGCCCAGTGCCAAAGGCTCCGCCATGCTGGCCACACTGAAGACCTGGATGTGCTCCGTTCCCTGGCTATCCAATGCATGAATCATGCTCTGTGTGTGTGTGTGTGTGTGTGTGTGTATGTGTGTGTAGAGGTGTGTGTACTTCTGGTGTCAAGGAATGCGGCGTTTCAAACTATGACGCGCTCGTTCCTGCGCCGATTTTTGTACTAAACTAAATTCTATACATCCACACTAGTTCAAATAGCAAAACCGAATCCAGCAGAAAGCAACAAAAACAACAGCATCAAGTATGCTCAATCGGCTAAAAGCATGCACGACTTGCTGATGCCCTGCATAGTATACAAATATCATAATAGAGCTTTCATTACTTTCTTATTGAGTCAGTTTGTATGATTTGACCTTAAGTATTCACATACAAAATTTGTTAACTTCAGCTCTTCTATTTCCTGAGTTCACTGGGTCAGAGCAATTCGTCTACTCTAAAGGTTAAAAAACATATTCGATAAGCAGATATAATCTACATAACAGATTTGCTGGCTCTTGCTTTTATACTTACCGAGATTGGGGCTTTATAATAAAAAAGAATTTATAATTCAAAGAACTATAATGCCATCATTTAAAAACATATGACATCTGCCTGTAGTTATTTCGAACCTCAATCTGAATTTCATAACTCTAGCTTCTCTTGTTCCACAGATCACTTAGTTATATCAACTGTTATATGAAAATTCATTTATAATATTTGATAGCCTTTAGTGATCAGCACTCTAAAAATTTCCCGCACATTCGACAAACATAATCGACAGTTGTGTGTACACAATACCAGATACCCTGCCGCTGTGTAGCAATTTTTATGGTTACAGGGTATTTGGAGTGAAACGATACGAAACTTTCGTAAAGGAAAACAACAAATTTTGTATTGTATACAACAATTGACTTCATCATCGGGTAATTTGAAATGAGCGGAGCGCTTTGTTTACATTGTTCTTATTTTTTGGCCTTTTCTAGTTGCTTGTTGTTGTTCTTTTTGGTATTGTTTCTTTTTTGGAATTTTTCAAATACAACACGAAACCAGGGCGGCAGCACCTCAATGCCTCCGCCAGCTAATATTCGAAACGAACAATTCAATTGCCCGCCGCCCTAGAAACGCTTCTCTCACGATTTCCAAATAGAATCTTTTCCAATTCTTTCGACTTCGGGCAATGGGCATGCACACAAGTCGGCGAACGAGTAGCTTCCTCCGCCTGGCTGCGGATAATATATGGCCGGACTGGGCTGGGCTGGACCACAGGGAACACTACAACTAACAACAAGCCACAATCAACAACAAAAAAGAGAAGAAAAAGCATCACTTTCAATCGAATTTAAGCACACAGCGAGTATATATGGCTAGCACTACCCAACAAGTCTATATTATAGGGTATAGCATACATGAGACTTAAACGGCTTAAGTTTAGAGTTTAAAAATACTACATGGACTTTCTTTTGATTTATTTACAAGTATAAAATTCCTAGTGCTACAAGTAAGTAGTCGCCTATTTGGAAGATAATAATTACTTATAACAGCTCGATACTTAAGTACTGAGCAATAAATTATATAGTATATAGTATAGTCATACAGTGAAGGATGCAAGTTAGGGGAAGCCTAAGTGGTATAAAATACTTATATAATACATAGAGTAGATTTATAAGTAATGAGAGTGTTGTAGTAGCAAATATAGTACTTAAAGAATATTATAATATAGAACAAAAGGCTCGTTAGAAGTTTATTTTATTATAATAAAAGTTTAACTGTGAATCCTAATTGTACTGAGCTTATCATAATATTAATTTTGTATTTATTTATTATCGAAAATTAAATTTAAATTATAAAACAATTATGAAATATCAATAATATTTACAATAAAAATTTAAAGTTACGCTACGTTCTGGGGGTATTTATAAGTAAAAATTTGTACAACAAGCATTGGGAAAAACTCAGAAAAACCCCATCAAACCAATTAGTATTTTTGTTAAATTAAGAAAATGTAGAAATTAAATGTGAGTGTATAAAATTAAAAGTTAAAAAGCGGCAGAGAAGAAAAAGTTATGGTTAGAAGCCGAACGAGTATAAAGAAAATGGAAAATATAGAGAAAATATGAAAATTGAGATTTAACCAAAAAAGGTCAGACAAATCCCATAATTAAGATTCTATTCAACTATTTGATAATAACTGTATGTTTTTGGCTCCTAAAGTGTTTTTGGTTTTAAACTACAGCTATATATTTTACTGTAGTATATAAATAACTGAAAATACATTGAGTAATTTCTAGTGTATAACTTATAGATTATGCCTAGGTATATATATAAAATATATGCCATCTATTTAGATACATGGTCGTATATTATAGGATACATTTTCTATTTATTAGAAATAAAGTATTTTTAGAGTAGATTAGAGCTTATTAAGTATTTATAGCTATAAATATAAAATAAAACAAGTGGGGAAGGATTATCTTCGGCGTGCCGAAGATCTTATACTCTTTTCGAACCAATAGGAAATTTTCACTCTGCACCACTGAAATTTCATAAGCTGTTCAAAATCGTTTTGTCGCGTAACACTTTTTTTTATGCTCTAAGAATATTTAATTCATTGCTAGTTGTATAGCAGCTATAAGATATAGTGATCCGATCCGGCCGGCTCCAACCAATGTGATGTCTCTTTGAGTAAGAAGTATCTGTGCAAAGTTTCATCGCGATAGATTAAAAAACATGGGATATATGGCCAAAACCGACTTCGAGTTGTATGGCAGCTATAAGATATAGTGATCCGATCCGGCCGGCTCCAACCAATGTGATGTCTCTTTGAGTAAGAAGTATCTGTGCAAAGTTTCATCGCGATAGATTAAAAAACATGGGATATATGGCCAAAACCGACTTCGAGTTGTATGGCAGCTATAAGATATAGTGGTCCGATCCGGCCGGCTCCGACAAATGTGCTGTCCCCTGGAATAATAAGTGTCTGTGCAAAGTTTTATCGCGATAGCTCAAAAACTGAGGGACTAGTTTGCATACATACAGACAGACAGACAGACAGACAGACAGACGGACATGGCTAGATCAATTTGTATTGTCATTCTAAGCATACTGGCAGTAACTTTTGGGGGTCTCCGACGCTTCCTTCTATGCGTTACAAACTTCAGGACAAACTTAATATACTATTTTCTTCGAAAAGAGTATAATTATTTATTAATCATAATTGCATTTCTATAGGCTATTGACTATAGATCATGTTGTTCTATTTGCTAACTTCTGTGATTGACTGTAGTTTTTTTTTCTTTGGATCGATTCGATTTGGTTTTGGAACTGAGTATACTGCTGGGTCACGATCGTTGTTGTTGCCAGCGTCATTGAAATGAAAGTCTCAATTAATTAATGAAGCAAACATAAAGAAAGAAATAGTCGCACACAGTAGCTGCTATCGTCTTCCGGGCAAACAAGCTCTCCGCTCTTCGCTCACCACTCTCCACTCTCCACTCCCCGCTCTTCGCTCCCATGGCGGACCACCCCGGGTTCATTGAGTAGAGCGCGGCGAATTGGCCAGCGTGTGGAATGGGGCGGGGCAGACGGGCGGGGGTATCTACGGCGGGGTGTAGAATGTGAATGTGAATGAGAGTGAGAGTAAGTATTTGAGTACTGTGATCGTAAGCAATTCGATTGAAGTAAGCGTTCTTGCCCGACTGGCACTTACCCTGCAAGATTACAACTTTAGCAATAACTTATTTGAATAATCTTATAACTTATACTACATAAATCATAAGCTTCAGCTTCAGTACTCATAATAATACTAGTACAATATAGAAAAGACAGACGAACTTATTTAGCTCGAACTGTCCAAAGTTGAACCAAATTTATTACTTGTCACTTGGCGTTTAAAGGTTTTTCATTAAATAACTTAATTCGAGCAAAAAAAAAAACGTTATTACAAAAGAGAAAATATAATGCAAAATGCAAAAATTGCATTTAAATATTCAAATTAATTTTAAGGCTTTTTTTAATTTTGAATAATTTGATTTTCTGCAAATTATATACTTTTGCCAAATGATGAAGAAAATAAAGCTTAGGAGTAGGTACAATCCGAATTGAAGCCCCAAAATCATCGAAGAAAAACGTTAATATACCCCATTCGCACATTTTGACTGGGTGCAGGGTATGTGCATATATAGAAAAGAAACAACTGACTCAGAAGAAAAACTCTTTGGCAACAATTGAAAATTAACCGGCAATGAACCACCCTACTCCGCCCACCCCCTTGCGTTCACACCCAAGCTATGTCAGCGTCTCCGGCTCTCATTAGCGCCCAGTCCGAGTGTGTGAAATGTTTGTTTTTATGCAGGCAGCAGACATACATACATACATACATACATATGTACATACTATATGTATATCCATATATCTACATATATGTATACTTGCGGTTGACCTAATCCTAACTAATCAGATGCACTTTAAAGCGAAACTGGACACATAGAAGCACACAGAAGTGTTTCAAATGTATATATGTATGTATGTGTATGTGTGCATAATAGATATATATATATATATATATACCCATAAGCGATCAGGTTCTGGGCACAATAAACAAACGTATACTGAGTGATTTGAGGAAATATTTGCTTGAGAAACCGAAGCCGAAAGCAAAACATAAACTGAAAACGTTTGCCACTTTGCCTTATCAATATCAATATCAATTCAAGCAATGCGTGTAATTCCCTGTTTACAGTACAGTAAAATGTCAACTCATTGAACATCGACTTTGACATTCGACAAACTATTAAGTTACACACATATATATATATAAGACAAGCACAAATAAGAGATGAAACGAAATTGAGTATTTAATAATGCAACACGCATTTTTTGCCCTGTGTTAACATGGAATTTAGAAATGACATAATACCATCCTAATGGGGTCAACGGTCTCCAGCTTAGCTTTGGTGTTTTATACAGCTATTGACCGTCCTCCGGGTCGTTGTTATGTGAAGATTCGAAGATATTTTTGATGTTGATATATGTTATAATAATCTTTCCATCCTCGTCCTTCGACTTCGGATCCGAAATCAAGTCATTGATTTTTGTTACTTTGCCAGCTGCTGAGATCCTGGACTGGTTTTGACTTTGGTATTATCTTCGATCCCCAGATTTGCTGAAATGTTATTAGAACAGATATTATGTTTAGATAAAGATTTGATCTTTCTCTCTTGAGATTCTGAGTTGTTATCGATTGAGATATTACCGGTGGATGGCAATCCTATATTAACATCCTTGTCCTTCAAAGTTTTTGAAGAAACATCTCCTTGTTGTACACCTTTGATTTCGTTAAGATATTCAACTGTGGCTGGTACTAGCTGAAATACTCCCTTCTCAGTAAGGGTCCACATCGAAACGGTTTCTTGACCCATTGAGTTAGTCTTCAAAGTTTCTGGGGAAACATCTCCTGCCTGTGTATCATAGAATAAAGTTGAAATAAGCTGATTATTGTTTTTTTTTTAATACAGATGCTAATTTTGATAGTACCTCCTCCTTAATTGTCCAATCTAAGTCGGGTTCTGAACCAATAAGAGTTTCATCAGATTGGGTCGATATATTGCAATCAGCCTTTACATTTTCAATAGATCCAAATGGAATTGTTGTTTGTGGGGCTCTCAGTTTGTTTTCCAAATTTAATGATCCTTCTTTATCATCCGAGTCTTTATCATCAGCAGAAAACTCGGAGCTCGGTGACTCCCACAGTTGTGTAATGGCACTCGTAGCTGTTCCAATTGGAGCTTTTAGTTTATTTTTCAAATGCATTTTACGGCCTGTCGTCGATCGCTTTGTAATCAATGAACCGAGCTCCTCAACATCGGTGACCCAGTCCGAGTCTTCGTCATCTTCCAAATCTTCGGAGCTTGATGTTTCCGCTTTTTTGGAAATGACATTCGAAGCGGTTGCAATTGGGGCTTCCAGAGCTTTTTTCAAATTAAATTTGCGGCCTTTTGATCCTTCTGTAATCACTGAACCGGGCTCGTCACGGCTATAGTCAGTTACCCAACCTGGGCTGTCGTCTTCTGCGCACGATTCGGAACTCGAAAGCTCGGAATCTTGTGAAATGGCATTCGGAGCGGCTTCAATTGGAGCATCTGCTTCTGCGTCTCCGATCAACACTGGGACGTTATCCTCTGACTCCGAGTCTAGTTCCAATTCGTCACCCATCAAAGTGGCATTAAGACGCAACTCATGAGGAACTTCTAAAATATCGTTGTCTGAATCCACTTTCACATCGTCCACGTTTGCTTTATGTTCCGACATCCGAAATATGCGCCTTTTCAAATATGCCACACATATTTCGAGAATGGACTTCGAAAAATAGTGTTTTATGCAATAAATCGCGGTAAAACATATAAAGATACCAAGCAGCCCAACCCCAGTTTTATAATAGGGTTTCCATAAAAATAAAGTATTATTTTCGATGTTGGTATGTATAGTGGAATTTGTTTCCAAAATATTGTCGATGGCACAAGTATCTTGGTAGGGATTCGTTTTGTATGCGAATACTTCAAAACGTTCGTCGGATTCCTTGTCATTTGCTGTTATTGGGAGTTCTTCCAATATCTTCATTTTCGCCGATTGCGTATTCGGCTGCGGTCCCGCAATGCCCGACCATGTTTTCTGGTTTAAAAAGCGGATGAGCTTTACTAGCCATATAACAACTGAATACCGAATCATATTTCACGATTCTAATACAACTTTCTACAACAATTTGACTTTATAAATACTAGCACGCGCTTAGCCGAACTTAACACGAATCGCCACGCTGACAAAATGGCCGAGCATTTCCTTTTTACTTACCGAGTTAAGTTGGCTGTGGTAATTTTGACAATTGTGGCAGTGTTTCCTATGCGGATTAAAGCTGCGATAAAATTGCCGGGCCTAATATACATACATATGTATATCGATGAATGATGGTTTGTGGTTTAGGAAAAGGATCAGTTAATGAAAATAACAGCTTATACTCATATAAAATATGCATCATAAAATAATATATGTATCTTACAGTACAATATACATATGTATGTATGTATGTATAACCCACTGCAAGATAATAATTTACAAGTTTGAAATTTCCGACTGGAGTTTCATAGCAGTTAGTATTTGTGGCTGCGTGCTATCCTTAATTTTGATTTTGATTGTGTAGTGTATCGATTAAAATGCTGATCTAATTTGCCCATCCTTAGATGTCAGCTGAAAACGGTTTTATTATTCTTGACATAAATAATATGAAAAAAATAAAAAAAAAGTGCGCTAAATTTAACACAGCTTAGGCGCCATGGACTAAGCTAATGCCAATGAATCAATTGCATACACATAAAGCATGCATATTAATATATGTATTGCAGCATAACCTAATTGGCACAAATATGTGCATATAAATATGTACATACATATGTACATACATATTTCGAGCATTTGCACGCATGCATAAGTGTGCTAGGGTATTGGCGAACATTCCTTGGAATTTCAAATCCTCGCTTCGAAATACATATGCATGTATGTATGTACATACATTTATGTATATTAACATGCATGTGATCCACTGGTCAAGAATTGCATATGTATGTATGAATTGCGCGTCGCATTGACGTGCGTTTGGTCGTGCGTATCGCCTATCTATAAACAACAACAAAAATTAACACACACGCATACATACAAATGCAGTATCTAACGCGATCGCCGCCCATCGCCGTGCCCGACAATGCTGACTGACATATACATACATACATATGTAGTACGTAAGTACAATAACAATGAGAGCAGCAATTGCTAACGCGAGCGTGCCGAGAGCGAGAGTGCGAGCGTGTGTATGTGTGCATGTGTGGGTGAGTGTGCATGTGGAGCGAAATTGTCAACAGCCAGCGGCGAATATCAATTGACAGCAGCAAAGCGGTCACCAAAAAGCGAGCACTCGACAGTGCGCAGTCGTTGTGGACAAGCGCAGAAGAACGCGCACGCAGGCAAACGTTCGTATATCATTTTTTTCATTGAGCGTTACAGTTAGTTTTGGTTTTGTTTTGATCGCGCTCTTCACGCGAAAGCGTCGTTGTTGCCCTGCTGTTGAGATTATATATATGTATGTATGTATGTACATATGTGGGATAAGTGACAAATGCGTGCTTGCAACATTTGTACCTGCGCGAAATAAAAGAAATAACCGAAAGTCTGCAACTGCATGAATCCCAACCGTATTAGTCATGATCGACATCGCTCGTTGCGGCATTTGAATCATCAGACAACAGCCCCATTCCCCCACCAACTGACAACCAGCATTCATGAATAATCCAGCGGCAACAGAGAGCCACGCAGTGAAACAGCCCGAGAGAGTTATTTAGATCGAGAGAGAGAGAGAGAGAGAGAGAGAGAGTGAGTGAGTGAGCGCATCGGTGACTGTTTACATTTACTCAGCTCGAGTTGAGTTCAGTTATTACTCATAATCCACCTGAACGCGATCGCGTCTTGACTTGAGTCGGCGGAGACTATTGATTTCGAATCGACGAAAATTTAACGCTCTATTACCGATTACGTGAACGCAACGAAAATAATAAACAAACTGCAAACAAACGGCTGCTGATAAGCGCTCAGCGTGCAACGATCTGTGACTTGTGATCGGCGATCAGTGTGGTCAGTTTGTGTGCGGCAATCGGAACGTGAATGTGAGAAAATCTACGTCAACGTCTACGTCTACGAAGAAACCAATCGCATGTGCCACACCAATAACAAACCAGGTGAGCTCCAAACACTGATAAGATACCGCACGTATCTATGTGTGTATATAAATACACTCAAATAGAGCAAACATTATAGTATATACAGAACAGCTTCAGTGCTAAACGATCGTTAGCTGCTAGACATGGCGTATACGTAACCCCAGCCGTTAAAATTCTCTAGCTACGCATCAACTAAGGAAACGATCTTGAACCAGTGATTGTTCCGCTTGTTCCCACACATGACCAATTATTCTACTGCGATCTGTCGCTAGTAAATCACTGTTTTTAGTTCTAAGACACTTCAGTAGTTTCATTGGTAATTCTCATTTGATCAATTGAAACATATTCAAAATTTATGATTGGTTCCTAGCTTTTTTAAGCTGTTAATTGAACAAAATCGGCTGGTTGTCGTCATTTTTAATGACTTCTGGTAATTATGTTCATGTTGTTTCCTATTATTTAAAAAGTATTAAACTGTTCGAAGTGAGCAAGTTAATCATAAATGAATCATTCGTTTTTCAATAACGCTTCAAAATCAATGTACATTCGAGATTTCTGTTGAATTGCGATGCATTAGGGTTCTAAGAAATATGAAAGTGTTGCGGAACTGTTGGAACTGATATGCAAGAGTTTCGCGATGCAATATATATGTACATATATGTATGTATATACCCCGATTACAGGGTAAACTAAAATTGAGTCGAAAAACTGGGCGTCAGCTACTCAGCCAGAGTAATCAAGAAATATGAAAGTGTTCCGGCATTCTAGTACACATTAGCGACATCGTCGTCTCATCCCATCCCATACCAGACCATACCATGCCATACCATACCATACCATACCATCTCATCACAGCACACACTCAATTAATTAAGGTTTGGCGCTGATGATCTTTGCACCCGCAGCTAAAGGAGATGTTCTCTATATGACTTGGCCACTGAGCTGAGTGCGTTCAGTGTTCAGTGCTCAGAATACTGTGTGTGTGCTGACCTCTTTAAATTATTTAATTGACACTAATTTATTGTAGTCCAAAGGAACAGCGAGCGAGAAAACAAACAGTCCGTACCATGGTGCTACTGGTGGCTAGTTAAGTTTAGCTGCCAGTTCTCAGTTGTCAGTTGTCGCTTGACGATCGTGTTTTGGGTCTTTTGGGTGCCTTTTGCCTTTTGCCTTTATTGCCCATCCCTCTGCATTCGCAAAGTGAAAGGCTCTTCCAAATGCAAGTACAATCGGCATAGAGCTCTTCGATTATTAATAACAACACGTCGCTCTGGAATAATCTTAAGAATATACATTTGTATCTAAATATAAATCAGAGCGGATTTACAAATTGACATAATAAATTCTGGAATTCACAAAGTGTCAAACGTTCTACTATATTACTACTATTATTATCATTTGTGCTCCCAGCTTATATTGCAATATTTGGGATTATTAAACTAAAATTTGTGTATTACTAGATTATGCTTAAAAGTTATTACCAAAGTCTTAATCTTACAACAAGTTTTTTTGTTTTATATGTATACCATATATTTGATCCAAAATATTATTATTATTTCTGAGTTTCTTGCTACTGCTACGAGGATTTCTTTATATCAAATATTATTATTTATACATTTTGGCATTATTATTATATATATGTACATATTATATGATTATTTTTTAGTTTCTGCAACGATTGCTTTATATAATTAAAAAAAATTATTACTCATAAGATTCTACCCAGTGATACAAGGATGGATTACCTTAAATTATTACGAAAATAGTCTTAAATTTAGGCAGTCTTAAGGAATAGGAATTGCATTTTGTGGTCTAGATGAAACTGTTAGAATCTGGCGAACTATTTATATATTGTATTTAAGATATCTTGTGATAAGTAAAGTGTTAAGCAGGCAACAGATAGAGCCTCGCTCTCTCTCTCTCTCTCTCGCCTTTGTGCCTGCCTCAAGCTATAGACTAACGTGTGTTTCTCTCTCTCACTCTCACTCTCTATTTATGTCTTTCTCTCTCTGTCTGTCTGTTTTGCAGCATGAGTGACGACACAACAACGGCGAGTGTGGGCTATGTCGATGATATGCTGTCGTATGTGCCCCAATCAAATGAAAGCAGCAGCAGCCTCGATGCCGCTGCCGTCGACGAAAGCGGGTAGGTTGCCCTCCAGACCCTATCAGTGCCGGGTAATTATAGCGCTTGGGTAGAGCGCTGTGTGAAAGGTCTGATAACAGATCGTTAATATTACGCGGCCCATTTCAAGCGCCGCTCACAAACACCGAGTGTGCGTGTGTGTGCTGTGTGTGTGTGTGTGTGTGTGTGTGTGTGTGTGTGTTGAGTCTGGGCTAGTCAACAATGCCGAGCGATTCTTGGACAGCGGAAGCCAACAACTGCAGATATGATAAATGTGCTCTGCAATGCTAAAGGTCGACACGATCCATTCACTTTCAGGATCACCATGCATCCTCAACTACAAAAGCAATACAAAAAAAAACAAGTGGGGAAGGATTATCTTCGGCGTACCGAAGATTTCATACTCTTTTCGAACCTATAGGCAATTTTCACTCTGCCAACTGCACCAGTGAAATTTCATAAGCGTAACATTTTTTTTTTTTTGTTCTAAGAATATTTAATTCCTTGCCAGTTGCATAGCAGCTATAAGATATAGTGATCCGATCCGGCCGGCTCCAACCAAGGTGATGTCTCTTTGAATAATAAGTATCTGTACAAAGTTGTATCGCGATAGCTTTAAAAACATGGAATATATGGCCAAAACCGACTTCGAGTTGTATGGCAGCTATAAGATATAGTGGTCCGATCCGGCTGGCTCCGACCAATGTGCTGTCCCCTTGAATAATAAGTGTCTGTGCAAAGTTTTATCGCGATAGCTCAAAAACTGAGGGACTAGTTTGCATACATACAGACAGACAGACAGACGGACATGGCTAGATCAATTTGTATTGTCATTCTAAGCATACTGGCAGTAACTTTTGGGGTCTCCGACGCTTCCTTCTATGCGTTACAAACTTCAGGACAAACTTAATATACTATTTTCTTCGAAGAGAGTATAAAAAAAAGCAGCTATCTATATATATACATATATACATACATATGATAGCTTTAAATATTAATATATACTTTGGTATATAGTACATATATCAGCAGATCATAAATGGAGATTATTTGGAGTATTCCGTATTATCGGTTTAGTTTTGTTATATGAAAAAATTTGAACAAGTTTGTGTTGAATTCGCTAGCAGCAGCATTTAATTATTAAAATATGAATGAGTTAGGGGAGGACAACTTTGCAAACATATCGTTAAATATGAAAAATACTAACGTCTATATTTATTGTCATATTATAGTTGCTGTCCATACAATTTGCCATGCACTTTATTTTTTATTCTTATACAAATATGATTTTGTCTAAGGAGAGAGTTTTATGAAAGGAGATCACAAAGCTGCGCAAAAATATTAATATGTAAGAATCCGACCATATCAAGTTTTATATATTCATGAGCTGTATCAATAACAGAGCCGATTCCGAGAGCCAGATCCGTTGGCATAAATACTCAGGTCAGCGATACATCTAATATGAATGAGTGTTATAACGAATACAGTGTATGTGCTAGTCGAAACACTCTGGTTGCAACAATAAACAGTGTATGCTTGGGGCACCAAGTTGTGATCTAATCGCCGATGTTTTCTGTGAATGCAATTAATATTCACTGTTTGGTTTCTTTGCAGCTTCTCGCAGTCGCTGCTGACCTTTGCGGCGATCATGACCTTTCTGATCATGATCGTTGGCATCTGTGGCAACTTTCTGACCGTTGTCGCCCTGCTCAAGTGTCCCAAGGTGCGCAACGTGGCCGCTGCTTTTATAATTAGGTATGTAGTATTACGAAGCATTTTCCTCTAACATTTCACAATTTTCAGTGGCAGTGGCAAACAATTTTCGGTTGAAATGTTATTCATGTTATTTTGCATGGCATTTAATCACTTAAATACAATTTGAACAGGAACAATATGTCACATCACGCGTCGAAATAAACCCAAGAGCATAATAGTGCTTAATTCCAAAATTAGGATTGTATAAACTATAGCAATAAATTAGGAATTTAATTTCAAAATAAATCATTTTGCTGGCATTTGCGTATTTATAGATTAGTTACGTTACTTTTCTACGTCACGCAAGCCAATTTCTTTGCTAACAGTATTTTATAAGCATATAAATTTCAGTTTTTAGAAATAGTCCTACAATGTTATGCAGAAGTAAAGCCATGGAAGAAATTTGGATTTTACGTAATGCAATCATATTTATTTGCTTACAGAATTCTGCACAGAATGGTGTACTTTACTGTTACGTCACGCAATCCAATTGAAATACTTAAATACTATACCTATAAAAGCTTGAACGAAATTTGAGCTTTTCGCTAGTTGACCATAAGAATCAAGTCCATCTGGCAAAGTCCTGCAAACGCCCATATACATACGTGGACTTAACTGGGATCCCGATCTCCGTTTGCCATCGTATTCCAGTAGGCTTTTACTTATTAATCTTCCGTCGTTACTTAACCGTAGAGCAACGCTTGGTGTTGTCTTCCTACACAAGTTAACTAACAGCGACATAGATTCTTCCTTTCTGTTAGCTCGTCTAAACTTTTTTTGCTCCTAGTACTCCAACTAGAAACTACGTCCCCTTGATTTTACCTTCATGCACGACTGATTACGCTTTGCACAATCCTCTTCGTGTTCTTTGCAAGGACTACAACAGAGTGTTCCATGTTATCTCGGCTGAGCTCTCTCTCCCACTAACTAATCAAATCTTATATTCTTTTGTATTTACGGGACTCCTCTGCCCGTGTTAGTTAAATCTATTTTCCCTTTTCTTTCTTTATTTCGCTCCTTCATTTTTCTTTATTCTCTCTCTATTTCTCTTTTTATCTTTTCTTTTTATAATATACTTTCTAATAGTATATACTAACTCATTATAAATATTTTTATACTCCATCGAAGAAAATAGTATATTAAGTTTTTCCTGAAGTTTGTAACGCATAGAAGGAAGCGTCGGAGACCCCCAAAAGTTACTGCCAGTATGCTTAGAATGACAATACAAATTGATCTAGCCATGTCCGTCTGTCTGTCTCTCTGTCTGTCTGTATGCAAACTAGTCCTTCAGTTTTTGAGCTATCGCGATAAAACTTTGCACAGACACTTATTATTCCAGGGGACAGCACATTGGTTGGAGCCGGCCGGATCGGATCACTATATCTTATAGCTGCCATACAACTCGAAGTCGGTTTTGGCCATATATTCCATGTTTTTTAATCTATCGCGATAAAACTTTGCACTGATACTTATTATTCAAAGAGAAGGCCGGATCTTATAGCTGCTATACAATGAATTAAATATTCTTAAAACAAAAAAAACAAAAAAAAGTTACGCGACAAAACGATTTTGTACAGCTTATGAAATTTCAGTGGTGCAGTTGGCAGAGTGAAAATTGCCTATAGGTTCGAGAAGAGTATAAAATTTTCGGCACGCCGAAGAAAATCCTTCCCCATTTGTTTTTCTTTTCTATGATAATTTTTATTGATTTTTGGTTTGATTGGGTTTTTTCTGGGTTTTCCCCAATCCTTGCAACAAATGTTGGACCAATGCTTTAATTTATTTATTGATATCCCCAGAGCCTAACGTAATATTAACTTTATATATTTCATTTAATATTTTAAATTTGATGTACATTTTGTATATATCATTAAATGTTTTATAATTTTATATTAATTCTTTTGTGTCGTCAATAGTCAATAGTCGACAATAAATAAGTATATAAAATACATACGTTCCCTCAATTTGGAAGCATGAATCATCTTTTAATATATGTATGTTTATGTTTATGTTTTGTTGCAGTCTGTGCATAGCTGATCTGCTGTTCTGCGCATTGGTGCTGCCGTTCCAGGGCCTCCGCTTTGTGCAGGGCACGTGGCGCCATGGCCAGATCCTGTGTCGCCTGATCCCGTTCATACAGTATGGCAATATTGGAGTGTCGCTGCTGTGCATCGCCATGATCACGATAAATCGCTACGTGATGATCGCCCACCATGGCATCTATGCGCGCATCTACAAGCGCCACTGGATTGCCGTCATGATCGCCGCCTGCTGGATCGTCTCCTACGGGATGCAGCTGCCGACGCTGTTGGGGGCGTGGGGACGCTTTGGCTACGATGCCCGCCTGCAGACGTGCTCGATCATGAGCGATGCGCATGGGCATAGCAGCAAGACGACGCTGTTCATAACCGCCTTTGTGATACCCTGCCTGGTGATCATTGCCTGCTATGCGAAGATCTTCTGGGTGGTGCACAAGTCCGAGCAGCGCCTGAAGCGGCATGCGAACAAACAGAATTCGATACCAAACAATTTGCGGGCAACGAGTGTTGTGGCCGCCCCGGGCGATGCCCAAATGCAGCCGAATCCGGCGAGTCGTGTGTCCACGGACAGCAGCAGCAGCTACTCGACGGATGTGGTGCCGGAGCTGAAGCAGGCAACGACTCGCGTCAAGGATCAGCGCGAGGTGCGCGCCAAGCGCAACGAGTGGCGCATCACCAAAATGGTGCTGGCCATCTTTCTGTCCTTTGTCATTTGCTATCTGCCCATAACGATCGTCAAGGTGGCCGACAAGCATGTGGAGCATCCCAGTCTGCACATCTTCAGCTACATCATGCTGTATCTGTCGGCCTGCATCAATCCGATCATCTATGTCATCATGAACAAACAGTATCGCAAGGCATACAAAACGGTCGTCCTTTGCCAGCCGGCGCGACTCCTGCATCCGTTTGGCAAGACCAATGGCGCGAGCAGTGCGGCAGGTATGTAATTGAAGCTGTCTTGCCAAGTTGGCGCTGCATCCACTAAGTCACGGCCACGATTCCGTTTCAGAGAAATGGAAAGATACCGGATTGAGCAACAACCACAGTCGCACCCTCGTCTCCCAGATGTCCCCCAAATCGACATCCGATTGCCAGACGACGGCGGCAGCGCCCGGCTCACCCAACCCATCGCAGTCGCTGGAGCTAAGCGCGCGCTGTCCGGATCTGTTGAGCAGAGCGAGTCTGCCGCCAGCGGCGGTGCCGCCGCCATTGGTTATGCCCCCACCGCCGCCGCCGCCATCGGTGACGGTGGCCAACGGCAGCCGGCTGCCACTCAAGAAGAACAATCACTCCTACATCAACAACGGCTTCAACAGCAGCGGCAACAGTGGCAGCGGGAGCGGGATCAGCTGCCCCCCCAGCGCCGTCTATCGCCCCGGAGCTGGCTCGGGCACGGTCCCGATGCGTCGCATCACCATGGTGGGCGACGACATCATACTGGAGGAGGAGGAGCTGCCCAGTCCGACGATCGACAGCAGCAGCGGCAGCAGCAGCAAAGTAACGAAAGCTCCCATCTACATGAACGTGAACAGCCCGAAGCGAATGCAGTCTTATAGCGATAAGGTGCCAGTCGAGGAGGCACTGCAGCTGCAGCTGCAGCCGCCGCCCAAGCCGATGGAACAGCAGCCTGTTGAGAATGTTACTTTAGATGCTGCCGGCCAAGTGGCCGTCAAGTTTGCAAATCCAAAAGACTAACGAAATGCTTTAATTCCAAAAAAACAACAAAACAAAAAACAAAACAAAAAAATCTTAAATGTTACATTCCATCCCTAGCCCCGACACTAGTTATGTATGTATAATTGTCAATATCGTATATCGTACACTCAATATCGTAGATATCGTAAATAGTATATCGCACACTCAAAGTCGTTTATTGTATATGCTAAATTGTAGAATTTGTGCCAGCTTTTGGTGTATTTATATATACATATCGTAAATTGTGCATATATCGTACACTCAATTTCGTCTACGGTATACTCAAATGCTTATATCGCAAATGGTATTACGGTTTACGGTATTTACACTCAATATCGTATATCTCAATATCATTTACGGTGTAATAGTTAATTGCATTCGCTGTATATAAATACGTATGTACATAAATATGCATATCGTAAATGTTTACACTTTTATATCACAAATGCTATATCGTTTACGGTATATACACATGCATATGTACCATTGCGTATCGTACACTCAATAACGCTTACGCTATATACAATACATATACATATATATGTCGTAATTATGCCTATTTATAGTTATTTATCGTTTTCCACCCTTAGTATTAACCAGCCTATCTCTAAGAACCGCGCCCATAACTGTAAATGCAGTTTTATTTATGTAAATATCGATAATCCGTTTATCTGCAAACTAAATGCGAATATCCCAATGTTTATTCACGTCTTCCACTCACAATTGTTGTACATCTCATTAACATGTCTCTGTAAACCGTTAACGGCTTATGTTAACGCCATGTTAGGTTCATATTCTACAGTTCTGGGCACGCAGCACTAATGTAATTTTGTTTTTTTTTTTGTTTTTTTTACTCTATATAAAATATGTACAAATTCAAACAATCTTGTTGAGATCTGATTGGTAGGGGTCTGTCCTGAACTTTGGCCCTAATTGATAGTTAGATTGTTATACTACATATATAATGCCATAAAACATTCCATACATACATTCCACGCCATTTATGTACGTTTATGTTTGTACCTATAATGGGATCACATGCACATTATGCTATTATATACACATATTATTATTATACAAAAGGCAGCAACCACAGAGAGATGCACTTGAAGCAATCGAATATACAAATAATACTTATACACACCATTTCTAAATCTCATTATTTACATATTTTAATCAATCTATAAACAAATTATGCGTATTCTAATCTTTCGTGTGGTCATCAGCAAAATACGCCCAGCGATCAGTCTCGATGCACGTCTGGACAGTACTAATACGGTATAGATGGTGCTATCACTTGCCCTGATTTTTCGCCCAAAAATATTTGATTTGCCTATAATACAGTGAGCACTCGAAAGTGCAAACGCTTTTGATTCAAATTTGCCAAATTTTTTTTTTATTTTATAGAAAATATCTAAAATATCGCTCAAATTTTATGTATACACAATTTTCGTGTGGTTTTCAAGAGTTAAAAAATGAAAAAAATAATAGAAGTTATTGTAATATTAACTGAAGGCCCAAACATTTTTGCAAACACTTCTAATTTTTATGTGTACTTTCCTTACAAAAAAATTTAACACTATTACACAGTAAAAAAAAAGTAAAATGATGATAAAAAGTAAAAGTATGGCATATTGGCTTCAATTTTAAAACACATTTCGAGATTTCAATATTTATAGTTTAAAATTAACTGCAGTATGTAATTCAAACAATGTCAGATGTTTTTGAAGATATATTGAATTTAACTTTAAACACATTGCCATAAAGTTTCTATTAATTATATTTACTTAAAATTTTCTCAGTTCATTTCTATTATTGTTCAAAAAAGAAAAAAATCGAACAACAAATGACGTATTGAAATTCGAGCGAATTTCATTTGGTGATAGTTTCCATTTTGCAGCGACTACTGTATTATATTTATCAGTGACGCTTTCATACATATTGTTTGATTTGGCGAATGCAATCGCCGAAGAGCAGCTGATAAGCGACCTGCAGTGAGCTGTAACACACATGTTTGGGGCATTCGCTCATTATTACAATGAGTGGCAGCCGGAGCACCAGCAATAGCAACAGCAGCCGGACCAGCAGCAGCAGCATCAGCAGCAACAGCAGCCGGAGTACAAATACCGCTAGCCATGTGCAATGCACTATCTGTTCGGAGCGTTATGGAGCAGCGGATAAGATCTATGCTGGCACCTGCGGACATGTGTTCCACTGGCAGTGTCTGCAGCGCTGGTGGGAGGAGTAAGTGCATTCAGCTTTGTCACCTGAAAATATTAACTTATTAATTACAAATTTGTTCAGGTCCAGCAGATGTCCAATTTGTCGTAAGGCCAGTGAGGACTATTATCAAATCTATTTGGACTTTGAGGAGTTGGAGCAGGCTCCAGAGCAGACCCAGTCAACCGGACAAAGCAGCAGTCGTGGCAAGGAGCAGAGCGACTATGAGACTTTAAAATATGAAGCCACTCTGTATCGCGATGAGATTGAGTATTTAAATGAACGCATCGACCTTTTGACGTTACAACGTCACGACACGTTTTTTGCCAACAACTCAAGTGATTCGGACTAAAGTGCAAACTATATATACATACATACAGTAATATATGTACATGCATTGCATATCTCGTATACGAATTTCAAACTTCCCCCCAATAGTAGTAGTGCATTTTGGCGGTTCAGCCGATAGTACGTTATCGATAGTTTATTGATGGCATTGTGTTCGTATTTTAGTGGGCAAAATTAGCGCTTTAGGTATTTTATAGTATTTTTGTGCACAGTGCGTTTGAATTGGACGGCAGATCAGTTCGGTAAAAATAATTACAAATAAACGCATTCTGTCAATTGATGTTCATCAATTTCTCAATTAATACGTGGGCATGTGTGTGTGTGCGGCCAGATAGTGCGTAAACAAATAAACAAACGGAGCGTCGCTAAACGTGAAATCAAACAAGTGCGCATGCAAGTAAGTTGCATTGTGCATTGCATTCATTAACCATTCATCAAATTGAATTTAATTTCAATTTTAATATTGAAGTCGACTCGAAATATTTGCTTATTGTTGGCATTTTTAAAATGGTGTTATTTGTTTGTTTTTGTTATTGGGTGACAGTCTGCTTTGTCGATTATTGGGGCCGAGGCCGGAGCCGGGGAATTGGCGCTTTGTCCATGTGTAAGCGTGTCAGTGTATGTGTTTTTTTTTTTGCATATGCCGTACATAATTGCAAGGAGGGTCGTTCTGTGTGTGTGTTTGCGTTGTCTGGCTGGCTGCGCTTGTGTGGGTGTTTGCGTTTGCGAGTACAACAAAAATTGTATTGCGACAGACGCAGAGTTGCTCTGTGTGCTTATGGTGAGATTTATCGTTTGCTTTTGTTTTCTTGTTGTGATGGTCTGCTCAACACAGGGTGGTTGCACTGCCGAAATTGCTAAGCAAACGTATTGAGTTGCAAACAAAATAAGAATTGTCAAATTTATATATGTAAGCGTTCAGTTTGTGTCTTTTGTTGTTTTTTTTTTGTGCAGCCGCCACAATAAGCGTGCGCTGCGCAACACTGGCACTGCCGTTTGGTGAATTTGCAGTTGCTGTGGTGTATAGCGTCTTTGTTGAGAAAAAAAATGTCGACGCGAAAAGTATTTAATCATTAGTCCGAAAGCCCAAGTCAAAATACAAATTTCAGATTTTTTTGCAAATTGGAAAGAACGCAAGCCGGAAAAGCAAATGCAAAGTTATGTAAATGCTGGAGAATAAATGCGAATAAGAAGTCTATCAGCTTAACAGACTACGGACACGGTGGCGTTCCTCTCGACCGCAAAGTGAAACTGCAGACGGCTGCTGTGTGGGGAAAGTCGCCAGCGCACATACACATTAGAACACGAAGCAGGGCAGAGCAAATATGGACAATTGCGAACAGGATGCGAACTTTCGGCTGGGCCCCATCAAGGAGGAGGTCAAGCCGGACATATCGCAGCTGAACGACAGCAACAACAGCAGCTTCTCGCCCAAGGCCGAGAGTCCGGTGCCCTTTCTGCAGGCCATGAATATGGTCAATGTGCTGCCCGGCAACAACAATAACAATGCGAATCAGCAGCAGCAGCAGCAACAACAGCAGCAGCAACAACAGCAGCAACAATATCCGCCAAATCATCCGCTGAGCGGCTCAAAGCATTTGTGCAGCATCTGTGGCGATCGGGCGAGTGGCAAGCACTATGGCGTCTATAGCTGTGAGGGCTGCAAGGGCTTCTTTAAGCGCACCGTGCGCAAGGATCTCACCTATGCCTGCCGCGAGAGCCGCAATTGCATCATTGACAAGCGACAGCGCAATCGCTGCCAATACTGTCGCTATCAGAAGTGCCTCTCCTGCGGCATGAAACGCGAAGCGGTGCAGGAGGAGCGTCAGCGTGGCGCTCGCAATACCCAAGGACGACTTAATGCGGCCGGCAGCACTGGCACTCCGGGTGGCGTACCTACCGCCGGCGGTCACAGTTCGTCGGGCGGCGCCAATAGCTCAACGGATGATCTGCTGCCCAATAGCGTGTCGCGTGACTTTACCATCGAACGTTTGCTGGATGCGGAACAGCGGGCGGAGGCGCACAGCGGCGATCGTTCGCTGTCCTTTCTGCGCGTCGGTCCCAATTCGACGGTGCAGCCGGATTACAAGGGCGCCGTGTCCGCCCTGTGCATGGTGGTCAACAAGCAGCTGTATCAGATGGTTGAATATGCGCGTCTGATGCCGCATTTTGCCCAGCTGCCGCTGGACGATCAGGTCATACTGCTAAAGGCCGCCTGGAACGAGCTGCTGATTGCGAATGTCGCCTGGTGCAGCATCGAGTCCTTGGATGACGCTCTGTCGGGATTGGGGCATGGCGAAGGCGCCTTCGAGCGACGCTCGCCGGTGCAGCAGCCGCAGCAGCTGTTCCTTAGCCAGAGCTTCTCGTATCATCGCAATAGCGCCATCAAGGCTGGCGTGCATGCGATCTTCGATCGTATACTGTCCGAGCTGAGTGTGAAGATGAAGCGTCTGAATCTGGACCGGCGGGAATTGTCCTGTTTGAAGGCGATCATTCTGTACAATCCGGACATTCGCGGCATCAAGAATCGCGCGGATATTGAGCTGTGCCGAGAGAAGGTTTATGCCTGTTTGGATGAGCACTGTCGCTTGGAGCATCCGGGCGATGATGGACGCTTTGCGCAGCTGCTGCTGCGTCTGCCGGCGCTGCGTTCGATCAGTTTGAAGTGCTTGGATCACCTGTTCTTCTTCCGCATCATCTGCGATAAGCCGCTGGAGGAGCTGTTCATCGAGCAGCTGGAGTCGCAGCCGCCGCCGGGACTGGTGCTTAACCCGGAATAAAAGCCGTAGCATATTTAGATATATATATACATGAATATATATATACATATGTCTAGGATCGAGATCGATAGGATCGAAATCGATTGATTGTTTCATTGTGATTGAGTTTGTTTGCATTTCTCGAGCCCCGTTTTCCCTGCATCCTTTTAATCTGTAACATGAATATTTAATATTGATATATTACTACATTATAAATATGTAATTGTTTTTTTTTTTTTTTTGCAAACTAGAAAATGTTTTCCTTAAGCTGCCCCGGCCCCCGGTCTCTCTATCTCTTCGCGTTTATTGCAACATAAACGATAAAAATAAAAACGAATAAAAACCAACACTAAAATATTAAATAAAACCCCGAGCATAGTTATATGTATGTAGCGTTCGCAGACATACACACACACACACACACACACACACTTTATATATAACACTAAAATATATATAATATAAACGAATTGTAATTATTTCTTAAAATAATTGTACCCACAAGTTATAAAATACATGCGAATTAATATATGTATGCATATGTATTTGTGTACATATGGACTAATATGCGATCTTGATATATTTCTCTACAACTCGAACTTAAATCTGCTGCCTTTATTCCATAAGTTGAATTTTGTATAATTGAATTCATTTGATTTTGTTGACAAGATTTTAAAAAAAGAACCAAACAAATAGTTTTTATTGTGGTAAAATGTTGTATGTAATTTTTTCTGTTTTTCAACCGATCAGGCTGTGAACTTAATTTGAAAGTCTTTATATGCAAATTTACTGGAGATACGTTTGTCATTTTATCTGAAAACTTACCTGCTTTAGATGGAAAATAGCGGGTAAAGTTTGCAATGTCGCAAATTTAATTCAAATTTCATGACATCACTTATGACATGTCCCTGAAAATATCCTTCCAGACTTCAAACACCCATTGCTAGGTCAATAATGAATCGGGTTTCAATAACGAGATCATTTTGATTATGGTTTTAAAAAAATCTCGATAAATTCAGCATCAAGAATTTCTCCATCTTCATTTTTCGTCTTACGTTTCCAAATGTCAAGAACTTAAACCCACATAACTTTGTCAAAACTGAATCGCTGTTCAATTCATCTCAATAAATACAACATCTAAAATTAATCTGCTAAAATTTCTTTTCGAATATTCTGTCAAATTTAATGACAATTTTGACTTGTTAAGTTTCAAAATTGCTAGAAATGCCCCTCTAAGAACTTTAATCCCCATAATATTGGTATAACTGATCCCAAGAAATAATTCTACAGACTAATTATGTATGTAAAACTTAATTAATCAAATTTTTCGGATTGTCAGTAAAATTTATTGACAAGAATTCTGACAGCTAATATTTTTCTTTAAATGTAAACAATCTTCCAGTGACTTATGTACATTAACAATATATATGCAAGTATTATGGTATATTCTAGAAGTGCAACAATGTTTCAAAAGTCTTGTTTTTTAATGTGGCAAATGGTTCGGACTATTTTTATTTACCTTGAGCTCATTGTGGTTCATAACCCAAATTTAAATGGAACTTTGGACACTTATTGCAATCCGGAACTTTCAAAGTACCGATTTTCTCGCTTTCCTCTTGGTTTTTCCTCGAAATTGAAATTGATCAGCTTATTATGGAATTTTTCTTATTTTTCGTCAAAATTTACAGAAATATGGGAGAAGAGTATCTTTTTATGACTGAAACCTCCCAGATTTGCTTCTAGATGGTAGTTTTGAATCATGTTCTATGCCACCGATTTGAATACCAACTATGATATTGGTCTGGAATTGTTCCCTAGTTAAATTTGGCAAGAAATGGATGAATTAACTAAATTTTCAGTTTAGTGTGTTCATAAAAGTTAGTCTCTGGTTTATTTCGAAAAACTTTGCTGAAGATTTATAGAATAGACTTTTATTTTGGAAATTCATAAATGTATCACATGTTTGATTTGATCGTTTTGCAGACATTAAAGAAGCATGAAATATAGATTTTCAAACGAGATATACGTCAAAAAATGTTAAAATGTGTCAAAATTTCCAAAGATACGATTTATAGTGTTTAAACTATCCAGAATTCCGGCTCAGAAAGCGTTGGCAACATTGATTTGAAAATGGTTTTTTTTTTTCAAATAAATATCCCAATTGTTTTACTCCTTTTTTATGAGTTGAATTAAAAAGATTGTGAAAATAATATTACCAGCGATTTGCTTGCAACCTGTTAGCTATGAAACGGTTATAATAAATTTGCATTTACTATATTTTTATTTTGTGGTTTATCCTGTTCTGCTGCTGACTGCTTCTCGCTTCTGCTTATGCTTCTCCCTTCTACTGGCTTCCGCGGCAAGTGTGCGTTTTGCGTATGGACTGTCTGTACGTCTGTCTGTCTGTCTGTTTGTCTATCTATCTGTATGTTTGTGTGTCTGCTGGCATTTCTTTCAATTTTTATTAAATTTATGTATGTTTTGCGTTCAAATACATATTTTCAGAAATATGGTATTAACGCACAAAAAGCCGTCTTAAAATAGATTTTGTTTTCGAAAAAAGAACAAAAATTGCCGCTGACGACGCACATTATTGGCCAAAAATAAATTATTTGCTTATTGGGCCGAAAGGCAGCGGATCAACGGGCGCATTTGCGACCACGTAATACTCTGCTTCATTATCATCATCATCATCATTATCATTATCTTCTAGCATCCAGCATGTTTTGTGTCTGGTGGCTGGAGCTTAAGGATCCTCTGAACTTCTCAAGATCATTTGTATGTATGTGTGTGTGTGTTTTTTTTATGGTTCACTTCTAGATTTGTTTTCCACCATAAAATGTTTAATAAACCTCATAAATAATGTGAAATGTATATGCAACATATATAGTATATATTTATAATTATGTATGTATGTATGTATGTATGTATATGTGTATTTACGTACACATGTTCAATATGCAGCATTCAGAGTAGTTTTGCACGGAAAAACCAAGTGGCATGCCAATAAAATCATGTGTTTATATATACATATACATACATATATATATATATATATGCCTTTATGTGTGTATGTGTGTGTATTGGAAAAGAGTTTTCGAAGCGAAATTAACAATTTGCTATTTTCGTAGCAAATGCGGGGGCGGTATGATGCGACAGTCCGACCCCGAACTGACAGACACACCGACGGACGGACAGAGTCCAACTGACAGACACACATGACCATCAGCCATCGACAGCAGCAGCAGCAGCAACAGAAGCAGCAGCAGCAAACAACAAGTTGTTGTTTTCACACAGGGTGACTCTTTTGCTGCGCTGCTCTTGCTTGGCTGTGTGCGTGTGTGCTGTGTCTGTCGCTCATGCGTTTTATTATTGCAGTTGCAAAAGCTAACGGCATTTGCTTGAACAGCTTCTACCTGTTGTGTGTGTGCTCTTTACATTCGTACATATCGATAATTATCGAGCCTCGCTGAGAGCCAGACGCGCACGCATACACACACACACACACACACAAATAAAAGCTAACTCACCACATGTACACAGCATCACTCAACAGCAGCAGCACCAGCAAAAACAACAACAACAACAAATGTCTGTTGGTCGAATTCATACTTTCTTCTTTGCTTTTGCCTTGCTTTGACTGCTGCCACCCACTCCCATATGTGTGTTTGTTGTGCGCCGCGCTCGCTCGTTTGTGGAATCTTCGTGTGTGTGTGTGTGTGTGTGTACGACGAGAGGCGATCGTCGTCGTGCATTTGTTGTTGTTGGTGCTGCTGCACAGTTTTCTTCGACTGCTGCTGCTGCTGTTGCTTGTGCTGCTGCTGCTGCTGCTGCTGCTGCTGCCACTTCTGGGTCGTCAGATACGTACGATATTCAGTTTTTGCTGGCGCGACATCAGTTTTGAGTTGGCTATCAACGCGAGCGGGTCTTTCTCTTTGCAAGCGACAAACGTAGATATTTCCACCAATTGTATATTCCACATATTGTTTTGTTGTTTTTGTTGCTGTTGTTGTTGGTTCAATGCAAATCCAAAATTTTTTTAAATTTTTTTTTTATTATTTTTTGATTTTGGTACACAACACACTCGAAAAAAATGAACGAAAAACTATAAAAATAAATTACATTTTTTTTTTGTTGGTTAAGACTCATTGAAAAAATATACGTAAAAAAATACATATAAGCATATATTTATATATATATATATGTATACTCTATATAAATATATATATATGTATAAATATATAGCTAAAAAAAAATAAGCTTTTTTAACGTACGAATTACGATTGTGTAGCAACTGTGTGCGTGTGTGTGAGTGTACGTGAGTTGGGTATATACATATATATATACATATGGATATATAGAACTGAATATGTATAATATATTTATTTGTATGTATGCATATGCATATATGCTACAAGAAGAGCAAAAAATAACTGCTTAGATATGTGTGTTAAATACTTTTCAAAACGGACCGTACCCAATCATATTTCATATATAGACCATGTACATATAAATACATATATGTCAATATATATATATATATATATCTGTCTATACATATGTATATATATATAGATAAATGTATATAATAAGCTTTTATATATATTCGTACTCGAATCTGAATCTCAATCAAAGTCTGAAACTATGTATGCATGCATACACACACACATACGTACATACATACATACATACATACGTGCGTTATGTATGTGCGAGCATTTTCAAAATTATTTCAAATATGTACTATATCCAATCCGCCCGAAATCGCCTCGTCGCCCGCCCCACCGTACCGTTCTAAACGGTACGGCACATGCGTTGACGTTGACGCCGAAAATAAAACTTGAAAAACATACTATTTTTAAAACGATACCAATACGACACGGAACGAGATGGAACGAAACGAAACGAAACGAAACGAGCGAACAAGCGAAAAGCGAATGTGAACAAAATAATTAAGTAGCAAATTATCGTGTTATACAACGATTTTTTTTGTATTTTTTTTTTTTCGTATTTTGCGTTCATAGCCCGATCTTCCCCCCAATTTCTTTTTTTACATGTATGTATGTATATATGAGCAGCTGTAATTGTACAAAAGATTCGTTTTAATAGCATGAACCACCCAACGCACCACTAGACCACAGCCACCTGTATTGCTCTTTTCGATATTCAGAGTACGTTTCTGAACTTCTGATTTAGATTCTGATTCTGTTTTTCATTGTCTTCTTTTTTTGCGTTTCCGTTTCCGTTTAAACATCTTCAATATGTGCGTTCGTATCAATCAGCATCTCTCTCTCTCTCTCTCTCTCTCTCTCTCTCTCTCTCTCTCTGTGTCTGTCTCTTATACCTCTCACTCTTCTCTTGCATATTGCAGATTAAATTTTAAGGATCATCTGCGAACGAACTCTCTATAAACATCATCTATCGTTTTTTTTTGTAATTTTTTTTCTATTTTGCTCTAGTTGTTGTTGTCTTTTATATTGAATGTCAAACTAAAAGTGAATTGCAAGAACAACAAATTAGTTTTGTTTACAACATAAAGCTGCGGCTACCCCAAACTTTGATTACGAACACGTTTTGAAAGCAATGAATTGAAGAGAAAAAAACGCCAACTATACATAAAATATTTATTAGAAAATAACAGTTAGCAGAAGAAAAAAAAAGCAAAACTGAATTAAGTTTGTAAAACTTACCCAAACATACACACACACACACACACACTCACTCGCACAACCAGCAACTGCAACTGTTAAAAATAAAAAAAAAAGCAAAACGAAAACTTAAAAAAAAAGTTAACAAAACGAAATAATAAAGAAAAGTGCAACCCCCATCGATAGCGGTAACAGCAACTGCACCACCAGCAACTGCACCTAACGAAACAGCCACAAAATGATGATGGAGAACGGACTCTCCATGGAGTACGGAGATGGCTACATGGAGCAGGAGGAGGAATGGGAGCGCGAGGGATTGCTCGATCCGGCGTGGGAGAAGCAACAGAAGAAGGTAAGCCACAATCCGAAGCATTTTATTATTTCTTCAGTACTAAAGTGGGCTAAAGACTAGGATCACTTTTCGGTTTTGGATTTGAGATTTCCAAACTTTTGAAAGCATCGATTGCATATCAACAATTTGAAAATAGCAAACTAATCGCAGCTAACACTTAAGTATTTTATTTTATCAAGAATTGGCAAGCAGCTTTTTTTTCAGCTTTTAAAAGTCGAAATTTCCATTCGAAAATAATGAACTACAAGAGTTATCAGCTATAGCATATTCTTTAAACCTTAAAAGTGCATAAATTGTATTTGAAAAATTTGCGATTGTACAAAAGTCTGCAGTCTTTGACAAATAAAAGACAAAATTCGCACTACAAAAAACTGGAATTTATCGTTTGAGCTAATGGACTTAAAAAGCATACATAAATGTAATAGTTATAGTAGTTATCGCTGGACCTAATGCAGTTTCGACTACTCGCTGCTATCGATAATTTCGCATAGAGCAGTCAGATCTTAAGGCAAAATACGCATATCAAATACATAATACATATATGTCTAGTTTATAGCTAAAGCTGACAGATAGCCAGATATATATATATATATATATATATATTTATATATATATATGTATATATATACATATATAAATACATATATTTCTTCGATTATGTTTCAATATTTGTGCGCGGCAGGCAAAAAGCTCAGCGCGCATTTTAAAAATAGATTCGTTTCATGGTTCTTTGCTCGAAATGTTTGAAACATGTACAAAAATAAAGTGTTGTTAGTGTTCTTATTGTTGTTGTTGTTGTTAGGCAGTCGAAAACGCTTTGAGCTCACAATAATTGTATCACTGGAACGGCAAAAAAATGTCCAACAAGACAAAAGCTAAGGCCACATTCTTCAGCTGTTTGCCTATCGATAAGTGTAACAGTCAGAACGCAACCTCCAACTCATTGGCGCGACAAACTGCTGAAGGTTATCGACAATGTTCCATTCAATTATGTTGCCCGCGCTTCTTACTGCTATCCACCACACCACCCCACCCCACCACACCACACCACACCCCACGCCACTCGCTCTCTCTCTCTTTATGCGCCTCTCTCTTCATTTATTTGCTTGTTCTGCTAGCTGTTCTGTTTTCAGCGGAAGCGGCTGCCGTTACCTTACAACAGCAACCATAACAAGCAGCCACTGTCTAAATAGTTGCTCAATTGATAGTTTGTCAGATCGTTCAGATATGACTCAATAGCAACAGACAGACAGACAGCCAGCTTCCCAGCTGGAAAGCAAGTGCTCCGCTTCGCTGTCTGATAAGCGCAGAACACAACTATTTTCAGTTTATTCAATTGCCAAATTGGCAACTGTTTTAGCCGTTTTTGTTGTTGTTGTTCTTGCTGTTGTTCGCTAGCAAATGAAGCGCAACGAAACACAAACTGATTAATTGTTGTGCAGTTTTTTGTTATTATTATTTGTAGTTAGTCAAAAACAGACGACACATGAGATTTCATAAATTGCCAAAATTAATACTATAAATTAAAGAAAGCACTTAAAATGAAAACTGTAAATTATGTACATGTGCACACACATGTAGACAGCTTTGCAGTTATTTATATATGCATAATTCTAAAAATTGTCTTTCAATCAAGAAGAAGAATTCAAGAAAATTTAGTGCAAGGTTGCGGTTTTGACACGCCGCTTCATGATATGTACACACATACACATGCATACATATGCATACATACATGTGTGTGTGTGTGTGTGTGTGTGAAGTGTTGTCTGATGGCATGGAGGGGGCGTGGCAAGGGGCAAGGGGGGTTTTGGTGTTGGTGGCGCGCGCGTCTCAAGCAATTTACAATTATAAATAGCCAGCAATATGCTGCACAAATGCAATGTTGTTCGCACGCACACGAATGCAGTGCGAATGACAAATTAGAAGAAACATTTGAATATGGCACACCAAAATTTCGCAGGAGGTTGCCAGTTTAACATTTGAAACAATTCGATGATTGCGCTTGACACACACACACTTAGCCATACATACATATATATATATATATATAATTATATATGTGTACATACTCTACATAGTATATTCCGTTGATCTATATACATACATATACATTTCGTAATCGTAAATTACCGCACAACAGAATTTCGTCTCGTCATTATGAAAGACGCAGCAGTTGAAAAATAATGAAAGCAACAAATTGTTGTTATTTTTGTGTTTACATTGGCCAAAATGGCAGGCTGATGACTGTGTGTGATGGGAGGGTGGGGGTCGAATGGTAGCCGTGGGCAGGTGGGCTGTGGTGGGCGTAGGCTGGTTTGTTGTTGATGAATCTTACGCTTGCTCTCACTCTCGCTCTCTCTCTCTCTCCACACACACACACACATACAGCTGTCTCTCCGCGCATGTGTGTGTGTGTGTGTATGATTCAACCTACTATGCGTCATCGTCAATGCAGCGCACACACACACACACACACACACACACATAGGCGCCTCAGGTGTTAGACATTTGCCAGCTGGCAGGATAACCATAGACAATGACTATGACTAAATTCATAACACACACACACACACACACACAAAAAAACGCCTTTTGCCCATTGTGACACATTTTGACAGCCACTTAACGACAACAAACATACAACATTTATTATACTTATCGATTTTGTTTTTTTTTTTTGCAACTAATTTTTGCCCACAGAGCATCACTTGCTGGCTGCTCTTCACCTCAATTCGGCTGTCTGCAATTTGTTGTTGCTGTTGTTGTTGTGTGCGAATGAGTCCATGCTATAAGGCCGCTCAAATTACATTCGGCTAAAAATGGTGTGTGTGCGAGAGCGAGCGAGTGCGCATAGAGCTTTTTTTTTTGTATTTCGTTCGTTCACGAAAAAAAGCTCCCGGCGTCTGTCTTTTGACGCGTGCGCCTTACGTTTTTCTTCTTCTTTTTTTTGGCTTAAAAAAAAAGAGCTATTGCTCAATTGGCAATTGGCGAGGAGATGAGCAGGCAACAGGCTGCGGCCGCTGCGTGATAACGGTAATCGCTGCTGAGCGTAGCTTTGACTATTAAAAAGTAGTCGAATGTAAAATCAAACGGGTTGAGCGCGGAATGCGGCAGGCACAAACACATACATACATACATGCACATACATATGCATTGCACATACATACATACAGTGGCTCACAGCCTATCGTACTGATGTTCAAATAAAGATTTGAAGTCACTAAGTCATTAAATAAAATGTAATAAAGTTATCTTCTAAATATTGAAAGATTGCACTAAAAAACTATTGTCTTAATCTATTTCGTCTGATAGGGTTTTTTTGTCTGTGTTTTTTCCACCTATTCTTGCAACAAATGATAGACAAATTTTTCAATTTAAATACCACAGCTACTTTACATTCTTTACACACATATGTACATTAAATTTTTGTAATACTATAATATATATTTTAAAATTTAATTGATTTTTCTGTGTCCACTGTTAAGAGTCGACATTAAAGAAAACTGCACAAAAATAAGCTGTGAGCCACTGTATGTATATATATATGTATGTATGTGGGTAGCTACATATAACTAGCGGTAAGCGCCAGCGACTCGTTTGGCACTGCAGCTTAACAGCACCCCCCGCCCCTGTACATAATCTTTCACTGCATACATGTATGTATGTATGTATGTTTGTATGTACATACATATGTTGCTCTCTTTCTGCTGCGCTGCTGCTGGCCTAGTTGAACATGTTATTGTTTGTGTGTGGGTAATGTAATGCAGAGGTAATCTGTCCCCAACGCCCGTTTTGATCGTCACAAAACACACACACATGCACGTAGAGAGCGGCGGCCTAACAGCGATTTGCATTAACAGTTGCATTTCTTGTTCTGTGAGCTGCCCGGTTTTCCGTTTTGTATTTTCTAAGCTCGTCTTACAGCAATAATAGCATCCAGGCGACTGACTAGTTGCTACATGGCGACTCTGCTGTCCCATTGTCTCATGCACGCACGTAACTGTAAGCAGCTAAATGGCCAATAAAGCAACAGCAGCCGGCTACGTTCCCATTCTTCTTGCTTGCATTCTCTCTCTATCTCTCTTTCTGTTCTTCATGCTTTAACACTTTTCTATCACATTTTCCAAACAGCATTTTGTTGTTTCCCCCCAGCTACTACTATCCCTGCGATATGCATAGCGGTAGTCCATTGTTATGCATATTGTTATCAGTAAGCGACTGCGCTTTCCTTTTCACTGTTGCGCGATCATTGATCGGCGATCCACCACAAACATTTGCATACAAACACACACACGCACACAGCTGCAGACAGATAATAATACGGCTATTAACAGCTGCATTTGTTTTTCTCTCTCTTTCTTCATTTTTGTGGGCGTGCGGGCGTGCCATTGTATGCCGTAATTCCACACGTTTGTATGTATGTATGTATGTATGTATGTTTGTTTGTTTGTTTGTTTATTTGTGCGCAAGCTTTTTAGCCAGCAACAACAAAAACAACAGCATTAATGGGCTGTAAATTTACAAGCTGCACACAGCAACGCAGACGGCGGCGACTCCAAAATAATGAAGTGTGTGCAAAAAAAAAAAAAAAGAACAGCAACAACAAACCCAAACTGGTTTATACTCTTTTTACATACATACATACATATGTATGTATGTATGTACGTAGCTATACATTGTCTTTTCTTGTTTTCTCTTTGTTCTTGCTGTCTGTCCCCATTCGGTGAAAAATAACTGCAACTGTCAGCCGCTGTCGCCGTCGCCGTCGCCGTCGGCGTCGCTGCAGCCACAGCTCACAGCTGCAGCCTTGCCAGACCGGCCCAAAGCCATTGCTGGAGCTTTCTGCTCTTGGCGTTAGCCATCCCATCTCACTCCTAGCCTAATCTCTCCCGGCTTTCTTAAGAACTTTAGCTGACAACGCCATGAAAACTATTTCAGTTTGGCTCTAATTATAAGTAAGTTTAGGATGGGTGTATAAATTAAGCATACAAATATAACAATATGTATGCGTGAATCGAATAAATTACAAGGTCATCACTCCATGAAATGGTGTTTGCTCTTTTTGGGGCGGTTTGGCGGCAGGCATTCAAAACATTTTTATCCTCTGTTTGCTATACAAAATCGAACATATCAAATTGAGTGCATCTAGTGTCTAGTCTTATATCTTTCTTTATACACTCAAAACAAGGTAATCGGAAATTGACCATTTTTTCAATATTTTATTTTTTTAACGGGTTGAATTATTGACAGTATAAGAGACAACAGGCGATCTTATATTGCAAATACGGTGTTCTTACTATTTATAAGCTCTTAAATCGATTATCGTGTGGAATAAACTTGCCGTTTAGAATGTAATTTCTCTGCCTATTTTAGGATGTAAACAAATTAGTATACTCTGTACCGTACCGATTTTGAATCGATAAATATACATAGATAAACGGCATACGACTATATTGATCTAGCGGATCTCAGACTATACTTAATTTTTGGAATATAAGTTGAGTTATACCAAGGTCAGATCAATTAATTGAATTGTATCGATATTAAATATCGAAACATTTCGATTTTCCACCAGAACTTTCGATTCTTTTACAGATGTTTTTTTTGGAATTTTTCGGCTTACATATTTTGTTTGCCATTTTGATGGCCTAAAATGTTCAACGTTTTGCAAAAAAAATATTTATATTCAACTTTCGCTCTAAATATCTTCGGATCTACAATGTATATTACACTCCATTACATATATTACATTTCCATTATATAGATTTTTAGCTTCTCTTAATTACTATATTTTTAACTATATTTATATAATAGCCGATGTATTTTTAATAATATTTTTAACAAAAGATGCGAAAAAAATGGACCCGCAAAAGTCTGCGTACAACGAGCATTTTCTGCGTACAATGGAAGAATATGCGATTACAGTTAACTTAGTCGAGCGTTTTCCTTTTGCTTGAAGTTCGTATAGACTTTTTCAATGCATTTGAGAATAGATTTTATTAACAAGCAACATGGCGCCAGCAGGAAAAGAAATCGACTCTGATCTTCGCAAATTGATCATTAATTTGCGTGTACAAGGCAAATCCTACCGAGAAATTGGTCAGGTGGTGGGCAGAACACATTCTTCATGTCAGAGGGTGCATAATAATTATGTTTATTCCGGCTCCCTGTTGTCAAAGCCCCGGTCCGGCCGTCCGTCTTTGTTAACCACCAAGCGGGAAAAAAAATGCATCGTTTCCATAGTGCGCTTAAACCCAAGGATGACTGCTCAGAAACTGCGACTTGAGGTGGCGGAAAGGTTCTCCAAAAATATTTCGGACGACACAGTGCGCCGCATCCTCAAAAAAGCTGGATATCACAGCCGAGTTGCCCGGAGAAAGCCACACAAATCGGAAGTAAATAAAACAAGTGGGGAAGGATTATCTTCGGCGTGCCGAAGATTTTATACTCTTTTCGAACCTATAGGCAATTTTCACTCTGCCAACTGCACCACTGAAATTTCTTAAGCTGTAAAAATCGTTTTGTCGCGTAACATTTTTTTTGTTCTAAATTTATTTAATTTATTGCCAGTTGTATAGCATCTATAAGATATAGTGATCCGATCCGGCCGGCTTCAACCAATGTGATGTTTCTTTGAATAATAAGTATCTATGCAAAGTTGTTTCGCGATAGCTTTGAAAACATGGGATATATGGCCAAAACCGACTTCGAGTTGTATGGCAGCTATAAGATATGGTGATCCGATCCAGCCGGCTCCAACCAATGTGATGTCTCTTTGAATCTTTGAATAATAAGTATCAGTGCAAAGTTTCATCGCGATAGATTCAAAAACATGGGATATATGGCTAAAACCGACTTCGAGTTGTATGGCAGCTATAAGATATAGTGATCCGATCCGGCCGGCTCCGACCAATGTGCTGTCCCCTGGAATAATAAGTGTCTGTGCAAAGTTTTATCGCGATAGCTCAAAAACTGAGGGACTAGTTTGCATACATACAGACAGACAGACAGACAGACAGACAGACAGACAGACGGACATGGCTAGATCAATTTGTATTGTCATTCTAAGCATACTGGCAGTAACTTTTGGGGTCTCCGACGCTTCCTTCTATGCGTTACAAACTTCAGGACAAACTTAATATACTATTTTCTTCGAAAAGAGTATAAAGAAGCGCATGGAAGTGTAATATACATTGTAGATCCGAAGATATTTAGAGCGAAAGTTGAATTTAAATTTTTTTTTGCCTGTACGCAGAGTTTTGCGGGCAAGTGTATGCTTTTATGTGTTAAGTCGTTGAAATTAGGAAACAATTCGACAGACTATAGCAAATTCTTTGTTAATATGCATAATTTTATGCAGACATTTCTGTGGCGCTAAATCAAACGCTTTTCTTAAATCTGAAATACATTTTGCAAAGTCGAATATATACTTTTGTTATGAGTGTATGGATCGTTATAAAATTAGAGTGATTTGCTGATTGGTTAACTTTCTCTTTGTTTTTCCAACATAGACATTTACCGCATGGTGTAACAGTCATTTGCGTAAAGCTGGCACCGCCATCGACAACATCGAGGAGGACTTCCGCAATGGCCTCAAGCTGATGCTGCTGCTGGAGGTCATCTCCGGCGAGACGCTGCCCAAACCCGATCGCGGCAAGATGCGCTTCCACAAAATCGCCAACGTGAACAAGGCGCTCGATTTCATTGCATCGAAAGGTGTGCATCTGGTGTCGATTGGCGCCGAGGAGATCGTCGATGGCAATCTCAAAATGACGCTCGGCATGATCTGGACGATCATTCTGCGCTTCGCCATCCAGGACATCTCCGTCGAGGAGATGACCGCCAAGGAGGGTCTGCTGCTGTGGTGCCAGCGCAAGACGGCGCCCTACAAGAATGTCAACGTACAGAACTTCCATCTGTCCTTCAAGGCAAGCAGATATACATTAACATATATATATATATATGTATATATAATATCATATTACGTTATTGTTTCGCTTCTTTAGGACGGTTTGGCATTCTGTGCGCTCATCCATCGTCATCGCCCAGATCTGATTGACTATGCCAAGCTATCCAAAGACAATCCATTGGAGAATCTGAACACTGCCTTCGATGTTGCTGAGAAATATCTAGATATTCCAAGGATGTTGGATCCAGATGGTACGTCATATCCAAACCACAAATACTCTCAATTAGTTAATACACTTAAAAGCACATAAATAGCATAAGTCATAAGTTTAGGGAACTAGTTCTCTTAATGCTGATACTTAAAAATTCTCTTCTTAAACAAACGAAACCAACCATCGACCGAAACAGATTTAATCAACACTCCGAAACCGGATGAACGTGCCATCATGACGTATGTCTCCTGCTACTATCACGCCTTCCAGGGAGCCCAACAGGTTGGAAATGTGACGCATGTACCCGAACCCACAAGACAATACACCTACGTCCCGAATAATTACAATGTGACTAAACTTCACATCTCGATACACATAAATATGATATATTCTATTCCATTTCTCGTTCTATATACATTACAAATATATATATATACACACATATATGTATATGTATTGCAGTTTGTTTTTTGGTTGAAAAAACATCAAGAAATTTGTGCTCCAAAGCAAACCCCAAACAAATTGCCTGCTTTCAATATTTACTTGTTACATATGCAGCTTTGCTCGTTGCCAACAGCTACAAAGCACAATAACTGTACGGTATTTGTATATATATATATATATGCATATATATATATATATACATTTGGTACAGCTGCTCGAGCTGCCTGAAAAGAAAAGAAACGAAAAGAACGTCATTCACTAACAAACTCCATACTAATACGAGAGTATTGCGGTTGCATTGGTATTGGTGAGCTTTGAAAGCTCACTTCTTCCTCTCTCCACTCTCCACTCTCTCTCTCTCTTTATCCTCTCCCTCCATCATTCGCTGTTGCGCTGCATGCATGCTGCACTTAAACCGATTGCGAATTTGAACGGTCGAATGTTATCTACCATATTATATTTGTTATATATATTACTATATTATTGTTATGTTATGTATTGCCCATATTCAGTTTGTGGCACAACGAACTCAAACCACGCTCGCATCTGCAGAATGTGCCACAGCAGAGCGTTGCTTGAGTTCCCATCGCAACCATCCAAAACATGTGCGCTAATACTATCTAGGCATGCCCTAAGTTATCGATGTTAAGCTATTAACGCGCTCACTCAAAACTACTACTTGATATGCTCCCAGAATCTGTACAAGTATGTACAGTAAAAACTTGCATCGAGATGAACAATTGCAAATGCAAATAGTTGATGATGCAACGCCCTTTAGTTCGAATTAGAAAATAATTATAGCCCCTGGAAATTTCAATTGTCCAGTAAATTTTTGAAGAACCGTTTTTTATTCTCATCAGCTTATGAAAACTTTTAAGTTTGACATATAAACTATTCTATGAAACGCATTCCATTTCATTTACATGTTTTTATAGAAACAATTTGATAGTTCACTGCTAGGATGATTCTTAATGAAAAACTTTAGATATTTAGAAGTTTATGCCATGAAAATCACGAATTAACAGTTATCGCAATTTGAACCGTTGTAAAATTGTTTTTCTAGCAATAAAATTGATATACTTGAAAATCCCAGTTGCTAATTTGATGGCAAAAACGCATTTTGAAAAATATATTGTGTTCGTTCAGCGAAGTTTTTACTGTACATACATACATGAGATTTCTGAAATATATAGAATATATATATAATGTAAAAATATATATTGAGTGTTTTTTTCGCTAATATTTACTGATGCCTGCCTGAAGGACTAACCGACAAATAATTCATTTGTATGTTTTTGTTGCTTTTTCTCTCTCTCTTCTCTCTCTCTCTCTCTTTCTCTACTTCTCGCGATTGTGAATGCGCTCTCATCAACAACGCCATTAACAACAACAACAACCAACAAAAAAAAAACTGCTACCGCTATTCGCTACAACAACAACTACAATTCCCAACAAATACAAATATATATATATATATATTTATAAATACAAAACGATAACGATACATGTTACAACAACAACAACAACAACACCACCACCACCACCACGATCACCACCAACCACCGATCATCGCTCATATAGACTTGCAGAATACTGCATTGCCCGATGAAAGAGCGGTCATGACCTACGTATCATCGTATTATCACTGCTTTAGTGGCGCCCAAAAGGTCTGTTATACACACACCATAACCCCAAACCCAGCCCCAAATCCCAACTGCAGTTCACACGCCCCTCGCAGACCCCGCCCCTACATTTGCTAGGCTTCATTTGATCAGACTTCAGTTCCTGAGCACATTTCGTTTCATTGTATATGATATACCTCAGGCACAAAGAAGCAACTCAAAAATCGATAAGTCTATCGATTTCATTTTATCACAACAGCTTTTCATATTCGATTCCAAAGGCATTCCGTTGCATTAAGATATTGTCGCCAGAGCTTTAGATTGATCATATTGGATTATGTTTCACTTCATGCCATTTCATTCCATTGACCCTTTTGTCCAGGCAGCAGATACTTATCGATTTATCGATAGACCCTTCATTCCGATCACAGCTGATCACGTTCCATGTCATTCCGTACTATTTACATGCCCACAAACACACACACACACACACACACTGGCGCCACGAAATGGAATTGTGCCGTTGAAATATACATATATAAAAGCGATATCGTATCCTAATCCTTGAGTGCTTGGAACGCTGCTTGCTGCCTGCTTTCAATGGGCTTTTGAACTAACGCGACTTGTTTCAATTGGATTTTGCTTACTTAGTTTGTGCAGTTACTTGTCTTGCTGTTCGTTCTGTTCGTTTTACATTCTCAATTCTGAGTTCGTTTTGTGATCACATTTCACACACACTCAGAGCAGTTAGCTGGCGAGTCAAGTGTTTAACTAACGTCATTCTTCCAAACTTCACAATCGGCAGGCGGAAACGGCGGCCAACCGTATTTGCAAGGTGCTCAAGGTTAACCAGGAGAATGAGCGTCTCATGGAGGAGTACGAGCGTCTGGCCAGCGATGTAAGTATGCATGCAGTTGCACTCGTTGGAGCTATTACTCGTTACAAAGAGTGCTTGTTGCAACAATTATGTATTGGAGCAATTAATCGTTACGAAGATGACTCGTTGCAGCGATTACTCGTTGTAATGAGCACTTGTGATAGCAATTACTCATTGCAAAGCTACATTTTTGCAAATATAACTAGTTGTAACTATTACTCGTTGTGGCAATCACTCTATGTACGAACTACTCGTTGCAACAATGACTGATTCGAGCGATTACTCGTTGCAACAAGCCCATATTCGAGCCATGCACTCGTTTCAAAGAGCGGTGTAGAATATCACTCGTTGTAAAGACTACTCGTTGCAACAATGACTGATTCGAGCGATTACTCGTTGCAACAAGCCCATATTCGAACCATGCACTCGTTGCAAAGAGTGGTGTGGAATATCACTCATTGTAAAGACTACTCGTTGCAATAATCAGTTAGTTGCTAACTCGTCACAACGATTACATTTCATCTCGAAGCATTTCTTGAAGCTCACTCGTTTCTTTGTTGTTAACTTGCGGCCATTTAGCTGCTGGAATGGATTCGTCGCACGATGCCGTGGCTGAACTCGCGCCAGGCAGACAACTCGCTGGCCGGCGTACAGAAGAAGCTTGAGGAGTACCGGACGTACCGACGCAAGCACAAGCCGCCACGTGTTGAGCAGAAGGCGAAACTCGAAACTAACTTTAACACGCTGCAGACGAAGCTGCGTCTGTCCAACCGTCCAGCCTACCTGCCCACCGAGGGCAAGACCGTGTCCGACATCTCCAATTCGTGGAAGGGCCTGGAGCTCGCCGAGAAGGCGTTCGAGGAGTGGCTGCTGGCCGAGACCATGCGCCTGGAGCGTCTCGAACATCTGGCCCAGAAGTTCAAGCATAAGGTAAGCGAGCAAATGCAAATCGAATTCTCTTCATTGCTAATGCTTCAACTTCACTTTCAACTATCAGGCCGATGCTCACGAGGACTGGACGCGCGGCAAGGAGGAGATGCTGCAGTCGCAGGACTTCCGCCAATGCAAGCTCAACGAGCTGAAGGCCCTCAAGAAGAAGCACGAAGCCTTTGAGTCTGACCTGGCCGCCCACCAGGATCGCGTCGAACAGATTGCCGCCATTGCCCAGGAGCTGAAGTGAGTTTCCACCCACGAGCTAACCTTATCACCTAACTGTCCCATCCACCCTTTGATGTATGTTAATGCAGTGCTACTATCAATCTCTATCCAATCGTCTATCCAATTAATATTTCAATGCTAACCTAACCGCTGGGCAACGTCGGTCAAAGTGTGAGGTTAGCTTGTCTGATGATCTTCATGTATCCTTCTAATTCCATTCACTTGCATTTACCATTCATGATCATCAGTGTTCTATAGTTAGTCAAGTTAGTCAAGAGTTAGTCAAGAGTTAGTCAAGTAAGTTCATTGTAGCGCTGATCTTTGAAGCTTCGCAATGTTTTTCTTACCCGAAAATGAATTTTCCACCCAAACGAATGAAAAACAAAAAGTATCTTAAAACAGTTGTCAGTCAATCATCACAATTAACTCATTTAAAAATTAGTTTTTAAGTCCAATCGAAAAGAAACAAAACTTTCGCTCATAAAATTATCCAAAAGATTTGTGTGCAGCTTTAAAAAAATGTTGAAAATCAGATCATTAAAAGTGAATTTGAACCCTATCAGACAAAAAACCGAAACAGTTTTCATGCAACGGGTTTTAGGGATCATATTTTCCAGAATCCTTTCGTTTTGCTATTGTTAAGCATTAAGGGAAACTACTACAAACTAGTCACTTTGAATATATTTGTATATAGATGACAGTTATAGCTATGCTTTCAGTACAATACTAGTATAGAATCAGTAAACTTTTGAATCGTACAGTTTACAATCACAATTTTTTCAATAATCCCAAAAACATACTACAAATTAAAAACAAGTGGGGTAGGATTATCTTCGGCGTGCCGAAGATTTTATACTCTTTTCGAACCTTTGGGCAATTTTAAATGACGCATATCTTTGCTAATTATAACTCAAACGATTTGAAATTTTAAACATTGATGAGTTACAAGGATGTTGAAGTGTTGAAGTTGAAGCTTTGAAAAGATCGGATATATGGTCAAAACCGACATCGAGTTGTATGGCAGCTATAAGATATAGTCGTCCGATCCGGCTGATTTCGACCAATGTGCTGTCCCGTTGAGTAATAAGTGTCTGTGCAACGTTACATCGCTATAACTCCAAAACTGGGGGTCTAGATCCCATACATACAGACAGACGGACGGACATGGCTAGATCAATTTGGCAGTAACTTTTGGGGGTCGCCGAAGTTTCCTTCTATGCGTTACAAACTTATTTCTAGAAACATAACAGCCAGATCAATATACAATTAGCTCTTGAGACTGACTTTGAAATATAGCTGAGCTGCTCCTTTCCACACTCCATCACATAGTCATTGATCACTTATGCGGGGAGATATGCTTGGGCTTGGTTGTGACTAATAGAGTTCTGTTGTGTGATCTTGCAGCACGCTGGAGTACCACGATTGCGTGTCGGTGAATGCACGCTGCCAGCGCATCTGCGATCAGTGGGATCGCCTGGGTGCACTCACTCAGCGTCGTCGCACCGCGTTGGATGAGGCGGAGCGCATACTGGAGAAGATCGACATCTTGCATTTGGAGTTTGCGAAGCGTGCGGCACCATTCAACAACTGGCTGGATGGCACGCGCGAGGATCTGGTCGATATGTTCATAGTGCACACCATGGAGGAGATCCAGGGCCTGATCCAGGCGCACGATCAGTTCAAGGCGACGCTCGGCGAAGCGGACAAGGAGTTCAATCTGATTGTGAATCTGGTGCGCGAAGTCGAATCGATTGTCAAGCAGCACCAGATACCCGGCGGCCTGGAGAATCCCTACACAACGCTCACCGCCAACGATATGACGCGCAAGTGGAGCGATGTCCGCCAGCTGGTGCCGCAACGCGACCAGACGCTGGCCAACGAGCTGCGCAAGCAGCAGAACAACGAGATGCTGCGCCGCCAGTTTGCCGAGAAGGCCAATGTCGTCGGTCCGTGGATCGAGCGACAGATGGATGCGGTGACGGCGATAGGCATGGGACTGCAGGGCTCGCTGGAGGATCAGCTGCATCGCCTCAAGGAGTACGAGCAGGCGGTGTATGCGTACAAGCCGAACATTGAGGAGCTGGAGAAGATCCATCAGGCCGTGCAGGAGTCGATGATCTTTGAGAATAGGTACACGAACTACACGATGGAGACGCTGCGCGTCGGCTGGGAGCAGCTGCTCACGTCCATCAATCGCAACATCAACGAGGTGGAGAACCAGATACTGACACGCGACTCCAAGGGCATCAGCCAGGAGCAGCTGAACGAGTTCCGTTCCAGCTTCAATCACTTCGACAAGAACCGCACCGGCCGCCTCACGCCCGAGGAGTTCAAGTCGTGCCTCGTCTCGCTGGGCTATTCGATTGGCAAGGATCGCCAGGGCGACATGGACTTCCAGCGCATCCTCGCCGTTGTCGATCCCAACAGCACCGGCTACGTGCACTTTGATGCTTTCCTCGACTTCATGACCCGCGAGAGCACCGACACCGACACCGCCGAACAAGTCATTGATTCCTTCCGAATCCTGGCTGCCGATAAGGTGAGTCCAACAACACAACTGACACAATCTAAAATTCCGTGTACTTTCTTTTTGTTTTAGCAGCACTATTTCCAGCTTACAAAAATATAAATAATTTACTGTAAAAAGCGGTTGAGGTTCTCTTGAAGCAACTTTAGTTTCTTATCAGTTGCAAATTACCAGAATATTTGATTAAAAGTTGTACAACAAAGTAAAATCAACTGAGAGTACTAAGATTAGCAGTTAGTAATCATTTTCTTTAGACACAGGCAATACAATCAAAACAAACGCGAATTCTAAAAAATTCTAGTTGAAAATAAACAATTCTGGAGGCTGTTAAAATGTATATTGGTGCAACAGAGCTCGAAAGAAAAGCAGAAAAATTAAATGCATTTCATTAGCTTAAACAAATTTGAAAGCGAGTGCGATGATAGACAATGATTAAAAGATAAATGACTGAGAGATGAGATGGAAAATCGCGCTAAGCCAGTATAGAAATGCGTATTCAATCAGCAATAGGGAGAACAAATGCAAAAGGCATTCTCATTCATTGAGTCAAGCAGGACTTTTAGAAATTCGAATTCTAATCACTTTTGTAAACTGAATATTTATCTGAATATTAAACTCCATTTCAGCCATACATCTTGCCCGATGAGCTGCGCCGCGAATTGCCCCCGGATCAGGCCGAATACTGCATTCAGCGCATGCCGCCATATAAGGGACCCAACGGTGTGCCCGGCGCCCTGGACTACATGTCCTTCAGCACAGCTCTCTATGGCGAGACCGATTTGTAAACGCCCCGCCCCGAACACACCCTCTACAAACACACACACAGCCACACACACTCACGCTCACGCTCACACTCGCATACACACACTCACACACACCCACTCACTTCCACAAAGAATGAGACAGAGAGAGAGAGAGAGAGAGAGAGAGAGAGAGCTCGTCCCTATGTGCAGCGGGCGCCACAGCCCCAGATCATATAATAATTGATAAATTTTAATAATAATAATATTAAACATAGATTTATTATTATACTACACTCAAAAGAAAACAAAAATGATAATTTTTTGCAAATTATATATTGTACTTACTATACATATATATCTTGATGTATGCATATATCATATGTATATCATACATACTGCATTACGTTAAATCATATTATACATCCATACATCTTCAAGCCGATTGTAAAACAGAGAAACAAACAAACAAACAAACAAATGCATATCGAATATCCAAAAAGAAAACAACAAACAAACGTCTAAAAACATTATTTTTTGAAATTTATGTTAATAAAACAAACAAAAAACAAAACAAAAAAAAACCAAAGCTACAAATTCAATACAATAACAATAACAACAAACACTAAAACTCTACGATCGTTTGCCCAAGAAGTAAAAGGAATTGAACAACCACATAAAGGCACAACCAAACAGAGAGAGAGAGAGAGATAGATAGAGCGATAAAGAAACAGATATATACACACTTACATACACAAACTCATAGAAATTATAGAGAAAACTCAAGAACGAAAAAAAGAAAGCCTAACCAGAAACAAAGAGCGACAGAGAGAGGGAGAAAAGAGAGAAAAAGAGAGAGAGAGCGAAAATGGTTAAGAAAGAGAAGAAGAACAAGCGGATTATCTAATGTCGGACTACTGGCAGAGGTGGCATAATATAAAAAGCAAACAAACAACAATTACATAATATGAATGAAATGGGGTAAACAAAAAAAAACAGCCAATAAAGTAAATTATATATATATACATACATACATATATATATATATATATCTATATTTATTCATCTAAAACCACTCATATTATTCGTACATTTATTTTTTAGAATTTCACATTTCAGCACTTGCAACGAAAAGCAAACTTTACAAATTTAACATTAATAAAGAAAATCCCAATGATTTACCAATATATATATATATACACACACACACATACGAGAAAGTGAAATAAAACGATTATTTGGTGATATTGTGTTTTAATATACAACGCCAATTTCACTTGGGAACAACTGTCTATACACATTCCACCACGATAAGAAGAAAAGGGAAAAGTCTTCGGCACGCCTAGAATGTCTCAAAAGCATTTCACACCATGCTCACCTGTAATTCTCAACCGATTTAAGCGCTAACCTGTTAGTTGTCGACTTATTCATAAGTTTGACTACAACATCTGGTTAGGAATTTGGACACGTCCAGCTTGAAATTTGGCAGCCAATGGGTGTCTAAATTCAAATGAATTATACCGAAAATATTAAGAAGTAAGTTTTAACAATAAATAAGAATGCTCTAGTCGGGAGTGCCTTATTCCACAACCCCGCCCCCACCCCCCCCCCATACTCTTTTTCGGAAAAAATTTATTTCAAAAATATAATCTTAATTTTTATGAAAATCCATAAGAAATCCGATTCTGTGGAGGTTTATTTTTGAGTCTTAAGTCAGGCCAAAAATAACAACAATTTTAGCTTGTAAAATTATTATTTTTCCTATGAAGACTTCAAAGTCACATTACTTTGCCAAAACTGAACCGATTTTGAAGTTCCAGACCATTTTGTTCATGGTTTCTCCTCTGCATTTATTCTACATTTAAGTTTTTTACCAAATTTTTTTTTTTTCTTTCAAAAAATGCCTTATACATATTTCTGTACATACATAGACTCTGTAAGCAGTTGAAGTATTGAGCCTGATTCTTCACAGAGCCCCGAAAATTCCAATAGTTTTTGCAAGTGTATGCTAGCATGTGAGTTTATACATACCAAATTTGTTGCTTCTAGCTCATATATACTCTATACTTTCATGTTATGACCAAAAAGCACTGGTCTAATCGAAATTGATCGATTATTTTTTAATGGGACTTGTTTACCATAAAATGAAATAAACATGATCTAACCAGGGAATAGGAGAACCTGTATTCCAAATATGAAGTCTCTAGCTCTCATAGTCTCTGATATTTGCGTGCTTAAAGAGCCAAACAGACAGACAGATCGACTTGGCTGTTGCTACCGATCAAGAATATATACACTTTATATGGTCGGAATTGTTTCCTTATGGCAATGGACTTTGGAACCTTCTGTTTTTTGGATCTGACCAGCCTTATTGTGGTTAAGTTTTGTATATTAAGTTTTGAGCCCTTTTCCACCCCAATGCATAATATTCCTAACGATTGAAACGAATACTTGTATATAGTATTACTTATCATATGGGATTTATTCTGAATTTTCTCTTTCGGTAACAAAAGACTGGAGATCGCATTTGATTCGGATCTTTGCTTGTATTAAAAGAACGAAATTTAATGCACAAATAAGAGTAAGTATAATTGGTATACAAGAGTTATTAGTTTTAATATGCACAATACATTCCATACACACACTCGCACACACTCGCACACACACACACACACACACTCGTACAAAATCAAAAATATAGCAAATTGAAGGCAAATGTGCATCAGTTTTGGTCAGTTTTTTATATATATATATATATTTTTTTTATATGCATATATAGCTCTATAAATAAAGACATATGCATCTACTCTCTTTTTTAGACATCCGAAATATTCTCAACATTCATAGTTTGATTTTTTGATTTTCTCCGTTTTTCTTGATTTTTTTTCTGTTTTAATAAATACATTTTCAATGTTTTTAACAAACAACAATTGAATTTTTATGTATATAAATATAACTATGCTTATAGAGCTAATTTACAATTATATCTCTGTTAAAATATATATGTGTATATATCTATTTATAATTTGTATGCATTTTGAAAGCTTTCAATATTTGTTTTTTTTTTTGTGGATTTGATCGTCTTGTAGCCTTATCGATGGCCGATAACCGATAACGATAACAAACGCCTACAGCTAAAGCCTGGCGAAATTAAATAGCAGAAAACCAAGGAACGAAATGAAAACGAAACAAGGAGGAAATGATGCGTACATAATTGAATTGTATTGTATGTGTTTATTTTATTGATTATTTGTTGTGTTTTGTGTGTGTGTTGTGTGTGTTTTGTGTGTGTGTTGTGTGTGTTTTGTTTGTGTTTTGTTAATTATGTATAAATATGTACAAATAATAATTGAAATGAAACATAAATTAGATATATGCATATATAGCCAAATTAAGATCTAGTTTAGGTATATGTGTTTACCAGTTTTTCCTTCAAAGTTTTTTCGCTGTGTAATTGTTCAATTTAAAAAAAAAATTCTTACAATCAAAAGTTACTATATGTCTAAGTGTTTCAAGAGAGTATGGGTATGGGTATGTGTGTGTGTGTGTGTGTGTGTGTTGTGTGTGTTTTGTTTGTGTTTTGTTAATTATGTATAAATATGTACAAATAATAATTGAAATGAAACATAAATTAGATATATGCATATATAGCCAAATTAAGATCTAGTTTAGGTATATGTGTTTACCAGTTTTTCTTCCAAAGTTTTTTCGCTGTGTAATTGTTCAATTTAAAAAAAAAATTCTTACAATCAAAAGTTACTATATGTCTAAGTGTTTTTTAAGAGAGTATGGGTATGTGTGTGTGTGTGTGTGTATGCATGTGTGTGTTTAGGTAAAGAATCCAGATTAGACGTATATATGTAGTATATATAGATATATGTATATAAGATCAAACAGACTGCACTAACTAAAGTGGCGCAAGAGCATTCATGCGTAGCCCTAAAAAAAATGACAGCTATTTACCAAACCCAAAATACCAACCCCAAAGGCCCACCCATTTTTACCCGGACACACCACAGCAGCTGTGGTTGTGTTTCTTGGGGGTGTGGCTTCTAGGTTTGGGGCCTAAAACACAAAGTCGTTGATTGAAACAGATTTTGGCAACGCTCAGGTTTGTGCTCTTACCCAACTAAACCCCTCCTCCCTCCTCCCCCCCCCTGGCAAATTACCACGCATCTAGATCTGTCTGTTCCTATATGTATATAGCGGCTATATAGTAATAATATATTATATGCATGTATGCTAACCACTAGCAATTTTGGTATCTATAATACACGAATGCCCATTTTGTTGATATCGTTTTTTTCTCGTAGGTTCTTCTCTTGAATTGAATGTGCTTTAAAGTCTAATAAAATATATATATATACATATATATGTATATATATATATATGTTCTATATGTAATAAGTATGCATGTAGTACATATGGTATATCTGTTCGTGTATTTTGTTTAACGATGTTAACTTTAAAACTTAAAACAGATGATCAATCAGTAAACACACTGCCCCGCCCCCTATCTCTCCCCCCTCTCCACCCCTCCCACACGAAGAGTCTCTAACCATAATACTAAATACTACTAAGTATATATGCTAGTCTTATATAGATATCGACTATATAAACGTATGATGTCTAATCCTAATGTAGCAGCAAACAGTTTTTGTGTTTTCCCTCGTTTTTTGTTTTGTTTTTTTCTTTGTTTCTGCTCTCTACTACTATCTTTCTTTTACTCTTTTTCGCGCGCTTTTGTTATTGTTGTTTTTTTTTGTTTTATGTATAATTTTCAACTCTAGCTGTGTTAACTATAGCTAACTATACTTAAGTATTTTTTGTATGTACTTTTCATAATGTTAGTTTCATGTTTGTTTGCTGTGTTGTTTATGATCTTATGGAATTTATATATATGTATATATATTATGTTTGTGTGTGTGTGTATTAACAATCAATAGCGCTGACTCTGATCTCTGATCCAAAAGATGATCCTCCACTCTCATATAGTATTATTATATATATAAATATATATATATGTATATATATATATCTGTTTTGAAATGCAAATGCTGCTGCTCCCCTTTTGTTTTGCTTAGTTACTGTTTGATACGCTTTCCCATCATCACTGGCAGGATTGAGTTGTTGTATTTGTCGATGCAGCTGCAGGCAGCATCACTCCTTGTGACCAGCAGCAGCATCTCCGCCGCTTGCTGAGCCCGAGCCGCCAGCTGATCCTCCACCCATATGCTGTGGTATAACTGTCAGGCTTTTGGGTATCTTGGACATGAAGACATTGTCGATGAGCTTCTGCTGGTGCTGCTGGTGTTGCTGCTGCTTCAGCGTGAATGTAATGCCGCCAGCAACACTTGTTGCCGTCGCTGGCTTGGCCGTCAGCTGCGGCATTTTACTGGCTGCTGCGGCGGCAGCGGCGCCATTTAATAGATACTGATTGGCTTCCGGAAAGTTCTTCCACAGCCAGGAGCTGTTGCTGTCCATGGTTATGTTGCTGGCGCTGCTACTGCTGCTGTTGTTGCTGTTGTTTGCTGCTGCTGCTGCTGCGGCGGCGGCGGCGACGAGCGCATTGCTTAGCATCGGCTGCAAGTTTGAGGCTTGACTGGAGTTAGAGTTGCTGTTGCCGCTGTTGTTGTTGGCGCTGTTGGTATTTTGTGGATTGCTGAGGGGCGGCATGGGCTTGAGGCGTGCAAGACGCAACCCGCTGTTAGATATGCTCGACAGAAGCGTGGGCAACTGTTGTTGTTGTTGTTGTTGCTGCTGTTGCTGCTGCTGCTGTTGTTGCTGCTGCTGTTGTTGCTGCTGCTTCTGATGTTGCTGCTTTGCCTGCTGCAATTGTTGCAGATGTTGCAACTGCTGCAGACGTGCGCTGTGCGCTGCCGCAGCCATTTTGGTCATGGCTGCCAAGGTTTGAGTTGTTATCGACGGCGACTGCAACTGTTGCTGCTGCTGTTGTTGCTGCTGCTGTTGTTGTTGCTGCTGTTGTTGCTGCTGCTGTGCGGCTGGCTTCGGCTTGGCATTGGCCTTGAGCACCTGATCGCGCAGCAGCTTCTCGCGCCGCAATATGCACATGCGATTGTAGTCAGTGATGGAGATGAGGTATGGCTTGCCGCCGGACTGCACCTGCACCTGAGCGGGCAGCCGTCGTCCGTCGGCGGTTTGGAACAGTGTCGGCGATTTGCTGGCAACACGATGATGCTGCTCCTTGAGCGGTATCAGCGTTGGCTTCCAGCTCTTGCTCTCATGCCGCTCCTGCGGCGTCAGCGTATCGGGCAGCATAATGACGCTCGGTGGTGCATTGGCCGCAGCACGTGGCAGCTGCAAACGTTTGCCGGCCAGGGCGCCGGCTGAGAGGGTAGCGGGTGCAGCTTGAGCAGCCGCTGGTGGCGGCGGTGCAACGCCAGCAACTGTTGCCGTTGCCAGATTGCTGGTGCGACGACGCTGCAGACTAATTAGCTCCGGTGGCGAGCTGAGCAGCTGTGCCACATTTGGCTGCTTGGCGGCCAGCTGTTGTTGCTGTTCTTGCTCTTGCTGCTGTTGCTTCAGTTGCAGAAAAGTGCTCAAAGGCGGCTTGGGCTTTGGCTTCGTCTCATTGTTGTACTGCGTCAGCTTATTGGCCATTTCCAGTAGCTTGTGCGGCTTCTCCACAGGCTTAGCTGGCAGCTGTTGCTGCTGCTGCTGCTGTTGTTGCTGCTGCTGTTGCTGTTGTTGCTGTTGCTGCTGCTGCTGCTGCTGGTTGGCTAGCGGCACAATCTCCACCGCCTTATTCATGCCCAGCAAATTGGTCTTAAGTATGCTGCGACTATTTGCCGCACTGGTGGGCACCAGCGGCGGCGCCTCCTTACTAATCCTGGCTATCGCATCCTCGCTGGCGGCAGCAACAACAGTAGCTTTGTCTTTGGGTCGCGCTATAATGGTAACCGCATTGGAGCTGAGCTGCTTAGTCAGTTTGTCAACGGACACGTTGCGCATACGCTCCAGCGGCATTAGATTGAATTGTGCATCCTGCTCCTTAGCAGCCTCCTCGTTGTCGTTGTCTCTGTCATTGACATTGGCGTTGTTGTTGTCCTCCTCATCATCGTCATCATCGTTGAGCTCCACGAGTGGAATGACAGGCTCCGCCGTCGGCTGCTGCTCCAAAACGCCACTGCTGCTGCTGCTGTTGGTTGGATTTGGCGTTGAGGCAGCCATCGGCGCTGCCTTGGCGTTGTTACTGCTCGCTAGGCCGCCACAGTGTCCATGATCATAGGAATTGAGGCGCTGGCACACCGTCTGCGTATAAACGCTGGCATTGGAGGAGGCATGGGGGGCCAGGACGAGATCGCCGTTGCGATAATACTTTTCCAGCAGAATGAGATGGCGCAGGAAGGAGCTCTGATTGCCATACGGCTTCTGCAGCTCCTCCCACAGGCGGCGCGTTGGCTCATCGTATTGCAGGAAGGTCTGAACACGGGTCCAACCCTCCGGCGTACGCTGGCTGCTACTGCAGCCGAAGGGCACCTTGAACTGCACGCCCAGCTCCTCCTCACCGTGGAAGAGCTCGCGCATCGAGATGTTTGGATTTCCGCGCAACACATTCGATATGTCCGAGGGGGAGCCGGGATTCGCCTTTGTATTCGCCGTCGAATTGGAATTGGCTGCCGACGTCGCCGTTGCTGTTGTCTCGCCGCCCAGATTCTGCTGGAGTATGGCCTGCAGCTTGGACATCTGCTTGCTGGCGCTGGCAGCCGGATGACTGCTGAGCGGTGTCGTCGAGGAGCTGCTCGAATTCGAGTCCGTTGGCCCATCGTAGTCCACCACCATGGGCATTTCGCTGGAGGCATCGTCGACGGCAGCGGCGGCGGCGGCGGCAGCAGAAGCGCCAGCGCCCGCTGAGTCACTGCAGCCAGCCGTCGCATCCTCCTCATCGCCCTCGGATGCTTCGTTGCTGCCATCCTGCAGATTGTGCACCTTCAGCAGTCTGCGTAATGTGAAAAAGGGTAGAACGTTTATTTATTTAATGTAGACACAAGAGCTACTATCTTGGCAGTTGAAAATGGGTCGGTTTCAAAGTATTCCAGTTCGAATGCCGGATGCGCTTACCTCTTGCGATAGTTCTTGACGAACTCAGCTTTCTGGGACTTGGTGCTGTCCGGAGGCTTCATCAGCAGATTGGCAAAGTAGCGACACAGTTTGCAGACGGCGGTGCCGACGCCCAACTGGACGGGAATGCCCATTTCGGTGAGTGCCTTCTCCAAGCGATCTGTGTCCTGCTGGTAAAAGAATGGCATGAGTTGTGGGCTACATGGAGCAGCTGCAGCAATGCTTACCGAGGTGATGTGATACATGTGATTCTTGCCCAGGCGACGCTTGCAGAGCACACAGCCGGAGGATTGGATGACCGTGTTGTAGTGGGGCTCGCAGAGCCAAACGCTCGAGTTGCCCGCGGGTATCTCGAAGCTGAGCAGGCACTTCTTGACGCTCTTCCGGACGCACTTGCGCCGCAGCGAATGGCTGGCCGCATCCGCACAGTCCTTCACAGCACAACTGCGCTGGGCCGCCGAACCGGATGCAGCACCCGTCGACGTGCTGGCAAACTCCGCATCGCCAGCATCGTTGCCACCAGCAAAGTGACCAACGCCGCCGCCGGCGCTGTTGTTGTTGTTGTTGCCCGTCTCGAGGTGGCCCGGAGCGGAGAGGCGCTTTTTGCATGAGGGCGCATTGGCGCGCCGATCCACGTGACGGAAGCAAGCGTCGCACAAACAATTATCCACAGTCAGCTTCTCCTCATCTGCAACAGCAAGAGTTGCTACAGCTTTACATAGAATATATGTAAATATAAAATACTTATACTAGAAGGATTTATTTGCAAATTTGGATCGTTTACTAATTGATTTTTTGGTTGATCTTAAATATCGATATAATTTGAATTAATCCTAATGCAACATTAGATTGCTGATTTCCACCCACTGTTAAAAGTGTTTTGAAAAAGATGAGGGATGCAATTTAATTTGGGACCAGGTTTGACAAAGATTGAAATATTGAAAGAGCATTTGGAGGGACTTGGGAGAATTATCTTGAATATGCTTTTGTTTTAAAGAAAATCGAGAATTCCAAAATGCTTTCTAATAGATGTTAAATCGTGGTCAAAACTGCCTCGGGATCGAAAATCAGATGACATGAAACAAGTTCCATAGCAAAGTGCCCGAAATCAGGAATTATGTTGTTATCCGTAGCAGGATTGTAAGACTTACTTGCAAGTATCTTCTGCTGACGCTCCACGGACTTGATCTGGCCCACGTGGCAGGGCGTGTCGTAGAGTCCAAACTTGCCGCTGCAATAGTAGCACTGATCCTCGCACAGCCGTCCGGGATGGAACTTGAACGAGGACGCTTTCTCCGGTATGAGAATCTTCTCCTTGTCATCCTTCTTCACCGTCTGATAGAAGCCGTGCTGCTCCACTTGACCGCCATGGCCCTCAGAGTGTGATGAATCTGTAGATGAACAAACAAATGCATATTTAATATACAAGAAAATCGTAAAATGACAAGCAAAACAAGCTTTGCCACCTTATCGTTCGCTTATCTAAGTTGATTGTTTATATGTCAGTGTTAAGAAAATTCTAAGACCGAGCTAAGTTACTAATGATATTCTGAGTGCAATTAGATCTAGATCTTCAAGGTATTAATATTAGAATTTAATGCAAAACGTTTCTAACATTGACTTGAAAATAACAATCTTTTTTTGGCTTAAAGGTATAAAATAGGCTATTCATATTTTAAAAGTCGTATTTGAATCTTGAATTTACAATTGTGCAACAAAATGTTTATGAAATATAAATTTTAAATAATGAAAAGAAGTTAAAATCTTGGAAACAAACTCACTTATGCTTGCCTAAACATAATCTGCTGGGTTGGGCTTGTCTTTTGTGTGTCTTTTAACAAATATTTCATTTTGTTCAAAGTATGTAAAATATATATAATATATTCCGTCAAATATGTAATTATTGCATGCAATTTTTATATATAAATTTGGTTTATCAAAGTGCAATAAATTAAATTTAAAGCGACACAAAGTCAATCAAACTATTCAGTTAAGAATTCGACTATTTTGTTTTGAGTTATAGAGTTCTACAATCTTAGTATAGAAATTATATTTAACATTTTCCTCACTCAACATACAAACTCCACTAGCTTAAGTTCGATTTAGAGCAGTTCAACTGTGTATGTATATCATACATATATATATATATATATATATATATATATACATAAGAAAGCTAAGCAAATCTAAAGCAAGACTAGTTAACCAAACCAAAAACCAATCAACACACATCTCAGGCGGAATCTTGTGCAAACGTAATTAAAAGCTTGCTTTTCCAATTGATTTTGCTGATTGTTCTTGATCGTGAATTGTTCTGTTTTATGATGGGATTAAAACGGTTAGGTGACTTGCGTCCAGCGTTACCCGTATTCAAATTGGATCGATTGCTCGCACCTTCGTTCTGCAAATTGAAAACAAAAGCATAGATTTAGAAAGTGAGCCGACAACAAAATGTTAAGCCAATTCTCACCTCATTCTGTATGGTGTAGTAGGAGTCCTCTGCCTGCTGATCTGTGGCACGATCTGCCGCACCATGACCGCGTGCGCGTCCCTTTTGGAATGTCATCTTGAGCGACTGGCGACGCACACCGTGCACGGAGCTTCCACTGCCCGCAATTCCAGCGCCGCCTTTCCGTGTCACTCCAGCTGTTGTGAAGACGCCAGTGGCGCCGCCGTGTATAACTGTGCCGGTGGGCAATGCTGTGTTGCTGCCGCCGGCGCCGCCATTGCTGCTGCGATTGAGCTTGATGACCGTCTTGAGTGTGCCGCTAGATTCGATGTGAGCAGCGCTACTACTGCTGCTGCTGCTGCTGCTGCCCGCCGCCGCGGTCGCTTTGCCCGCGGAGCGCTTGTTGCCACCACCCGGCTGAAACTGTCGCGTATGCGTGTGTATATACTCCTGACGCAGCTGTTCGGCTGCCTGATGGGTGAGCAGGCCGAGATGCTGCAAGTGCTGCTCCTTTTCGCGACGCAGCTCATCATCTTTGGGTAGGAGTTGCAGCTTGGGCAGTGTTTTCTGTTCGGCCGCAACGGCAGCGAGCGGCTTCTCCTCATCCTCGTCATCATCCAGCTGCTCCTGCTCGCTCTTTAGTTGGAGCTCCTCTTTGGCCGTCGACACATTCTCCTTGTTCTCCTCGGGATAGTCGGCATCCTCGCTGAGCATTTGCATTTCGGTGTCATCATCGGCGACTGCATTCGCTTCAGCCTCCTGCTCCTCTGTTAAGGGTTCCAACCGTAGTTCGAGCACCAGTTCCTTACCCGGCTCCAAATCTACGTCCGTTTCCGCTTTCATATCCGCCTCTGCCTCTGCCTCCGCCTGCTCCCGCTCCTGCTCCTTAGCCGTATCACATTCAATGTCTGCCAGTTCCGGTTCAGACTCTAGATGTTGCTGGCTGGCGCTTAGCGCATTACCGCTGGCATCCACGACGCCCTCTTTGGCCAACTGCTCCATAATCTCGCTCTCGAAATCATCGTAGTCATCTGGGCTCTGCCTCTTGGCTGCCAGCTCCTGCTCCTGCTCCGGTTCCTGTTCCTGTTCTGGTTCAAGCTCCAGCTCAGCCTCCACCTCAATGCCATTTAGCTCGGCTACTTCGGCAGTTTTCTGTGGCTCCTCTACCTGCTCCTCTGCCTGTTCCTGCTCATCGAAGCTCTCATCCACGCGCAGCTCACCCATGCTCGCCGAGTCATTCGCTACGACCTCCTCCTCCTGCTCAGTCTCCAGCTTGGCCTCGTCTCCCGTCTCGCCCTGCACAATCTCGCCCAGCTCCGGATCCTTCTCGATGCCCAGATTGTTAGCCAGAAATTCGGGCTTCTTGTAGAACTGCTTGACGCTAATGGCGCTAACGCCTTCGCTGATTAGCTCGGGACTCAACGAGGGCGCTTTACCCGTCGCCTCAGTCGTTGGGGTTTCCGGTTTATCATCAACGGGCTGCACGCCATCATCCGGCGGTGTTTTGGGAGCGTCTGTTGTTTCTGTTGCAATTTCCGTGTCCACGGTCAGCGGTTCTATGCCATTGGCGGGCACACTGGAGCTGCTGGCAGCATCCACTTGCTCCTCTACAGCTGGAACCGGCTCCGCATCCTGTTTGACATCCAAGGACTCTTCAAAATCCAATGTCATTTTCTCCTGCTTAATCTTGGCAGCGGCCAGCAGCAGTTCATCCATGGAGCTGGAGGCCAGAATATCCTTGGAGTCCTCATCGAGCGCCGTGGAGGAGGAGCTGGCTGTCGTCTTGACAGCGAGCAGACTGCGATTGGCGGAGCCAACGCGACGACGCTTTGGCGGCGTTGGCTCAAACAGACCCGGCGATCCTGCCTTGCTGTGACGCGTTTCACGCGTGCTCGTCGCACTGGGCGTAGAAGCAGCGGAAGCTGCACTCGACGTTGATTTGTTGCCCTGCGGTCTGCCGCGACCACGACGATTTGTGGGCGTTGGTGTGGGCGTGGCCGCCGGCGAATGTGTGCTGAGTTGCTCGTCGGCTTCGGGCGGCTCCAGCTTAATGCTCAGCTGCTCGGCAGTGAGCTCCTCCCCATCGTCCTCGAGCTCGATCTTGGGATACTTGAGTCCGAGCTCGGAGCCATCGTCAGATCGTTTGCGCTTCAGTTGCTCCTTGGTTGGCTTCTTTCGTCGGCCACGCGCCGGCAGCTGCGGCTCCGTGTTAACCGTCGATGATTGTCGGCGATTGCGTGTGACGCGCGTATTGTTGTTGTTGTTGTTAATGTTGTTGTTGTTTGCCAGCGCCAGCTCCTGCGCATGCGCCTTGCGTGTGACGCGATTGCAAGTGTTTGTTGTGGTTGGTGTTGTTATTGTTGGGGTAGGAATTGGTGGAGGAGCAGGAGCAGGAGCAGCAGCTGGTGGCGTTTCCAGCTCTTTGTCCTTTGTGTCCTTGATGTCCTTGATATCCTTGTCGGCTTTGTCTTTTGTGTCTTTCTGCTCCTGTTCAGCAGCCGCAGCCGCAGCAGCGCCCGCCTCCAACTCCTGGGCTGCCGCCACATCCTGGCACTCGTCCTTGACCGACAGCTCCTCGCTGCTTTGTTTGGACGCGAGCGCATCTTTGGCTTCTTTCAGCTCCTTGATGGACTTGCGTCCACGTATGGGCGTCACAACGCCGCTCTGTCGCTCCGTGGAGCTCTTTCTTTGATTGTTGTTGCTGCTGCTGCCGCAGCTGCTGCTGCCGCTGGGCAGCTCCTCGCCATCGCTGGCCGCTGTCTCGCGTTTAGCTGCTGCTGTTGTTGTTGGTGTTGTTGCTGTTGCTGTTGTTGGCGACCAGCTGTGTAGGAGCAACGGCGATGAGTGTCGCGTCACGCGCACATTTTTGCTGGCGCCCAGCGAGAGGCTAGATCCTTCAGTGGATGACGTCTTGCGTGGCGAAAGCTCATCCTGTCGCTCATCAGCCTCCTTATCCTTATCCTTATCTTTATCTTTATCCTTATCCGTTTGCTGTTCATCAACTGTAGCATCAGTAGTAGCATCAACGGCGTCAGCCGCTGTTGTTGCTGTTGCTGCTGTTTCTGCTGTTGCTGCTGTTGCTGCTATTTCTGCTGTCGCTGCTTCCGCTGTCTCCTCAGCCTGCAACGTGTCCAGCTCGAGTGTAGGCGATGCAATATTATTATCAGGCTTTGCTCCTGCTGCTGTTGCTGGCTTGCGCGCCGACATCCTCGAGCCGTCACTGGGCAATGCTGGTGACGCTGCTGTCGACGATGTCGACGCTCCTATTTGGACGCTTTCGTTGCGTTGCGCGCCAACTTAAACGGCAGCTTCAGCTTCAGCTCCTCACGTTCCGGCTGAATCTCGCAAATCTCTAGCTGCACTTTTTGACCCGTTAACTCCTCAAGATTTGGTCCCATTTGTTGACTACCTATAAAAGACAATAAATATATTTCAATTAGTTGTAGTTATGCATGCCTCACACAATCAACCCAATAATGCAACTGTTCAAAGGAATCGCCTTAAAGTTGTTCAAAAGTTGTTTATTGCAGGCACATTCTCAATGTGCCCTAGATAGAACACTATTTCTGAATATGACAAAAAAATGCCCTGCCGACCGTCTCGAGGATGATTTCAAAATAGTTATACTTTCTGAACGAGTTTTTTATGACTTTTGGTACTTATGTTGTTAAGGTTTTTTTTTTTAATTTTCTATTATAACTAGTTTAATTTTAAAGTAAAAAACCAGAAAACTTTATGAATTGCTTGTTAAATATGTTAATCCCCTTCGTTCATCACATTTTCTAACTGCTCTGGGCGTATTTTAAGCCTGTTATAATAATATATTAGTATTATATTATATTGAAGTATAATGAACAGGTTTAATAGACGCCCGATAAGCTGGAGAGATCATTCTAATTCTAATTGTTAAAACAATAATTAAAAATTAGCATACTAATTACATTACAAATTTTAAATTAATTAGCTGCTATAAATTAAAGAATAGAATTTAGAAATCTTTAAAATTTCAATTATATATATTTCTTAAGTGAATTAAAATGAATAAACGAAATTTATTAAAAACGATGTTTTTGTTTGTTTAAAAAAAAAATTAAGTTTTATCAGTTCACAGATATAAAATTACTAAACAGGCAATTATTGATATATTTTTATGCATTAAATATTTATTAAAATGAATATATAAATACATATAGGAGCACACATCTAACGTCCTAAGGTCCAAGTAAAAACTCAAATTTATTTGTTAAAGTCCGCGTTTATTACAGAGTATATTACAAAAATATTACGCATACGCCATGTGGTGACCAAACCGCTGGCACAAAACGAAAGGAAATAGGAACAGGAACAGAGACGACAAAAAAAAACTTAATTAGTAGAAGTGCAAACAAACACACACACACACACATACACGCACACACTCACGTCCCGCTGCTGCTGTCACTTACACCCCGATAGCGCTCTTGCCCCATCCCTCGCCAAAGGCAGCCAAAAAGCAAAACGAGTTTGAAAGCAACAGCAACAACAATAACAACAGTTAGGGCCGCCTTAAGAAACTACATTGCTAGCTGTTGGCGAAGAGAGCAACGGCACATAACGCCATTCAAATTGTGAGAGCAAATTCATAGGCAACAGCGAATTTGGAGCGTCGCTCGCAACGCTGACTTCGGCGGCCATTATAGCGAGAGCATATGCGAATAATTACAGCAAAAAGAAGAATCAACAACAAAAAAACACGAACCGACCTAATCTTTGGCTGATCCTGTCATTTACGGCTCGCAACAACGCGACGACGACGCGCGTGTGAGATGACAGGCGCCATTTTTTTTCGCGCTGCCTGTCAATAGAGAGAACGTAGAGAGAGAGCGAGAGAGAGTGCGATTGAATTGGTTGTGAAATTGTTGTTGGCAAGCATACATGCATGCAGTTTGCAATGAAAAAAAAAATGAGTCCACAAAATTCGACCTCTAGTCTATGCGATTCTTGGCTGCAGCACAGGAGAAGTACGGTCTCCATTTCCCACTTCCACTTACACAAGCTCGAAACGGATTTTAATGACACTGACACACAACAACCATACGCGCTGCTCACAATCGCACACACACACACACACACAGTGCGCTCTTCTCTGTCAAATGACAAGCCGAAGCCGCCACCACCCTCTGCAGCGAAGGCGGTGGAAGTAGAAACACAAATGACAGCGACAACAAACAGCGAATAAAGGAAACAAAAGCGAATCGCAAATAACAAAATCAAAATGAAGTATATACATATTAATGCACAACACACTGCACACAAATTGTATTGACACACACACACACACACACACATATATATATATGCACATGCATTTAAGGCTTTGCAGTGAGTATGCAAAAAAAAGATGAAAAAATAAAATTAAAAGAATTGATGCAGTTGTAAACACTTACAAGCACACGCGCACGTAGCAGCCGCATTAGTCCACGGGGACATTCGGTATTTTCACGCTTTCTTTCTTTACGCCAGTTTCGTTAGCTTATCACTTGCCAAAAATTTACGACACCCACTTTCTATTGCGTTCAAATCCAAAACGACACCCGTTTGCTTTTATACTGTTTAAAATCTTGCTCCGTTTGATCAAATCTGGCTTCTATTTGTGTGTGCTGCACAGCGTTGCCGCACACAGGGATGTAGGGGTAAAAAATATCGATAGCAGCAAAAATATCGTGCCGAGCACATCGATAGCCACAATATGGTCGTGCCGATGTTTCGCAGCTGCGACGAATGGTTAAAATTTGCAAATATTAATTCGAATTTGTATATATCGTGGGCAGGCAAAGTTAAAACAAGTCGCTTGCGAGCGTAAAATTATGCATATTCATATGATTTATGCACATGCCGCTTGGCCGCAACTGGATCAGATGTGATGCGGGTGGGTGGGAGTTGGGCGGTGTTTTGTTGTATACCGCTAAATTTAAAAAATAAATTGCATCAAAATTTTGCAAATTCAAAAAAAAAAATTATAATAAAAAACTATACTTAGGCCAGGGACTGTAACGGTTTTAATTAATAAATTTAAAAAAAAAACACACACATTTATAATATTATATTATAATTATTAATTGTTGTTCAATGTTCAATAATGTTTTGTTTTTATTTAAGCACTTTATTTTCATAATTACTGATTTTTATAGTGCAAATTATCTACATTTAAAACACTTGAATAAAGTATACGCCATATGAAGAAACGCGATTAGTTGCTATCATTGTCATATTGCAAGTAAAACAAAATGTAAACAAATCATTTCTAAGCATTTATTGCTCGGAAATTGGAACATCCACAAATAAAAGTCGTAGTCCGCCTTAAGGTCTATTAAATTTGGGCTTTCATATATCGTTTTTAAACAGTTGAAAATGGTATTTTCGTAAACTATAGTAAATTGTTTATAACAATAATACATTTTTCAAGTTCATGCATCGAAAAATAGAACATTCAGAAATTATACTATTTCGGCAATCGGAGTATTGATTTTTGACCCTTTCTTTTGATCGATTTAAGTACAAGGATTTGCGCAAGGACGAGTGAAAGAATGCGTCACAAGAAGTTGGGCCGGACATGCCAGCAGGTGGCGGCCGGTCGGCTATACGATAAGGTAAGATTCACCTGCCGCAAGGGTCACAAATGAAGCGAGTAACTTTTATTAAAGGTTGCACCATTTCATATTTTCCATTCAACTCGATGTCGATAAATAAATTGCTGAGCTGCATTAAATTTTAATTTTGATTTTCATTGTGCTTATGTTGCATGTTTTTTGTCAATGTTTTTGTTTGGATTGACTTGTTCGAGTTTTCTTTTAATTATGCATGGAGCATTTTTGTTTGCAAACGATTTGCCATATACGCATACATGCATAGATGTGAATGTATGCGTTCATGTACATAAACAGCTCGAACGCACATACACTTACACACGCACATACACAGGCACTCACACACACACACAACAGGCACATAGCCACAACGACGATACTTACTTAATTCTCTTTTTGATTTTTTTCAGAGTCGCCTTCGCATCATTTGCGAATTTTCCGCATTAATTGTTATTCAATTGTACCGAAATCAACTCGTATTTGAATTAGAATTCAAAGTGGGTGGATACGCGGCAGGTTTTTATATACGAAATGTACAAATCAACTGCACAAGCCAAAGCAGAGAAAAACAAAAAAAAAATAATAATAATAAAATAAAATGCAGAACCCGAACCGACAGAGTTGTGAACGCAAACACGGTACGAAGTGAAATAACAAGGCAAAATGGCAGCGTTAAGCATGCCAAAGAGAGCGAGAGCGAGCAAGAGAACAAGAGAGCGCCACAGCGGCGAAATATGTATTCGCCGCCATACTCTGACTCGACCACATGTGAGTGCAATCGAGATACTATTAAGTCCTACAGCACACACTTGTCCCCAACGCAAAAGCGCCAAGTAAAAATCTGCATAGAAGGACACAGAGAAAGAACTGCATGCAAATATGTTAATAGCTAAACCACCATTGCAGCTGTTAGTTGAACGATATATTATCGATAAAATATCGCTACTCTTATGTTTACTCACACGCATTGATTTAAAAAAAAAATAAAGGCAACTTACGCAGGTAATATGGATGACCAGATGTAGGGTACCCACAGGTCGACCATGCCAGTCACATTGACAACGCTTACTTGTTTTATTCTCTGCCGCGCTGCTGGTTTTGGCCTGGCGCACAACGGGCTACTGCAAAGGACAACGGCTAAGAGTATTCACATATTCTTCGTTGTCGGCTGGGGGTAGCAATAAAACTAAAACTATAAGACTTGCAAGCTGCTTATGGACACAATATTATGTACTTCGATTCGCCTGATGTGGCTGCTGATTTTTCGCTGTGCTTTTTCGTATGCAAATTCATTTATTCATATCGCTTTGTCGCTGATTTTCTTCAACAGTTGCTGTTGCTTTTGCTGTCGCCGCTGATGCTGCTGCTGCTTCTGTCACTTTTTTTCTGCCCCTCTTCTGTTGTTTTTGTTTTAATCGGAAGCGAAAGAGGAAATGAAAATGGTTTTCTTTTCAAATATGGCGAAAATGCCAAAATACCGAACACGTGCAAAAAGTATTTGCAAAACAGTAAAAAAAAATGTTTGCACTTTAAAAAAATACAAATTCTCGCTTCATGTGCCGTTTTATTGGCTTATGCGAGCTTTGTTCTCTGTCGCTTGCTATTTGTTGGTTAGCTTCTATTTTTCAAATTATTTTTGTTTACTGCTTTGTTGTGACGTGCCCAAGTTGGCAACGCCGAGTGAAGTGGAAAATCCTTCAAGTGGCTGGCGGAGTCCCGTTTTCATTTTCATGACAACCCACATACACGCACAGGTGGCTGCATGTGTGTGTGTGTGTGTGTGTGTATGTGGGTTAAAGGCTATCTTAATTGCCAGAAAATGCCTCATTGGGCTTATGGCAGAGGGAAAATCAATAGACCGCTATATCTAGGCGTCTCGTTAACAATGACGCTCCGCTAACAACGGTAATTGTATGCTAACATACATACATATGTATGTACATACCTGCAAACATATTTATTTATGTAAAATGGGTTGTGCTTTCAACTGGGTCAAGGTCAAAAGGATGTGCGAACAAGGACATTGCGCTGTACTAGTCTAATATTCTGTTACAACTGTTGCATCCCGTATTTATTCTAGCCACGTCAAGGACACTTGAAAGGATAAAGCTTTGCTTTATTTACTGTTTATTTTTTGACACACTTTTACATGTACATAGATAATAGTAAATATTTTCATAGATGCAATAGATTTAAATAATACCAATTAAATTTGATTGCTTGCAATGATCCTTTATTTATTAAATTTTTTTACACATTTAGATAATATCAAATATTTTATATGTAGATGTAAAGGTGTGTGCACTGCCAAATAAATATGATTACGTAAAATACAAAATGAAAATAAAAATGGCAGCATATCGATATATTGCTGCACTTATAAGGTATGTTCAGAAATACATATGTACATATGTATGTATGTACGTAAATACATATGTACATATGACATCCAAATCGGTACATGACACACACACATACACATATTTACATATATGTGAGTGGCGAAAAGTCGCCTTTTAATTGCTTTCTGCAGGCTTTCGCCCACACGATTAATTTCACCTTTGTATATTTGTACATATGTATGTATGTAAATACATATATGTAAATACATAAGCGAGTGCATATGTAAGTTCATTATGTACATACATACATATATGCAATGTAGAAACTTTGTGCGCTCTGGCAGCCACATTTATGTACATATGCATGTATGTACGTACACAGACATTGTGTGTGCTTCGGCGTGCATACATACACATGCATATGTATGTATGTATGTATGTATGTAAGCACTGAAGGCAACACAAATTGGAAAACGCAATGGCCGACAAACGCCACGCAGCTATCAGCCATGAATCTGAAGGCAAAGCAAAAGCGACGATATACGAATATAAATGGGCAGGCATAATGCATAACAATAAACAGATGAAAAATGAAAAGAAAACTTCCGGCAAAGCTCAAGCTCATCGCGAAATGGTGAAAAACGCAAACACACATACACACACCTACATGCATACATACATACATTTAAATCATAATATTCGCGCAGACTAAGAGAAACCAAACCCATATTCATGCATACATTTTGAAAACCACGGTTGAGAGACATTCTCTCAACCGTATTGAAAACCCACGTGAATCAGAGAGGGAGAATCATTAAGAACAGCAGAGAGATGGAAGAGAGAGAGTAATGTGATCGCGATTGCGAGATGTTTGCGGCGAATTCGGAGAGTTTTCATAGGCATTGTTGTTGTTTCATTCATTTTCTTTAGTTTCGCCATGAGAAAAGCCAAATGCCTTTGTATTTTGTTCGCATACATTTAACTTTCATATATGCACATTTACATGTGTGTACATACATACATACATACACAAGCATGTGTACGAACTGCTTTCGGCTGACGTGCTGCTTATTGCTCCATTTCTCTCTTCGTCTGTTCGTTCGTTCGTTCATTCGTCCGACATGCTAGCGTCATTTTTACGCCATATTGGATTGTTTCTGTGCAAAATTGGCGTTTTTCAAACGCTTTTTTCTAGCCCAAGCTGTTTGTTGCAGTTACATTTTCACTTGCCAATCAAAAGTTTGGCATGCGAACTCTATGTTTTAGGGCAGAAATGGTCCATAAACCCAGCTTTTGTATGCAAAACAAGGAATGCAAAAGTTGGCCATTTAATCACATTAGCTGGCACAATTGAGCGTTGCCAGAAGGTTAATTGGCAGCACTCTCAGCTGTTTGCTGTCACATGCACACACACACATACACACACGCACACACACACACGCATTATTGGCAGCGGTGTGCGGAAACAGGGTTGGCTCGATGTCGGCAAATGAAAACAATAACTAAAATTGATAAACATGTTAGGCAAAGCGTTTTTATTGTTGCTGCTGGCATTTATTTTCGGCTGCGAGTCTCAACATGTGAGTAAACAGAGTGGGAGATAATTGAGTGTCGTTTATAAGTGTTGGTCCTTCTAGGAGACATCAATGCTGCCGGAGTCGTTTGTGGACGCTGCCCAGCGCTCCACGCATACGAATAACTGGGCGGTGCTGGTGGATGCGTCACGCTTCTGGTTCAATTATCGTCATGTGGCCAATGTCCTGTCCATTTACCGTTCGGTCAAGCGCCTCGGCATACCCGACTCTCAGATAATCCTCATGATTGCCGACGATATGGCCTGCAATGCGCGCAATCCCCGTCCAGCCCAGGTGTACAACAATGCCAATCAGCACATCAATGTCTATGGCGACGATGTGGAGGTCGATTATCGCGGCTACGAGGTGACGGTCGAGAACTTTGTGCGCCTGCTAACCGGTCGCACGCAGAATGGCACTGCCCGCTCCAAGAAACTGCTCTCCGATGCCGGCAGCAATGTGCTCATCTATCTGACGGGGCACGGCGGCGATGGCTTCCTCAAGTTCCAGGACTCCGAGGAGATAACCAGCCAGGAGTTGGCCGATGGCATACAGCAGATGTGGGAAAAGAAACGGTTTGTTCATATTTTTAAATATTATTATTATACCCTATCTAAAAGGTTTTAGAATTGTGTCCCATACTCTATATACATACATACACATGTATCTATATTCTTGATAGCATCCACAGTGGAGTCGATATAGCTATATTGTTGTCCCTCAGTTTCAAATCGGTCGAATGATTAGTAACAAGAACTCATTTATTTGTAAATTCAATTCATTTCAAGTACAAATATCTTTAATTCAAGAACAATTTATACATCATTTTTCGTTTTAAGTTTTTGTAGAATGCAAAAAGCTAATATTGAGTTAATCTCTGATTTCAAAAAATAACACCTAATATATCATCGAGAATACTTTTGGGCACACTTATTACTTTACTTTATTTTGTATATTATTCAAAAATAGGTGTTATATTTCTTTTTGAATGAAAAGTCATTCAGAGAAAGTATGCAAATAATTATAAAAATCAGTTAAAGATAGCTTAACACTAAAAATAGAAACATAAAATTGATTGTTATATCATCAGCTATTAAATGTTCGTTCCTTCTATATATATACCATCCAGGTACAACGAGCTCTTCTTCATGGTGGATACTTGCCAGGCGGCATCGCTGTACGAGAAGTTCACATCGCCCAATGTGCTGGCCGTGGCCAGTAGTCTGGTTGGCGAGGATTCGCTATCGGTAGGTCCGGCAGACGGCTTGTCAGATTCGTGTGTGCTTAAGCTTAATTATTTAACTTGACAGCATCATGTGGATCCATCGATTGGAGTTTATATGATCGATCGCTATACGTACTATGCGCTCGAGTTTCTGGAGAAGGTGCAGCCGTTTAGCAAGCGAACAATTGGCGAATTCGTAAGACTGTTATTCTAAATCGATCTTATATTATGTACTATATACATATACTTATATGCTTGACAGCTGCAAGTGTGCCCGAAGCGTGTGTGCATCTCGACTGTGGGCGTGCGCAAGGATTTATACAAGCGGGATCCGCACAAGGTGCCCATCACCGACTTCTTTGGTGCCATTCGGCCCACACGTGTCTCCACCGATCGCATAAATGTGACCCTCGCAAAGGAAGAGTATGTTATCAGACATCTACAAACATTAGATATAGGTGCTCGCTCGAAAATTAGTACTTTTAGAGCAGCTTGTTAGACGCCACCATAGAACTATAGTTCTTATTTTTGGGAAGGTTTTTTCTGTATACTTTTGAGCGTCTAATTGTACAAAATACCCATTAAATTTGGCTATGGAACTCATCGAACGATAAATAAAGCTTAGTTGTTTGATTTCTTACGAAAGGAATCGTAACAAGCAACGTATTTCGTATATATATATATATATAGTCATAAATTGTACATTTTGTTTACGGAAGGTCTTACATTTTCGAGCGATCATTGCATATATAGCTTATAAATATATAATAATAATAATAACTACTTCAATCTCTACATTTTTGCAGATACTTCGTCAATGAGGTGGCCCACGTTCGACCAAGGAAGCAGTTTAAGATTATTATGCAGCCGCAGTTTACAGCCGAAATCCTAAAATGAGCAAAACTCCTGAATATCGGCAGCAACAAATAAATGAGCTCAATTGTAAACATTCCGTGTGATAATATTAATTCTATTCATTTTATTAATTTATATTTTTATTAATATAATGTGTAATTTACTTAATTATAGGTTTTGGTCGTTTTATCACTCATATAGATAGAGTAACAAAAGCCAACGAGAATTATACATACATCATATTTTAATAATAGTGACTAACGCGGATGCTTAAAAGTATTTATGCTGGTAGAGCTTGGAAATTAAATTCATTTAAATCAGACATTTTTTAAAAAAACGCATATTTAAGATCTTAATGTGTGATCTAATTCCTTTCTCTGACAATCTAACTAGTTAACTCACTATCGTTTATTCTTAATCTCGCTCTTTCTCTGTCTCCCTATCTCTTTTAGTGCTCACTCTCTTAGTGCTTTCTCTCTCTTACTTTCTCTCCCTCTTACTGTTTTATTTCACTTACTATCTCTCTTTCTCTCCCGCTAGCTGGTTTCTCTTAGTTGCACTCTCACTCTCTCTTATTATCCGTATGTCGCCTACATATTTTAATGTATTTTTAGTCTATAGGCCAAACCGTTGCCGAAAAGTTGTACTTCAAAATGCGAATGCAGTATTCTTCTAGATATATATGTAATACTTGATAAATTACAAAACTAATTATGTCTTCTAATTTATCATCGAGTAAGTTTCATTACAATCTTCAGTATGACAGTACAGTTTGTCCATGTTGTCCTTCACTATTAAATTCAAAATGTAATTTACTTTTGAATTGCAATTTTTGAATTTCGCGCTTTGAGACTTTCATACAAAGTATTTTTGATAGCTTGCAGCTAAGCTTGATGCTTATTCGATACTTTTGCTTTTCGCAATTGTTTTGATGAGAGTTTATAATAATAACTGAATATTGTAACCGCAAAACTGAGTAACTCCGACGCATTTGGGCCTTTATTATTACTGGGAAATAGGTTGAGCAATTAAGGTGGAGTTGTGCGCACAATCGATGGGCAGTGTAAAGCCGAACATCGATAGCAGCATCGATAGTTGTTCAGAAAACAACCCAACACTGTTCGGTGGATGGGAGCATTTCAGCGCAGGAAAGGCGACTCGATTGCAATTATAGACGACAGTGTGCGGTGTAAAGAAAGTGCGCGTATATAAATTAATGCTAAGAACTGTTAATACATTAGATCCATGCAGACAGTTAATAGCTATATGTGCACAAATACGAGTTAAGCCCCACCACTCGCATTGAACGTAAATGTAAGCAAACCACACATTCAAAAAAATGTTTATGTTAATCGCTCGCTCGCTCGCTGTGTAAATAAACAAAGCCCGGCTCCAGCATAAAATCGCCGTGGGCGCCTTTCAACACTCGCCCAGAGTGCCACCCGAGAAAGGCTGCTAATTAATTGGCCGTTCGCATTAGGTTTGCAGCAGCTTTTATTTGTTCCCCACTTCTTTTTTGTATACACTTTCCAACCCGTTGCCAGACTTGGGTGCTCTGTGCAAAGTTGCTATTTAATGTATGTATGCAGGCATTTGTGTGTGTGTGTGTGTATATGTGCGTTTTGCTTATGTGTGTGCGTGTGTGTGTGTGTGTGTCTAGCTCAAAAGTTCTTGCAGCTTGTAAAAATCGATAATAAGCAGAGAGCGCAGCGTCGTCGACTCTTGTTTATTTTATGCTTCGTCTGCAATTTGCAGCCCCTTCGCTCGCCTGCGCTGTGCACCCCTGCACACAACACACTCACACACAGATATGCCCGCACAGAAATACACTCACATACGCAAACACACAAGCGAAAATATGCTTTAAAGCTGAGCTCTCAATTTGACACTTGTCCAACTCGCTCCACCTGTCTACCTTTCCCTCTCGCTCCCGCACATACTCTCGATCATTGACTGATAGCGAATATCGAGGCGAAAACAAAACGAACGAAATTAAAAGTAATTCACTTGCATTTTTATATCTTCATATTTAGCATATTCTTCATTTAGTATGTGCTGCTGTTTTTTCTCCTTTTTTTTTGCTTTTTGTTTTTGTTTTTGTATTTTACACAATCAACAAAAATGTAGGTTTCTTTGGTGTTTATTGAAAAAGAAAACAACAGTTAATCCAATTAACAAAAATAAAAAGTGAAACTAGGACGTTTAAGTCGACTTGTGGATGCGCTACACACATCTTTCATCGAAACACGAATTGTCTACAAATATGTCATAATAATATAAAAATAAATGTATAGTGAATTGAAATATAAAAAAAAATAGCAACTGAACTGTACAAGTTTTAAATTATTCTTTTACTATCATTCTCTTACATATTTTTGCTTTCAAAAAATAGCTTTAAGTATAAACAAAATAGCTCAACCTGAACCCATTCAGGTGCCTTTGTGAAATAATAATTTTGCAAAAACTAAAATATCAAATTTGTATAAACTAAAGCAACAAATTAGTGCTTTAAGAAATGTACAACATGATTTTTATAAACATTTTATTAGAGAATAATTAAGAAGATTAATCTTATCTCAATATTCAAAATTTATATACACAAATTTAATTTAAACATTGAGGAAGAGTATTCAATGGTTTATAGAGGCAATGCGCCCGCTTTGGCCCGCACCCCATTCGGAATTTATTCGGTATTGTCAGCCATGCAGGTTAAAGCTTCGCTTCAGTCGCTTTGCAGCCGCGTTTGGGTCAAGACACGTTGGCGTTAACATCGGCATTGGCCTAAAGCCAAAGCCAAAAACAAACCAATTTTTTAACCAATTTTTCGATGGCCACGCACTAAAACAGAATGCAATTTGCAGCGTCCAATTTAGCCAAAAATGTCTTCACTGGAGCAACAGCAGCAAGCGCCCCAGAAGCGTCCCACATTGCATTTAGCTGCAGATGCCGGAGCTGCAGCTGCAGCTGGAACTGGTGCGGGAGCGGCAGCTGGAACTGGAACTGGAGCTGCAGCTGAGACTGGTTCGCCGGCAACGACTCCGCTGGGCAGCGGCGCTGGTTTCCTGCCGGATATGCCGCAGTGGAAAAAGGACTTGATACAGCGCCGCAAGTGCAATGTGGCACGTACAACTGCAGCAGCCGCCTGCTCCCCAACAGCCCCCACATGCCCATCCGCAGTCGCGTTCACGGCTCAAGCTCAAGCTCAAGATGGCAGTTGTCTGGCTTTCACTGAACCTGCAGGTGAGTCCAACCAGGCGATAGCTTCAGCTATATACATACATATACATATTTATACTCTTTTCGAAGAAAATAGTATATTAAGTTTGTCCTGAAGTTTGTAACGCATAGAAGGAAACGTCGGAGACCCCCAAAAGTTACTGCCAGTATGCTTAGAATGACAATACAAATTGATCTAGCCATGTCCGTCTGTCTGTCTGTCTGTCTGTCTGTATGTATGCAAACTAGTCCCTCAGTTTTTGAGCTATCGCGATAAAACTTTGCACAGACACTTTTTATTCCAGGGGACAGTACATTGGTCGGAGCCGGCCGGATCGGACCACTATATCTAATAGCTGCCATACAACTCGAAGTCGGTTTTGGCCATATATCCCATGTTTTTTAATCTATCGCAATGAAACTTTGCACAGATACTTATTATTCAAAGAGACATCACATTGGTTGGAGCCGGCCGGATCGGACCACTATATCTAATAGCTGCCATACAACTCGAAGTCGGTTTTGGCCATATATCCCATGTTTTTGAATCTATCGCGATGAAACTTTGCACAGATACTTATTATTCAAAGAGACATCACATTGGTTGGAGCCGACCGGATCGGATCACTATATCTTATAGCTGCTATACAACTGGCAATGAATTAAATATTTTTAGAACAAAAAAAAATGTTACGCAACAAAACGATTTTGTACAGCTTATGAAATTTCAGTGGTGCAGTTGGCAGAGTGAAAATTGCCTATAGGTTCGAAAAGAGTATAAAATCGTCGGCACGCCGAAGATAATCCTTCCCCACTTGTTTTAATTATGCCAGAGACTTATTTTTGGTTTTATTTCATTTCAAATTTATGCTATACGAAAATGCAAATAAAATATTTTAATTTCACTGCTGTGTGTGTGTGACAAAATAATGAGAGAGAGAAAACAGCTAAAATGTGCAACCTTGTAGATCGCAGACAACCAAACCCACCCCAAAAGGATCTTTTGAAGTCGAATAAATCATACTTGTACAGCTTTTAATAAATGATTTTCAATATATTTCCCTTCCCCCAAACCAAATCCTGCGTAATCACATCGTAATATAATATATGCATAATTTTTATAGTACAACTTTTTTCTTCGCTTTTAAGTTTGATTTGTTTTTGTAGCATTTGTATACCCTATATGAAAACTCATTAGAGAACTTCGTTTCAACCAATAAAGCGTTTTTTGAAAAGAGCTTTGAAAATATGAAACATTTTGTACACAAACTATGCTTAAATTAGAGCTACGATACTACTTCTTTTTAACAAAACTTACTAATACTATGCAAGGTCGCAACACAGATGTATGTACATACATATAGAATTGCAAACGCATAGCTGAAATATTTGCTTATTTATACAAATAGTGAATCATTATTGAAAGCTGTTTCTGGACAACACGAATTTCTTAATAGAAACAATTAGTTTACCACTCGCTTTCATTAAGAGCGGTTCAGTGATTAGGATGCCCATTCAGAAGAAGAAGAAAATAAAAAACAAAAAACCACACATACACATACATATACACATCGATATCGATTCATGAAATCGCATATGTGTAAAATGTGGCAATAAAAACATGTGTACGATTACAATTGGCAATGCAGCTGCCGTATAATTAGCCACGTTGAGATTGAGTAAAAAGCTGATTGAGTAAAAAGATGTTATAATTATGGAAAGCTGTTTGCCAGCAGTTATTTCAACTGTGCATATCTAAGCAACTGGTTTTGTTATCGCGTTTATCGCTTATCGATACCGATTTTCGCAGCAGCAGCAGCAGCCGCAGTCAGGGTTGTTATTTGCTGCTGCTGCTCTTATCAAACGTTATCAATTGATAACTGAAATGAAAATTGATTTCTATTCGGACATATCTGCTATTTGCGCCGTGGGCCACATGACAGACTAACATTATTATTGGACTGCTTACAATTTTTGCACTGAGCTGTTCTGTTTTGTTCTTTCTGTTTTTGCAGATTCAGGTGCGACTGACGCCGGCGCAACCGCAACAATAACTAGTCAACAACAACAACAGCAGCAGCAACAAGAACAGCATGTGAAACGAAATGTAAGCCAAACAGCATTTAAGACTTTGCCAGCAGAGGAAAAGTCTGAGAAATGTTTTATTGGAGCTGGAGGTCATCAGACGCTTCCAGCAGCAGCAACAGCCCAAAGTACACAAGGCAAAGACTTAGCCACGGCCTTTTCAGTAGAAACGGCTACATCAGCAGCAGCCGCAGCAGCCGCAGCCGCAGCAGCAACTGCTGCACCAATACCAAAGCAGCGATCAAGTTTATTTAATACAAGAAGTCAATCAACTGGCAAGGAGCAAGAGATTCTAAATTTGGATGCCAGAGAGCGCGAGCGCGAGCGTGACGCTGAGGTGAATAGCATTGTTGTTGCTACCGCCATGGTGGTGAATACGAGCGTGCGCTCTCGCGCCGCTGGTGAAGTTGAAACTGGCACGCCGACAACTGGAGCATTAACCACAAATGTGAAACAGACGACTTCGTCGTCGTCAGCAAATCAGTTGCAAACGAAATGCAAACAAGGCCAGAGCGCCAACGCTGAAGCAGCAGCGCCCCAAACAAATATCAACATAAATATTAGCAGCAGCAGCAACAATTCGCCAATATTAAATGAGAAAAATTCGAAAACCAAAATATCCGACAAATTGCAGAGCAACAAGTTCATACAAAATCAACAGCAGCAACAGCAACTGGAACTGGAACGCTTAACGGCCGCATCGCCCACCAAAGTAGCGGTAAAAACGACAATGGTCGCCATGCAAGAAATGAAAAAGACAACCACACAAAATGGCCAACAGCGCCATCAACATCAGAAGAGCGCCGGCGAGCTGAATGTTGACGTTGGCGTCGCTGCCACACAGCAGCCGCTGGAGGATCTCAGCTACGGCCCTGGAATTGTGTCCAAGCTGCGCTGCCGTTATTTAAATCTGGCGCTGCGCTGCGAGTCGCGCAGCAAGCTAAGCGAAAGGCAGCGACTGCAGCGTTCGACGAGCCTCAATACGCTGCTCGATCGCGAGGAGGAGGATGAGGACGAAGAGGAGGTGGGAGAAGTGGAGATTGAGCAGCCTGCTGCTGCTGCTGTCCTTCCAGCAGTCGTCGCTGTTAACAAAAGCAGCGCTGCGACGCCGCCGCCGCCGATAGCCAGCGCTAAGCCTGCTGCCATAGCTACCACAGGCAGCGGCTATATTAAAAGCGTGCAGCAGTTGCAGTCGGCGTCGCAGTCAGCGTCGCCGTCCGCGTCTAACGGCACTGCGCTGCGCTCGCGTCATTCAAAGCGCGGCAACGAGGTTATGAAACGCGCGCGCTCTGTCGAAGCGCTGCTCTGCGAGAAGTCGCCCTGGAATACGCAGCAACAGCGCGCCAGCTTACAGTCTGTTAACACTAACAGCGCTGTCGGCGCCGCTGCCACCGTTAGCATTGAGGATAAAATAAGCAATGCACGCGAGCGCCTGCACAGCGGCACAGATGCAACGCCGCCCAAACGTCTGACCTCCATTATCGATGACACCGAACGACCGCCGCCCGATTTGGTCAAGCAAACACTGAAAATGTTCGAGGCGAGCGCCAATCGGCGACCGCGCAGCACGCAGCGCAGCAACGGCGTCGGCGGCGTTGCCAGCAAGGTGGCCAGCTACAAGTCGATCATCAAGGAGCAGCAGCCCAATAACAGCAGTAGCAGTAACAGCAAAAGAGAACAACAGTCGGCAGGCTTTGCTGCTTCCACACCCAAACAGCAGCGTGTGGTCAATTCCAATGCTAATTCCAATTCGCATGTGCCCGATATTATACCACGGCAGCTGGAAGGCATTTGCCCATACGATTCGCCAGTGACAAGCATTAACCGACTGCTGGAACGCATGACGCTGGATACGCCGCCAGTGGGTGGTGAGAATGAAAATCAGCAGCGCTTAGTCAGCGCCGATAAACGATCGCCAGACAATGACGAAGGCAGCGGCATCGGCAGCGGCAGCGGCAGCGTTGGCGACAGCAACAACGTCGACGCTGTTTGCAATGGCGATAAGTTGGGCGCGGCAGGCGATAAGTTAGCTGCTGAGACAACAGCAGCAGGAGGAGGCGTCGGCGGCCAGCGTTCATTTGCTGCCGCCCAGCAAGAGAACGCGCACGTTTCCAGCAGCAGCAGCAGCAGCAGCAATAGCAGTAGCGGCAGCAGTAGTCGCAAATTGCCGCAGCGCAGCACCGATAACAACGAAACGACAACAATAACAACAAAGCAAATTGGTGTCATTCGACCGCTGCTCAATAATTCCAGTTGTGGAACGCCGCCGCTGACCAGTCGCGAAATCGAAAAGAATCGCATTAATGAAATGAAAAAATCGACGGCACTGGCCGCCGATGCTGCCGCCGCAGCAGCAGCCGTATCCGGCACTAGTCTCGATACCGTGATAAACACCAACAAGGACGCCAGCGAAACGGATGCCGGCGTCGCAGTCGCCGGCATTGCCGGCATTTCACCAATTTGGCCGCTGCGCAAGCGACGACAGCCGACGTCGGCGACAGGTGGCGCCAGCAGCAATTGCAGCATTGCGGACAACAACACATCGATGGTGTTTAACTTTTCCAAGAGCAGCAAGGAGGTGCCCGATTATATTGAAAGCGACGTTGTGATCTACAGGCGTAAACGTGAATTGCCCAAGGTGAGTGCCACAGCCTACCCCTTACCTACCCTCAACTACCCAGCTGTTGCTTTCATTTGTTATCAGCTGCGAATCGGAATGTGGCGCCGTTGCGCATTATTCATGCCTATTTTCTGTATAAATTATTATTCTTCTTAATCTTTGCAAGCCCCCCTTACGCACACACACACACACACATGCAAACGCAAACGCAAACACATTGTTTGTGGTTACCATACACATATAAGTACATACATATAAACAAAGCGCCCACCAACAGAGAGAGAGAGAGAGCGCGCGCGAGAGAGAGAGTGACACAGAGAGAGAGCGTAACAGTGAGCGTGAGAGCGCACTTTTGGGAAAGTTCACAAGACAAAAGCAACAACAAAATGTCAAGAAATAAGAATTTGAAATATGTATTTGTTTTTGTTGCCTTGTCTTACAGCCAGCAACTGTAATTACGAATCAAGTGGGCATCCTCTAGTCTACAAAAACACAGTACTGCCAATTTTGGAGCACACAGCTGAAATTCAATTCCTTTTATGTGCATACAGTAGCTCACAGCTTATTTGCCGCAGTAGTAAACAAATTTGAAACAACGTTTTATGGAAGTTCCCTTATCAATATTCAAAGACTGCTATAAACAAGCAATTTATTTTGCTTTCGATATCTTTAATAGCTATTAATTCAGGTACAAAACCACACCTTGGGATTTTTTTCGCATTTCCTCTAGATTTTGAGGTCCAAATTTGGTAAGAAATGTTGCAAATGTTGAGCCACTGTATCGATTACAAATGGCAAGCCATACCAAGTTTAGAAATATTCAAAATTTAAATAATTTGCTGCGTATTGTTCGTTTCAATTGGATATTTATGAAATAATCTATATCGAGTTTAAAGTTAAAAGATTAATTAACTAGTGCTTTTAAATTTTGTTATCCCTCTGCTCAAAATTTCAAATTTGTAATATGTGATGGGTCAAATAAACTGAGCGCCACTGTATATGCATATGTATGTATGTATGTGTGTATGTATGTATGTATGTGATGCGCGTGATGCTCAAGCGGCGCTCAGCTCTGGCGAGTGACCTTCTAAATGTTTTGTGTGATGCGCCATGCAATCGAATAAGCTATTTCAGGCTTGACGGAGAATGTTCAAATAGAAATTATGCAAATAATTCGCTGATCAATATATGTACATATGTATGTAGATATGTGCATATACATACATACATGCATGCATACATACATATGTACATATGTACGTAAATTACAGATGCTTTGCTTAACATTAAGAAATGTTGGATGCGCTCGGCGATTGGCAAATTCTTGCTCATTTCTCATTGTGGCAGCGGCGTTCCTGCGATTGCATTGCAGAAACCAGTTCTCATACATGCAAACATATGGTATATACATACATACATACATGCATATAGTACATAATATGTATGTACATATACATATTACGATATTTTCTTCGCTTGTTCTTTGCTTCCTGCTACAACATGCATACATACATATGTACATAAGTACATGTACGTACATACATACGTATGTCGCTACATAGGCTAAAGCAGACAAAGATATATTATGACTTATGCAGGAGAGTAGTGAACGCGCGCGGCGCATTGGAGCTGTGGTGAGTTGCTGTCGTTGGCCGGCAGATGGGGAGTGTAGCGGGCGCATTTGGGTGCACAGCTGTTTTGTTGGCTGCTTGTGTTGAGTAAAAAAAAGGCAACAACAAAAAAGTTGCGCCGCTCTCGTCTCAGCACAAAAGCCTGCTCTCCTTCTCCCTTTCGCTCAGTCTTTTGTTGCGTGCAATCTCTCTCTCTCGCTCTTGCTGGTAAACCCGTTTTGGTGCTATTTTTTGTTGTTGTTGTTGCTGACGCTCTCCGGCACTGAACTCAATTTTGTCAATTCTTTTTTGACGTTCAATTCTGTTGGCTTTTGCTTTATGCCTTATGTTGTTCTTGTTGGTCTCTTTATACACATACATACATATGTATGTACATACTTACATATATATTTTCGTATGTAAAACTATATATGTATGTACATACATACATAAATGTTTTTTATCTGTGCCTGAACTTTATTATCTCTTGTTTGGTATATGCATGCTGTTTATTGGGTTCGGCGTCTGACATGGCGAGAAATGGGACAGCTGTGATTCAGAGCGACCGATATCGACCTCGTAGTTCCTCAGTCTCCGCTTAACCCTCACTGCCCCCCTTAACCCCCACACCCTCCACACTCCATGCCACTTAAAAGAAATTTCGATGAATCGTTTCGTTCGTTTTCACTTTTTCCCGTTTAACCTTTCCCCATTTTTGTTGTTGTTTCTTTTTTTTAGCCAAATGAGCCGGGCTTCGTGTTGCTGGGCGACCTTTCGGTGGAGACATCGACGGACACGGACTACGATGACTACTCCATGTGTCCGCCCTCACCATGCGATGTGGAGTTCGAGAATGCGAATATTGTGATCGATGGCAAGTCCAGCATACGACAGAAGCAAAAAGATTCATCGGTGAGTATCCTTTATGGAATATCAGCTAATCACTTATGATCAGATTCTAAACTTGAAGTACTAGTGGTACTAAAATGAGATATTTGTAACTATTACATTGAGTAACATGTATGTAGGAATGTACATACTATATATATATATACTAAATATCGGAAAAAACATCAAAACCGGAAAAGAAACCTGCATTTTTTTCGTGGCCCTGAAAATGCCGCTATGCGGAAATGAACAACAGGATTGCTTCGCCCCTATTATTACGTAGACAATGGATGTCGTTTTTCTCAGTATGACTAACTAAAACATTACGAACACATTTATTATGTATTTATACTATACTCGTGCCCACATGACTAATAATGCCACTCAGAAATCAGAAATACTTGTAGAGCAGATAGTGGAGGTTCTTTTTTTGTTTTTGTTTTTGTCTTCTGGGTGCTTTTTTTTTGTGTATTTTTGTTTGAAAAGGATAAGATAAGATTAGTTGTTGTTTGTGTGTGTGTGTGTGTGTGTTTGTGTGTTGGCTACCAATTGATTGTAACATCGTCGCGGCAACTTTTAACACTCAAAGAATTTGTTGGTAATGTAATAAAAGCGGGTCTTATCGATTCAAGATACCAATTAAGGGACAGGCAGTGGCAATGCTTGACCAATTTCAAGCCCAAGAGGTTGGGCAACATTTGGTAACTCAAAATACCCTGTCTATACAAAATATTAGTCCTACTAGTCTTTCAAATTATTTAATAATTGTTTATTTGGAAACTATATCTTTTCTAAACATGCATACCGCTTTAAATTTAATGATGTTTTAAGAGCGTTTAACAGCAGAAAGAGTATACATATAAAAAAACCTTAATTATCATATGAAATCAATGCTGAACGTTTTAACACTTTAAAAGTGTTTAAAAGCAGAATATATTTAAAAGAAATTTGAGTTTTCTCGAAACCTATGCCAAAGTTTCGATTTGCGAGCAATCACTGTACTTAATATACACAGATAATATCAGCTTCCAGTATTCTTTTAGCGGGTATATTCGCTAACAAGATTTTTCGCATCATTTGGTATTTAATTGCTGCAGCATATATATTGGCCTAGATTTCAGTTTCTGTCAACATTTAATCGCTGTCCAAGAAAACAATAAACAAAACAAAAACTGATGCGAAACAATTAACAGCAATTATTTCTCTACCTTGCGGGGTCAGTATTTTTTTTCTTATAATTTTTCTTTTGTATTTTTCCATTTTGTGGCATTTTTCTGCGCTTGAATTAAGGGCAGAAGAAGCGTATGAAAACTTACTTGAGCCACTTTCATTTGGTTTTTTTCTTGTTGCTGTTTTATACGTTCGTCCGCAGCAGTAGAAGTGGAGTAAGAAGTAGTAGTAGAAGAAGAAGAAGCAGCTACCGTAATCTGCACAGATTAAACATGTTAAGTGCTTGTTAACAGCTTTTGGCGCTGTTAACATGCTGATTATGTATTTATGCATCCGAAACAGGGTATCGACATAGTCGACTTAGATGATTTTTTGTTTTGAATGCTTGTTTTTTTTTCGTTTTCATTTCCTTGTGCGCTATTATCATTAAGTATTTATTTATTCCGTCGCTATTAATCAAAATGCATTAAAGTGGCTTTTAAGGGGTTTCTCGTTGTTTTTGTTTTTGGTTTTGCTTTTTATTTATATATATATTTATTATACTCTTTTCGAAGAAAATAGTATATTAAGTTTGTGCTGAAGTTTGTAACGCATAGAAGGAAGCGTCGGAGACCCCCAAAAGTTACTGCCAGTATGCTTAGAATGACAATACAAATTGATCTAGCCATGTCCGTCTGTCTGTCTGTCTGTCTGTCTGTATGTATGCAAACTAGTCCCTCAGTTTTTGAGCTATCGCGATAAAACTTTGCACAGACACTTATTATTCCAGGGGACAGCACATTGGTCGGAGCCGGCCGGATCGGATCACTATATCTTATAGCTGCTATGCAACTGGCAATGAATTAAATATTCTTAGAACAAAAAAAAATGTTACGCGACAAAACGATTTTATACAGCTTATGAAATTTCAGTGGTGCAGTTGGCAGAGTGAAAATTGCCTATAGGTATAAAATCTTCGGCACGCCGAAGATAATCCTTCCCCACTTGTTCTTTTTGTTTAGGTGCGTTTCATCAATGTGACAGATATCGGCATGTGTATGTGTTTCTCTAATTCGCTCGTTTGTTTTGTTCCTCTCTCCATTTGTGTGCAGTTCCGCGTACAATTTAACGATACGTTAACGTCAACGTTTGAATATCCCTCCGAGTCATCGCAGACCACCAACAATGCCGACGACCCACCGTATGCCGATCCCTACGGCAATGTTAACAAGCATCACCAGGTGCTCTACGAGGAGCACCTTATGCTGCAGCAGCAACAACAAAAGCAGCTGCAGCAGCAGCAACAGCAACAGCAGCAACAACAGCAGCATCATCATGTGACAGTCGATGAGATAATTGAGCTTCCAACATCAACATCGACAGCTGCCGCCTCCGCCTCCGCCTCCCATAAGACGACGGCGACCAGCGGAATGCTGGGGAATTTACCGTTAGGTAAGTGTGTGGCAACCCTAACATATGCAAAACAAAACAGCAAAAAAATAGAAAAGAAAAACAATATATTTTGCATGTCTCTTATTTACTGCGCTCTCTCTTTGCCTGCCACAGCCTCTTTCTCTCTTTCTCTCTCTGTCTCTCTATCTCTTTGTCTCAATCTTTCTTACTGCCTCTCTCGCTCTCTATCTCACGATCTATCTCTGTCCTTGTTCTATGTCTCAAAATCGTGTTTGTTGTTGTTGTCGTAGTGCTGTGCTCCTGAGTTTCATTCTCATCGTTATCGTTTTAACACCTTTATTAGCGCCATCTGTGCGGGGGACTTAGAAATCAATACATGTAACACAATAAACACGCTCTCTCACACACTTACACTTACACATGCAACTACACCCACACCCACACCCACACCTACACACATTCGCATAACTTAATACACGTTCCAATTGCATTTGCATGCTCTGCTTGGCAGAACAACAACAACAGCACTAAACACAAAACGCCACTGTTACAGTTAACACACACACACACACACACACACAAACACACACACACACATTTCATGCGATCCAATTGCATCTTGTGTGCACTTTTGGTTGCCACTTCAAGAAATCGGAATGCGCCAAAAAAGAAGTACTTCGATTATACATTTTTATACCCTGAACCCATTAAAAATGGGAAAAAGGGTATTATGGTTTTGTGCAAAAGTATGTAACAGGCATAAGCAAGCATCTCCGACCATATAAAGTATATATATTCTTGATCAGTATCAACAGCCAAGTCGATTTAGCCATGTCCGTCCGTCCGTCTGTATGAACACGCGGATATCAGAGACTACAAGAGCTAGAGACTTTATATTTGGAATATAAGTTCTCGTAGTGCCGGGACAGATCAAGTTTATTTCATTTTATCGATAACTCGACCCATTCAAAAGTTATCGATCAATTTCGATTTCAGACTAGCGTTTTTGGGCTATAACTTACAAGTTATAAGAGCTAGAGGCCCCTAATTTGGCATGTATAATCTCGAATAGCATACACAGGTCAACATTTTTTCACTTTTTGGATACCACCCCCAATTTCCCCCAAATTTTAAAAAACTCATTTTTGAAGGTACGACCTTGCAATTTGGTTTGGTCTTACATTTTATAGCCAATGTTATGTCCTAAAAATTTCATTCAGGAAGATCGGACAATAAACACAAGTTTTTTAAGATTTTACTTTCCATTGTGTGGGGCTCGGTGAAAAGCAAGCTAACTGCTTAAACCGCTTGCACTGCTTGAGCTGCAGCATGTGTGTGTTTAGATTAGTATGCATGATTGTAAGGACTTGGTTCAGGGTATCTCCTAGTCGGGCACTCCCGACTAGAGCACTCTTACTTGTTCATGATCATATTCAGGCATGTTCCCATTTCTGAATCTACAAGTATAGATTCGGACTACAAATATTTCGTTGGTTCATTTTATTGGTGAGCTCAGAGAATACCTAGTAAAACTACATAGTTTGTAGTAACTACAGAAGATTTGGTATTTCATTATAAGTTTGTCAATTACTTTTTCATCCATCCACATTGTCTTTGCATGCAATCCACACAAATTATGTGGATTTTAAAATGGCAGCATGCTTGATTAAAATTTGTATTTCGTTATTTGGCTTCGATTATTTTTATTGTTTGTTTAGCTCTAAATCACGTGTTGGGTCATTTTCCAAATGGCTTTTGTTAAGCTAACCTTTATGGTTGTTAGTTTCGCTGTCTTTTTTTGATCTGCGTACCAAGCAAATAAATTTCATGAAGAACATTTTTGAGAGCTCTTTGTACAGCCACTTTTTTCGTCGTTCTGAGTACCAGGCTATAAGTGAAAAAGAAAGATTAAATTTCAATAAAAACTAACCAGTGTGCGTCAATGTTATATCCATCGTATGCCCCGCTGGATAGAGTTGCCAGACATTTACAACAACAGCAAAGCAAAAAAGAAAAACACACAAAAAACAAACATCTCTGCACTTTACAGAAAACGCCACTGTTACAGTTAACATAGCGATTAAGCACAGTACGAATGTTATTGATGTTGCCGCTGCCACAGTTGTTCCGGCTGTCTCCTTCTCTGTCTGCCAACCAAGCAGCATGTCTGGGGGCAGGGATGACGGCAAGGTCAGTGCCAGGGCTGCACGCTGCGGCAGCTGCTGCTGGCAATTGGCATTGCCACCTGGCAGGCAGCTGCTCAAATGCATTCGCAAACTAATGCAGCGCATCAGGTTGGTGGATGTGCCTCTGCCTCTCTCTCTCTCTCTATCTCTCTATCTCTACTCAAGCAGTCCCAAATCAAACCCCGAACAAAATACAACTATGCTATCTATAGCTCCACCCCAGACACCTTGAGCCCTAACCCATGGCCCTTGACCCATGACCCGTGACCCCCCCCGCTCTGCCACCTGTGTCCAAACCCATGCACCATGCACAGCGCTGCTGTTTGGCCTTCAATTAAGCATCCACGCATATTTTGCAGATTACCCAAGTTTAGGGAGGGGTATTATTTTGCAACAACAGCCACAGCAGCCAATGGAAGCTCAACAGAAGCAGCAGCAGCAGCTGAAGCCGAAGCCGAAGCCAAAGTCGCTGATCCTCTGCCACACAGCCGAGGCAGCTGTGCCAATGCAACGTCGCAGACCATCGGTGCTATTGAAGCCCCAGTACGCCTGCTTTCTGCAGAACGATGATGCAGTGCAGCCGCAGCAGGTCAAGCGCAAAGCAGCCTCCTTTTCGTATGCCAAGTCACAGCCGAAGAGTAAATATAAAATGCCAATACCAACAACACCAACAACAGCTACAGCTACAGCTACAACAACAGCAAGAGCAAGAGCAGCAGCCGCCTGCAACAGCAGCAATAGGATCAGCATTAGTGGCATTGACTCCTCGCTGAGTCGCCGTCGCGCCAGTCTGCCCATAGCCACCCACTTGTCGTCGTCGCTAGCGCTACCCAACGCTTCCACAGCATTGCTGCAGGCACGCATACCGGGCAACACGCTCTACTATGTCTGATCCAATCCAAACGTCGCGGAACCGCTTCAAAAAAACAAAAAACTACTCCACATAAGCTGCTTTACTCTCGCATAGTTCCTGCCTCTAAACGAAACGTAGGCAAAACACACACACACAAGCTTTTTAATGTAAACGTTCCTAGTTTGGTATTACTCGCTACTTGCTTTTGGCTCGGGTCCCAAACCTACCTACCTTAACCCAACACTCCTTAGCCCTAACCTAACCTAACCCTTTGTTAAGAACATACACTAAAAGCAGCGAGTCTTTTCGCTATTAGCGACTCGTTACCCGTTACCCGTTACTCGTTACCCGTTACTGGCATTGGTGCAGGCCCAGATTCGAACCCCCAACAATCATTTGGGCATTATCTCGTTATTCGCTACTCTCGTTACATGCTTTTGGTACGGGGCGCAGATTTCAGCAAACCCACCTCCCTTAACTCAACACTCTTCACAATCCCTTGGTACAAAACACATATGTACTAAAAGCAGTGAACTTGGTCATTATTAGCAACTCGCTACTCGTTATCCATTACTGGCTTTTGGTGCAGGCCCAGATTCCAACCACTATCATAAGCCACTCTTAATCCCGTTGATAAGCACACATCCTAAGAGCGGGCAATTATCTCGTTACTCGCTATGCTGCAGCTCTTTTGTATACCTAAATATCCACCCGAGGCGTCACATTCAGCTTGTATGCTGTTTCCCCACTCGTTGTTTACATAACTTGAACCCATTTTACTCCACTCTCAAGTATATCCTGTTTAGAACCACTGACAGGGCAACTCATGTAAATAGTCGTTGGTTGGAGAGCATTATAACGTTATAATATGTATGGTTTGGTGTTGATCGAGCTAACAGCAAAACAATGTACAGTTTCAGTTTGAGCGCAAAACTCGAAACGATCCGGCAACACTGAATAACTGTATGCATGTATTAAGTTGGCTGCACCTCAAGTATTAAGCTTAATTGGAATTGTGTGTGTTTTTTTTATAATAATTCATTGTACTTTGTGGCGTTTTAGTAGTAGTATATAGTATATATGTATTACTTATGCTAGCTTGGCACTTTTCCTATTGCATTCGGTTGAAGATATATGTCTATATAACTATGCCTTGTCCAAATAACTATCCATATTTAAGAATCGCTTTCACTTTAACAACTTAACTTTGTATGCATATGTATATATGAACCTAATTGTATATTTGAACTAATTGCGGTCTTCATTTAAACTTTTGTATTCTTGTTTTCTCTACCTTTTTGTTTTCTTTCTTGTGTTTTACTTGTTTCTTTTGCAGATATTATTTAAAACTAATAACAGGCATCTAAGCAAAACAAAACAAAACAAAAAAATATATACTTTGAAATAATATTTATATAATAAACAATCAATAACCACAATATTATATGTGCATATATATATATATATACATATGTATATGTGTGCTTATATATATATGTGTATATACATATATAATCGATAAAAGCAAAAGAAAATCAAATTCCAAAACTAAACCGAAGAGGCGGCAAGAAGAGTGCTCGCTCTCTCTCTCGCACTCACGCACTCGCTTGAAGCTGACGAACGAACGATCAGGCAACTCTAACCACCAAATCTATATAGTAACATATATATATGCACCGCTGCTGTTCGTTGACATCACTGTTCAATTCTTTCGGTGTTGGTTAGCCAACTGAACTGAAGCCTAACAATATCCAAATCAAAACTAATCGCCAATTCATATTAATTTCTAAGGTAACTAACCCCCAATTAGACACTCACCTACACACACACACACACACACACACATGCACACGGTTGCCAAATTTGGCACAAACTGAAAATTACTTTTTGTTTACACAATATTTTTTGTAAAACTTCTTTATTTAACGTCGACTAAGAGAGAGAGAGAGAGATGATTTTATTAAATTTTTAACTTACACCCAAATTAAAAACATGTTATTTAAAATGTAAATTATCTGGAATTTCAAAGTGGTATTTATTCTTTTAGTTTCTGTTACAAAATTTGCAACCGTTACGCACACACACACACAGACACACTTAATTTCCACTTCGAATTGCATTTCCAAGCACATTAACCAACACTTGTTTCACATTCGAACATAAATTGTTTTTGATTTAACAAATTCCGGCATTAACACACAATCGAGCAACATGTATGAATCGAACGATCGAAACTAATCGCAACATCCTTTAACCCACTCAATTGCAGGCTCTACGGCTCTGGGCTTTTATACGCCCGTCAAGGCCACGCCCATGGACAGCCACTTTCAGCTGGGCGTCACGCGTTACACGGCACCGGACAGCGGCAACAGCAACAACAGCAACAGCACTAGCAACAGCAGTAGCAGCAATGGCAGCATTGGCAGCATTGGCGAAGGACTCATCCAGGACGAGGGCTGTGCGACTGATGGGAAGACTGCGTCGGCGACGGCAGACGAGGATGTTGCCAACTATCTGCCCGCCGTGTCGGCGTACAGCGAAGGCACCCAAAAGACGGATTTACTGTACTGAGACGAACATCAAACAATCCGAGTTGTTGTTGCGCTCCGTTCCGTTCCGTTCCGTTATGTTTCGTGCCGTTCCGATGTGATCTGATGCTCTGATCGTGTTTCGGTTATATACATGATGATAAAATGCGAAAAATACGTTTATATATATACATAGATATTATTGATAAGTTGTAGGGCTAAAATACGATATGTGTGTGAACGATTGCAAAAACTATTTTTTTTTTTATATATATATATATACATATATACATATACATATACATAAACATAATACTACACTACTATATATATTATTGTAATGTGTCTGGCACTGAGTACCCGTTTGGCAAGTGTATTTGTATTTGTATTCCATTTATGGTATCCTTTTTTTTTTTTTGAGTACGTCTAAACATAGAAATATACACCTATATACATGTAACGATACACTTTCTGTCGATTGTGTACTTAAAAAATACGAGAAAAAGTAAAAACAAAAAAAATACAAAAAAAACAAACATGAGTAACAAAATATTGTAAACACCGAGGTTGAGCCACTGGTAATTAACAACCACATCAAGTGGAGTATTAATAAACCATAAGCATTAAGCAAAGAAATCAACATGTTTTTCATGCCACCCTTCCATTCTTCCCGGAAACCATTCAAACGAAAAATGAAAAACAAAACAAAACAAAATTGTAAACATTTGCCTCATAATTATTACATACATACATTAGCGTCTATTTAATACTTTTTACAATTGTATTCCATTCAAAAACAAAAACATAATATAAACACATTAATATACTTATAAATGTATGCAAATAAAAACGAAATGAAAATCATGAAAGAAAGCTTTTAAATTTGAAATCTATGTTCTCGCAACACTGGCAACGCTGTGCGGTGTTGCCATGCTGTTTGCAACTATCGAGTAGCTGGAGTCAGCTGTGTTAATCAATAAATTCCGCTAGATGTCGCTTTGCCTGCGCTATCGACATCGGCATCGGTGCATGTGCACTCGATATCGATAGCTGGTTTATTTGTGGTACTTGTAGATGTTTCGGTAGTATTGTGATTGTGTGTCCCAAAATACAGGGTTTTGTTTGACTATTTAATTTTGTTAAATTCAACCTGCCAGTTATGCCCGAAACGCATCAACACCCAATCGGCTGTCCCAGCGCCTGGTGTATGTGCAATGCAAACTCTGTTCGCCAACTGTATTACTTTTAACCTTAGTTGACATTGAAATGTACCCGCTAGAGGCGGAGACAGTGCGTCGGTCTGTCTGTTTGTCTGTGTTGTGTTGTGTTGTGTGCCGTTGTCTTGTGTGCTAGAAAAAGGATACATGTCTATGTGTTGGGCAACGCGCTCAGGTTTGCAGCTAACCAATAAATGCAAATGATAAGCAGCAGCAGCAACAACGAGCACGAAAACGAAATTTAGATGCGGCAGCTGCAGGTGAAGGAAACAAAAAAAGAACAAAAAAGCAGCGACGTCGACAGCGGCAGTGATCGAGCTAAGATTTTCGGCTAGTGCATTGAGAGCTAATCAAAACAAACAAGAGAGTGCGAAAAAGAAAGGGGAGAGTGTAATTACAGTAAACGCATTTGTCGCCATTTATATTGGACCAACACGCGTTGTGTAATCATTCATAAGTACTAAACAAAACCGAATGCTAATTCTATTTCATTTGATTTTTATTTGATTTTTTTGTGTTCTGTTTTAAATCGATTTGTTGTAGTTGGCATTCGTTATTAATTAAATCAGCGCCCCCTAAACAACAGCTGAGTGGGAATGAGAAAGCAACAGCAGCAGCACCAGCCTACATTTGACAGCAGCAACAACAACAATTGCTACTTCTTATACAAAACACCGGCAAACGGCTGCGACGTCGACAGCGACAGCGACGCCAACGTCAAAGTCAACGTCAACGATTTGTTGGTAATTAAAAGCAAAGAAATTTCAGCAGCAACGATCGCAGTCGCAACTTGTCGGCACATAACGGAACAGCTTCAATTCGTGCATTGATCGCATCGCGTCGCGTCTCGTTTATAAAAATAGCAGCGAGAGTGAGAGGAAGAGATTGAGAGAGAGAGAGAGAACGTACGTACGGTATTCAGTATTCTTGTGTCGTCGTTTGTTGGAATCACAACTGTGGATTTGGATTACATTTAATAAGAGCAGCAGCAATAATAACAACACAACTGCAACAATAACAACAATAACAACAATAACAATAACAAGTGGCGAAGAAGCGCCGCTGTTGCTGCTGCGCCGCCTGAGAACGCCGCCAAAATTTCACTAGATCTGATGGCCAAGGACGAGGAAGATGATTTGCTGCCCGATAAGGATGCGGCCAAGGGCTTCTATGCCAAATATGAGCCCAAAGAAATATTGGGCAGGTAAGCTATCATCTTTATTATCTATTATTATTTCAATTGCTTAAAAGCATATGAATGAAGTTGTGTTGCATTTACAAATTATTCTCAAATAGATATCGTTTATAAGCTTCATTTCGCTAGTTATTAAGTCATTAATATAGTAAAATTTCAATTTGAAATTTCTGATATGTTATGGCTGTTAATTTGACTGGGTTGTTTTTTGTTTTTAGGGTTTTTCCCAATTCTTGCCATACATGTTTAAAACATTTTGTAACTTTAATACTCCCAGATAATACTCATTTGATAATTACATACTAAATTCAAGTGTGAACTTAATTCTTTTCATTTTACAAATTTAAAATTTTTAATATTTTCCTAAATTTAACCTTTTTAGGTTAATTTGCTTTTCGCTCTATTATGGGATTACATTTACTATTTTTCCAACAAAAACGTCAACAGATCCCAATTTTCAGTTTTTTATTTGTTCATAATGTATCTCTGAAATCTGTGTACCAACTTTACTAAATCTATTATCATCAAAATACTTAAAAAAAAATTTAAAAAAAAAACAGTTTGATAAATCAAAATAGGGTAAAGGTTTTTTTTTTTTTTTGTAAAACTTGCTTTTTTTAGTGTTTATGTAAACACCATTCTCTAATATCACTTGCAATTTATGTTGACACTGTAAATGATAGCTAACACATTGATAAAATTGCCAATTAAATAAAAAAAATAAACATGAAATGAAATTGAGCTACACATGAAACTTTTCGGGGAATTCATGAAATATTGTAAATCAAGTGTCAATAACTTGAGTTTTGTACTTGGAAAGTCATAATTCATAAAAACGCTGCTGCAGTTACGACATCAGGAGCTCTTTTCAATGAGACACTCATCGGACTTCGATTTTCCGTTAGAAAAGTATAATAATATCGTTTATGCTAGATCTAGGATTTGTCATAGCAGAGCATTAACTGTTTCGGCCTGAATTGGCTCACAGATATGATTATTATGTTGTTTATTGTTACTACGGTTCTTGGGTTCTGCCGCGTCCGCAGAATTGTAAACTTTGTTGATTCCATTTTTGCGGATTGCCTAATTACATTTTGTGCTATGACTCAAATTGCCAATGGGCACAAACTATACGTGTGAAATGTCGCGCAGTAGCCGATCAACAACTGGCCTTACCTACCATTTTATATCCCTAGCTTTGGGCTTGAAATTCGCCAAATGAACTCAATACTTCTAATTGTAAACACTGTCATGCGAAATGGAATGATTAAGGGACCTGTACAGGATCAAATCATATGAAATTCCCATTCTAACAACTTTCTCTCCGGAATCCTTGAAAATCACAGATGACATCGAGAAAGATACAGTGCGCCCCAATAGTATAGATCCTATATATGAGCTTAAAAGGGTGATGGAACAGTTTAGACAGCTGCGACCTTCAACTGAACTTCACCTAAAGGAAAATGTCGCGAGGAAGTGAGGGGAGTAGATATATCTGATATCTGGTTACAACAGTCAGTTGAGCAAATAGTCCATAAAGCTGTAAGTAATTGCGCATTTTAGGGCTAGAGATAAATGCAAATCTCTCGTTGGCTAACATGCCAAAATAGTGTGCAAAAAGAAAAAGAAAAAATAAAACACAAACAAGTTGCTATCTACAGTGGATATCAGTTACATGAATCTTTTGATAATTGCTTAAATGCAATAATCGGATACATGCAAGTCAAGTAGATTTAACCAATCTAATACCTTTATGCTTATAAAACAAAACCATTTGAGCATATTACCTTTCTAAATATGACAATATAAACTAAGCAATACATTTCACTTTCTTATGTTAACTTCAGTACTGTACTCTAATTTTGTAACTTCTTTCAATCGTTTATTTAATGTCGACAATAATGTTGGTCCGAAATCATAAGATCAGCTTTTATATCGATAGAATAAAATCAGTACTGCAGTGCTGGAAAATTACAAAAATGTATCGATAGAACGTAATTATTTTTATACCCTGAACCCATTAAAAATGGGTAAAAAGGGTATTATGGTTTAGTGCAAAAGTATGTAACAGGCATAAGGAAGCATCTCTGACCATATAAAGTATATATATTCTTGATCAGTATCAACAGCTAAGTCGATTTAGCCATGTCCGTCTGTCTGTTCGTCCGTCCGTCCGAATATAAGTTCTCGTCGGCCCGGGACAGATCAAGTTTATTAAATTTTAGCGATAACTCATCCCGTTCAAAAGTTATCGATACATTTCGATTTCAGACCTGCGTTTTTGGGTCATAGCTTCTAAGGTTTAAGAGCTAGTGGCCCCAAATTTGACATGTATAATCTCGAATGGCATACCCATGTAACAATTATTTCACATTTGGATACCACCCCCCAATCCCCCCAAAAGTTAAAAAAACGCATTTTTGAAGTTATGACCTTGCAATTTGGTTGAGTCACACATATTATCGACAATTGCTTGCCCCAAAAATTTCAATAAGATCAGACAATAAACACAGAAGTTATTTAAGATCTAACTTTCCAATGTGTGGGGCTCAGCGAAAAAGCAAGCTAACTGCTTAAACCGCTTGCACTGCTTGTACTGCTTGTAGTGCAGCATGTGTGTGTTTAGATTAGTATGAATGATTGTAAGGACTGGGTTCAGGGTATCTCCTAGTCGGGCACTCCCGACTAGAGCACTCCTACTTGTTTATTTATTAAGTGTCGGCTAAAAACAGGAAATTATTTAAAACTAAAAGTTGCAAGTATTGTGAAGGATTGTGAAATTTGAATTATCTGGGAATATTTAAATTGAAAAAATCAATCAGACAGAAAATTAATATTACCGATTATTTTGGTATGCAAATCGGATTTCAAATTCGCTAACAGTAATCGAAAAATCCGCATATTTGTTGTCGAACGATCAACTTTCCATGCAAAATGACTGCATGTTAGCAATTTGTACATATAAGCTAATCAGACAGACTCCATCATTGCATTCCAACAGGGGCATCAGCTCGACGGTGCGACGCTGCATTGAGAAGGAGACGGGCAAGGAGTTTGCGGCGAAGATCATTGATCTGGGCGCCACAACGGAGTCGGGCGAAACGAATCCATATCATATGCTCGAGGCAACTAGACAGGAAATCTCAATTCTACGCCAAGTGATGGGCCATCCCTACATAAGTGAGTATATTATCTCTATATATTCACATATGTATGTTTGTATATAATATGAGATACATTCTTTGCCTTGCAGTTGATTTGCAGGACGTGTTCGAATCGGATGCATTTGTGTTTCTTGTCTTCGAGCTGTGCCCCAAGGGCGAGCTCTTCGACTATCTGACATCGGTGGTAACGCTCTCCGAGAAGAAGACACGCACCATTATGCGGCAGATCTTCGAGGGCGTCGAGTATATACACGCCAAGTGCATTGTGCATCGCGATCTGAAGCCGGAGAACATACTGCTCGACGAGAATCACAATGTGAAGATCACAGACTTTGGCTTCGCCCGCCAACTGAGCGAGGGCGAGAAACTTACAGGTACAACAGAAACAAAAACAAGTGGGGAAGGATTATCTTCGGCGTGCCGAAGTTGTATAGCAGCTATAAGATATAGTGATCCGATCTGGCCGGCTCCAACCAATGTGATGTCTCTTTGAGTAATAAGTATCTGTGCAAAGTTTCATCGCGATAGCTTTGAAAACATGGGATTTATGGACAAAACCGACTTCCAGTTGTATGGCAGCTATAAGATATAGTGGTCCGATCCGGCCGGCTCCGACCAATGTGCTGTCCCCTGGAATAATAAGTGTCTGTGCAAAGCTTTATCGCGATACCTCAAAAACTGAGGGACTAGTTTGCATACATACAGACAGACAGACGGACATGGCTAGATCAATTTGTATTGTCATTCTAAGCATACTGGCAGTAACTTTTGGGGGTCTCCGACGCTTCCTTCTATGCGTTACAAACTTCAGCACAAACTTAATATACTATTTTCTTCGAAAAGAGTATAACAAAAACAAAAGCAAAAGCAAAACAAACAACTAGCAAATGGAAAATTATTACAGAGATTCGAGTCGAAGCAATCTATTTACATTTAGTTAATTAGCTGTTAATTGAACTAAATGTATCCATGTATTTTGTGATTATATATGTGATTATACTATATATAACTTGCGCTCAGCCCGAAAATTCATTAACATCAAACTAAGCGTTTCTTGTAAGATTCGACGCCGATACACTAATCAATCATTATGGGTATTCAATGTATGTCAGACATTATATTATTGAATTTATAGATCAGCTTCAACTAACTTTAAAACTCAAAAATATATATTGTCAATTTCCAAAATTCACAAAGTTCACATTTATATATTGAAAATAAGGTAATAAATAAGAAATGTATTTTGATCAAAACTATCCGATCATTGATTTGCTCGAAAATGAATTAGCATTTACCTAGATTAGATTAGAGTAGAGTATTTATTCTTCGGCAGCCCGAATATCCCACTTATTTCTTGTTTCAGCTGAATTAGGTGTTAATGAAAGATTTAAACTGCTTTTGGGTCGTTTGAAAATTTATATGAATGAACATTTCAAACATTTTGACTTGCTAACTTCACAAGTCCCTGGAAATGTCTAGTTGGACGTAATACCTAAATAATGCTCTCAAAACCTTACCGATTTTTAGTCTCGAGCTCTTTTTTGTCTGCTTATGGTTGGTTTAAATATGAATTTTAGTTTAGTTTAGTATTACTACAGTTGCTTAACCACTCAGTGAGTTGATGTATTTGGCATACATATATGTAGATAATATATACAAGCTAAGTGCCTTTGAATGTTGACTTGTCAATTTATATCGATTTAGAAGTAATAATATTTTAACAAATTGGTAATCTATCTCTCTCACTCTCCGTTTCGTGCACACAGATTTATGCGGTACGCCGGGCTACTTGGCGCCGGAGACACTCAAGTGCAACATGTTTGAAGGCTCACCGGGCTATTCGCAGGAAGTGGACATGTGCGCATAACATGCTACATAAACAATTACCAATAGTGCTATTATTCATATTGTTTGCCTTTCAGATGGGCCTGCGGCGTCATAATGTTTACGCTGCTCGTTGGCTGTCCGCCTTTTTGGCATCGCAAGCAGATGGTGATGCTGCGCAATATAATGGAGGGCAAATACAGTTTCACTTCACCTGAGTGGGCCGATATTTCAGGTGAGTGAACTATCCAAACTATAGGCGCTCATTGGCTATAACTATTTGTATGGCTTTTACAGAGGATCCCAAAGATCTGATACGCAAATGTCTAGTCGTTGATCCTGCGCAACGTATCACTGTCAAGGAAGTATTAAGACATCCATTCTTCAACCAAATGGTAAGTGACGGCACCTTCGCCTGCAGCAGCAGCAGCCCCTGGAACAATTTAGCACCACAACCCACTAGGCATTACTACCATATATACTATATATGCATATATTCTAGTCATATCATATAGTGCAGTTATAGTATAGTTTCAGGTTCAGGTTCAGGTCTGTTAAGCGCACTCACACACACACACACACACACAACACACCTTTGTGTATTATTAAGCATACGTCCAGCACAACATAGATCATAGTTATCTAGAAATTGAGATTTGTTGTTTGCAAAATCTGCAGTTTCAGTTGCCAGCTTGTAGATTTACTGTGCGTGATTATAATGAGCCGCTTCTAGGCTCCATTTGCTGCGAGGCTACATAAATGTCGCTAAACAACCACAACTAAACACACACACACACACACACCTACCTCGGCACACACACTCCACACACAGCCAACTTCTATACTGTGACTCACATTTCCACAAGCCTATTAACTGCTTTATTTGATATCCTATATGTACCATATACATATATTTTAATGCGACTTAAAGCGTTTACCAGTTGACCTCGTATTGCATCTGGAAACCTACATAGAAATACAGTGGGAGCTCGGAAAATAGAACTCTTTTAATATTATTATTAACCAAATTTGAAAACATGCTCCCATTTCCAAACCAAACCTTTTTAATCAATGTTATTTTTCTTATATATTCTATAATGTTTTAAAATTTGCAATATGAATTCGCGTTTGTGTTTCGCGAAAATGGGAACCTGCCCGAATGTTATGTTTCCAAAATCATTGATTTATTTACTGTTCAAAACCAGAAGAAACTGTTTATATATATTTTGTTCCATTATATGAAAGTGGGCAAAATAGATTTCTTCAAAAATTCCAATTATCAGTGTATACAATTTTTGAGCGACCACTGTACCTAGTTCTAGAAACTGGCTACATTTTTTTTAGAGCTTTTTTTTTAGTATTTTAATATAAGTACCTGTTTCTATTTTTCTATTATTTGCATTTAGTTAAGCATACTAAACCCCATTTTTTTTTTGTTTTTTTTTCTTATGATTTAATTATTATTATATACGTACATTTTTCTCTTTTTCTTACATATACAAAATTTATATACAAAAAAAAAACACGTTTACTTTACCATATTGAAACACCCGAATACGAATACGAATACGAATACGAATACGTCCGAATGAAATGTTTCGAACTCTTTTCAAATATTATTTCAAAATACAAAAATAATAATCGCAAAACAAAAGTTGTTCGAGCAAAACATTGATGGCCTCAAGCGCAGCCTGTCGACCAAGTCCAGAAGAATGAGTCGCATCACTGAGATCGCACTGGTAACGAATTATTTCTGGACTAACCCCCATCTATATGTAACAGCTGCTCCAGCAGCAGCAACAACAACAACAATAATAATACAAATAATAATACCCATAATAATAAAGGAAAAAACAAGAATCAAATCACATATGTTGCATTTTGTGTTATACTATATATGTATATAGTATTTGAATTGTGTTGCGATCAGTTCTGATCAGTTCAGATGCGATCTTATTAACACCCATGTTTTGTATGTGCTTATAATCTACTTATAGTAATCGTAATCGTGCTCGTTGTCGTTTTGAGTGCTTGCGTGGCACTCCAGCATTTTGTCCATTTGCCCAAGCATAACCTTACAAATTACATTTTATGCATTCTAGTTATTATTATTATTATTATTACTTCATGTTTAATCCAAATAGTTGTTTAACGACAACTGAACAAATCGACCAGCCCATTTAAACTCTGACTGTACTATATATTTGCTTGTCTATTCTGTAATTGTTTTCGTTGTCCCGTTGGGTGTGCATTGCGATTGCGACTGTCGATAACGTCTGCCGATAACGATAACATTAACAGCAACCACCGCTCGCGAAGCTTAATGCTAAGCATGCATGCCATCTCTGTCTAGCATATAACGTTTACATTTCAACTCCTATTAACGTTTATGTACTTGCGATATCGACTCTTATACTGCATGTGTGCGTCTTCTACTTTTATCGAAAGCAAGAACAAATCAAAAGGTGCATATAAAGAGATTTAGCTTAGCTTAGCGCTAAGAGTTAAGCATTTACTTAAGTTGAGTTAGACATTAGTATTAGGTATATATAAATACATGCATATGTATGTATGTATATTTGTTTTCTATGATTTATATAAGTTGATTTTGTGGATTTGTTCAAATGATATAACCTTTATATTTACCATTTTGATTATTCATTTTCTTTGCGTTCTCCTTATCTACATATCCCTAACTACATACCTGCAATCCGCTGCCTGCACTCTCTGCCAAAATTCACTCGATTATCGAAATTAGGTTCTAATGAGCGAAAATACCCGAACATACCTCAATTATCCAACAATCGGTATCGGCGGTATCGGCGGTATCGGTATCGGTGCACGCTGTAAACAAATTCCGCCAGCCTTCCGCTATGACCAACAGTTGCTCAACACTGACAACATTGGCAGCACGAGCACAAACCGCGGTGGCTCCTCCTCCTACATATACTGTAGAGCTCCGCAGAGTTCGTATTCATCGAATCGACTGCGCGATGTCGCCGCCAGCAGCAGCAGCAGCAGCGGTTTCCTTATGCCGGAAACAGACAAACAGCAGCAGCAGCAACCGAAGTCGCCGGCATTACAAGCAACATCAGCAGCAACAGCAACAGCAACGTCCAGTTGCACCACATCCTCCATGACCCTAACAGCCACAGTGTACTATCAGCAGCAGCAGTTGCAGTTACAGCAGCAGCAGCAGCAACAACAACAACAACAGCAGCAGCCGGCCGGCGATTACGATAACGATAACTTTAATAATGAGAGTGCGGCTAATGCAAATGCAAAACATTTCTTAAATGCATCAGTGCAGGCAGGTTTTTTCTTTGTTTTGGTTTTATGTTCACGTATCTATTTTAGTTGTACACCGTATACTTTTCTTAAATTTAGTGCTTTTTAGTTGATTAGATTTAGGGCCGTTTTTTCAATGTCCCAATAAAGTCATACATAGCTACATATGTCTAACATAAGTGTATGTCTCAGATAAAGTGACCCATAAGTCATTTCAACTTTTCCATCGATTGGCAAATTCATTATGTCAATTTTATATTCGAATTGCAAAAATTGGTGAATTCTGGCAACATAGTTGTCCAAAACATGATGCAAATGGAATATAAAAATTAAAAGAAAGACGCATGGCCAAAATAGGCGTAAACAATCAATTGCAGAACAGGCGAGCAACTTACTGCAAACCAAATAAGAAGGGCTGAAGAAACAAGTTCAATTCTTATGTTTATACTTATCCGACACATTGTGTCCCTTTATGTAGGATAAAGTGCCAGAGAGCCCTTATCTGCGGCATAGTGGTTTTGGATGCTAAATGTGCATTGTGGAAACGAAATTTGCTTATTATTGATTGAGTCTATCTGAACAGGATTGAAAAAACGGCCCTTAGTGCATTATATCAGCAGCATCCACACGCTCATCTGAGATGCAGCCATCAATCACACATACACACACACACACACACATACACATTTACCAGTGGAAGCGGCGCCAAAACACTCAAAGTACTCACCTCACTTCTATTTCACTCACATTTGTCTCCATGTAGCAGGGTTCAATGAATCTCATGCCCTTTCTCTTTCTCGTTTTTCTCTCTCTCTCTCTCTCTCTCTCCTCTGTCTGTCAATATCGTTTATTGGTCTGATGATTGTATTTTGATACCCTGGTACATGGATCATTTGTCTCAAAACCAGCATTTAATTATTTTTACACTTATCTATTATATTTATGAATATTTTTTTTTTTAGCTTTTTCTAGTCGTATTTGAAATAATAAACGAACTGTTTGTATTATATGCACCTTTATAGTATGTAGTATGCATACATTTATATTTTGGGCTTAATGGATATGTAGACAAATTATCAAAAATAAATAAAAACGCGAATGCCATTCAATGTGTGTTTGGCATTTCATGTAGTATTTTTATGTTTTACTATGTTCACTAATCATCATTATGCTGTTGTATTTTGCGCTCGTTCTCTGTCTGGCTATCTCTTTCACTCTCTCTCTCTCTCTCCCTCTCTTTTCAATTTCATTCAATATATGTATGTCTATTTCTATGTATTTGCATGATTGTTGTTTTCGTTATATACGTACATATGTATGTATGTACTTATGTCTATAGTTAAGTACATTTTAGTGCATATACATACAATACAATACAAGCATATCTACATAGATAAAAAAAAAAAACAAACTCAAAAATAAGAAAAACAATTACGCTTACCAATTCACTGACGATGTTTTTTGTTTTGTTTTTAATTTCTCCTCTGTATGATTTTAAATACACGTTTTGTTTTGTGTGTCATGTTCTCTATATTGTCAGAGTCTCAACGCCCTTATAGGATGTGTGTCTATAAGTCGGTGTTGTGGAGACTCCCTTGTGAGTAAACCAAAGTAAAACTGCGAAAAAAACACATTAAGTTGCATTTACATTAAAGTAAACATACATATACATACTATATGCCATAGTTAAACAATTCTATATATGTAAAAAAATATTATGTATATATATATCGATAGTTGTGTGTGTTTGACACACTCACTAGCTAGATCAACACTCATTTCGAATTAACATTTACGACTACTGCACACATATTTTGATTTTTATATCCTGTTATTTGTTTATTTATGCTTTGGCTTTGATAATACACCACAAGCCCACCCACACACACACACAAACACATGCACACACACATACACACTCACAATACACACAAACTGCAGAGACACAGTGGTCAAATGTTGACAAAGCTCTCTCTTTACATTTACATAAATGAGTATTTAAAGTGCCATTGCATTAACAGCATCCAACTAAGCGCCTGGACTAACTCATGGTGGAATTATATTATAAATTCACCATGGACTAACTCACCGCAGCCGGCAACTTTCACAGTCTCCTACACACACACACACACACTTACACACAGATCTTACACCTTCATTGTCTTGTATCGCAAGCTGTGTTGCCTTTTTCCCGAAGCGTCCGTCAAATGTGAAATGCAATGTGATTAATCCGAAATTAAAACAAACACAAACACGCTCACACAGAATTGTTGCGAACAGTTGCTAACGATTGCAAAACCATTTTAATCTTACTAACCCATGGCGTATGGACTAAAACTTAAAAACGAAAAATTAACCTAAACTCGATGAAACTTAAAGTGATTATTGTTTAACTAATTTGCACCCTACCTTTCTGTGTGTTTTGTTTATATATATATATAAATATATAGCTGCGGAAACAGAGTCGCTTCAATGCGCGCAAAAAGTTCCAATTTGCCATATTAGTGATACGCGCTGTTATCAGGATACGCCGACTGCGCTACACCGCCGAGCCACTGCACATCGAGGAGGCAATACGTGATCCCTATCGCGTCAAGGTGCTGCGCAAGGTAAGCTCTCTAACGAAATATATATACCCAAACACAAAAGCACACACCACACTGCAATTCATTAAGCTGTGGTGGAATTATGCATACACCATGCAAAATGTCCCCACATTACACACTTTCTCTGTCGCACCAAAGAGCTCTTATGGTCTGCTACCACAGCACAGGGTGAATTTACAAAATTGAATTTCAATTACAAATTCACCTTGCCACAACAGAGCTGATATTATTACTCATAACTTCACCTTATTCAATGTGCACCTTGCATTCTAAAACGATGAAAACACAAGTTGACCTATCGCTCCATCCTCCTCTTGCAGGTTATCGATGGCTGCGCCTTCCGCGTCTATGGTCATTGGGTGAAGAAGGGCGAGGGCCAGAATCGTGCCGCCCTGTTCGAGAATACTCCGCGCACCGAGCTGCACGCGCTCTACATTAACAATCTCAGTCGATAGAAGACGAATTGAACACGTACACACACACACGCACACACACACACACATGCACATATATAAACACACGCACGCACGTACACACCCGTACACACATGTACGAGAATTGGAAAAGTTACTAAGAGAAAAAAAAGGAAAACAAAAAGAGACACCAAAACGACTTGAGACAAACGTATCAAAAGTAATCAGCCAACGGTTTTTATTGTTGTTTCATCTTTTCGATTCTGTATGTTTTGTTTATGCGCGGGCAATCCCATCGTACATACATACAAACATATGTATGTATGTATGGATATGCATATGTATGTTGCATAGCTAAAACAACAACAGTAACGAAACAAAACGAAAAGCATAAGCAACACCACTACATGCATACATACATAAGGAGTAGTGTAGTTAACGGTATAGACCTATTTTGCCCATGCCCTATCCTCCCATACCGAAAACAAGCATGTAAGAAAGCAACAAATATACATGCATATGTATTTTCTGTTAATGATTTTATTAAATTATTTTATTGTATTGCTAAGCGTTTACTTTTTAATTGTTATGTTGTAGTATACAAAATAAATACAAAAAAAAACAAACAAACAAAAAAATATATATACATATGTATGTAGATCAAATCGATAACGATAACGATAACTGCACGTATTTAAATATGCTTGGTGCAATCGTAGGCGCGCTCACAGCACTCGGGATAGTTGCGATTAGTGTTGACAAAGTCGCGCTGCTTGCAGCCCTTGGGTGGCGCCACAGCGGTACAGGTGCGGAACTCCACATGGCCATTTTCCATGCAGGTGACGCCGGCGCAGGGATGATTGGGCGCCTTGCCCGACTGCCCGGGCGACATGATCGAGTTCGATGTCAGCACACACTTGCCGGGATAAGCTGTGCAGCGTCAGAGTCTGATGTTAGGATATCCTTGATGGTTCAGTGTATTTATACGTATACTTACTAGGATTGCTGAAGTCGGCGCGTGCAACGGCTGCCTGTGCCTGGTGGCTGGCAAACAGGAAGACGACGGCGCTAATTAGCAGAGCTGCGGCAAAGTTGAAGTGCGACATGTTAATTGAAATGGAATGGATTCTTTTTGGTGCGAGATCGGTGTTGGATTGGGGGCTGCTGTGCTCAGTTGTGCTGTAAGTGCTCAAGTGCTGCTGTTTCAGTTTCAGCGCCAATGTTTTATACACAATCGCTGTCTGTGTGTGTTATCACAAAAGCCCGTGTGACGGCTTATCGAGCGGCGTCGAGTTGAGCTGACCTTGTCCAATGCATATACATACATGTATGTACATATGTATGTACATGTGTGTCTATATACAGTGGCTCACAGGAGTTTGAAAACAATGTTGATGTCACTCATAAGTGGAGGCTGTCTAGTTTAGCAAGGATTTGCATTTATTATCAATATGCTGTTCATCAATATACATACAGTGGCTCACAGCTTATTTGATACAGTTCGACTTCGAAACTATAAGGAGCTCAAATATAGTTGTGGAGTCATTTAACAGTGTAAGATGTCTAGTTTAGTTAGAACTTGCATTTATTCTAAATATATAGCTAGTAAATATATTACAAGTCTTTAAACGAAAAATACTAACACGTTGCGGGTTATGGCTTATTGGAAAACTTGAGATTTTACATTAGTATATTAGACTATTAGTATTGTCCATATATTGTATGATAGCCTTGATTGTCTGCCACAGCTTACGGGTAGCGATGCCACCAGTTGTTGAGTCCCTTTTGCCATTGAGTAATTAGCGCCTTTTTTTAATCGTCTTGATTGAAATATTGTGTTTTCCGGATATTTTTGTTTCAAAACTATATACTTTTATGTTCTTATGCTTAATCCATTTAGTATCGCTGATATCGACTGCACTGCATAGGATAAACTGGGCCATTAAAAGAGTCCAGAATTTCTGTTTTTGCTAGACTTTATTATTATATATAAGAAAACTAAATACAAAAAAATGAAATTCCCTTAAAAATCTAGAAAGCTTCATTTAAATTGATTTGATAAATCGAATTGTTTGGTGACTGTATGCATATTGAATATTGTATATTACATCTGTACGAAATAAGATGGGAGCCACTGTACAAATATACCGCTCCTTTTCGCGCCCATGCCGGTTTAAGTTCAGCTGCCTGTTTTACCGCTTTTTATTATTGTTGCTGTTTGCGGCGACTTCCCTGCGGTTCATTGAGTACTTAATTACATTACGCATTTAAATTTAAATAATTTTCTGCTGTGCTTTAATTGATATACTATATACATACATATTTTGTTTGTTCGCTTTATTTTTTGGTTCTTAAAGCGGCCGCTTATCACGTTTTTCATTTTGTTGTTTTTTTTGCTTTTGATTTTTGGGAATTTTCGCTGTGGGTATTCTTGTTTATTAAGTGGCATTCCTGTGGCTGCTGACTTCGGTTGACTTTGCGTCTGAGTCAGCGATTCACACACACAAATCATTCGCCTGTGCACTTTCACCGGCAGGGATCTTGAACCAGAACCAAAACCAGAATCCAAAATCCAAAAAAAGTAAATATAAGCGGCGCCTAAAGTTCAAAATGGCAATCGATATAATCGATATATGTACGTTTGCGTGTGTGTACATCCGCAAGCTGCAGTGTTATCGTCCAGTCATTGACATTGAGCAAACGTTTCATGTTTCATTCCCGCCCGTGCCCAGTTGAGGTTAGCTCCGATTTAAAATTAAAACTTTACTATTTATTTCTCATACGTTTTGTGTGTGTGTTTTTTTTGTCTATGTTACAAAGGATAAACTATATTGCGCGTATTTGAACACTACATGCATGCTTAAACATACTATATATATATATTTATATATATATATATATTTATTTATATTAGTCATAAATAGACGGTATATACATACATATACGTATATAGGTTTCTATATGTATATATGTATTCTTGCTGTCAACATATTATTTGTGTAATTTCTTCGGCTGTCGAAAATGCATAAGATTAGTACAACATTCGAAATCAGGTTGAACGCACGTTGATTTTGTTTGTTGGCTTCGCGAGATTCGAGATTCGAGAATCGAGTTCAGTTTTTCTTGGAAATTTGTTTCTTGTTGTCAAATTTTGAAAGATTCTAGACGAGAATTTTGGAAATAACAAGTGTGTTCTAGGGGGAGGAGGGTTGCTGCTGCAGTCACGTGGAATGTGAGCGGAGCTGAAAGAGATTCATAGAAGTTAGGGAGCTACAACAACAGGACGATAACAGGAGGAGTTAGACGCCAGCGTAGACGGGCAGCTTGGCCGTTTCCACCTTGTCGACCACCTTGAAGGATGGAAAGAGTCCGCCCTGATTGGTGCGCGTATTCTTGCCCTTGGAGTTGCCATCCCAGTGGTTGCCCGCAACCGAAACCAGATCCCCCACTTTCAGCTGGAGATCCTCATGCGTGCGCGGCTTGTGCGCAATTACGGCTCGTCGATTGTGCGGATTCTGGCCGCCGTAATAATAGATGTCGTCCAGCGATTTGAAGCGATACGCCGCATCCGGATACATGGTCTGCATGATCTCGTACGCAACGCGGCACACCTGCGACGAGAACGTGCACACCAGATAGTCGGACATGGACAGCAGATGGATGTCCAATATGATGCCATTGAGCGCCGTATCCGTGTATCGCGTGGAGACGGCTGCCATGCGCGCCACCTCCGGATCGCCGACGATCTGATACTGTGGATAGCTCTTGCGCGCCTCCTCAATGACGCGCGCATCATCGGAGGCGAGGAAGATGCGACGCACCACGCTGCTCCCATTGACCTCCAGCGTCCGATAGTAGTCCTCCACGTGCGTCATGTACTCCTCGATGCTGTGGAAGGCCGCCTCGGTGCCCACTTTGTCCGTCCGGCGAACATGCACCCTAAAGAAAAGATAAAACCAAAATATCACAGATGTGCACAATCTCATGAATATCACATTAAATTTGTATGAAGATTAAATTTGAAATTTATTATTTGAATTTCTTAACAATTTTGATTATTTTTATTATTATTTGAATATTTGTAATTTATAATGCCAATTAAGTGCTCTGTGTCGACTGTTACAAATAAGTAATAATATCATTTTTATCATTCGCTCGTTACATTCAAGTACAGTAGTATCTCGATATTTCGGACACCCGCTAATTCGGAGATTGCCAATACAGATACGTAATACGTTCATACTAAAAAGAACCTGTAAATCGCACCCTGCACTACCTAGTTCACCCCAATAATCCGCACTTTGAAGATAATAAGGATAACAAGTAAGAGTGCTCTAGTCGGGAGTGCCCGACTACGAGATACCCTGAACCCAGTCCTTACAATCATTCATACTAATCTAAGCACACACATGCTGCAGTATAATCAGTACAAGCAGTGCAAGCGGTTTAAGCAGTTAGCTTGCTATTTCGCTGAGCCCCACACAATGGAAAGTTAAATCTTAAATAACTTCTGTGTTTATTGTCCGATCTTATTGAAATTTTTGGGGCAAGTAATTGTCGATAATATGTGTTACCAAACCAAATTGCAAGGTCGTACCTTCAAATTTTTTTAACTTTTGGGGGGTTTGGGGGGTGGTATCCAAAAAGTGAAATATTTGTTACATGTGTATGCTATTCGAGAATATACATGCCAAATTTGGGGTCTCTAGCTCTTATAACTTTGAAGTTATGTCCCAAAAACGCTAGTCTAAAATCAAAATTTATCGATAACTTTTGAATGCGACGAGTTATCGATCAAATTAAATAAACTTGATCTGTCCCGGGATTAGGAGAACTTATGTTCCAAATATGAAGTCTCTAGCTCTTGTAGTCTCTGATATCTGTGTGTTCATACAGACGGACAGACAGACGGACATGGCCAGATCGACTGGGCTGTTGATACTGATCAATAATATATATACTTTATATGGTCGGAGATGCTTCCTTATGCCTGTTACATACATTTGCACAAAACCATAATACCCTTTTTACCCATTTTTAATGGGTTCAGGGTATAAAAACTACCTCGGTATCGAAGATCTGCCAAGTTTTGTCAACGTCATGGGAGTTTCAAATCTTGGTAGAGCCTTTCTAGGGACTTGGTAGCTTAAGCGTGACTTACCCCACAATGGGCCGCTCAAAGCCCAGCTTGCGCATGCCCGAGTTTAGGAAATCGCGCGTCGCCGTCTGCGGACGCAGCAGATACTTGAGGAACTGGCCGACCCACCAGACGACGGGATCGCCGTGCAGTCGCTTCAGGCGCGGCGCCAGATCCTCCGGCACGGCTAACGGCAGGTAGGGCGGTCGTGGCATCAGCGAATCGATGATCGGCAGCACCAGCACCTGGGTGTTGTGCTTGCCCGGCCAGTTGTACGCGTACGACGTGCCCGCATCGTGGCAGCTGTCCGACACCGGGCGGAACACCTCCTCCCAGCCGCCCTTGTGGTAGCGCCAGCCACGGGACTTCAGTATCAGCGTGCGCTCCGTCGCATACGCCACAATGAAGCAGTAGACGACGTGGTGCAGCTGGCAGCCGTAGCCACATCCCTGCAAGACAACCAAGGACATTGTGATCAGTATCAGCCAATAACTAGAATACTTGAAAGACACAATCCGTGACTGTTTACGTGTAATGTTTGCGAATGTGACTTGAAAGGGATTAGAGAAGAATAACGAATTTGAGCATTGAAGAGCATTTCCAGTGAAATGTTTACGATTGCAAAATAATAATAGCGAAAAACAAAAGACAAAACTTGAGAATGTTAAATCAAAAGCTGATGTGGAAAGTTAAAAGAGACCAAGATCATGCGGTAAGAGAAAGAGGAAAAATGTAAAATAAAACCAAAATATCTCCATTGAGAGGATGAGAATGCGAAAAAATAAATATCGAACACAAAAATACCTATAAAATAAAATCTATTTGTTTTTAAATAAGTTAGTCAATGAAGAAATGTGAGTGTAAATGGCAAAGTATAAGAGCATAAAGAATGATTTTCGAAAAACTATCTCTTCACAGAATAAGAAAAGGCTTATAATGCAACGTTTACGGATGCACCATTAGAGAGAGAGAGAGAGAGTAAAAAAATTGCTTGCCTTAAGATTATCATAATAATTTCAATAAAAGCATCGCTTCGCAAGAATAATGCAACACAAAGAGATGCAGAGAGATAATTTAGAATAAAAAGCACTTAAATGGCTTATAACATAATGTTGACGAATACAACATAAGCAAGAGTTGGGAGAAACCAAAGCTCTCACTCAAGAGAGAGAGAGGGAGAGAGAGAGAGAGAGAGTAAATATGAGAATGAGAGAAGACAGAAATAATAATATAGCAAATCAGAAGCAGCCGATTAGAGGATGAGTGAGAATGCACGTGCGGGATTAGTTGCTGCTTGATCATTTAGATAAATGCAGGATCGGTTGTGGACCTTATTGAGCTTGCAGACCAGCTTGCGTGCATTGGCGCAATCGCTGGGATTCTGCAGATGGTGCAGGCGTCGCTGCACGAGGTCGCTGATGTCAGTGGCCTCCTTCTGGCGCCACGCCTCGTAGCCGTCGGCGCGACGCAGCTGCTCCATGTCGCTGAGCAGCGAACGCTTGTGCTCGGCGCCCTGCAGCAGCACCTGCTGTATGGACTCCTCCAGTTCGGCATTCCCATTGCCCGTGCCGACAATCTTACGGATCTTGCCCAGCTCGCTGCTGAAATAGCTCCAGATCTCGGCGATATTCGTCTGGATGCGCCGGCGCGTCAGCTCATACTCGAGGCTGGGCTCCACGCCCGCCTGTCCGCTGAGCTGGGCGGCATCGAGTCCCTCCAGCCGATCAGCTGCATCCGCGTCGGCAGGTGCCAGCTCGAACAGCGAGTCCTCCGCAAATGGTTCGCCCAGCGACAGTTTCGGATTGTGCGAATCATTCTCCAGCCTCTGGATGAGCTTCAGTGTGCTCTGCTTATCCAGCTGTTCGCTGCAAGAATACACACACAAAAAGCAGATAACAACAACAACAACAACAACGACAACAGCAACACACATACAGGTTCGGTTGTGTGGATGGGCAGACTAATGATGTGTAATTCGTCGGGCAAGAGTCGCCAGCGTGTCAAGCGCAAACATCGAGAGCGTGACGCAGAATTCCATTTGATACCCTCCCTTGCGGCTTACAGGCGGGCATATACAAATTATGCCACCTGATGCATGCACTACTTGCATACAAATATTCGGCAAAATAATTTGCATCTTTTTAGCTGTATTTTATTTTGTAATTTCTTTTTTTGTAATTAGTAATTTAAGTAATTTTCCATATCTGACTATTGATGCCATTTTCAAATTTTACATTTGACAATTTCGTTTTGTTTTTATATTAATACATTTTTCAATTTCAATGACACATTGTCTTTTTTTTTTAAATGTGAAATATTTTTTTAATTTAAATAAAGCAAGGTTTTGGTAATAGAAGAACTCAATAAGACATGCTCCCATTTCCGAATATACATATTTGAAGCCTAAACTACTGATAGGAAATATCTTTCGATGAGTTCTTGTATGAAAAGCATTTTAGTTTTGAAAGATCACTTTGAACTTCGCTTTAATTAGTTGTATTATGTTCTCTACATTTTAGCAAAAACTGACCACGTATGAATCGGACTCCACTTAAATTAGCATTTTACACAACGCTGTTGCATGTCGGGCAGAGTATTTCAAGTTCGGTGTGCCGAAAATAAACAGTGATTGCTGCTTTTGCTTTTTGCATATGAATGGGCGGGGATTATGTGGGAGATTAGGCTGGAGTGTGGGAGAGGGGTAGAGGGGAGGCGCAGCTTATAGGTGACTTGTGGCATGCTCTGAGTGCGTGGGCGGGGAATCTGATGAATGAACAAAGGGTGCAACGTACCTCATCAGCTCATCGATGAGCAGCTTCAGCTCCTCGTTGCGTCGCTCCGTATGTTCGAGCAGCTGGAGCGCCTGATTGATGCGACGGGCGTTCAGCTCATTGTCGCCGGCGGAGCTGGTCTGGTGCTGTCCTTGCTGCGCCTGTGTGTTGGTCAGCTTGAGCACAAAGACATAGACTAGGACGGCCCAGGCCAGGACGAAGATGATCAGCGCCCGCACCCACGAGTTGGACGAGGAGCCAAACAGCTGACGCACCAGCAGCATGGCTTGCATGCATATATCTGTAGCCCAACTGTTCCACAATTAGTTGATCTCTCTTATCAGCGGTGTCCTTGTCCTTGTCCCCCAATTCGGGGTGTGCGTGTATCTGTGTATGTTTGTGCGTGCGTTGCACAGCTAGAATAAATGGAGTGTTGGAGCGTTCTTCTGTCGTTTTTGTCGCATAGTCACATTGTCTAGCTGCGGTTGTGGCATGTATTGAACATTGCGCGGTACTTCATTGCGGGAACAGAACGACGGCAATGGATGATACACTTTTTTCCCTTGTTTTTCTTATATTTTAATAAATAAATAACAAAATACCGAAATAGGGATGTTGGTATCGTATCGATATACCCGATATTTGTATACGATATTTATTATTGCTCATGTGAAAATACTATCGATATATTATTAGTATATTTTATAGCATACAAAAGGGATGCGCCTATTCGATAAATCACTATTTAAATGAATGTTCGGCGAGACTTAGTTTAATATGAATAAGTATAATTTAATAATGCTTTCATTGTTAACTTTCGTGTTTGTGTCGGATTAAAAATAATTAAATTATGCTTTAAATTAATCAAGCACATATGCAATATGCGACCACTTGTTCAATTCAGCAGAAAATGTCCGGACTGACAGGCGTAGCATATTCAATAAGAGTAAAATGCTCGTTTCGCCGTAATTTACCAAACTTGAAAACTTTTCTCACGGATTGTTTCTACCAATTAGTCGATTATTCGTGGTGGCTTGTCAATTATACTTATCTAGCCGATAACATCACTTGATCGGCGCGCTTGCGAAATTTTTAAAGCATTGCAAGTCATGTAGAAAATTCATTAGTTCATTCGAATGGTACTTTAACGAGGTTTCATTGGTTTGGATCTTGTGGGGTGTACTCTTAATATTTCACAATTTATTTGGACTTATGTTATTAATTAAAATGATTATAATTTTGAGATTGTGTTCTAGAATCTGGATCGGTTTCGGTGCCAATTGAAAGTAGCCGCAGATCAAACAAAATGTATCATAATAATACGCTACTTCCAATAGACAATTTTAGCTCAGCGCGAAAATATTTAGTTGTAAAATCAAATGAAAACAAGTGGAGAAGGATTATCTTCGGCGTGCCGAAGTTAAATACTCTTTTCGAACCTTAAAGCAATTTTTACTATTTTTCCGTGACTGCTTATTTAATTCGCAGATATTAATGTCGCATACATATACCCCTACATATAAAATAAAATATATAAAGGTATTCATGTAAACAGGGACGTTTCACTATCCGTAGCTCGTGGACGCGTCCCTTAGCATTCGTAAGTGCTACCGAATTGAACAATATACAAGTTTCAGTTTTTCCAAAAGTGAAAACTACATTACATAATATACATACCAAATTTTGTGCCTGTTGCTCTTATACCTTTCAAGGCTGCTGTCGGAAATTGAATTGTCATAAAACTTAATCTGAACATACGAGAGCTTATATTCAGAATTTGAGATCCATATTTTTTTTCGCGTGGCATTGGTTTTGCCAATGAATTTAAATTTTTCTTTTGAATTATTCTATTAAAGCTACTTTATGTATGAAAAAAATTAGAAACAATTTAGGAAATTGAAAATAAATGAATTTGACTACAGCTATTATATATTTGAAAAGAAGAATAAGAAAAAATGAAAATAAATGACCAGTCGCCGCTGGTTTCGAACCCGGGACCTCTCGCTCACCAGTTCGCAACTTTACCCACTACGCCACAAGCCGTTTTGATGATCGCTGACAAAATCCCTTGAAGAGCAGACTGTCAAAAGCTTTCTTGTTTTGCTTTGTACTGCTTACACCAAGCAGTTTTAAGAATCGCTAACAAACTCGATTTATACTGAGCTTTTGTTTTTTCGCGTGGCATTGTTTTTGTTCTAAGCCATTGAAAGCAAATGAATTTGATTACAGTTATTATATATTTGAAAAGAAGAATAAGAAAAAATGAAAATAAATGACCAGTCGCCGCTGGTTTCGAACCAGGACCTCTCGCTCACCAGTTCGCAACTTTACCCACTACGCCACAAGCCGTTTTGATGATCGCTGACAAAATTGCTTGAAGAGCAGACTATCAAAAGCTTTCTTGCGCTTGACTTTGTTTGCTCAGACTATCAAAAGCTTTCTTGTGCTTGACTTTGTTTGCTCATATGCACCTGTTTTTTCAAAATATTTAATGACGCATATCTTCGCTGTTTATGACTCAATCGATTTGCGATTTTACCCATTGATGAGTTATAAGGATGTTCAAGTGTACAAGGAAATTTAAGGCAATTGCTTTGAAAACATCGGATTTATGGCCAAAACCGACTTTGAGGTGTATGGCAGCTATAAGATATAGTGGTCCGATCCGGCCGGCTCCGACCAATGTGCTGTCCCCTTGAATAATAAGTGTCTGTGCAAAGTTGCATCGCGATAGCTCAAAACTGAGGGACTAGTTTGCATACATACAGACAGACAGACAGACAGACAGACAGACAGACAGACAGACAGACAGACAGACAGACAGACAGACAGACGGACATGGCTAGATCAATTTGTTTTGTTTTTATAAGCATATTGGCAGTAACTTTGGGGGTCTCAGACGCTTCCATCTATGCGTTACAAACTTCAGGACAAACTTAATATACTATTTTCTTCGAAAAGAGTATAAAAATTATCGTTTAAATTATAAAAAACTCCGTATTAAATATAGTATTTAAAAAAAAAGTCGTACACATATATATTATAAATTATATTATTACAATTACGACCACAAAAATTTCGTAGTTTCATTGAGTTTGTATTTTTGTATTTTTGTTGTTGGTTGTTGTGTTGTGTTTGCTTAGTTGACGTCGGAAGTGGCGTCCTATGCTCCATGAGTGAGTGCATGTGGGATGTGTGTGGTGGATTGTGGATTGTGAGTTGTTAGTGTATGTGTGAGAGAAAGCGCGTGTGTGTGTGTCTGTTGAATATGCAATAGGCCGTGGAAGTGTACTGGGGGGAGGGGACTATCAATCGATCAATCGCTTGGACGATGAGTTGGGTTGAGTTTATGCGACAAGTTTTTGATTTATTGTTAAATTTAAATACTTATATAAATTAGTTTTATTATAATTATTGTTTTTTTCATCCGTTTTTTTTGTATGTAGTGGGCAACTGCGGCATTTGTAAATTGTTTATATTTAAATGTTGGTTTGTTTTTTTTCTCTTTTGTTTCATTTGACTGTGTAAAAATATCAATTTGTTCTGATTTAATAGTTACTATGTATTTGCTTTTCGTTTTGTCATCTAATTTTCGATATCGCTGCTGCTGCTGCTGCTGCAATTGGGGACTCCATATGGCTATTTCTCGTTATATCAGTTTATCATCACCATCAGCATCCCACATCCATCGCTATTATGTATGTATATTCAATTTTTTTATCATAAACTTCACTTAAATCGCGCTCGCACTATGCTCCTAAGTATGTTTTGTTGTGGTGTGTATGTCGGTGCTTGTGTGTATGTGTGTGTGTGTGTTAGTCAGTGAAATGGTTTCGCTGCATCTCTTCTGTTATGGGTCCTCCTTCCGTTCTTGCTGTTATGCCTATGTTATGTTATGCTAGCCTGTTAAGTGCTGCTGGTGCTGTGTGCTGCTTGTTTCTCGTTCTCCTTCTTCACTATGTTACGATTGTGTGTGTGTGTGTGTGTTTGTGGTATGGTGTATTGTGGGTGTATGTGTGTGAGTGTGTGCATCTCGTTATGTTTTGTGTTTTTTTTCTCTTTTGTTTGTTGTATATATATATTATATATTATATGTATAATTAGTTTTGCTTAATATTAAAATTACTTGAATGTTGTTGTGGCAAAGTGTAGGTAATGTTGCTCTCTATGTCGACTCAACTGCACTACATACATATGTCTTTCCACCAGATACGCAGATACTCTTCCACTCCCCCTTCTCCCCCACCAAAAAACTGGGTGCGGGCTAATAACGGGCAGCTCAGTCGCTGCGCAGTTTCTTCGACTCGGGCGATTTCTCACCAACTGCAGCAGCAGCAGCAGCAGCAACAGCAACATCAACATCATTTGCATTCGAATTTGCCTCCATTTCGCATTGGAGCGCCGAACGCTTTTGTCCGATAGATGGCGCTTCCGCTTTCGCCGCCGTCGCCGCTGCAACTGTTAATTGCTGCAGTTTGCTGGCTCGCAAATTGCTGCTGCTGCTGTTGCTCTCATCGGCCTCATCAGCCTCATCGTCGTCATTCTCATCCTCCTCCTCGTCGTCATCATCCTCCTCATCATCGTCCACATCATCCTCATCCTCGCCTGCTCCAGCTGCCGCAGAAAGCAGCCCATTGCCGGCAGCGGTTCCATTGCCATTCCCATTGGCTGCTGGTGCTGCAGCTGCTCCAGCTGCAGCAGTTGCTCCTGCTGTTGTTGTTGCTCCGGCTGGCTGATCAACGCTCTGTCCATTGTTGTTGATCTGCTTGTTGTTGTTGTGCGGCTGTGCAGCAACTGCTGCTTCTCCTGCTGCTTCCACTGATCCGGCCAAGCGGCTCTTGATCGGTGCCTCCAAATTGCTCTCCGAGTCGGAGGCCAGCGGAGTGCCACCGCCAATCGGCTCGCCGTCCTCTGTCGATGTGGTGGTGGCCGTGGTCTGTGTGGTATTATCCTCAATGATTGGCTCCTGTGAGGTGGAATCGTTCGACACAAAGTTCGAGTCACCATCCTGCAAGGCGGCAGTGTTGCTGTTGTTGATGTTGTTGCTGTTCTTGGCCAGTGGCGTCAAGGCAATCGGATTGGTGTTCTCGTTCTCCGTCTCCGACTCTGTTGCAGTATTGCGTCCGCCTGTGTATAAGCAACAACGAAACATAAATGAATATAACGACGCTTGCAACGAATCGTTCTCTCAATAATATAGCACAGATATCATCATTGATTGTTCGTTCTATCGATAATATTCTAATAAAGCGCTTGGTTAAATTGCAAGACTTATGGATATTGTGTTTCGTTCCCTCAGTACCAAAAATTTCAAGATCAGATCAAATTTGTTCAGAAACCACTTCTTACTCTTGCACTTTGAGGCCCAATTTTGGGATCCCTCGTTTGAGAACAGACTATGCTTGGTCAATTTACCTTAATTTGTCTTACAATAAAACGCTTAACAATTATTATACATAAGTACTTTTAACGGTTCTCCTTTGATTCTTGAATTCCCTCTGTATAAAAATCTGTTATGTCCCTATATCATAACTGAAACTTCTAATTACTTAAAAGGCCAAATTCAGTGAAGCTAAGATATTACCGTTTTAAACTAAACATTTTTAGGGTAGACCATTTTAACATATAAATTAAAATATAGTACAGTCAGGGGTGATCTCCGAACTACTTTTGATAGCTTTTTAAAGACTTTTAGTGTTTATATATTTATATTGTTTTCTATTATTAAGAGATCTTTCTTAATATTTTTGATGTAACAAGCAAAAATGAAAAACATTCGGAAATTGTATCTTTTGGGTATTAGTTTCTGACCGATGTAAGTTTTAATATCTGGAAGATTTCCGAATATTCGAATTTCCAAGCGTGTCCAATATATTAGTGATTTAGAGGTCAAACTAAGTAAATCGTTTCAATTTAGAAATTTTTTCTTATATGTTAAAAATGTTGAATCAGTCTATAAAGTGGCTTTAATTAATGTACAATCTTGGACTATACGACCCGTTTTCTCATCTTGCTTTTAGCTTAAAGTTGACTATATCATATTTTTTTAAGCACATGACAAAATTATCATCCTTACGAGTACAGTACACCTTAAAAGCAACATGAGAAAACGGGCCTAACTTCAAGAATGTACAACTATATGTACCTGCACCGAGACTCTCGTCATCGACATCGACGGCGACGCCATCGTTGGTGTCCTCGCCGTCGAGAACCTTGCTGCTGGTCTTGCTGATGCTGCCGTTCGTATTGTTGGCACTGCCTGGCGGCGGCATATCGTCGAGCAGCTCGGGACTGAGGTCGTTGGCGACGTAGTGGGACCAGAGGGCCAGCTCGACGCGATGCGGCGACCAGTGCGGCGTCTCGCCGCCCACCTCCACATTGAGGCGCTCAACTGTCGCCTGGATGTGCTGCACGAAATTGAGGTACTCCTTGGTCGTATAATCAATGCCCTCGATCTCTGGTATGGCCATCAGGCACTCATCGGCCATGAACGGTGCGGAATCGGGGGCGGCGGCTGTCAACAGGGCGGATGCCATTGTGGTGCCGACACCCTTGAGGTTGGATAACGCTGTAATTGCCTGCTCCAGATTGGGCAGCTTGCGGAACGCCTTCTTTGTCTCCTGGATGACGGCCCGAGGTGTGTTCACCTTGACCAAATACGACAGCTGCGGATAGAATTTGCCGCGCGACTGTTTCCATTTCATGGCCTGGACGAGCTCATCGTAGACAAGATGGGCATCTTTCCCTCGCGCCTTGATCAGGCCGGGCAGCTCGTTCTGGAACCACTGGTCCAAACGGATCAGCTCCTGTGGCTTCTTGCTGCGCTTCTCCGCCTTCATCTTGAGCACCTGTGGATACATTTTGAAGCAGTACTCGAACTGTGTGGTGCTACCATTCTCGAAGAACGAGGCCGTCGCTTTGCCGTTCGACATGGTGTTATCGGTTATCGATGTATTTGTTGCAGTTATGTGCTGCAGTTGCAGTTGCAGTTGCACTTCCACTTGCAGTTGTGGCTGGTTTTTGTGAATATGGAGCCCACTGTTATTGGCTATTGTCACTTTGCCTGATTCCGTCTATCGCTTAGTCCACTTCTATTGTCGATATCGATGCCGTTGTTATTATTGATGCAGCCATTATCATTGTTGTTTTTGTTTTTGTTGTTGTGGTCCATCGCCGGCGAAACGTTAACATGAAAGTAGAAGATAAAGAAAAGAGAGAGAGAGAGAGGTGTAAGTGAAGACAGCGCGCAAGAAGAGCACAAATTAGCATTACAGTTAAAAACGTTTGTACAAATCGAGAGAAGCGTCGCCGTAGCTGGATTGCAATGATTGTAATTTACAAATAAATTAAATTCACTGCCTGTATTTTTCCGAATTTTTGTCAATATCTCAGCTTTTTCTTTTTCAATACCGATAATCACATTTCGTTTGCAATTTGCAATTTTTCAGGGCACAGCCAAATCGAATTTTACTCTCCGCAGCACTCGTCGCAGTCGCCGTCCAAACCAACAGTCAGTCGGGTTCTTTTTAGTAGTCGTCGTCGTTGTCGGTCTTTCGCACGCACACAGCCGCATGAAACATGCACACACACATACTTATATTACGCAGACATACAGTCTCAAACATGCACACATACAGCGTCAGGCTGACAAGCACTCACTCACACACACACACACACACACACTCATACACTCATACACTCGCACACTACCACCATAAAGGCGAAACGGGGCAACGAAATTTCTTTTCATATATTGTATTTTTGACAAAATTGTAAAAGAAAAAAAAAAAAAGAAATACTGAAACGATTAGCACGATACGAATTGAAATGTATTTGCACAAACTAACAACTAAAACACATCATTCCGCTGCAGTTTGACTTTGTGAGCTGTTGGGAGTCGTAGACGGTTAGTTGCGAATTCAAACGCGAACGAATATTCGTATTTCGTTTGCGAATGCAGATGCTGCTTACCTTTAGCTTGGTTTTAAAAAAAAAAAAACGTTTTGTTGCTGCTGCCGCTGTCCGTTTGCGTTCGCTGTGTGCTTTTATTATGATGTATATTACGCTTTATTATTATAGTTCTAGTATGTCGAGAGCCGAACGTCGTTTTCTGTATTTGTATTTAATATTAAACAATTTCGCTTGCGACCGCCGCTTTAGTTGCCGCCTGTCTTTCGTTCTGTCCACAGCGAGGCAGTCAGCCAAACAGCCAGAGCCAGAGCCAGCCAGTTATAAAGCTAGCAGTAGTCGCTGCCTCTGCCTTGAATGCCAGTGGCGTCGTGTCGAACAGGGGACGGCAACAGTACAACAAAATTACAACAAGGATGCAGCTGTGGCAACAACTCCGAATTTGCAGGAACTGTGTATCTCTGACTCGCCCCGACCGACACTGAGTGGCACTGAAGTTGGTGTCTTTCATAGAGCGGCTGCGGCAGACGCAGCGACAGCGACAGCGGCTCACCCCTCGTTGCCGCGCGGCTGTGTGCGCACCGCTTTATCGTCGCTTCCACTTTCGAACGTTCATTCGTATTCAATGCTTGGCGTTGTGACAGCGGCGTCGACGCCAGCGCTCATAGGGGTTGGCATGGTCTCCGTTTTCCAGTTTTTCTCGCTACTACTTTTCGTCGTTCGTACCCAGTCATGCCAAACAACGACAACAAAATGACAGGGGCTGTTTGTGCAAAAATAATTACTATCTGACATACGAATGCGCAAATGTACATGTACATATGTATGTACATAGATACATCGTTCAAACAATCTATCAATGTACAAATCGTGCTGTATCCCTCTTTTCAACGCCCCTGGCAAGCAGTTTATCGCTTACATTCATACATACTCGGAATGTACATACATACATATGTACGCTCGTTGTGGTAGCGTTCGCTTGTGCTCGTGTTCGTTCGCATTCGTTCGCTTTTGCCATCTGTGCCTTTGTCTCGGTTTTATCGCCATTTGCGCTTTGCCGCATAATTCGTTGTTGTTGTTGCCTCGTTTTTTTACTTACCCTATTCGCCGTCCGTCGTCGTCGTCGGCGACGCGTATAGCAGCTGCAATTTAGCTCTGTAGCTGTTGACTGTTTGTGGTTCGCTTATTTTTACCCTATGTTCGTTCGTTCATTTCACACGCACACATACACTGACACACACATCTGTATCCGTCATGTTCATTGTGTTCGTGTGTTGCCGCTGCTGCTGCTGTCGCCGTTGGGGCGCAGCGTTGCCACATCGTGCACAAATTTCAACTTGAAACGAGTTTTACATGCATGAAATGTTAATACGAATCTGAGTCTGAGTCTGAATCTAGCTCTGTCATGCCCACAGCATATGTATTGTACGAAACAATTGCTACTGTGACTGCAAAATTATTAATGATAATTAGATGAGAAGATAAATGGTTGAGCGACGGCAACAACAACAACGACAACGATACCCTACAATAGCAATAGCAATAGCAAGCTGCATTTTTGTTTGTACGTTTTTACAAAGCGGTAGATACACATACATATACGAACACACGCAAAGGCACACACAAACGCACACACATGCATAGCGTGACACACGGATGCACACCAGCGAAAGGGAGAAGGCAAATCCAAGCGTTGCTGTACACTGGTGTTCGTATTGTGGTAGACGCAGCGAATATTGTGTTTGGAAATTTTCAGATCCACTTACATGCCTGAGTACAAATGGCTAATATGTATGTAATAATACATATGTATGTATGTACAGACATACAAATTGCAAATATTGTGTATAACTCGTTCTCACATTTGTCGAAACATTTTTTTCAAGTGTTTCCAAGCACTCATTTACATAAATTCATACATTTTATGCTTTAAAATTAATTCGATAGCGTTACACCGTTACATATTTTTGTATGTGTGCATATAAATTGTTTGGATGTGTACATACATATGTATGTACATACATACATATGTATGTACATATGTATATATGCACATTTGTAATGAGATTCTTTTGCAATTAAAATATATTTAATAGTCAACATACATATGAATTTAGTAGTTGATTCCCAGAACCATTGTTTAAATTACCGCCTGCAGCACTTCTCAAAGTGCCGTGTTTGAGGTTAAGCACGTACAACACTTGCGCGTTAGCAAAACCCGTTATTCCACTTGAAGTTTTGAAAACACATTCACGCTTCTCAACTGCACAAGTACTGAGAACTTACTGAATGGCTTCGTACAATAGAGCTATGACTGACTGACTGACTGACAAACGGCTTTCGTCCTTAATGTGCCACACAGCAATATATTGGCCACTGCAATTTGACCTTGAGTAAAATAATAATCTCCCTAAATGCTTTTAGCTTTTGACGCTTTGATTTAATATTAATGGAAAGTTGTATCAATATCCACAATTGGCCAAATATTTCGCTGCTACAGTGTTCGCTCGGTCGCAGAAAGAAAATATAATACACTTTTAATTAGTTAATGCAGTTAATTATATGAATAGCACTTAAATATATATTCTGTTTAACATTCTTAAATTTTAAAACCATTCGAAATCGGCATCTTACAGCTATTCTATTTTGTAAGTAAAACAGTTGAGGTCAAATGTGGAGCGACCACTGTATTGATTGCGTGGGAATAAATGACTGCCCCAATACACCACCGGTTGTTCCTGACCCATCAGGACTTTATGTACTCCAATAATACACACACGTACATATATTGAAAACCTTTATTTATGAAATTGATCAGACTGTCTGCAAAATGTGTCAAGTTGATTGACTACAAAACTATATAGATATATATTTATGGTGACAGATGCACAACAGGCCTTGTAGATCTAGAAAATGGTCTGTTTCGATTCAAATAATAGTAAAACAAAGAAGTAAATGTCAAATTTTTAATATCTTCATGACTTCATTCACGCAATCCTTTAATTTTTTGCGCTAACATTCGAGCCTCATTTGTTGGCGCAATTCACGCATCGTTATCTGCAAAATATGTTGATAATATTAGATTGAGGTATTACAAAATATTAAAATTATATGCTAGCGATAATAATAGATAGATCGAATTGGTTAGATACATTTTGTAATTGACATGTACATCGATATGCAAATTATATTATTTACCTTTCAAATCAGTGAACATTCTTTTTCTAGTTACAGTCGGCTTAAGAAGTCTTTAACTGATAACAAAGTCATGTAGAAATATAAAAAGTATTATTAACATAACAACGGATTACAATACAGCAATTGTATAAGTAATCCAACTTGGTGTCTGGGCTTTTTGGGATGGGTTTGATTTGAGAGTTAGGCGGAGATTGGGAACGGTGTATGTAGAACTTCAGAACTTCGGATTAGATACAATTTTATTTTAATAACTATCAATTTGGGGGACGGCAGCACCGCGCCGAGCCAATGCAATTGTGCCAATCGTTTGGTAATTATATGTATATCATGGTTGTTCAGTTAGACATAAATGCGAATGCGGGCAGTATTGGGTTGATATCAATTCATATCTATATCTTCCAATCGTACAGGCTGCGTGTACGGTATAACCGATTTTTTATTAACGTCTCGCGACATCGCCTTGCGCATATCTGAAAAAAAAACACGGAGAAATACCAATTATACATATTATACTAGCTATAGAAAATATATGCAACTTGCCATACGCATCCTCGTCCTGATCTCCCGAGTAGTACTCGAGAATGGTGCGGTAGATGATATAGCCAAGGTTCTTATACATATTGATGGCCACCTTATTGCTCTTGCGAACGAACAGGTCCACAAAATAGGCGCGCTTCCTGCAAAGCGGACAATGTTTACAATGTTAATCTTTGTCTTTTTCTGTTTTCAGTCCATATCAAAGAATCAAGCAATTCGTACTTAAACTGGAAACATTAGCTGTCCCTAACTATCAAGTTGAAATCAAGTCTAGTGTTATACAATTGGAAAATACGTATTCCAGGAATTAGAGCATTGGATATGGATCGATCTAAATTCGAGTAGCCAAATGTTTTCATTTATTTGCTACATTTTGATTTAATAATATAAAACAACACCGAAGATTTTATACCCTTTTGGAGTCTGTGGATAGATCCTGTGGATGTCATCCTAAGCATACTGCAGGTATTTTTGGGCATTTTTGAAGCCTTATATGCATTACACACTTCAGCACAAAACTAATAAATTATTTTCTTCGAAAAGAGTATAATAATATAATAAGAATTGAAACTGTCATAATTTGCCAAAACTGAACCGATTTATTCTACATTTAAATTTGATACATTTTTGAAAAATGTCGTATTTTTTACTTACTTACTGTTTTTGGGAAATTTTATTTAATTTTTTAAAAATAGAATAGCGAAATTTTATTTTTAATCGGATGTGGGTGTCACAATTACTATAAAAATCCACTTGAAAACCTATTCTGGGATGGTTAATTTGTTGCCAAAATTTAGCTTGTAAAGTGATTTTTGGTACCCTGGAAATGCCCTCCTAAACTTGAAACTCACATAACTTTGCCAAAACTCAACCGACCTATAAGCTTGAGACCAATATTTTCATGGGTTTTCCTCTTAATTAATTCTACATTTAAGATTTCCTCAATTTTGAAAATGTAAGTTGGCTTTGATTTTTTCCGTATGCACCTGCTCTTTCAAAATATTTAATGACGAATATTTTCGCTATTTGTGACTCAATTGTTTTGAACTTTTAAACATTGATGAATTATATGGCTGTTCAAGCGTACAATGATATTGAAGGCGATAGTTTTTAAAATATCGAGAATTTGGCCAAAAACGACTGCCAGTTGTATGGCAGCTGTAGTGGTACGCTCTGGCCGGTTCGGAAAAATGTGCTGTCCCTTTGAATAATAAGTCTATGTGCAAAGTTTAATCGCGTTAGAGTATAATCACGTTCAGAAATTATAGCCACCCCTGTAACCAAGTGGACAGGGACTGTAATGCTTTTAGGACCGTGTTCACATCTATCTTTTAGCTTAAACTTAACATTGTCGTCCGAATTCGTTTTGTCAAGTTCCATATAAGGTAGTGGAATCAGCTGATAAGTCTAATAAGGACCGCAATTTTCACTGTTGCCAACTATCGTTAACTATACAAAGAACATTAGAAAACGACGGGCTTTCACAAACCATTCGCCCACTCACTTTTCCGATATGTCTTCTAGGAAGTTCATCAGCAACGCTGCCAGACCCAGTCGCCTGTAGTCCGGCGAAACTGTGAGAGCCGTAACATGGCCATGCCAATTATCCATATGGCCCTCCACTTTGCCCATTACTGCAGAGACGGAAAACCAAGGCAAATGCCAATGTAGGTAGGAGAGGCATTCGCTATTAGTCAGCACTTACTGTAGCCCATGATGTGCTCGCTGGGCGACTCGGCCAGCTGAAAGTATTCCGGCCATTTGGCTAGATATTGCGTGTAGAAGGACAGTCCATATGTTTCCGTAAGCGGGTCAAAATTCCTGAAATAGACACTCGCTGAATACACTGACACACTGAATACGCTCGCCTATTATTGCAGAGTCGTCGCTATACTAACACGTTATTAAATTTAAAGAGGTCGTCACACGTAAACGGTCGCAGTGTTGTCATTTTTACAATTCTAATACTTGTTTATGAACACCGGTGAATTGGAGATAGTTGGTCATTGTGAATCGATTGCACAACGTGCACACACTATTTAGTTATCGATAGCGCGCTATCGGGTCTCACACAAGAATTAGGGCACATAGTGCTGCATGGCGAAGGTCGCTAATTTGGCGTTCCGTCGCAATCTTCATATTGCAAATAAACGCATAGATGTATTTTTCAAAACCGTTTTAAATGTGCGTCCAATCACTCATTGTAATTTCATTTCGATTATGCGATTTGTATTTTCACACATATTGCTTTATTAGGTAGCCACTGTTGTTTTTAAACTGTGCGCTCATGACGTCATGCGCAGTGGGAGCTGGCAGAGTTGCGCACATATTGACGTTATCTGTGACCCTCGTCACGCTGTGGATCAGGGCAGCAGGAAACTGTGCTACAAGCAACAGCAATGCCATTCCGATTCCTGTGGGCGCGACTTGAGAGCTGCTGCTAAGGCAAACAGTAAGTACACATCTGTGAATCAGCTTCCCAATTACCATGTGTGCAAATCAAAACATAAATCAACATCCAAACAGTGCGCAATTTCTGAGCGCCACTTCCATCCGTTAAGCGCAACAGTTGACGCTTTGCTATTGATATGCATCGAAAGCCTGCAGCAGCGCCGCGGGGCAAGCCGCAGGACAGTGGCGCGTTGTCGCGAGAGGATTTCGATGGTGGTCCCGTTAGCATCGATGAAGTGGAAACGGGCTTGTTTTTGGGTAAGATACGCCTATATGCTTTCCACTAAATACCCAATTTTCAACTGCTTTCTGCTGCAGGCAACCTGTCGGCAGCCACGCATATGGAGACACTGAGGTCCTTTAAAATTACCCACATCCTGACTCTGGATTCGGTGCCGCTGCCGCAGCACATACTAGAGGCCAGCTTTCTGACCACCAAATACGTACAAAGTGAGTATGTTTTTCAATATATATTATAAATAATATACAATTAATGTACATATGTATGGTTTTAATCAGCATCTGGAGATCTTATACAATATTCCAGTATCAGGATGTTCACGATGCTGGCTATCAGGGTAAAAGGGCATATTTACCAGACCAGCATCGTGAACAGCCCTGGGGCTGGTCAATTGGGTAAATTTTCTCAAAAAACTGATCAATACACAATCAGCTGTTTGATGATTACATTTTTGTTTACTTTGTGAAATTTTGATTTAAAAATTTGTAATTATGTAATTTTAGTTTTGATCGATTGTGTATCGTAGTATACTATTTCAAAATCGATTCTGGTGTTAATTTTTCAGCCTAGGAAAATTGTTGTGATTGAAAATTGCTTATGAAGAGTTTTTTTGATTCCCTAGAAATGTCCTTTAAAGAAATGAACCAAATTTCAAGCTCGAGGTCAATTTGCTCATGTTTTTTCCTCTAAATTAACTGTACATTTAAGCTTTATCGACCTTTTAAAATGTAATTTTTTACTATTTTCCAAAAAAAAAACAACCATGTAAGCCCCACTTACTGATTTTCGCAAAATTTTATTTAACATTGATTGTCATATTTAGTATACGCATCCATATGAATACCGACTATGAGGAGGCTTGGTTTTCGGTTTAAAATCTGGCTAACAATAACATACATTTAGCTTGTGTAACGTTTTTTGACTCCCCAGATAATATTGCTATAATATAGAATGCGATATTTTGTGCCATAATTATTTATTTTTTAATTTTTAAATTGTTTGTCAAAGACAGAAACATTTTACAGTGCATCTTCCTATGAAAATACTTATGTACATATATATACATATGTAAATATATAGTGAGTTAAACTAAATTCCCTGTTCTGCGTGTTTACAGTTGCCGACATGCCGCGCGAGGATATACTGCAGCACTTGGAGTCCTGCGTGAACTTCATAGCCACAGCACTGGATCAGCAGAGCAACGTGCTCGTTCACTGGTGAGCAGCAAAGTGCACTGCTGTGATTTGTTATACATTTATCTTTGTGTGCTCTGTTATAGCTACTTTGGCGTCAGTCGCAGCTCATCGGCTGTGATTGCCTACATAATGAAGCGCCACCAGCTGGACTATCCGCCGGCGTACGAGCTGGTGCGGGCCAAGCGTCGCTTTGTCCAGCCCAATGCTGGCTTTGTCGCTCAGCTGAAACTGTTTCGTCGCATGGGCTACAAGATTGATCCTAGCTATCAGCGCTACAAGATGCATAGATTGCGGCTCGCTGGCGAGCAGATGCGCAAGGCGAAGATACTGCCGCAGAGCTTTCACAGTGTGGTGCGCCCCGATCCTGATATAACGCGAGAGAATCCCGAGCCCATTGTCTTTCGGTGTCGTCGCTGTCGCCGCGTGCTCGCTTCCAAGTCGCATGTCCTGGAGCATCGGCCGCGTAATCAGCCACCTGTTCAGGATGCACAGGAAGCGCCGCTGCCGCCGCAGCAGAAGGCGCCAGCAGTTAGCGGCGCCGAGAATCCACGTCTGCTGGAGCAGCTGGCGGAGCGCATACGCAAAGCATCGCTGGGCTCGCCCAGTCATGAGAACGCCGGCGGCAGCAATCACTGCCGCAGTCTGCTGTTCGTGGAGCCCATTGCATGGATGCCGCGCATCATGCTCAATACGCAGGGACGACTCTACTGCCCCAAATGCGAGCAGAAGCTCGGCAACTTCAGCTGGGTCAATGGTACGATGAGAAAGCAATCTAACCGAAGTTTGAATACCTTACAGACAGTTAGCATATACTTCCATATAATATTCAAGACTTAACCACACAAGCTTAACAAACCCACAAAGAGCCTGGCTTAAGTACGACCGCATTGCAAAAAAAAGTACCGATTCGGTTGCCTGATTTGTCGATAATTCTTGTGCCAAAATTATAATATCCTCTGCAAGGGCTCATGAATATAGTGTACATAAATCTTAGTAATTGTTATAATTATATATTATTGATGCATTGTCTTCTTTGTTTGCAGCCTGCCAGTGTCCTTGCGGCGAGACAATGACGCCCGCATTTTATTTAATACCTTCCAAGGTGGAGCTCTCCAAGGCCGTGCAGAATGTGCAGACAACGGTCTAGAAAATTGCGACGAATTACTGTTCGGTTTCGCAGCTTACACGCAGTATAGATGAATGTATATGTAATTGTTTACAAAAGCTCCAAATGTTATAGTTAGCTAATGAAATTCGCTAATGCTGATTTAATTGCAAATATTGTTAAGGCATTCTATATATGTACATATCTGATCCAAATTGAAATCGGTTTGTGCTGTTCCATAAATATGCATATGGCATTTAACATTTGCATCGCTTACAAATATATTAATGTTAATTATTATAAATGTATTAACGTAATTTTGAAACACTTTTTGGAAAAGTATTTTGCGCATTGTTGTGTGTGGACTTACACAAAGCCACTAAAACCAAATCAAAACTAGAACAAAAAAAAACAAAAACAAAAACATGAAGAAAATGTGAAAATGTTTCGGTGACAATATTTAAAATTTAAACTATACTTGTGCTATAAATGTTATATAGTATTCCGACGTTATAAGTGTTGTACAATATGATATAGTTATCCGATCTGTATCAAGTTTTAAACACATGGCTTAATTGAGCGTCTAGATTATTTATAGCACTCAAACAGCCATATGAGTTATATGGAATCGGAAACGTTTCTTCTTAGTCGAAAATGTTAAAATAATAATAAATCTCTTCCACAAGCATCGAATATGCAATTTATTTCTGTGTCAGAGCAAAAAACTCAATTTATAGAAATTAGGATTGTGCCGTAATAGTGATTTTTAAATACATTTGTCTCTTTATTTGTTTTTAAGTATCTTCTGTTATTACTTGTTTAAAAATATTACATTTTCGAAAATATCGTATTGAATCATTGCTTTTTGTATCGAAAAATAACATTTCATTTTCAATAGCTAGATGAATTGTAAATATTGCCGTATATTTTGTTTATATTGAATACGTCAATTTACAAATATGTTATTTAGTGTGATTTTCTATGATTTCGGATTTATGTGGATGCATTGACCATATGAATGCCCATGCATCCAAATACATATATAGTTTCGTATTTACATTTGAATTTATTGCACCATTTCTACACGCATTACAAAAATAGTTGATATCTCTCATACAATTGCTAAGTACTTGAAGGCAAGGGAATGCGGCACTCGAAGCGCATCTAGAAGCAGCCATCCTCGTCCGAGTCTACCAAGTAGGGACTGTCGAGGGCGCCCAGGCCAGCGGCGACGCCGCCCTCGTTGGCAGTCGATAGCTTTGTGCGCAGCATGTGACCCGCCTGATAGTTGTGCACAATGTGCTCGGCATCGCCCACGATCACGCCAAAGATGCCCAGCTCCGAGACCATGTCGACTATTTGGGGCGGCATATCGCTGCCGGGTCGCACCATATAGCCCTGCGACAGCGGCGGATGAATCAGATCCATTAGGATCCAAGCAGAGCGCTCCACGCGTGACATGCGCTGTAAACATAAATATATATAGTGAATTATATATAGAGAATGCAGTACAATCTTTGCGGCAATACGGCATCGTAGTTTCTTATATTTACTGTCTGTAAATCGATTCATGTCACATCATTTCTTAAATTTGTTATTCTTTTGAAGCTGTTCAAAAAAAAAAAGCCCGTTGAGTGCAAAAAATGTGTGAAATGAGATCTTTTTGTGTGATTGCCACTCTAATTACATATTTATTATTTATAGAGACAGCAGTGATAAGCCATCGCTAATTTCAATAAAAAAATGTATCAAATTTATCTTGCGCCCTAAGATTTTCTGCTCAAAAAAAAAATTTGTTCATTAACTATACTTTTAAAATTTAGTTTTACATCTGCATCACAAATAGTACGGAGACATTTGTTAGACTGGAAAACATTGCATAATTTAAATAAAACATCTACAATTGCAAATTTCTAATTAGATCCGATAAAAAAAAGGATTGAATGCAAGAAAAGAAACGTTTAAGCCAGAACTAATTCAGATTTCATTTCGAATTGCTGAGATGAGCACTTTTTTCGATTTCTGCACGTTTTGGGGAACCGGCCGTGATCATACTAAACTAACGACATTATATTGTACGGCATTTACCTTGAGCGCCTCGGGAATGTCCAAGCCATAAACATTGTTGCCACCGCCCTCGCGCTGTGGCTTCAGCACAAACTTCTCGGGCGTGCGTAAGGCCATCTCATAGTTGGCGTTGCCCACGTCGTTATCGTCCAGGGAATAGAGACCGGTGAAGATCTTGCCCACGGCCTTGATTTCCTCGGGATCGTTGATGAAACGCTCCAGCACGGCCGGCTGTGCCAGCGCCTGCTGCACCTTCTTGGTGCCCGCCAAATGGTAGTGAATCGAGGGACACTTGATCGCCAGCGATGTCTCCATTAAATACCGTGCATCCCACTCGCCCTGCGTCGGATAGTGGTCCGGCTCATAGCCGGCACGGAAATAAATGACGGCCACCTCAGTGCTGCCACTATGGAATAGAGAGAGAGAGAGAGAGAGAGAGCAAGCTATAGTGCATCCAGTACATGCCACAGCTCAGATAGTACGCACAGCAGCAGCTCCTTGCGCTGACCCAGCTTGCCCTCGCTGTGGACCTCGGTGAGGGTGCGACGCAGCACCTTGATGTGCGGATAGTTCTCCCGGATGTAGAACTCGTGGAATCGCTGGTCGCAAATGTTGTACGAAACATCCTCGATGATGAACAGGATCACAGACTGCGGCTTCGCGTATATATCCCACGCCTTAACCATGCCATCGCACAGACCGCCAAGCGCCTCGTTCTTCGGCATCTGTGTGAGGTAAAAGCAAAAGCATTGATTATACGAATTAAGGAATACATATGGCTATGTATGTATGTAGAGTGGACGACAGCTAATTTGGATTTTCCACAATTCATAATCATCATTATATAAGACTTTTATTATACTCTTTTCGAAGAAAAGTATGCTTAGAATGACAAAACAAATTGATCTAGCCATGTCCGTCTGTCTGTCTGTCTGTATGTATGTATGCAAACTAGTCCCTCAGCTTTTGAGCTATCGTTATAAAACTTTGCACAGAGTCTTATTATTCAACGGGACAGCACATTGGTTCGAACCGGCCGCATCGGACCACTATATCTTATAGCTGCCATACAACTGGAAGTCGGTTTGGCCCATAAATCCCAGGTTTTCAAAGCTATCGCGATGAAACTTTGCACAGATACTTATTATTCTAACATACATCACATTGATCACTATTTCATATAGCTGCCATACAACTGGAATTTAATATTTCAATTCAAATTGATATCATATGATATCGATTTTTAAAGCTAATGAAAGTGCTGCAGTTGGCAGAGTGAAAACTGTCTAAAGGTTCGAATAGAAGATAATCTTTTCCCACTTGTTTTGGTTCGTTTCGTATAAAAGTCATTGGAAGACTTCGTAAATCTCAAAGACAAAAGCACCACTGGATGGGTGAAAGATTGGATTTACATATATTGTCTTTTAGGTTTACGAAAAAGACTTTTTATCTAATAAAAGTCAGTTTTTTACAATTATACGCATCAAAAAAGTCTTCGAGAAAATTGCATTTAAAAGTCTTTACTAACCGTTAAAAACTATAAAACTAATAGTTATTTTAGAGTGATTTCTTACTTTCCCCAAATACGCTTTCTTTGAGCGGCCACTCTACTATATGCACTATATATTGGATACTTACGCGCTGTAGCTTCTCGGCGTGACCCAATTCTCGCAGGACGAAGCTGTGGGAAGGTTTAAAGAAAAGGAGAGAGCGGGCGGCGGCAGCAAAAAAAAAAGATAAAGTAAAGATTAGTAACACGTTGTGAAGAAAACGAATCCAACAGAAACAAACAACAAAGGTGGAGAGAATAGGAGTGTTATGTACATTAACAAGTAAGTTAGCAAGCATAAATAGAGTGGGCATTACGAGGGTGTTTGTTTTCAAGGCAGAGTTTCTGGTACATTTGGAAACGGATTGAGAGAGTAGGCAACACAAAGCTCAAGTCAAAGCCATAACCAAAAGCCAAACAACAACAACAACACAAAAAATATACATTATTTTTAGAGAATAGAGTGTATGGGTGTGAGAGAGAGAGAATTAAAAGGCAGACAGTATGTTAGAGAGAGCATGCACATTTACAGTTTAATGAGAGACAGAGACAGAGAGAGAGAGAGAGAGAGAGAGAGAGAGGGAGAGTGCAGGTCGGCAATCGGCCAAAATGTGGGTGGTAGTTACAGGTGGAGTCAGAGAGTACTATGTGTGTGTGCATTGTGTGCATGTGTGAGTGCAGCAGGCTCAAGCCTGTTCCAAATGCCAAGTGTTTCACTCCACATCGAATTCGAATGTGGAATGTGGAGTGTGGAACAGGTCTGATTTGGATCTATGCTAAAGTGCAATATATAAAACGGTGTACTAATGTGACAATTGATGACAACTAGAGAAAGTTTATGGGTGTGGGTGTGTGAAAGAGTGAAAGAGAGTGAGAGAGAGTGAGAGAGAGTGTGTGAGAGAGAAGGAGCGCTTAATACTTCTGCAGAGGCACCAAGTGTGTAGCAATGCCACCGAAACTGGAGGCAATCGTGTTGATTTCAACCTGCTTTATTGCACAGCCCTCGTACACGTGAGCCAAATAGTCAGAACGTAATAGACCGACGCTATAAGCCTGCAATTATGATCGTTATACATTATATATATGTGTATGTGTATATACAGTAACTGCTTATTAACTACATTAGCTACAGCAGCCCTTAGCCTAACTAAACTAAGCTAAAAATTGTATTTATTTGTAAATTTTGGTTTGTATTCGATATTCGGTATTTAATGACGACAACTCGTCAAAGTTATGTGTGATAAAATAAAACAAAAATACTCAAATTTGCGATCGTATATTAAAGAGCGAGTGGGCAACGCGAGTGTGTGTATATGTGTGTGAGAGAGAGAGAGAGAGAGAGAGAGACAGACGGAGACAGAGATCGAAGAGAAATGAAATGCAATTCGAAATGTTGATTTCGACTGGTCGATTGAGTGATTTGGTGAATTGATGGATCGATGTATGGATTGCAGTTTGCAAGTGCACCAAAACTGGCACCTTATTCATACAACAACGGTAATTCAAAACATTGAAAACTTGCAATAAGATACGTTTGCTTATTTTCCAAATTCAAAACGTACCTTATACGAAAATCGTAGTTTTTGTTGTTGTTGTTGCTGTTGTAGTATCAGTGCAAAACAAATACGTTCCGTGAATGCAATCTGTGCGTGGGGCCTTAAGCACATTCTACTTCTATGCTGTAGCGTAGGCATGGGAGCGATTTTTGAATACAAGTTCGGCCTTTATCTTTTGGAAGTAGACGAAATATTTATCTACTTTTGAAATTAATTATACTCTTTTCGAAGAAAATAGTATATTAAGTTTGTGCTAAAGTTTGTAACGCATAAAAGGAAGCGTCGGAGACCCCCAAAAGTTACTGCCAGTATGCTTAGAATGACAATACAAATTGATCTAGCCATGTCCGTCTGTCTGTCTGTCTGTCTGTATGTATGCAAACTAGTCCCGCAGTTTTTGAGCTATCGCGATAAAACTTTGCACAGGCACTTATTATTCCAGGGGAAAGCACATTGGGTGGAGCCGACTGGATCGGATCACTATATTTCATAGCTGCCATACAACTCGAAGTCCGTTTTGGCCATATATCCCATGTTTTTGAATCTATCGCGATGAAACTTTGCACTGATACTTTATATTCAAAGAGACATCACATTGTTTGGAGCCGGCCGGATCGGATCACTATATCTTATAGCTACTATACAACTGGCAATAAATTAACAATTCCTAGAACAAAATAAAAAAAAAATTTTACGCGATAAAACGATTTTGTACAGCTTATGAAATTTCAGTGGTGCAGTTGGCAGAGTGAAAATTGCCTATAGGTTCGAAAAGAGTATAAAATCTTCGGCACGCCGAAGATTATCCTTCCCCACTTGTTTTAACTACAAGTCGCCCCTTCGCCCTTCCAAAATCCTGGGTACAGCACTATATCAAAATGTGTGTTTTGAGGCAGTGATCATGATTCGAAGGATCACAGCTTTTCACAATCAAAACATAGTCCACCTACACATTGCCGAACCAGTTATGAAATATCTGCGAAGAGTGTAGGAATTTCTTAGCAGCGCTTGCTTTATAAATTTATATTTAGAAAAAAGAAAGATTCATTTCCTATTGCTACCACAAATCTGGGTGAGCCTCTGCACCGAAGTATTTCTACTACTACTACTTCTACTTCTGCCCTAACTCTACTCAAATGTTGCTGCTGTTGTTGCTATTGTTTCACATCAGTATGTAATTACATTTTAAGGAACTTCTAGAAATCTGACGCTCGACGACTCATCGCATGACGTACATATGTGTGTGTGTGTGTGTGTGTGTGTGTGTGTCTGTGTGTGTGTGTGTGTTTATTGTGGTGTGCGTATCTCATTTGGTTTGTAGTTAGTTTTTTTATTTTGTGTTTTCTTGGGTTCGTTTAATAGCTGGCGATAAGACTCAGCTGGTTGCATGACATGGCTAATTGAAGAAGCATTCACATGGTTTGTGTTTTAGCACAAAAACAATAATTGAGCAAGCGACAGGCAATAAGACAAAAAGTATTAAAGTAGCAAGAAGCAGCACAACTAAAGATTTTGCATAAAGTGTGAGTTGTTGAATAAAGAATTAGTGTGGAAATGCATACTATATATGTACATATATGCATACCATATACATATAGAACATAAGTACTTGTGTTATGGCAAAGGATAAGAGAGAAAGCTTAGCAGGCGAGCAGAGCAGGGGCGCGGGGGCGGTGGGCGTGGTCGGGAAGCAAGCAGTGGACGAGCAGGGCGGTTTCTGAGGGGGGAGCCTTTTTGGTTTTCTACTTCGAAAACATTGCAAAAAGGTGGAACAAACACGTATGTATGTATATAATGCATTTAGTAGTATATATATATAAGTAAATAAATCATACAATTTATTGTAAGAGTTATAACATTATTTAGCTGTACATGAGTCATGGCCCCTATGCACATAATATTGTTTAACTGGCCATCAAATATACAAGCACACACATGCATTTCGATAAGTAACAGGATCAAAATGAGTCGTCATCGGTTATGGGTCATTTCGTCTCTGGTCAGTTATCGTATTTGTCGAGCTATTCAAAAAAATCCAAATGATTTGTCACCCCATATTAGCTCAAAGCCTCAACATTTCAATTGCAATAATCATTGAGTCATCTGAGTTTCATTATTTGAACTTTTGCATTCCATTTCGCCCGTTCACAGGGTTTATTTCCAAATCAATTGCTATACGTAACTATTTTAGTATTTTCCTTTTCACCATATCATATTTGCAGATAATCTAGACCATTTACTTCAAATAATTTTTAGCTTTCGTTTGAAATTTCTAAGTTTTCTGAGTTTCTTTATAAATTCAGCTTATATTAATATTGATTTATATAAAAAAAAACACGGTTCTTAAGATTTTTCAAGTTTTGAAAATGTGTTCTAATTTCGGTAAGTTACAATTTCTCAATGCTTTTATTTCCGAGTGTTCACTGTATTATGTTTAGTAGGTTAGATACTATCTAGATAGCTTCTGCTATTATTTTTTCTCGTCTATATTCATCCATATCTTGTCCTGTCGGTTTTATACTATACTATAATACTGAGTGTATCGCTTTCTGAGTTTATACATATATTAGACTTGAAGCCTTACTATACATATGATATACAATTTACAATCATATTCATCTATAGTTTTTACCCATAACATTTCGTTAGTCCATAAGTCCACATGTTTGCATATATGTATATAATATATTGGTTTTGTCGGCTTTGAACGATGAAAGACTCAATTCCAATTATAGATATAGCCTGACTCCATTCTTTAGTTCAAATGGGTTACTTTGTCCAGTGTGTGTGTGTTTGTAGTATGTGAATGGCTTTGGTTAGGCTTAGGATTAGGCATGTACAGGCAATGCGAGAGTAAATGTGTAACAGTGACATATAGGTAGAGAGAGAGAGAGAGAGAGATAGAGTAAGAGAGAGAGAGAGAGGGAGGGAGAGAGAGAGAGAGAGACAGCACCTTTGTATGGTTTTACTTGCTGGTCCCAAATGGCCAAAACCCGATGCTATCGTATTGATCTCGACTTGTTTCCAGCAGCAGTAGGCCGACGAGATGCTAACGCTGCGCGCCACGCCCACTTTCGCCTCCTCCTTTGCACTGGCGTCTTTGTTGCTGCCGCCTCCACTCGAATCCAACATGGGCGACAGGTCCTGGCAGCGGGACTCCAGCATCAGGTCGCTGCGCAGCAGGCCCAATGAAATGCGCTTTGGTTTCAAATATGTGCGTGTGTGTGTGTGCGTGTTTGTTTGATTTTGTGTGCAGGTGTGCGGATTGAATGTGCGATTCGGTTGCGAATTCGAATTCGAAATCGGCACACGATTGCGATTAAGTTTTGTGACAATACACGAGCAACACAAGTTGTGGTTATCGGTTTTATTTTGTGGGTTGCGATTTTTTCGATCGATTTGTTAAGTTTTGTGTTTGGTTTGAATTCGGTTTTTTGTTTTGTTTTTGGTTTTTTTTTTTTTGTTGAAACGAGGAAAGCAGAAAATGTCAAATCAATGCGTGAGTAATTTTTATAGCTTGAATAGTTAAAATATAAAGCTCGGTATATATCGAACAGCGATACCAACAACAATAACAACAACAACGCAAACATTAGGAGCAGCACCACAAGAGAGATTGGAAGTGTAGAAACTATAAAAACTAGCAAAATTTCGAGAGAGAATAAAAACGAAAACCCAAACATAAATCCAAAAATAATTGCTACATGGGCGGAAGCAGCAGCTTCAGGATGCGTGCATAAATCACGTGGTAACGCTTAAGATTAGCTGGGATTGGGCGGCCGGGCCAGATTGCCTATGGGATTTATGATATGGCGATAAGATAATGTGCCCCAGTGTCGATTATGAGCACAGTGCTTGCTCCCAAGTTACAATTATTTGTTTAAACATTTACCTAACTAAATTTATTATATAGTAAGTACAATCTTATCGAATGAATGTTTGTTTCTATATCTAAACAGTTGACAACATTAATAAGTAAATTTTAACATAATATTAAGTAGAATCCTAACAAATGAATGTTTCTATTTAAATTTCAATATGGCATTCACAGAAAATGTATTTGTAAAACTTTTACTTAATAAACAGTTTCGAATTTTCATAAATTCAATGAAATTGTTTTTTCACAGACCAAAAGCATAGGATTCTCGAAAATTCGGAAATAAAATATTGTGAAGTATTACATTAAGTACAATCTTAACAAATTAATATTTTAATTTCAACATTGTAGAATTTGCATAATTTTTTTTTAAATATTAGATTTTTCCTATATCAATTTATTTATATACTTAATATAGACTTTTCAGTGCACTGTTTGCTTCATTTATCATCATAACGTATAGTAATAAAAAGATTATTTAAAGAAATTAGACAAATAAATACAAATTTGAAATTAAAGTTAAGTTAAGTGCTGGGGGCATTCATATTGCATTAATATCGTTAAAAATATGATATATTAAAAATAAGATATAAAATATAGTACTGAAATCTGAAGCCTACTAATTTGTGAGCGAGCACTGTGCGAGGTAAAGCTTAAAATAGGCAAAGAGCTAGTGAAACAGCAACAAAGAGATAGCTCGAGAGAGGGGGAGAGAAAGCGAGAGAAACCACTAAGCTGTCCACCAATCACCTGCACTAACAACCTGAACCCTGCAGCTGGGAATTGAGATGGTGCTGACTTTGGATGTGGATGTGGATGCGATGCCGATGGGAATGACGATGACGAATGAGTAATGGGCTGGTGGTGTGGGTGTGGGCGTGGGCGTAGCTGGGGGCATGTCGATGTGGTTTGCAAAAAACGAACACAAGCTGTCTCACCTGGGTAAAGCCATGGGCTAACACTTTGCGGTAAATGTTAAACAGATTGGCCGTAAACTCGTCCACTTTGATCGTCTCCGCCAGCGTCGTGGTGATGAACTCTTCATCGTGCGCCACATTGTGCATCAGCCGATTAATAATCGGCTGCAAGGCGATCGCCTTTTCAAATTCCTTGCGCGGAAAGGACGACGGCACCAGCACAAAGGGCGCAAACTGTGAATCGATTATGTGTAAAGCAGACAATGAAGCAATTGCCGCACACGACTCACATTTAGCGAGTCCAGACTGAAGCTGGTCTTGGAGCGCATCGCGGCGCCGTGCATGATGGCATAGTCCTTGGCCTTGGCCGTCACCTCCAGCAGCTCCTCCCTGGCCAGCGGCAACTTAATGCAGCCCCTCAGCACGGGCGTATTATCATCCACAGACATACTTTCGATTACTTTGTCACTTGTTTGGTGGAATGCTTTGCAAATGCTCTGTTGCGTTTTTAACGTCAGCTTTTGCTCGTTTCTGTTGTGGTCTTTTTGTTGCGACGAGGCGTCTCTACGTGTCTCAGAATTTGAGGGGAGCGCCTGCTCAAACTGTAATGCTGTCGAAACTAAATAAATAATCTCGATCTTGCAATTCAGCGTGACCGAAATCGTGACAGCACAAATCTACCAAAATATACCATACCTGCGTCTAAACTGTGCTGTTATACTCAAATTGGTGATGCTGCTACCTGTTACAGTCAACTGTTAATTTTTTTTCTGTTTCTCCGTTTTAACAAAAAACGCAACGCCGTCTGGAATGACTTGTTTCATTAAACCGTCAAAAAGGCAATTCCGAAACATTTTGCAGCATTATTTAATTTTTAGTTAAAGTTATGTGCTGATAAGTGACGTCATTGAAAAAAATATACCAAAGCAGCGTAACCGAATCTCGAAAGCAAAATGTACCTCATCAGGACACCACTGTGTCCAAACTGTTCTACTCAGATTGGTAATGTTAGCGGTTAAATATTTTTTATTTTTTCCGTTGTACGAAATATATATATATATGCTACTAGACTAATTTTTGCGTTAAAATATACAAAAAACATATATAATGACACTACTTGTGTTTGTTATGATTGGCGATGCATTGATTTTTACTTTTCGTAACATAGTCACGTGGAGTGTCCATCGTGAACGATACATTGTTCAGTTGGTTACTCAACTGTCGATAAGCTGCTAATAATTGTTATTTTGTTATCGAGCTCAAATGAATTGGCTGAAAGCCGTTACATCGACTACTGGCATTCAGACAGATTTATTTAGCATTGCTCCAAATGTCTCATGCCAGGTTGGTAGCGCACTTCAATCCAAACTGTCCTAGCGAGCTGATCAACTCGTATATTAAAAAAAAAACACAACTTATAACCAGCAAGGACATACACACTCAACTACAACCAGCGATGCCGCGCGGCAAGTTCTCCAATCACAAGGGCCAGAGCCGCCAATTTACACCGGTCGAGGAGCTGCAGCGCCAGATGGAGCAAGACCTAGATGACAGCTTCAGCGGCATGAGCGAGAGCTTAAAGGAGAGCGACATCACCAATACTAATGCCAAAAGCAACGCCAAGGGCAACGCTAACAACAAGACCAAGACCAAGAAGATGGGGGGAGTCAGTGAGGGCCTCTTCAAGGTATCAAATCCGAATCGACCCATCAATAAGTCCCTGAAGCTGGCCCTGCTGCTCGCCGAATCCGAAGATAGGGCCGTTGAGCCTGTCTGTGCATTAGAATTGCCACGCTCCAAGTCCAAGCAGAAGTCATTGATTGAGGCGAACGCTGATCTGGCACGTCTCGCACTTGTGCGCAAGAGGCGCGAAGCAGCCGCCGAGCAGCGCTTGGCTGCTAAAAGGGTGATCATGCAGGATGCTACACCAATCACATCCAAATCCGATGTGACCGTTAAGAAGAAGGGCAACAAGCAGAAGCTACCGGGCTGCAATGATTTTCTGAAGAAGTCCACTGAGAATATCAACAAACTTGCGAAGGGTCGCAATGAAATTAAACATGTAAGCATGCAAGCATAGGTATATAAAAACGTAGTAGGCATGCGATGGATGTGCTGAGACCTGTGTGTTTTTAAACAGTTCAGCCTTCAGTCGTTTCGATTTAATTTCAAGTTCATTTCGATTTGTAAATTTTGAGTTACTCGAATAAATCAACTAAAAAGTAAGACAAAATTGTTTTGTGTTCTTTAAACTGCGTTTCGGTGGATAAATATAGGTGTATATAAGGAAATTAAGGCGTGAAATGACCATTGGCAAAGTGAATAACTGAAATTAACTGTGAACTGACTCTGTGTGGCTTTTGGTAAGTATTTCAAAAACAGTGCTGCATGCGCGCCGATAAGTAGATGCACATCTTTTCCGATATGTGCGTTTCACGCAACTCTGCTGCCAATATATGAAATGCAGCACTGCACTGCACCGACCCAGCTGTCGACGCTTAAATCAGCCTTTCCAATTGCAGCAGCAGTGACTAGAGGTACCGGCCGGCTATCAAGAGAGAGAATTAATTTTCTTGCTGATAAAAGTAAGTGCAACAACATAAAATGGAAGGCAATACCTTAAAACGCATGCGAGGACGATGATAGTAACAATAATGTCACTCAATCCAAAGTCTGGGTCAACGAGAAATTAAACGAATCTCGCGATCCAGACAAAATGAAAGCCGTGCATGGTGCGTATAACACAATTTGTTTTTTTCCCTGCCAGAACCTTTTTCGATTGACATTTTCGACGAGCAGAAAAAACTACCAAGATGTTGTTCAAAGCAGCTGCATGTAAGGATACACCCGTCAACTCCGGCCAGTCAGCAGTGGCCCCCTCCGGTGCAGTCGATTTGTGCGAGCAGTATCAACTGGTTGGCGATGGCAGCTATATTTTGCGCGACATGTGCCCTGATGTCCAGAATCCGGGTTTGGTGCGTCGCTACTCTACATGCTGCCATCGTCCGACGCTCATTCGCGGCACGTGCATCAATTGCACATTTGATTTGTGCGAGGAGTGCGGTTATTCTTGCGTCGAATGCAATCAATTTATTTGCCGTACGTGCGTCACTTTGTTGTACGTATTTTAGCCCAGTTACCAATATTGACAGCGATTCTAACCTAAATGCACTTTCTTTTTTGCAGCGGCAATCGTCCGGAGGAAGCCGAGCACCCATTGTGCGAACTTTGCCAGATGTTTAAGTCTTGAAACAAAAACATGAAGCCATGAGAATCACAACACACAAGTATATACAGACACACACGCACATACACCATACACCATACACCAAACTCCATACACAAACACCCAAACGAACTCGCACAGAAGCAACCTGATACAAAAATTATCGAATTTCCAGAAAAAGATAAATCACAAGACAAGTACAAACATAACAATACCATCTTTTGATGTTCATATAAACCATTAAAGCAAATCTTTGTGAAATGAAAAAACTAGTCCCAATTTATCACACTGTGCTGGCTGCTGTGCACCAGCAAGGACGCTCACAAAAAATAACACTCGCACACACATGAATCAAAACAAACAAACAAAAATCATAAAACAACTATTTATAATTCAGCTTAATCATTGTGAATGGAAACATGTGACTCTTCCGTTCGCCTTATAGACTGTCGGCCCGCTTGCAAGCTTAAATCCTGGGCACAGTTACGGAGAGCAACCAATCAATACACGAACATTGCTGCACCAACAAAACGAAACCATCCAATGTATAGCTAATACTAATAATAATATTTAATAAAAACACAAACAACTTTATAAAAGAAAAAGAACAAGTGTTTTTACTAGTACATATATTTTTTTTTTTACACTCGCAAGCTGGAATACTGGACAGCTTTTCGTCAACACATACGAATCAATAAAGGTGTAGCGAATGGAATTAATATTTATTCAATATAACTAACATGGTTAAAGAAAAAGAAAAACGGTTTTCTACGTGTACATAGTATTTAGACTTTGCCCCGGAACTTGTGGTACTTGTCGTGCTCCTTGACCAGGCTCTGGTACATGCGGGCGCCCGCTTCGCTGCTGGAGCGCGTGTCCAGCGCGATGATCACAGATGCCAATCAGCTCATGACAGATGTGGTCCATGTGTACCTTCACCTGCAAAACAAATAATATGCAACTTATTGGTCTGTCATTGATTGATGTGGGATCAAGCGATAAAGCTGTGTTTTTTCATATTTGCTACGTCATATGCTAACAAGCTGGCGCAGAGTCCTTCACAAGATGGCAAAGCAGTCATTTTCTAGAAATGTCTCATCAAAAGCTACTGCCACTTAAATTTGCAGTCGTCAGACAGCCAGTAAACCAATAAACTTCTCGTTTGAATACAGTGTATAGCAAATAACGAACATTATCTGACTTGCTTGATCGCTTTCAATTGTTTAGCTTGTTGCCACAAATTACCTTTTCGAAGAGCGTGGTGGGTCGCTCTGTGGCGGTCATTTGCTTGATGGTAAACAGCAGCAGGAAGGGCGCTACACGTTTGATGGCCAGCGCCTGCGGCCCACCTGCAATTGCCGCCATTAGCGTGACCAGTTTCAGTGCCAGCTCTGAGAGTCCATCGAGCTCGGCATCCGTGAGGCTCTGGGCCTGCTTGCGCTCGCTGCGATAGCAAACAATCGACTGCACCAGATCCTGACAGAGGGCAGTCAGCTGTGCGGCCCGATCCGACATAAGCGCCGCATGCTGACGCAACAGCAGCAGGCAATTCTCCGAGAGAGCTGCATGCAGCTGCACAAAGTCTTCCCAAGTGCCACCGGCGACAATGAAGCGCTTGATATTCAGATCGAGCATGCTGCCCAGCATGCAGTCGAGAGTTTCGCCCGTGAGCGGCACGGTGCGATTGCTGGCCAGCGAGCGTTGGGCGTCAAGCAGGCGCAGCACATGGCTGCAATAGGCGGCATCGCTCACCGGCGGCAGACGCAGCGATACATTGCCGCTGATCAGCTCAAAGTGTTCGTTGAGCATCTGCCAAGGTAGAACTAGTTGCATTTTTGCATATTTAAGACATGTCCAAGTCAATACTTACCGCTCCCTTAACGCTGCTCAGCGGGCACTTGGCGAACAGGGTCAGCAGTATGAGCACATTTTGCAGGCTGTTGTGCTGCGTGGCTGTCTCCGGCCGCTGCATCCCGTCCAGCTGGGCGCTGAGGCGACGCAGCAGCAGCAAAAAGTCCTCGTTGGTCTTGTAGCCAATGATCAGCTTGATTGCCGGCTCTATTTTCTGTATGTCGAGTGCTAATGCGGCCTCAATGTCCGCATTTAACTGGCGCCAGTAGCTGTCTAGCACGAACTCGATCTCGTCCTGGTCCAGATGCAGCAGCTGGCGATTCGTTAGTGCCACATTCAACAGCCGTATGGCATGTCCATTGCGGTAGTTAAGCTGCCAAAGCGAAGAATAAAGTTAATTGCAAATTTATTTCATGCTACAGCCTGTCAACCGAATCTAATCGATAAATCGAACTTTATCTATTTTTAAAGACGTTTAGTTTTTTGTCCTTCTTCATTTGGTATAAAACAGTTGAAACGGTTCTATAGTAGCGTTTAAAATATAACTAGACAATCACTACGGTTCCTGATCAAACCTAGCTTTTAGCATGCATAGCGATCGGTATATTTCCAATGTTTGTAATGAATGAATGTGAATTTGACATTTCATTACATGTACTTTTCCATTTAAGAATTTTAGGTTATGAGAGTGAATTGCAATGATTTGCAAAAAATATTGGAATTAAAGGCTTTGAGAGTGAATATGGCCTTTCAGAACGTGTTTGATATTTAACGAACTATTTTTTAACGAGATTTCTAGTTAATTATCTTCTGCTTTGATATAGTTTTACACAAATATGTACATGTATCGTGTACATATTTTTTCGGCATAGCACAGTTCAAAACTGTTCGCAAATTGGAGTCAGAATCGCTTACCGAATGTCCAATGTAAATTTTGCAGATGCGTCGAAAGTTGTCATCGATGGGCTGCACTGGAGGCGCCGCCGTCTCTGTTGTGGCGGCTGCCTCCTTCTGCTCATTACACAAGCTGTCTCACCTGGGTAAAGCCATGGGCTAACACTTTGCGGTAAATGTTAAACAGATTGGCCGTAAACTCGTCCACTTTGATCGTCTCCGCCAGCGTCGTGGTGATGAACTCTTCATCGTGCGCCACATTGTGCATCAGCCGATTAATAATCGGCTGCAAGGCGATCGCCTTTTCAAATTCCTTGCGCGGAAAGGACGACGGCACCAGCACAAAGGGCGCAAACTGTGAATCGATTATGTGTAAAGCAGACAATGAAGCAATTGCCGCACACGACTCACATTTAGCGAGTCCAGACTGAAGCTGGTCTTGGAGCGCATCGCGGCGCCGTGCATGATGGCATAGTCCTTGGCCTTGGCCGTCACCTCCAGCAGCTCCTCCCTGGCCAGCGGCAACTTAATGCAGCCCCTCAGCACGGGCGTATTATCATCCACAGACATACTTTCGATTACTTTGTCACGAATCTCGAAAGCAAAATGTACCTCATCAGGACACCACTGTGTCCAAACTGTTCTACTCAGATTGGTAATGTTAGCGGTTAAATATTTTTTATTTTTTCCGTTGTACGAAATATATGTATGCTACTAGACTAATTTTTGCGTTAAAATATACAAAAAACATATATAATAACACTACTTGTGTTTGTTATGATTGGCGATGCATTGATTCTTACTTTTCGTAACATAGTCACGTGGAGTGTCCATCGTGAACGATACATTGTTCAGTTGGTTACTCAACTGTCGATAAGCTGCTAATAATTGTTATTTTGTTATCGAGCTCAAATGAATTGGCTGAAAGCCGTTACATCGACTACTGGCATTCAGACAGATTTATTTAGCATTGCTCCAAATGTCTCATGCCAGGTTGGTAGCGCACTTCAATCCAAACTGTCCTAGCGAGCTGATCAACTCGTATATTAAAAAAAAAACACAACTTATAACCAGCAAGGACATACACACTCAACTACAACCAGCGATGCCGCGCGGCAAGTTCTCCAATCACAAGGGCCAGAGCCGCCAATTTACACCGGTCGAGGAGCTGCAGCGCCAGATGGAGCAAGACCTAGATGACAGCTTCAGCGGCATGAGCGAGAGCTTAAAGGAGAGCGACATCACCAATACTAATGCCAAAAGCAACGCCAAGGGCAACGCTAACAACAAGACCAAGACCAAGAAGATGGGGGGAGTCAGTGAGGGCCTCTTCAAGGTATCAAATCCGAATCGACCCATCAATAAGTCCCTGAAGCTGGCCCTGCTGCTCGCCGAATCCGAAGATAGGGCCGTTGAGCCTGTCTGTGCATTAGAATTGCCACGCTCCAAGTCCAAGCAGAAGTCATTGATTGAGGCGAACGCTGATCTGACACGTCTCGCACTTGTGCGCAAGAGGCGCGAAGCAGCCGCCGAGCAGCGCTTGGCTGCTAAAAGGGTGATCATGCAGGATGCTACACCAATCACATCCAAATCCGATGTGACCGTTAAGAAGAAGGGCAACAAGCAGAAGCTACCGGGCTGCAATGATTTTCTGAAGAAGTCCACTGAGAATATCAACAAACTTGCGAAGGGTCGCAATGAAATTAAACATGTAAGCATGCAAGCATAGGTATATAAAAACGTAGTAGGCATGCGATGGATGTGCTGAGACCTGTGTGTTTTTAAACAGTTCAGCCTTCAGTAGTTTCGATTTAATTTCAAGTTCATTTCGATTTGTAAATTTTGAGTTACTCGAATAAATCAACTAAAAAGTAAGACAAAATTGTTTTGTGTTCTTTAAACTGCGTTTCGGTGGATAAATATAGGTGTATATAAGGAAATTAAGGCGTGAAATGACCATTGGCAAAGTGAATAACTGAAATTAACTGTGAACTGACTCTGTGTGGCTTTTGGTAAGTATTTCAAAAACAGTGCTGCATGCGCGCCGATAAGTAGATGCACATCTTTTCCGATATGTGCGTTTCACGCAACTCTGCTGCCAATATATGAAATGCAGCACTGCACTGCACCGACCCAGCTGTCGACGCTTAAATCAGCCTTTCCAATTGCAGCAGCAGTGACTAGAGGTACCGGCCGGCTATCAAGAGAGAGAATTAATTTTCTTGCTGATAAAAGTAAGTGCAACAACATAAAATGGAAGGCAATACCTTAAAACGCATGCGAGGACGATGATAGTAACAATAATGTCACTCAATCCAAAGTCTGGGTCAACGAGAAATTAAACGAATCTCGCGATCCAGACAAAATGAAAGCCGTGCATGGTGCGTATAACACAATTTGTTTTTTTTCCCTGCCAGAACCTTTTTCGATTGACATTTTCGACGAGCAGAAAAAACTACCAAGATGTTGTTCAAAGCAGCTGCATGTAAGGATACACCCGTCAACTCCGGCCAGTCAGCAGTGGCCCCCTCCGGTGCAGTCGATTTGTGCGAGCAGTATCAACTGGTTGGCGATGGCAACATTATTTTGCGCAACATGTGCCCTGATGTCCAGAATCCGGGTTTGGTGCGTCGCTACTCTACATGCTGCCATCGTCCGACGGTCATTCGCAGCACGTGCATCAATTGCACATTTGATTTGTGCGAGGAGTGCGGTTATTCTTGCGTCGAATGCAATCAATTTATTTGCCGTACGTGCGTCACTTTGTTGTACGTATTTTAGCCCAGTTACCAATATTGACAGCGATTCTAACCTAAATGCACTTTCTTTTTTGCAGCGGCAATCGTCCGGAGGAAGCCGATCACCCATTGTGCGAACTTTGCCAGATGTTTAAGTCTTGAAACAAAAACATGAAGCCATGAGAATCACAACACACAAGTATATACAGACACACACGCACATACACCATACACCATACACCAAACTCCATACACAAACACTCAAACGAACTCGCACAGAAGCAACCTGATACAAAAATTATCGAATTTCCAGAAAAAGATAAATCACAAGACAAGTACAAACATAACAATACCATCTTTTGATGTTCATATAAACCATTAAATCAAATCTTTGTGAAATGAAAAAACTAGTCCCAATTTATCACACTGTGCTGGCTGCTGTGCACCAGCAAGGACGCTCACAAAAAATAACACTCGCACACACATGAATCAAAACAAACAAACAAAAATCATAAAACAACTATTTATAATTCAGCTTAATCATTGTGAATGGAAACATGTGACTCTTCCGTTCGCCTTATAGACTGTCGGCCCGCTTGCAAGCTTAAATCCTGGGCACAGTTACGGAGAGCAACCAATCAATACACGAACATTGCTGCACCAACAAAACGAAACCATCCAATGTATAGCTAATACTAATAATAATATTTAATAAAAACACAAACAACTTTATAAAAGAAAAAGAACAAGTGTTTTTACTAGTACATATATTTTTTTTTTTACACTCGCAAGCTGGAATACTGGACAGCTTTTCGTCAACACATACGAATCAATAAAGGTGTAGCGAATGGAATTAATATTTATTCAATATAACTAACATGGTTAAAGAAAAAGAAAAACGGTTTTCTACGTGTACATAGTATTTAGACTTTGCCCCGGAACTTGTGGTACTTGTCGTGCTCCTTGACCAGGCTCTGGTACATGCGGGCGCCCGCTTCGCTGCTGGAGCGCAATATAAAGTGTCCAGCGCGATGACCACAGATGCCAATCAGCTCATGACAGATGTGGTCCATGTGTACCTTCACCTGCAAAACAAATAATACGCAACTTATTGGTCTGTCATTGATTGATGTGGGATCAAGCGATAAAGCTGTGTTTTTTCATATTTGCTACGTCATATGCTAACAAGCTGGCGCAGAGTCCTTCACAAGATGGCAAAGCAGTCATTTTCTAGAAATGTCTCATCAAAAGCTACTGCCACTTAAATTTGCAGTCGTCAGACAGCCAGTAAACCAATAAACTTCTCGTTTGAATACAGTGTATAGCAAATAACGAACATTATCTGACTTGCTTGATCGCTTTCAATTGTTTAGCTTGTTGCCACAAATTACCTTTTCGAAGAGCGTGGTGGGTCGCTCTGTGGCGGTCATTTGCTTGATGGTAAACAGCAGCAGGAAGGGCGCTACACGTTTGATGGCCAGCGCCTGCGGCCCACCTGCAATTGCCGCCATTAGCGTGACCAGTTTCAGTGCCAGCTCTGAGAGTCCATCGAGCTCGGCATCCGTGAGGCTCTGGGCCTGCTTGCGCTCGCTGCGATAGCAAACAATCGACTGCACCAGATCCTGACAGAGGGCAGTCAGCTGTGCGGCCCGATCCGACATAAGCGCCGCATGCTGACGCAACAGCAGCAGGCAATTCTCCGAGAGAGCTGCATGCAGCTGCACAAAGTCTTCCCAAGTGCCACCGGCGACAATGAAGCGCTTGATATTCAGATCGAGCATGCTGCCCAGCATGCAGTCGAGAGTTTCGCCCGTGAGCGGCACGGTGCGATTGCTGGCCAGCGAGCGTTGGGCGTCAAGCAGGCGCAGCACATGGCTGCAATAGGCGGCATCGCTCACCGGCGGCAGACGCAGCGATACATTGCCGCTGATCAGCTCAAAGTGTTCGTTGAGCATCTGCCAAGGTAGATCTTTTGCATTTTAGTTGCATTTTTGCATATTTAAGACATGTAAAAGTCAATACTTACCGCTCCCTTAACGCTGCTCAGCGGGCACTTGGCGAACAGGGTCAGCAGTATGAGCACATTTTGCAGGCTGTTGTGCTGCGTGGCTGTCTCCGGCCGCTGCATCCCGTCCAGCTGGGCGCTGAGGCGACGCAGCAGCAGCAAAAAGTCCTCGTTGGTCTTGTAGCCAATGATCAGCTTGATTGCCGGCTCTATTTTCTGTATGTCGAGTGCTAATGCGGCCTCAATGTCCGCATTTAACTGGCGCCAGTAGCTGTCTAGCACGAACTCGATCTCGTCCTGGTCCAGATGCAGCAGCTGGCGATTCGTTAGTGCCACATTCAACAGCCGTATGGCATGTCCATTGCGGTAGTTAAGCTGCCAAAGCGAAGAATAAAGTTAATTGCAAATTTATTTCATGCTACAGCCTGTCAATCGAATCTAATCGATAAATCGAACTTTATCTATTTTTAAAGACGTTTAGTTTTTTGTCCTTCTTCATTTGGTATAAAACAGTTGAAACGGTTCTATAGTAGCGTTTAAAATATAACTAGACAATCACTACGGTTCCTGATCAAACCTAGCTTTTAGCATGCATAGCGATCGGTATATTTCCAATGTTTGTAATGAATGAATGTGAATTTGACATTTCATTACATGTACTTTTCCATTTAAGAATTTTAGGTTATGAGAGTGAATTGCAATGATTTGCAAAAAATATTGGAATTAAAGGCTTTGAGAGTGAATATGGCCTTTCAGAACGTGTTTGATATTTAACGAACTATTTTTTAACGAGATTTCTAGTTAATTATCTTCTGCTTTGATATAGTTTTACATAAATATGTACATGTATCGTGTACATATTTTTTCGGCATAGCACAGTTCAAAACTGTTCGCAAATTGGAGTCAGAATCGCTTACCGAATGTCCAATGTAAATTTTGCAGATGCGTCGAAAGTTGTCATCGATGGGCTGCACTGGAGGCGCCGCCGTCTCTGTTGTGGCGGCTGCCTCCTTCTGCTCATTACACAAGCTGTCTCACCTGGGTAAAGCCATGGGCTAACACTTTGCGGTAAATGTTAAACAGATTGGCCGTAAACTCGTCCACTTTGATCGTCTCCGCCAGCGTCGTGGTGATGAACTCTTCATCGTGCGCCACATTGTGCATCAGCCGATTAATAATCGGCTGCAAGGCGATCGCCTTTTCAAATTCCTTGCGCGGAAAGGACGACGGCACCAGCACAAAGGGCGCAAACTGTGAATCGATTATGTGTAAAGCAGACAATGAAGCAATTGCCGCACACGACTCACATTTAGCGAGTCCAGACTGAAGCTGGTCTTGGAGCGCATCGCGGCGCCGTGCATGATGGCATAGTCCTTGGCCTTGGCCGTCACCTCCAGCAGCTCCTCCCTGGCCAGCGGCAACTTAATGCAGCCCCTCAGCACGGGCGTATTATCATCCACAGACATACTTTCGATTACTTTGTCACGAATCTCGAAAGCAAAATGTACCTCATCAGGACACCACTGTGTCCAAACTGTTCTACTCAGATTGGTAATGTTAGCGGTTAAATATTTTTTATTTTTTCCGTTGTACGAAATATATGTATGCTACTAGACTAATTTTTGCGTTAAAATATACAAAAAACATATATAATAACACTACTTGTGTTTGTTATGATTGGCGATGCATTGATTTTTACTTTTCGTAACATAGTCACGTGGAGTGTCCATCGTGAACGATACATTGTTCAGTTGGTTACTCAACTGTCGATAAGCTGCTAATAATTGTTATTTTGTTATCGAGCTCAAATGAATTGGCTGAAAGCCGTTACATCGACTACTGGCATTCAGACAGATTTATTTAGCATTGCTCCAAATGTCTCATGCCAGGTTGGTAGCGCACTTCAATCCAAACTGTCCTAGCGAGCTGATCAACTCGTATATTAAAAAAAAACACAACTTATAACCAGCAAGGACATACACACTCAACTACAACCAGCGATGCCGCGCGGCAAGTTCTCCAATCACAAGGGCCAGAGCCGCCAATTTACACCGGTCGAGGAGCTGCAGCGCCAGATGGAGCAAGACCTAGATGACAGCTTCAGCGGCATGAGCGAGAGCTTAAAGGAGAGCGACATCACCAATACTAATGCCAAAAGCAACGCCAAGGGCAACGCTAACAACAAGACCAAGACCAAGAAGATGGGGGGAGTCAGTGAGGGCCTCTTCAAGGTATCATATCCGAATCGACCCATCAATAAGTCCCTGAAGCTGGCCCTGCTGCTCGCCGAATCCGAAGATAGGGCCGTTGAGCCTGTCTGTGCATTAGAATTGCCACGCTCCAAGTCCAAGCAGAAGTCATTGATTGAGGCGAACGCTGATCTGACACGTCTCGCACTTGTGCGCAAGAGGCGCGAAGCAGCCGCCGAGCAGCGCTTGGCTGCTAAAAGGGTGATCATGCAGGATGCTACACCAATCACATCCAAATCCGATGTGACCGTTAAGAAGAAGGGCAACAAGCAGAAGCTACCGGGCTGCAATGATTTTCTGAAGAAGTCCACTGAGAATATCAACAAACTTGCGAAGGGTCGCAATGAAATTAAACATGTAAGCATGCAAGCATAGGTATATAACAAGTAAGAGTGCTCTAGTCGGGAGTGCCCGACTACGAGATACCCTGAACCCAGTCCTTACAATAATTCGTACTACTCTAAACACACACATGCTGCAGTACAAGCAGTACAAGCAGTGCCAGCGGTTTAAGCAGTTAGCTTGCTCTTTCGCTGAGCCCCACACAATGGAAAGTTAAATCTTAAATAACTTCTGTGTTTATTGTCCGATCTTATTGAAATTTTTGGGGCAAGCAATTGTCGCTAATATGTGTTACCAAACCAAATTGCAGGGTCGTACCTTCAAAAATGCGTTTTTTAACTTTTGGGGGGCTTGGGGGGTGGTATCCAAAAAGTGAAATATTTGTTACATGTGTATGCTATTCGAGATTATACATGCCAAATTTGGGGTCTCTAGCTCTTATAACTTTGAAATTATGTCCCAAAAACGCTAGTCTAAAATCAAAATTTATCGATAACTTTTGAATGCGACGAGTTATCGATCAAATGAAATAAACTTGATCTGTCCCGGGATTAGGAGAACTTATGTTCCAAATATGAAGTCTCTAGCTCTTGTAGTCTCTGATATCTGTGTGTTCATACAGACGGACGGACGGACGGACAGACAGACAGACGGACATGGCTAGATCGACTCGGCTGTTGATACTGATCAATAATATATATACTTTATATGGTCGGAGATGCTTCCTTATGCCTGTTACATACATTTGCACAAAACCATAAGTTTTGCACAGCCTTCAGTCGTTTCGATTTAATTTCAAGTTCATTTCGATTTGTAAATTTTGAGTTACTCGAATAAATCAACTAAAAAGTAAGACAAAATTGTTTTGTGTTCTTTAAACTGCGTTTCGGTGGATAAATATAGGTGTATATAAGGAAATTAAGGCGTGAAATGACCATTGGCAAAGTGAATAACTGAAATTAACTGTGAACTGACTCTGTGTGGCTTTTGGTAAGTATTTCAAAAACAGTGCTGCATGCGCGCCGATAAGAAGATGCACATCTTTTCCGATATGTGCGTTTCACGCAACTCTGCTGCCAATATATGAAATGCAGCACTGCACTGCACCGACCCAGCTGTCGACGCTTAAATCAGCCTTTCCAATTGCAGCAGCAGTGACTAGAGGTACCGGCCGGCTATCAAGAGAGAGAATTAATTTTCTTGCTGATAAAAGTAAGTGCAACAACATAAAATGGAAGGCAATACCTTAAAACGCATGCGCTCCGAGGACGATGATAGTAACAATAATGTCACTCAATCCAAAGTCTGGGTCAACGAGAAATTAAACGAATCTCGCGATCCAGACAAAATGAAAGCCGTGCATGGTGCGTATAACACAATTTGTTTTTTTTCCCTGCCAGAACCTTTTTCGATTGACATTTTCGACGAGCAGAAAAAACTACCAAGATGTTGTTCAAAGCAGCTGCATGTAAGGATACACCCGTCAACTCCGGCCAGTCAGCAGTGGCCCCCTCCGGTGCAGTCGATTTGTGCGAGCAGTATCAACTGGTTGGCGATGGCAACATTATTTTGCGCAACATGTGCCCTGATGTCCAGAATCCGGGTTTGGTGCGTCGCTACTCTACATGCTGCCATCGTCCGACGGTCATTCGCAGCACGTGCATCAATTGCACATTTGATTTGTGCGAGGAGTGCGGTTATTCTTGCGTCGAATGCAATCAATTTATTTGCCGTACGTGCGTCACTTTGTTGTACGTATTTTAGCCCAGTTACCAATATTGACAGCGATTCTAACCTAAATGCACTTTCTTTTTTGCAGCGGCAATCGTCCGGAGGAAGCCGATCACCCATTGTGCGAACTTTGCCAGATGTTTAAGTCTTGAAACAAAAACATGAAGCCATGAGAATCACAACACACAAGTATATACAGACACACACGCACATACACCATACACCATACACCAAACTCCATACACAAACACCCAAACGAACTCGCACAGAAGCAACCTGATACAAAAATTATCGAATTTCCAGAAAAAGATAAATCACAAGACAAGTACAAACATAACAATACCATCTTTTGATGTTCATATAAACCATTAAAGCAAATCTTTGTGAAATGAAAAAACTAGTCCCAATTTATCACACTGTGCTGGCTGCTGTGCACCAGCAAGGACGCTCACAAAAAATAACACTCGCACACACATGAATCAAAACAAACAAACAATAATCATAAAACAACTATTTATAATTCAGCTTAATCATTGTGAATGGCAACATGTGACTCTTCCGTTCGCCTTATAGACTGTCGGCCCGCTTGCAAGCTTAAATCCTGGGCACAGTTACGGAGAGCAACCAATCAATACACGAACATTGCTGCACCAACAAAACGAAACCATCCAATGTATAGCTAATACTAATAATAATATTTAATAAAAACACAAAAAACTTTATAAAAGAAAAAGAACAAGTGTTTTTACTAGTACATATATTTTTTTATTTACACTCGCAAGCTGGAATACTGGACAGCTTTTCGTCAACACATACGAATCAATAAAGGTGTAGCGAATGGAATTAATATTTATTCAATATAACTAACATGGTTAAAGAAAAAGAAAAACGGTTTTCTACGTGTACATAGTATTTAGACTTTGCCCCGGAACTTGTGGTACTTGTCGTGCTCCTTGACCAGGCTCTGGTACATGCGGGCGCCCGCTTCGCTGCTGGAGCGCAATATAAAGTGTCCAGCGCGATGATCACAGATGCCAATCAGCGCATGACAGATGTGGTACATGTGTACCTTCACCTGCAAAACAAATAATATGCAACTTATTGGTCTGTCATTGATCGATGTTGGATCAAGCGATAAAGCTGTGTTTTTTCATATTTGCTACGTTATATGGCTAACAAGCTGGCGCAGAGTCCTTCGCAAGATGGCAAAGCAGTCATTTTCTAGAAATGTCTCATCAAAAGCTACTGCCACTTAAATTTGCAGTCGTCAGACAGCCAGTAAACCAATAAACTTCTCTTTTGAATACAGTGTATAGCAAATAACGAACATTATCTGACTTGCTTTATCGCTCACAATTGTTTAGCTTGTTGCCACAAATTACCTTTTCGAAGAGCGTGGTGGGTCGCTCTGTGGCGGTCATTTGCTTGATGGTAAACAGCAGCAGGAAGGGCGCTACACGTTTGATGGCCAGCGCCTGCGGCCCACCTGCAATTGCCGCCATTAGCGTGACCAGTTTCAGTGCCAGCTCTGAGAGGCCATCGAGCTCGGCATCCGTGAGGCTCTGGGCCTGCTTGCGCTCGCTGCGATAGCAAACAATCGACTGCACCAGATCCTGACAGAGGGCAGTCAGCTGTGCGGCCCGATCCGACATAAGCGCCGCATGCTGACGCAACAGCAGCAGGCAATTCTCCGAGAGAGCTGCATGCAGCTGCACAAAGTCTTCCCAAGTGCCACCGGCGACAATGAAGCGCTTGATATTCAGATCGAGCATGCTGCCCAGCATGCAGTCGAGAGTTTCGCCCGTGAGCGGCACGGTGCGATTGCTGGCCAGCGAGCGTTGGGCGTCAAGCAGGCGCAGCACATGGCTGCAATAGGCGGCATCGCTCACCGGCGGCAGACGCAGCGATACATTGCCGCTGATCAGCTCAAAGTGTTCGTTGAGCATCTGCCAAGGTAGATCTAGTTGCATTTTTGCATATTTAAGACATGTAAAAGTCAATACTTACCGCTCCCTTAACGCTGCTCAGCGGGCACTTGGCGAACAGGGTCAGCAGTATGAGCACATTTTGCAGGCTGTTGTGCTGCGTGGCTGTCTCCGGCCGCTGCATCCCGTCCAGCTGGGCGCTGAGGCGACGCAGCAGCAGCAAAAAGTCCTCGTTGGTCTTGTAGCCAATGATCAGCTTGATTGCCGGCTCTATTTTCTGTATGTCGAGTGCTAATGCGGCCTCAATGTCCGCATTTAACTGGCGCCAGTAGCTGTCTAGCACGAACTCGATCTCGTCCTGGTCCAGATGCAGCAGCTGGCGATTCGTTAGTGCCACATTCAACAGCCGTATGGCATGTCCATTGCGGTAGTTAAGCTGCCAAAGCGAAGAATAAAGTTAATGATTATGAATATCTTTAAAAGAGTATCTAAAAGTGCTGGATATTTTATCGATAAATCGAACTTTATCTATTTTTAAAGACGTTTAGTTTTTTACCCTTCTTCATTTGGTGTAAAACAGTTGAAACGGTTCTATAGTAGCGTTTAAAATATGACTAGACAATCATTACGGTTCCTGATCAAACCTAGCTTTTAGCATGCATAGCGAACTGTATATTTCCAATGTTTGTAATTGAATTTGACATTTCATTACATGTACTTTTCCATTTAAGAATTTTAGGTTATGAGAGTGAATTGCAATGATTTGCAAAAAATATTGGAATTAAAGGCTTTGAGAGTGAATATGGCCTTTCAGAACGTGTTTGATATTTAACGAACTATTTTTTAACGAGATTTCTAGTTAATTATCTTCTGCTTTGATATAGTTTTACATAAATATGTACATGTATCGTGTACATATTTTTTCGGCATAGCACAGTTCAAAACTGTTCGCAAATTGGAGTCAGAATCGCTTACCGAATGTCCAATGTAAATTTTGCAGATGCGTCGAAAGTTGTCATCGATGGGCTGCACTGGAGGCGCCGCCGTCTCTGTTGTGGCGGCTGCCTCCTTCTGCTCATTACACAAGCTGTCTCACCTGGGTAAAGCCATGGGCTAACACTTTGCGGTAAATGTTAAACAGATTGGCCGTAAACTCGTCCACTTTGATCGTCTCCGCCAGCGTCGTGGTGATGAACTCTTCATCGTGCGCCACATTGTGCATCAGCCGATTAATAATCGGCTGCAAGGCGATCGCCTTTTCAAATTCCTTGCGCGGAAAGGACGACGGCACCAGCACAAAGGGCGCAAACTGTGAATCGATTATGTGTAAAGCAGACAATGAAGCAATTGCCGCACACGACTCACATTTAGCGAGTCCAGACTGAAGCTGGTCTTGGAGCGCATCGCGGCGCCGTGCATGATGGCATAGTCCTTGGCCTTGGCCGTCACCTCCAGCAGCTCCTCCCTGGCCAGCGGCAACTTAATGCAGCCCCTCAGCACGGGCGTATTATCATCCACAGACATACTTTCGATTACTTTGTCACGAATCTCGAAAGCAAAATGTACCTCATCAGGACACCACTGTGTCCAAACTGTTCTACTCAGATTGGTAATGTTAGCGGTTAAATATTTTTTATTTTTTCCGTTGTACGAAATATATGTATGCTACTAGACTAATTTTTGCGTTAAAATATACAAAAAACATATATAATAACACTACTTGTGTTTGTTATGATTGGCGATGCATTGATTTTTACTTTTCGTAACATAGTCACGTGGAGTGTCCATCGTGAACGATACATTGTTCAGTTGGTTACTCAACTGTCGATAAGCTGCTAATAATTGTTATTTTGTTATCGAGCTCAAATGAATTGGCTGAAAGCCGTTACATCGACTACTGGCATTCAGACAGATTTATTTAGCATTGCTCCAAATGTCTCATGCCAGGTTGGTAGCGCACTTCAATCCAAACTGTCCTAGCGAGCTGATCAACTCGTATATTAAAAAAAAACACAACTTATAACCAGCAAGGACATACACACTCAACTACAACCAGCGATGCCGCGCGGCAAGTTCTCCAATCACAAGGGCCAGAGCCGCCAATTTACACCGATCGAGGAGCTGCAGCGCCAGATGGAGCAAGACCTAGATGACAGCTTCAGCGGCATGAGCGAGAGCTTAAAGGAGAGCGACATCACCAATACTAATGCCAAAAGCAACGCCAAGGGCAACGCTAACAACAAGACCAAGACCAAGAAGATGGGGGGAGTCAGTGAGGGCCTCTTCAAGGTATCAAATCCGAATCGACCCATCAATAAGTCCCTGAAGCTGGCCCTGCTGCTCGCCGAATCCGAAGATAGGGCCGTTGAGCCTGTCTGTGCATTAGAATTGCCACGCTCCAAGTCCAAGCAGAAGTCATTGATTGAGGCGAACGCTGATCTGACACGTCTCGCACTTGTGCGCAAGAGGCGCGAAGCAGCCGCCGAGCAGCGCTTGGCTGCTAAAAGGGTGATCATGCAGGATGCTACACCAATCACATCCAAATCCGATGTGACCGTTAAGAAGAAGGGCAACAAGCAGAAGCTACCGGGCTGCAATGATTTTCTGAAGAAGTCCACTGAGAATATCAACAAACTTGCGAAGGGTCGCAATGAAATTAAACATGTAAGCATGCAAGCATAGGTATATAAAAACGTAGTAGGCATGCGATGGATGTGCTGAGACCTGTGTGTTTTTAAACAGTTCAGCCTTCAGTAGTTTCGATTTAATTTCAAGTTCATTTCGATTTGTAAATTTTGAGTTACTCGAATAAATCAACTAAAAAGTAAGACAAAATTGTTTTGTGTTCTTTAAACTGCGTTTCGGTGGATAAATATAGGTGTATATAAGGAAATTAAGGCGTGAAATGACCATTGGCAAAGTGAATAACTGAAATTAACTGTGAACTGACTCTGTGTGGCTTTTGGTAAGTATTTCAAAAACAGTGCTGCATGCGCGCCGATAAGTAGATGCACATCTTTTCCGATATGTGCGTTTCACGCAACTCTGCTGCCAATATATGAAATGCAGCACTGCACTGCACCGACCCAGCTGTCGACGCTTAAATCAGCCTTTCCAATTGCAGCAGCAGTGACTAGAGGTACCGGCCGGCTATCAAGAGAGAGAATTAATTTTCTTGCTGATAAAAGTAAGTGCAACAACATAAAATGGAAGGCAATACCTTAAAACGCATGCGAGGACGATGATAGTAACAATAATGTCACTCAATCCAAAGTCTGGGTCAACGAGAAATTAAACGAATCTCGCGATCCAGACAAAATGAAAGCCGTGCATGGTGCGTATAACACAATTTGTTTTTTTTCCCTGCCAGAACCTTTTTCGATTGACATTTTCGACGAGCAGAAAAAACTACCAAGATGTTGTTCAAAGCAGCTGCATGTAAGGATACACCCGTCAACTCCGGCCAGTCAGCAGTGGCCCCCTCCGGTGCAGTCGATTTGTGCGAGCAGTATCAACTGGTTGGCGATGGCAACATTATTTTGCGCAACATGTGCCCTGATGTCCAGAATCCGGGTTTGGTGCGTCGCTACTCTACATGCTGCCATCGTCCGACGGTCATTCGCAGCACGTGCATCAATTGCACATTTGATTTGTGCGAGGAGTGCGGTTATTCTTGCGTCGAATGCAATCAATTTATTTGCCGTACGTGCGTCACTTTGTTGTACGTATTTTAGCCCAGTTACCAATATTGACAGCGATTCTAACCTAAATGCACTTTCTTTTTTGCAGCGGCAATCGTCCGGAGGAAGCCGATCACCCATTGTGCGAACTTTGCCAGATGTTTAAGTCTTGAAACAAAAACATGAAGCCATGAGAATCACAACACACAAGTATATACAGACACACACGCACATACACCATACACCATACACCAAACTCCATACACAAACACCCAAACGAACTCGCACAGAAGCAACCTGATACAAAAATTATCGAATTTCCAGAAAAAGATAAATCACAAGACAAGTACAAACATAACAATACCATCTTTTGATGTTCATATAAACCATTAAAGCAAATCTTTGTGAAATGAAAAAACTAGTCCCAATTTATCACACTGTGCTGGCTGCTGTGCACCAGCAAGGACGCTCACAAAAAATAACACTCGCACACACATGAATCAAAACAAACAAACAAAAATCATAAAACAACTATTTATAATTCAGCTTAATCATTGTGAATGGCAACATGTGACTCTTCCGTTCGCCTTATAGACTGTCGGCCCGCTTGCAAGCTTAAATCCTGGGCACAGTTACGGAGAGCAACCAATCAATACACGAACATTGCTGCACCAACAAAACGAAACCATCCAATGTATAGCTAATACTAATAATAATATTTAATAAAAACACAAAAAACTTTATAAAAGAAAAAGAACAAGTGTTTTTACTAGTACATATATTTTTTTATTTACACTCGCAAGCTGGAATACTGGACAGCTTTTCGTCAACACATACGAATCAATAAAGGTGTAGCGAATGGAATTAATATTTATTCAATATAACTAACATGGTTAAAGAAAAAGAAAAACGGTTTTCTACGTGTACATAGTATTTAGACTTTGCCCCGGAACTTGTGGTACTTGTCGTGCTCCTTGACCAGGCTCTGGTACATGCGGGCGCCCGCTTCGCTGCTGGAGCGCAATATAAAGTGTCCAGCGCGATGATCACAGATGCCAATCAGCGCATGACAGATGTGGTACATGTGTACCTTCACCTGCAAAACAAATAATATGCAACTTATTGGTCTGTCATTGATCGATGTTGGATCAAGCGATAAAGCTGTGTTTTTTCATATTTGCTACGTTATATGGCTAACAAGCTGGCGCAGAGTCCTTCGCAAGATGGCAAAGCAGTCATTTTCTAGAAATGTCTCATCAAAAGCTACTGCCACTTAAATTTGCAGTCGTCAGACAGCCAGTAAACCAATAAACTTCTCTTTTGAATACAGTGTATAGCAAATAACGAACATTATCTGACTTGCTTTATCGCTCACAATTGTTTAGCTTGTTGCCACAAATTACCTTTTCGAAGAGCGTGGTGGGTCGCTCTGTGGCGGTCATTTGCTTGATGGTAAACAGCAGCAGGAAGGGCGCTACACGTTTGATGGCCAGCGCCTGCGGCCCACCTGCAATTGCCGCCATTAGCGTGACCAGTTTCAGTGCCAGCTCTGAGAGGCCATCGAGCTCGGCATCCGTGAGGCTCTGGGCCTGCTTGCGCTCGCTGCGATAGCAAACAATCGACTGCACCAGATCCTGACAGAGGGCAGTCAGCTGTGCGGCCCGATCCGACATAAGCGCCGCATGCTGACGCAACAGCAGCAGGCAATTCTCCGAGAGAGCTGCATGCAGCTGCACAAAGTCTTCCCAAGTGCCACCGGCGACAATGAAGCGCTTGATATTCAGATCGAGCATGCTGCCCAGCATGCAGTCGAGAGTTTCGCCCGTGAGCGGCACGGTGCGATTGCTGGCCAGCGAGCGTTGGGCGTCAAGCAGGCGCAGCACATGGCTGCAATAGGCGGCATCGCTCACCGGCGGCAGACGCAGCGATACATTGCCGCTGATCAGCTCAAAGTGTTCGTTGAGCATCTGCCAAGGTAGATCTAGTTGCATTTTTGCATATTTAAGACATGTAAAAGTCAATACTTACCGCTCCCTTAACGCTGCTCAGCGGGCACTTGGCGAACAGGGTCAGCAGTATGAGCACATTTTGCAGGCTGTTGTGCTGCGTGGCTGTCTCCGGCCGCTGCATCCCGTCCAGCTGGGCGCTGAGGCGACGCAGCAGCAGCAAAAAGTCCTCGTTGGTCTTGTAGCCAATGATCAGCTTGATTGCCGGCTCTATTTTCTGTATGTCGAGTGCTAATGCGGCCTCAATGTCCGCATTTAACTGGCGCCAGTAGCTGTCTAGCACGAACTCGATCTCGTCCTGGTCCAGATGCAGCAGCTGGCGATTCGTTAGTGCCACATTCAACAGCCGTATGGCATGTCCATTGCGGTAGTTAAGCTGCCAAAGCGAAGAATAAAGTTAATGATTATGAATATCTTTAAAAGAGTATCTAAAAGTGCTGGATATTTTATCGATAAATCGAACTTTATCTATTTTTAAAGACGTTTAGTTTTTTACCCTTCTTCATTTGGTGTAAAACAGTTGAAACGGTTCTATAGTAGCGTTTAAAATATGACTAGACAATCATTACGGTTCCTGATCAAACCTAGCTTTTAGCATGCATAGCGAACTGTATATTTCCAATGTTTGTAATTGAATTTGACATTTCATTACATGTACTTTTCCATTTAAGAATTTTAGGTTATGAGAGTGAATTGCAATGATTTGCAAAAAATATTGGAATTAAAGGCTTTGAGAGTGAATATGGCCTTTCAGAACGTGTTTGATATTTAACGAACTATTTTTTAACGAGATTTCTAGTTAATTATCTTCTGCTTTGATATAGTTTTACATAAATATGTACATGTATCGTGTACATATTTTTTCGGCATAGCACAGTTCAAAACTGTTCGCAAATTGGAGTCAGAATCGCTTACCGAATGTCCAATGTAAATTTTGCAGATGCGTCGAAAGTTGTCATCGATGGGCTGCACTGGAGGCGCCGCCGTCTCTGTTGTGGCGGCTGCCTCCTTCTGCTCATTACACAAGCTGTCTCACCTGGGTAAAGCCATGGGCTAACACTTTGCGGTAAATGTTAAACAGATTGGCCGTAAACTCGTCCACTTTGATCGTCTCCGCCAGCGTCGTGGTGATGAACTCTTCATCGTGCGCCACATTGTGCATCAGCCGATTAATAATCGGCTGCAAGGCGATCGCCTTTTCAAATTCCTTGCGCGGAAAGGACGACGGCACCAGCACAAAGGGCGCAAACTGTGAATCGATTATGTGTAAAGCAGACAATGAAGCAATTGCCGCACACGACTCACATTTAGCGAGTCCAGACTGAAGCTGGTCTTGGAGCGCATCGCGGCGCCGTGCATGATGGCATAGTCCTTGGCCTTGGCCGTCACCTCCAGCAGCTCCTCCCTGGCCAGCGGCAACTTAATGCAGCCCCTCAGCACGGGCGTATTATCATCCACAGACATACTTTCGATTACTTTGTCACGAATCTCGAAAGCAAAATGTACCTCATCAGGACACCACTGTGTCCAAACTGTTCTACTCAGATTGGTAATGTTAGCGGTTAAATATTTTTTATTTTTTCCGTTGTACGAAATATATGTATGCTACTAGACTAATTTTTGCGTTAAAATATACAAAAAACATATATAATAACACTACTTGTGTTTGTTATGATTGGCGATGCATTGATTTTTACTTTTCGTAACATAGTCACGTGGAGTGTCCATCGTGAACGATACATTGTTCAGTTGGTTACTCAACTGTCGATAAGCTGCTAATAATTGTTATTTTGTTATCGAGCTCAAATGAATTGGCTGAAAGCCGTTACATCGACTACTGGCATTCAGACAGATTTATTTAGCATTGCTCCAAATGTCTCATGCCAGGTTGGTAGCGCACTTCAATCCAAACTGTCCTAGCGAGCTGATCAACTCGTATATTAAAAAAAAACACAACTTATAACCAGCAAGGACATACACACTCAACTACAACCAGCGATGCCGCGCGGCAAGTTCTCCAATCACAAGGGCCAGAGCCGCCAATTTACACCGGTCGAGGAGCTGCAGCGCCAGATGGAGCAAGACCTAGATGACAGCTTCAGCGGCATGAGCGAGAGCTTAAAGGAGAGCGACATCACCAATACTAATGCCAAAAGCAACGCCAAGGGCAACGCTAACAACAAGACCAAGACCAAGAAGATGGGGGGAGTCAGTGAGGGCCTCTTCAAGGTATCAAATCCGAATCGACCCATCAATAAGTCCCTGAAGCTGGCCCTGCTGCTCGCCGAATCCGAAGATAGGGCCGTTGAGCCTGTCTGTGCATTAGAATTGCCACGCTCCAAGTCCAAGCAGAAGTCATTGATTGAGGCGAACGCTGATCTGACACGTCTCGCACTTGTGCGCAAGAGGCGCGAAGCAGCCGCCGAGCAGCGCTTGGCTGCTAAAAGGGTGATCATGCAGGATGCTACACCAATCACATCCAAATCCGATGTGACCGTTAAGAAGAAGGGCAACAAGCAGAAGCTACCGGGCTGCAATGATTTTCTGAAGAAGTCCACTGAGAATATCAACAAACTTGCGAAGGGTCGCAATGAAATTAAACATGTAAGCATGCAAGCATAGGTATATAAAAACGTAGTAGGCATGCGATGGATGTGCTGAGACCTGTGTGTTTTTAAACAGTTCAGCCTTCAGTAGTTTCGATTTAATTTCAAGTTCATTTCGATTTGTAAATTTTGAGTTACTCGAATAAATCAACTAAAAAGTAAGACAAAATTGTTTTGTGTTCTTTAAACTGCGTTTCGGTGGATAAATATAGGTGTATATAAGGAAATTAAGGCGTGAAATGACCATTGGCAAAGTGAATAACTGAAATTAACTGTGAACTGACTCTGTGTGGCTTTTGGTAAGTATTTCAAAAACAGTGCTGCATGCGCGCCGATAAGAAGATGCACATCTTTTCCGATATGTGCGTTTCACGCAACTCTGCTGCCAATATATGAAATGCAGCACTGCACTGCACCGACCCAGCTGTCGACGCTTAAATCAGCCTTTCCAATTGCAGCAGCAGTGACTAGAGGTACCGGCCGGCTATCAAGAGAGAGAATTAATTTTCTTGCTGATAAAAGTAAGTGCAACAACATAAAATGGAAGGCAATACCTTAAAACGCATGCGAGGACGATGATAGTAACAATAATGTCACTCAATCCAAAGTCTGGGTCAACGAGAAATTAAACGAATCTCGCGATCCAGACAAAATGAAAGCCGTGCATGGTGCGTATAACACAATTTGTTTTTTTTCCCTGCCAGAACCTTTTTCGATTGACATTTTCGACGAGCAGAAAAAACTACCAAGATGTTGTTCAAAGCAGCTGCATGTAAGGATACACCCGTCAACTCCGGCCAGTCAGCAGTGGCCCCCTCCGGTGCAGTCGATTTGTGCGAGCAGTATCAACTGGTTGGCGATGGCAACATTATTTTGCGCAACATGTGCCCTGATGTCCAGAATCCGGGTTTGGTGCGTCGCTACTCTACATGCTGCCATCGTCCGACGGTCATTCGCAGCACGTGCATCAATTGCACATTTGATTTGTGCGAGGAGTGCGGTTATTCTTGCGTCGAATGCAATCAATTTATTTGCCGTACGTGCGTCACTTTGTTGTACGTATTTTAGCCCAGTTACCAATATTGACAGCGATTCTAACCTAAATGCACTTTCTTTTTTGCAGCGGCAATCGTCCGGAGAAAGCCGAGCACCCATTGTGCGCACTTTGCCAGATGTTTAAGTCTTGAAACAAAAACATGAAGCCATGAGAATCACAACACACAAGTATATACAGACACACACGCACATACACCATACACCAAACTCCATACACAAACACCCAAACGAACTCGCACAGAAGCAACCTGATACAAAAATTATCGAATTTCCAGAAAAAGATAAATCACAAGACAAGTACAAACATAACAATACCATCTTTTGATGTTCATATAAACCATTAAAGCAAATCTTTGTGAAATGAAAAAACTAGTCCCAATTTATCACACTGTGCTGGCTGCTGTGCACCAGCAAGGACGCTCACAAAAAATAACACTCGCACACACATGAATCAAAACAAACAAACAATAATCATAAAACAACTATTTATAATTCAGCTTAATCATTGTGAATGGCAACATGTGACTCTTCCGTTCGCCTTATAGACTGTCGGCCCGCTTGCAAGCTTAAATCCTGGGCACAGTTACGGAGAGCAACCAATCAATACACGAACATTGCTGCACCAACAAAACGAAACCATCCAATGTATAGCTAATACTAATAATAATATTTAATAAAAACACAAACAACTTTATAAAAGAAAAAGAACAAGTGTTTTTACTAGTACATATATTTTTTTATTTACACTCGCAAGCTGGAATACTGGACAGCTTTTCGTCAACACATACGAATCAATAAAGGTGTAGCGAATGGAATTAATATTTATTCAATATAACTAACATGGTTAAAGAAAAAGAAAAACGGTTTTCTACGTGTACATAGTATTTAGACTTTGCCCCGGAACTTGTGGTACTTGTCGTGCTCCTTGACCAGGCTCTGGTACATGCGGGCGCCCGCTTCGCTGCTGGAGCGCAATATAAAGTGTCCAGCGCGATGATCACAGATGCCAATCAGCTCATGACAGATGTGGTCCATGTGTACCTTCACCTGCAAAACAAATAATACGCAACTTATTGGTCTGTCATTGATTGATGTGGGATCAAGCGATAAAGCTGTGTTTTTTCATATTTGCTACGTCATATGCTAACAAGCTGGCGCAGAGTCCTTCACAAGATGGCAAAGCAGTCATTTTCTAGAAATGTCTCATCAAAAGCTACTGCCACTTAAATTTGCAGTCGTCAGACAGCCAGTAAACCAATAAACTTCTCGTTTGAATACAGTGTATAGCAAATAACGAACATTATCTGACTTGCTTGATCGCTTTCAATTGTTTAGCTTGTTGCCACAAATTACCTTTTCGAAGAGCGTGGTGGGTCGCTCTGTGGCGGTCATTTGCTTGATGGTAAACAGCAGCAGGAAGGGCGCTACACGTTTGATGGCCAGCGCCTGCGGCCCACCTGCAATTGCCGCCATTAGCGTGACCAGTTTCAGTGCCAGCTCTGAGAGTCCATCGAGCTCGGCATCCGTGAGGCTCTGGGCCTGCTTGCGCTCGCTGCGATAGCAAACAATCGACTGCACCAGATCCTGACAGAGGGCAGTCAGCTGTGCGGCCCGATCCGACATAAGCGCCGCATGCTGACGCAACAGCAGCAGGCAATTCTCCGAGAGAGCTGCATGCAGCTGCACAAAGTCTTCCCAAGTGCCACCGGCGACAATGAAGCGCTTGATATTCAGATCGAGCATGCTGCCCAGCATGCAGTCGAGAGTTTCGCCCGTGAGCGGCACGGTGCGATTGCTGGCCAGCGAGCGTTGGGCGTCAAGCAGGCGCAGCACATGGCTGCAATAGGCGGCATCGCTCACCGGCGGCAGACGCAGCGATACATTGCCGCTGATCAGCTCAAAGTGTTCGTTGAGCATCTGCCAAGGTAGATCTAGTTGCATTTTTGCATATTTAAGACATGTAAAAGTCAATACTTACCGCTCCCTTAACGCTGCTCAGCGGGCACTTGGCGAACAGGGTCAGCAGTATGAGCACATTTTGCAGGCTGTTGTGCTGCGTGGCTGTCTCCGGCCGCTGCATCCCGTCCAGCTGGGCGCTGAGGCGACGCAGCAGCAGCAAAAAGTCCTCGTTGGTCTTGTAGCCAATGATCAGCTTGATTGCCGGCTCTATTTTCTGTATGTCGAGTGCTAATGCGGCCTCAATGTCCGCATTTAACTGGCGCCAGTAGCTGTCTAGCACGAACTCGATCTCGTCCTGGTCCAGATGCAGCAGCTGGCGATTCGTTAGTGCCACATTCAACAGCCGTATGGCATGTCCATTGCGGTAGTTAAGCTGCCAAAGCGAAGAATAAAGTTAATGATTATGAATATCTTTAAAAGAGTATCTAAAAGTGCTGGATATTTTATCGATAAATCGAACTTTATCTATTTTTAAAGACGTTTAGTTTTTTACCCTTCTTCATTTGGTGTAAAACAGTTGAAACGGTTCTATAGTAGCGTTTAAAATATGACTAGACAATCATTACGGTTCCTGATCAAACCTAGCTTTTAGCATGCATAGCGAACTGTATATTTCCAATGTTTGTAATTGAATTTGACATTTCATTACATGTACTTTTCCATTTAAGAATTTTAGGTTATGAGAGTGAATTGCAATGATTTGCAAAAAATATTGGAATTAAAGGCTTTGAGAGTGAATATGGCCTTTCAGAACGTGTTTGATATTTAACGAACTATTTTTTAACGAGATTTCTAGTTAATTATCTTCTGCTTTGATATAGTTTTACATAAATATGTACATGTATCGTGTACATATTTTTTCGGCATAGCACAGTTCAAAACTGTTCGCAAATTGGAGTCAGAATCGCTTACCGAATGTCCAATGTAAATTTTGCAGATGCGTCGAAAGTTGTCATCGATGGGCTGCACTGGAGGCGCCGCCGTCTCTGTTGTGGCGGCTGCCTCCTTCTGCTCATTACACAAGCTGTCTCACCTGGGTAAAGCCATGGGCTAACACTTTGCGGTAAATGTTAAACAGATTGGCCGTAAACTCGTCCACTTTGATCGTCTCCGCCAGCGTCGTGGTGATGAACTCTTCATCGTGCGCCACATTGTGCATCAGCCGATTAATAATCGGCTGCAAGGCGATCGCCTTTTCAAATTCCTTGCGCGGAAAGGACGACGGCACCAGCACAAAGGGCGCAAACTGTGAATCGATTATGTGTAAAGCAGACAATGAAGCAATTGCCGCACACGACTCACATTTAGCGAGTCCAGACTGAAGCTGGTCTTGGAGCGCATCGCGGCGCCGTGCATGATGGCATAGTCCTTGGCCTTGGCCGTCACCTCCAGCAGCTCCTCCCTGGCCAGCGGCAACTTAATGCAGCCCCTCAGCACGGGCGTATTATCATCCACAGACATACTTTCGATTACTTTGTCACGAATCTCGAAAGCAAAATGTACCTCATCAGGACACCACTGTGTCCAAACTGTTCTACTCAGATTGGTAATGTTAGCGGTTAAATATTTTTTATTTTTTCCGTTGTACGAAATATATGTATGCTACTAGACTAATTTTTGCGTTAAAATATACAAAAAACATATATAATAACACTACTTGTGTTTGTTATGATTGGCGATGCATTGATTTTTACTTTTCGTAACATAGTCACGTGGAGTGTCCATCGTGAACGATACATTGTTCAGTTGGTTACTCAACTGTCGATAAGCTGCTAATAATTGTTATTTTGTTATCGAGCTCAAATGAATTGGCTGAAAGCCGTTACATCGACTACTGGCATTCAGACAGATTTATTTAGCATTGCTCCAAATGTCTCATGCCAGGTTGGTAGCGCACTTCAATCCAAACTGTCCTAGCGAGCTGATCAACTCGTATATTAAAAAAAAAACACAACTTATAACCAGCAAGGACATACACACTCAACTACAACCAGCGATGCCGCGCGGCAAGTTCTCCAATCACAAGGGCCAGAGCCGCCAATTTACACCGGTCGAGGAGCTGCAGCGCCAGATGGAGCAAGACCTAGATGACAGCTTCAGCGGCATGAGCGAGAGCTTAAAGGAGAGCGACATCACCAATACTAATGCCAAAAGCAACGCCAAGGGCAACGCTAACAACAAGACCAAGACCAAGAAGATGGGGGGAGTCAGTGAGGGCCTCTTCAAGGTATCAAATCCGAATCGACCCATCAATAAGTCCCTGAAGCTGGCCCTGCTGCTCGCCGAATCCGAAGATAGGGCCGTTGAGCCTGTCTGTGCATTAGAATTGCCACGCTCCAAGTCCAAGCAGAAGTCATTGATTGAGGCGAACGCTGATCTGACACGTCTCGCACTTGTGCGCAAGAGGCGCGAAGCAGCCGCCGAGCAGCGCTTGGCTGCTAAAAGGGTGATCATGCAGGATGCTACACCAATCACATCCAAATCCGATGTGACCGTTAAGAAGAAGGGCAACAAGCAGAAGCTACCGGGCTGCAATGATTTTCTGAAGAAGTCCACTGAGAATATCAACAAACTTGCGAAGGGTCGCAATGAAATTAAACATGTAAGCATGCAAGCATAGGTATATAAAAACGTAGTAGGCATGCGATGGATGTGCTGAGACCTGTGTGTTTTTAAACAGTTCAGCCTTCAGTAGTTTCGATTTAATTTCAAGTTCATTTCGATTTGTAAATTTTGAGTTACTCGAATAAATCAACTAAAAAGTAAGACAAAATTGTTTTGTGTTCTTTAAACTGCGTTTCGGTGGATAAATATAGGTGTATATAAGGAAATTAAGGCGTGAAATGACCATTGGCAAAGTGAATAACTGAAATTAACTGTGAACTGACTCTGTGTGGCTTTTGGTAAGTATTTCAAAAACAGTGCTGCATGCGCGCCGATAAGAAGATGCACATCTTTTCCGATATGTGCGTTTCACGCAACTCTGCTGCCAATATATGAAATGCAGCACTGCACTGCACCGACCCAGCTGTCGACGCTTAAATCAGCCTTTCCAATTGCAGCAGCAGTGACTAGAGGTACCGGCCGGCTATCAAGAGAGAGAATTAATTTTCTTGCTGATAAAAGTAAGTGCAACAACATAAAATGGAAGGCAATACCTTAAAACGCATGCGAGGACGATGATAGTAACAATAATGTCACTCAATCCAAAGTCTGGGTCAACGAGAAATTAAACGAATCTCGCGATCCAGACAAAATGAAAGCCGTGCATGGTGCGTATAACACAATTTGTTTTTTTTCCCTGCCAGAACCTTTTTCGATTGACATTTTCGACGAGCAGAAAAAACTACCAAGATGTTGTTCAAAGCAGCTGCATGTAAGGATACACCCGTCAACTCCGGCCAGTCAGCAGTGGCCCCCTCCGGTGCAGTCGATTTGTGCGAGCAGTATCAACTGGTTGGCGATGGCAACATTATTTTGCGCGACATGTGCCCTGATGTCCAGAATCCGGGTTTGGTGCGTCGCTACTCTACATGCTGCCATCGTCCGACGTTCATTCACAGCAGGTGCATCAATTGCACATTTGATTTGTGCGAGGAGTGCGGTTATTCTTGCGTCGAATGCAATCAATTTATTTGCCGTAATTGCGTCACTTTGTTGTACGTATTTTAGCCCAGTTACCAATATTGACAGCGATTCTAACCTAAATGCACTTTCTTTTTTGCAGCGGCGATCGTCCGGAGAAAGCCGAGCACCCATTGTGCGCATTTGCCAGATGTTTAAGTCTTGAAACAAAAACATGAAGCCATGAGAATCACAACACACAAGTATATACAGACACACACGCACATACACCATACACCATACACCAAACTCCATACACAAACACCCAAACGAACTCGCACAGAAGCAACCTGATACAAAAATTATCGAATTTCCAGAAAAAGATAAATCACAAGACAAGTACAAACATAACAATACCATCTTTTGATGTTCATATAAACCATTAAAGCAAATCTTTGTGAAATGAAAAAACTAGTCCCAATTTATCACACTGTGCTGGCTGCTGTGCACCAGCAAGGACGCTCACAAAAAATAACACTCGCACACACATGAATCAAAACAAACAAACAATAATCATAAAACAACTATTTATAATTCAGCTTAATCATTGTGAATGGCAACATGTGACTCTTCCGTTCGCCTTATAGACTGTCGGCCCGCTTGCAAGCTTAAATCCTGGGCACAGTTACGGAGAGCAACCAATCAATACACGAACATTGCTGCACCAACAAAACGAAACCATCCAATGTATAGCTAATACTAATAATAATATTTAATAAAAACACAAAAAACTTTATAAAAGAAAAAGAACAAGTGTTTTTACTAGTACATATATTTTTTTATTTACACTCGCAAGCTGGAATACTGGACAGCTTTTCGTCAACACATACGAATCAATAAAGGTGTAGCGAATGGAATTAATATTTATTCAATATAACTAACATGGTTAAAGAAAAAGAAAAACGGTTTTCTACGTGTACATAGTATTTAGACTTTGCCCCGGAACTTGTGGTACTTGTCGTGCTCCTTGACCAGGCTCTGGTACATGCGGGCGCCCGCTTCGCTGCTGGAGCGCAATATAAAGTGTCCAGCGCGATGATCACAGATGCCAATCAGCTCATGACAGATGTGGTCCATGTGTACCTTCACCTGCAAAACAAATAATACGCAACTTATTGGTCTGTCATTGATTGATGTGGGATCAAGCGATAAAGCTGTGTTTTTTCATATTTGCTACGTCATATGCTAACAAGCTGGCGCAGAGTCCTTCACAAGATGGCAAAGCAGTCATTTTCTAGAAATGTCTCATCAAAAGCTACTGCCACTTAAATTTGCAGTCGTCAGACAGCCAGTAAACCAATAAACTTCTCGTTTGAATACAGTGTATAGCAAATAACGAACATTATCTGACTTGCTTGATCGCTTTCAATTGTTTAGCTTGTTGCCACAAATTACCTTTTCGAAGAGCGTGGTGGGTCGCTCTGTGGCGGTCATTTGCTTGATGGTAAACAGCAGCAGGAAGGGCGCTACACGTTTGATGGCCAGCGCCTGCGGCCCACCTGCAATTGCCGCCATTAGCGTGACCAGTTTCAGTGCCAGCTCTGAGAGTCCATCGAGCTCGGCATCCGTGAGGCTCTGGGCCTGCTTGCGCTCGCTGCGATAGCAAACAATCGACTGCACCAGATCCTGACAGAGGGCAGTCAGCTGTGCGGCCCGATCCGACATAAGCGCCGCATGCTGACGCAACAGCAGCAGGCAATTCTCCGAGAGAGCTGCATGCAGCTGCACAAAGTCTTCCCAAGTGCCACCGGCGACAATGAAGCGCTTGATATTCAGATCGAGCATGCTGCCCAGCATGCAGTCGAGAGTTTCGCCCGTGAGCGGCACGGTGCGATTGCTGGCCAGCGAGCGTTGGGCGTCAAGCAGGCGCAGCACATGGCTGCAATAGGCGGCATCGCTCACCGGCGGCAGACGCAGCGATACATTGCCGCTGATCAGCTCAAAGTGTTCGTTGAGCATCTGCCAAGGTAGATCTAGTTGCATTTTTGCATATTTAAGACATGTAAAAGTCAATACTTACCGCTCCCTTAACGCTGCTCAGCGGGCACTTGGCGAACAGGGTCAGCAGTATGAGCACATTTTGCAGGCTGTTGTGCTGCGTGGCTGTCTCCGGCCGCTGCATCCCGTCCAGCTGGGCGCTGAGGCGACGCAGCAGCAGCAAAAAGTCCTCGTTGGTCTTGTAGCCAATGATCAGCTTGATTGCCGGCTCTATTTTCTGTATGTCGAGTGCTAATGCGGCCTCAATGTCCGCATTTAACTGGCGCCAGTAGCTGTCTAGCACGAACTCGATCTCGTCCTGGTCCAGATGCAGCAGCTGGCGATTCGTTAGTGCCACATTCAACAGCCGTATGGCATGTCCATTGCGGTAGTTAAGCTGCCAAAGCGAAGAATAAAGTTAATGATTATGAATATCTTTAAAAGAGTATCTAAAAGTGCTGGATATTTTATCGATAAATCGAACTTTATCTATTTTTAAAGACGTTTAGTTTTTTACCCTTCTTCATTTGGTGTAAAACAGTTGAAACGGTTCTATAGTAGCGTTTAAAATATGACTAGACAATCATTACGGTTCCTGATCAAACCTAGCTTTTAGCATGCATAGCGAACTGTATATTTCCAATGTTTGTAATTGAATTTGACATTTCATTACATGTACTTTTCCATTTAAGAATTTTAGGTTATGAGAGTGAATTGCAATGATTTGCAAAAAATATTGGAATTAAAGGCTTTGAGAGTGAATATGGCTTCTCTGAACGTGTTTGATATTTAACGAACTATTTTTTAACGAGATTTCTAGTTAATTATCTTCTGCTTTGATATAGTTTTACATAAATATGTACATGTATCGTGTACATATTTTTTCGGCATAGCACAGTTCAAAACTGTTCGCAAATTGGAGTCAGAATCGCTTACCGAATGTCCAATGTAAATTTTGAAGATGCGTCGAAAGTTGTCATCGATGGGCTGCACTGGAGGCGCCGCCGTCTCTGTTGTGGCGGCTGCCTCCTTCTGCTCATTCTGCTCCTTCTGTTGCTTGGCGGCACGATTGATGCAGTTGCTCAGATAGATGACATAGCCGCTGAGCGTCTGCTGCACAAACTCCTTGTAGACAGTCGGCGGCTTCTTGTGCGACCGGAACTTGTGCGCCACAAACTGGCCGTAAATCTCGAGCAGCGGCTGCAGATGCCGTTGCATGCGTCGCGCCTGCACACCCGATCCGCTCGACAGCGTCTCAATTGCCAGTAGCAGGAGCTGGCGGCACTGCGCAGCCAACTGCGACTTCGACTCCTGCAGCTGCTCGCGAAAGTACTCCGCACAGCTGGCCAGCAATATGTCGCTGCCGGGACCCAAGCGGCGAATGCAGCGCCCAAAGAGTGTCTCATAGAAGCGCCAGGCGGGCGAGGCGGCATCACTAGCATCACTGGCATCACTCGCACCACCAATGGGCACCAGCTGCAGCAGCTCCACCAGCTGCGGAAAGTAGCTGCAAAGTGGCAGCGGCTGGCCAAAGTGCAGCAAATCTGTGGCAGCAACAAAAATATAATGATTAATTATGTTATATATATATATATTTGTCTGATAAAGTAGCTGACAAGCTTGAGCAGTGACTCACCGATGAGCTGATCGAGTAACTGGTTGGCCTGCTGATGCAGCTGGGCACGACTCACATCGTGATAGAGCGTGAAGATGAGCAGCCAGAGCCGCGACTTGATGCTGCTGACCAGCTGAGCCAGCGGCAGCTGCTGCAGTGCCTCAATGAGCTGCAGCGTGGAGTCCAGCGGCAGCGCAGGCTGTTTGCTGCTGTCACAATGTTGCCTCAAGGCACTGGCCAACTGTGCATCATCCTCCAGTTGCAGCTGCTTGTACAGCAGCGTACCCTTGATTTTGGCCAACTTCAGGCCGTCGGCATAGTTTTGCAACAGCTGCAGCGCCAGCAGCTCCACGCACTCCGCATCCTGTAGTAGCTCGCTGGTGTTCTGCAGCACTCGCTGCTGTTTCTGAGCGCGCGTCAGATGTGAGAACAGCTGTTGCGGCAGCAGCTCCACGAGCGCATCCGGACACGGCTGCCCCCGCTGCTCGGGCTGCAGCAGCCAGCCGCTCTGCGCCAGCTGCAGCTCCAGTCGCTGCAAGCGCTGCCGGCACGAGCTCTTGCCAAAGTTGTGCACACGCTGCTGCAGCAGCTCCCATTCATCGCTGGGCAGGAAGCTATTCAACTGTGCCGGCTGCAGCTCCGACTGCTGCTCGAGGCCATCCGGCCAGTAGTAGGCGAGCAGCAGATCAAAGCCACTGGCACGTTCCACGCACTCTAAGAAGGCATTCATGGTGCGACGATTGTGCTCGCGAGCGAGCAGATGCCGTCCGAATTGCTGCAGCACCTGGGCGGTATGCTGACGCTGTTGCTGCAGCTCCACGCGATGCTGTTGCGCCTGCTCCGCTAGCCGTGTGCCCAGCAGATACTGACTGAGCAGCGTCGCCTGCAGCTCGATAGCAAAGTTGAGGTTCTGCGGACGCACGGCGTTCGTTTTCGGTTCGAGTAGTTCGCCAAAGCTGTGCAGTAGGTTGCGCCAGATGACAATAGAGGGTTTGGACATAAGATGGCTAACCAGACGTGTAAAGTCGGCGCCCACAGTGGCACTGGGCCAGGTCTGCGCCAGATGCTCCGTGCTGCTGCAGACAGCGGGCGAGGGCATGCTCGACTTGAGGATTAGCTGTAAATAAATATTAGGCTGCTGCTCCTCAACCGGCTCCACTGTAAGGCGACTGCGCTTGGCGTCGCCACTAGTCGGAAGGTCGTTTTTGTGAAGCCACTCACGCAGCGACTTCAGCAGCAGCATGATAAAGCGCTCGGTGCGACTCAGGCGCCGGCACATGTCCAGCAGGAGGACGAGATACTCGGAGTAGAGGTGCAGCTCCAGGTCATTGTTTTTAATCGCACACATCATCCAGACGGTGAACTGGTGCACTTGCGGCTCGATCAGCAGCGGATTGAGACGCAACGCTGCGCACAGTAGCTGCAGCACCTCACGTAAATGTCCTTCACGGAATTTGCGAACCAGCGGCAACAGAAGTTCGCCTATATACACAACTGGTGACTTTTTGCGCTTCTCGGGAAACTGAAGTGTGATGTTGTGACGGCGTAGCGAGTCCAGCGTATGCGTGGACAAAGTGAGTACCAATTCCGGCGGGGTGTTTGATTCCTCTGAATGCCACTTTAAAGCGTAATTTAACAGCTTGAACTGATGGGCCGGCTCGAAACGTTGATTGAGGAGCGCCGCCTCCAGCACCAGCAGATGTACGTGCAGTGGCAGCTGGCACATGCGTGTGCTTGCTTCGCCCATGTCCAGATGTGCCGTTAACTGCGATTCCAAGGCAGCAAATTGCTCAAAGCAACAGCAGTGACGCTCGCGTAACTGCAGCAGCAGCTGGCAGAGTGGCACCAGTGCAGCATCGGTGTATGACTTGAGCAGTCGCGGATGGTGCTGGGCACGCTGCACATAGTAGCGAAGTTGCTGCAGAAGCGGCATCATGAAATCCGCGTGTCGCTGCTGCTGCGAATCCGTATCTTTGTCAAGCTGACGCTCGAAGCTAGTGAAGAGTGTGCCGTAGCTGGACATGAGCAGATCGTAGTCTGCACGCAGCGCATCCTGAACCAATTCAAAGTTGAGCAGGCGCTGCAGCAGCACCGGATGTGAGTCGTCAGCAGCAGCAGCTGACTGGATGCGTTTGAGCAGCGCTTGGATTAGCGCCGATTTGGTGTTGACGCTAACCAGACCGGGCTGGGCACGCAGGCTGAACAGCTGCTGCAGCTGGGCAACAGGCAGCAGCTGCACATCCTGTGGAAGGGTCTCGGCGAGCCATTGGCATATCACTTCGTGTTTATTGATGTACACAAAGTCGATCGATTGCCACACTTTGATCGCGAATTCCAGACGGGCCGTGTACTCTTTGCTCCTGTCCTGCAGCCATGACTGAAGCTCTGCAATTATTTCATTTATTATACATATTCTTGGTGCTGGCGGGCAACTTACCTTCGCCTGTTTCCATGTTGCAGATTGAATTGAAAAGGCAAATACAAATGTCGATTACGATTGTGGGGCGCACGTGTTGGGTCTAGCGGCTGTTATCGATAAGCAGCACCGTTGCATAGGCTGACAGCATGTATCAAGTGTTAAGGTAACGCAAGAGTAAGTTTTGAATAAACACAAGTGTTGACATATCGAGCCATTTCTTTAGTATCATAATGATTTGTTGATTGTTTTCGTAGCACTACAAGTTGAACTTTTAGTTTATGCTAGGTAATAATTATTTATACAGTGTTCGCTTTGTGTCCACCAATAATAATTGAGCATAATATTAGAGCCACAATTTTCAATGAATTCTATCACTTTTAAATATATAGAAGTGTTAAGAAAACACATCATTAAATTAAATATTTTAGTTAGCCTTGACGTCACTGGCTCCGTAATCGTATTTGATTGAAAACTCCTGGCCAGCGTTGAGCGACCTTCAAATAATTATGAGCATGGCAACAATCAGCTGTTTAAATGATTCTTTGGACCGGTTGTGAGGTGGTCAAAATTTACTAGTTGTACTTTCTTTTTTTTTTAGTCGAGTTGCATCAGTTTTGGTTTCTATTTTGCATGAATTCTTTTATGTAAAAGATTTTTAAATATTTTTTCACAATGCTGTTTAACTGCACACGGGTGAAGCACATATACACGCCACTGCGGCTTTATCAAATAACGCGCGCTGGCCTGAGATTAAAAAACGGCAACTCATTTGGAACACATAACAATCCGTTGCTGCTCCTACGGCGACCCTATCAACATCTATGCAAAGTTCGGCCGCCGCCGCCTCCGGCTGCCAATCTACCTGGGAGCGGCTCGAGATGGGTAGCGCGTCTCCTCAACTTACGACGCGGCATGAAGTCACTGAACAATCCGAGCACCTTGGCGCCCAGTGAGGCGCCGGGAGTGAAGGGCTTCCTCACCATGTTCAGATCGGAGTACAAGCGTTTGCTCGCACTGACCAGAGACGAGAAATTTGCGCTGACAGGTATGGGAAATGCAGCTACGCTATCGAATCCCAACTAACATCTGTCCCTGCAGTGGGCTTTATCTGCCTGATCATCTCCTCGGCCATCACGATGAGCGTGCCGTTCTTTCTGGGCAAGGTGGTCGATGTCGTGTTCAACAAGCGTGGCTTGGACTCGAAGGCAATGCAGAAACTGCGCGACTACAGCGTGATGCTGCTATGGATATTTGCCATCGGTGGATTGGCCAACTTTGCACGCGTCTATCTGTTTGGCGCGGCATGTAAGCGACATCGCATCAGCATTTGTAAACTCAATTTGTAAGCAACATAAACTCTTTGCAGCGCTGCGCATTGTGCGTAAGCTGCGTTACAATCTGTATCGTTCCATACTGATGCAGGAGATCGGCTGGTTCGATTCTCGCGGCACCGGTGAGCTCATCAATCGTCTGAGCAACGACACATTTTTCGTTGGCACCTCCCTCAGTCACAATCTCTCCGACGGTATGCGATCAGCAACCATGATTGTAGTTGGTTCCGGCATGATGGTGAGTTGTGTTCAATCCTGCTATGCCCATGTTGAAAATATGTAATATTCTTATATCGGGCATGCCTTTGGTTGCGACGTGAACATTGTAATAAGATTAATCAAAATGTTTTTGTCATATATCTAAACTGTTGAACCTGATTGGCTACAGCAATGAACGCAGAGCTAGAATGCACATTGCTGTTGCCCTTCTTAAACAATCCAAACTCGGATCCTTCCACAGGCTTACACATCGCCGCAACTGGCGCTGGTCAGTGCGCTGGTGGTGCCCGCTCTGGCGAGCATGGCTATTGTTTACGGTCGCTATGTGCGCAAGATAACTAAGAAGGAGCTGGATGAGTTTGCCGGGATAATGAAGCATGCCGAGGAGCGATTCGGTAATGTGCGAACTGTGAAGATTTTCTGTCACGAGAAGAAAGAGTTCGCGGATTACGACAAAAAACTAGACCATGCCATGGCCATTGGCTACAGGGAGACGCGAGCCAAGTCCATATTCTTTGGCATGGTGAGCTTAAGTCGAAGTGCTATCCAACCATTATTCCACCACTAATTCGATTGTTCTCTGGCTTTCAGACAGGCTTCTCCGGCAACTTTATCATCATCTCGGTGCTGTATTATGGCGGCACATTGGTGCTGTCCGATGAGCTCACCATTGGCGCCATGACCGCGTTTATGATGTATTCCGGCTACGTGGCGATAGCCATGAATGGGCTCTCCAATTTCTACAGCCAACTGAATAAAGGCATTGGCGCATCGGAGCGCATTTGGGAGATAATTGATCGCAAGCACGCCATACCGATTGACACGGGCCTTGAGCCGACGGAGCCGCCCGTGGGCGAGATCAAATTCCAGCATATCGATTTCAGCTATGCCTCGCGTCCGGACGTCAAGGTGCTCACGGATTTCTCGCTCACTCTGAATCCCCACCAGACAACGGCAGTGGTGGGTCGCTCCGGCAGCGGTAAGTCCACAATGGCCCTGCTGCTGATGCGTCTCTATGATCCGGACAGCGGCAGTGTCTATCTCGATGGCTTCGATTTGCGCACGCTGAATCCACAGTGGCTGCGCCATAATGTCGCTGCAGTTAGCCAGGAGCCGGTGCTCTTCTCCGGCTCCATACGCTCGAACATTCTGTACGGCCTGAATCCGGGTGAGAAGCCCAACGAGGAGGTCCTGCAGCAAGTCGTTGACGACTCGAACGTCATCGAGTTCAGTCGCAAGCTGCCCGATGGCCTCAACACGATTGTTGGCCAACGCGGCGTCCTCCTGAGCGGTGGCCAAAAGCAGCGTGTCGCCATTGCTCGGGCGCTAATTAAGGTGCGTACTACAGTAGCCACTCGCTAAGTATACAACGAAATTCGAATTGTCCAAGAACTCAAATTAATAGTCTTCAATCTTAAATGCCATTTTAAGAGAGAACAGAGAGATTCTATGCTAAATTTATGATATACATTATTACAGAATCCCACCATTCTCGTGCTGGACGAGGCGACAAGTGCCTTGGATTCGGTGTCGGAACAGCTGGTGCAGACGGCACTGGACCGGTTGATCAAGGGGCGCACGGTGATGACGATTGCCCATCGTCTGAGCACGATACACAAGGCGCACAAGATAGCCGTGCTCGATGGCGGGCGGATTGTGGAGGAGGGCACCTACGATGAGCTGATGAAGAATCCAGCTAGTGCGTTTAGGGAGCTGGTGTCCAAGCAGGCATTCGGCGGCAGTCCGTCGCAGAAGGGCTAACAATGCAAAATAGGATTAATGATGCAGCTGCGCTGCTCTAGAAAGTGGCTAATGTGTTCGCTTAGGCTGCAGAGTTTCTCTCGCCGAGAGGACTATGACAATGCTAAAGAATAATGTTATTTTACAATCATTACTTTCTAATAATAATCAGAGCCTCAACGGTTTGAATAACCATCGATGGGCTCATTGGTTTTTGGTGCAGTCGTTAGGGTTACTCAGTGTAGTGTCTAGCAAAGTTACATAATGTTTAACAAAATTCACAGTGTTCAAGATTGTGTACAATTTAGAAAAAGAAATACACAATTTTTCACAGCACTTGAGTCGATTTTAAAATTCTAAACAAGTAAGCAAAGTACATTAAAAATGACGTTCTTAACAATTGCTTTGCTACTAATTAACAATAAATTCACTAGAAAATATTTTCACAAATCGAACTGCCTTTAACCGAATGAGTTTTTGTGTTGATTTTTAAGGTAGCTATTGAAATAGTTTTGTTTGACGACATTTTAGTTAATAAGCATGACATACAAACCAAAAAATGAGCTAAATTGCTGAAATAATGTTAAAAGGTAATAAATACCACATAACTTTAATGTTTCTGTGTTTTAATTTAGCCAATTATGATAAGACAACATATAAAGACAGAAAATCTAATCTTTTTAAGTTATGATTAGACGAACTAGCAAATATAAGATATATTTTTTACACAATTGAGACAATTATGTTAACATGCATATACCTATGCTCATATCAAAACCGATATTTGAATTCTCTTTTGTTGCTTTACCAAAATGTACTTGAGGGAAATTAAAAAATCCCTGTTGGGCATTCTTCCGTGAGCAGCAATCGATAGAGTTGCCCAGCGAGAGCGCTGTAAATCCACCTATCGATAATTGCAAGATGTTTTCAGATATTTTGCAAACAATTTATTATTGTTATTATTTATACAATCTTCAGTTATGAGTTATACATTTAGCTTAATTCTAATTAACAGGCACAGAAAAATAAATGCAGCAATTTCTTTCCTTCGCACACATACTCCACATGTGTATATGCAGTGGCGTAGGCAAAATCAAAAAGAATAAAATGATTTCGTCTACTTCAACAAAACAGGGGGTGGAGGTTTAACCCCCCCCCCCTGCCAGCACCACCGCGTATATGCATATGTGTAGGTATCTACTTCATGGTGGGCATGGCAACCGCCGCCTGGGTGTGGGTCACATCCGTCTCGCGCCACAGCTGGGTAACCGTCTTGGTCTGCGTGTAGAACTTGATGCCCTGCTTGCCATAGAAGTGATGGTCGCCGCGGAAGGATCCGCGAGTGCCGGTGAAGGAGAACATGGGCAGCGGCACTGGGATGGGCACATTGACGCCCACCTGACCGGCGTCGATCTCGTTGACAAACTTGCGGGCAGCGGCGCCATTGGTGGTGAAGACAGCGGTGCCATTGCCATAGGGATTGGCATTCACAATCGAGATGGCATCATCCAGTGTGTCCGCATTCAGGATGACCAGCACCGGGCCGAAAATCTCCTCCGTGTAGCACTTCATGTTGGGCTTGACATCACTCAGAATGGTCGGGCCGACAAAGTAGCCATCCTCAAAGCCGGGAACCTTGATCTTGCGTCCATCGAGGACGAGCTTGGCGCCCTCCTTCACACCGGACTCGATCAGTTCGTTGATGCGCTGACGGGAGGCGGCACTGATTACTGGTCCCACATCGGTGCCGGGCACATGACCGGCATTCACCTTCAGCTTCTGGGCGCGCTCGACCAGATCGGGTATCCACTGCTGGGCCTCGCCCACAAACACCGCTGTGGACAGCGCCATGCAGCGTTGTCCGGCTGCGCCAAAGGCGGCACCGGCCAGCTGATTGAGTGTGTTCTCCTTGTTGGCATCGGCTAGGATGACGCCATGGTTCTTGGCGCCCATGTTGCTCTGCACACGCTTGCCATTCTTGCCAGCACGCTCGTAGATATATTTGCCAGCCGTATCGGACCCAACAAAGGAGACGGCGCGAATCTCGGGCGCATCGCAGATGAAGTTGACGGCATCGTGCTGGCCGTGGATCACATTGACCACACCGGGTGGGCAGCCGGCCTCGTTGAGCAGCTCCATGAGCAGCATGGTGGCGCCGGGAACACGCTCCGATGGCTTCAGCAGCATCGTATTACCCGTAGTAATGGCCACGGGGAACATCCACAGTGGGATCATGGCGGGGAAATTGAACGGTGCAATGCCGGCGGTCACACCCAGCGGCATCACCAGCGAATAGGTGTCCATGTCGCGTGCCACATTCGCCACCGTTTCACCCATCTGCAGCGAGGGAATGCTGCAGCAGTGCTCAACCACCTGGAGGCCGCGCAGGACATCGCCCTCGGCATCGGCAAGCGTTTTGCCCTGCTCTTTGGTAATGCTCTTGGCAAGCTCGCCCATGTTGTCCTTGATGAGGGCCTGCAGTTTGAACATGATCTGTTGGCGGGAGAGCACGGACTGATTGCTCCACGACTTGAACGCCTTCTTGTTGGAATCCAGGGCGGTCTTCATCTCCTCTGCCGTTGCTTTGGGCACGCGTGTCACCACCTGGTTGGTGGCCGGATCGTGCACATCGATCCACTCCTTCGTCTTAGACTCCACGAACTTGCCATCGATGAAGAGCTTCGTGGTGGGCGCGGACGAGGAGTAGCTGCGCTTGGCCAGCAGGCGGGCCTGCAAAAAAGAAAGCGGGTACATTTTTCAAACATCTATCGATAGCTCCGATGGCAAAAAGATCAATTGTTAGCTCTTAACGAAAACTATGTAATTTTCGTGATATCATTGTCAGAAGGGAATTTTGATTTTTGTATGTGCAAATATCTGAGTGGAAATTTGTCTTATATTTTCTTGTATTTGTGCAACACAATACCATAAGAGGCTTAAGTTTAATTTTTTGTAATATTAAGTATTCGAAAGAAAGGAGAAAGTAATTAAGAAAACTGGGGTATAAGAGCGCCAATAAAGGGACACAGAACACCTAAATATTTTGTGAAACCCGTTGCTTATTAGGGTAAATAAAAATAAAACAAGGAAGCTTTTTAGCGTTATTTCGGATATTAGAAATTTAAAGGCAAATGCAAACAAGTGGGGAAGGATTATCTTCGGCGTGCCGAAGATTTTATACTCTTTTCGAACCAATAGGCAATTTTCCCTCTGCTAACTGCACCACTGAAATTTCATAAGCTGCACATAATCGTTTTGTCGCGTAACATTTTTTTTTTGTTCCCAGAATATTTCATTTATTGCCAGTTGTATAGCAGCTATAAGATATAGTGATCCGATCCGGCCGGCTACAACCAATGTAATGTCTCTTTGAATAATAAGTATCTGTGCAAAGTTGGATCGCGATAGCTTTAAAAACATGGAATATATGGCCAAAACCGACTTCGAGTTGTATGGCAGCTATAAGATATAGTAGTCCGATCCGGCCGGCTCCAAACCAATGTGGATGTCTCTTTGAATAATAAATATCAGTGCAAAGTTTCATCGCGATGGATTAAAAACATGGGATATATGGCCAAAACCGACTTCGAGTTGTATGGCAGCTATAAGATATAGTGGTCCGATCCGGCCGGCTCCGACCAATGTGCTGTCCTCTGGAATAATAAGTGTCTGTGCAAAGTTTTATCGCGATAGCTCAAAAACTGAGGGACTAGTTTGCATACATGCATACAGACAGACAGACGGACATGGCTAGATCAATTTGTTTTGTCATTCTAAGCATACTGGCAGTAACTTTTGGGGGTCTCCGACGCTTACTTCTATGCGTTACAAACTTCAGGACAAACTTAATATACTATTTTCTTCGAAAAGAGTTTTTATACTCTATGTACGAATTTGAAATCAATTTTGCGATTTTATGTCTTCATAAAAGTGGATTTCTCGAATATTTCGAACAACTTACCCGAAGGTGGGTTTTCGGAAAAGGCAACACTAAAAGAGTTATAGTGTGCTAACAGAGGGAGTTACCTCTGAGAAGTGAGCTATGTATATCATAAAGAAATGGATAAGAAAACTTGTGTAGAGTAAAACAGCTTATTACTGGTATATACATATATATTATTACAAAACCTGTAGTTTAATTTACAAAATTTAAATGATCTATGCTAATAGCCAATCCTGTCCAGCATACTTGTATATTATATCCTGAGAATAATACGTAATAAATTGTTGTGCAGCACACTTTGGCTAAAATATCCGATTCGAAAAGGAATTACGCTTTAAATGTATATATTCGATCAACATAACGACACTGCATGTGTCGATAATTCTAATGGTATTTTATTTAATTGATATATCGATACTAAAATACTGCCATAATTGAGTGGCGCAAGTTCTTAATGGACTTTTATATGTATGTACAAGTGTGAATATGTACGTTTGCTGACTGAACTATTCTTGCAGCCCATTGACGAACTTGGGCAGGCTATGCCGTATATTTATCTGCCCTGTCAAGTGCTTTACTACTCTGCTTTTCCATTCTACAACAGGTGGAAATTGCCTGGCAACATGATAATATACACACACACACACATATATGTATATGTACATACATACAGACAGGGGCATCTGAGTGCCACGCCTACGCCTTATCAGAGGCGGCAGCCGCTTGCCTCTTGCATGGCTTGCTGCCCAATTAAAATATAATTACTACACGTGCATATAAAATACTTATCACACACGTACAGATGTATGTGTGTATGTGTGTATGCGCATGTGTGTGTTCAACTAGTTGGTGTGGCCACTAAATTATTTTGTTGTTCTGATCGTCGTATTATCTGAATCGCTGCAAACCACAAAAAAAATTACGTAACATGTGTTTGCTCTATCAAAAGCCATTTCTTATTCACGTTTTAGCGTTTAATTGAACAATTTATTATGCATTTGCACACACACACACTCAGCTGCAAGTGCATTAAACAGTTGTAATTTGCATGCTGCTTTGCATTCACATACATATACATATGTACATACATACATACTTATATATTTACATATGCCAATGCATTTTGGATTACAGGGCAGCCCCATCAACTTTCCAATACTGTGCATCTTATTCGCACTGCTATCGAGTAGTGGATTTGGAAATTATGTACTTACCTCGGCACCAATTAGACGCACAAAGGACATCTTGTACAGGTGATCAAAGTGTTGGGTCAGGGATGACGGGACTGGAAACGCGTGTTGCTGCTGCTGCTGCTGCTTCTGCTGCGGCTGGCCAAACCGGTAGTTTCACTAGAACTGAAAGCAAAAGCTGAGGCTGTGCCAAGTTGTGGCCCCAGCGCGCGTGTGTGGTGTGATTCTGTTGATATACGGCGCAGCAGCAGAGGGGCTGCGGGGGACGAACGGTCGTTCGGTACGACGACGCACGGGCGCGCAGACATACATATGTACACACATACATACACATCAATTATGTGCGTGTGTGTGTGTGTATGTGTTGGTCTGTATGCATGTATGTATGTATGTAAATGTAGCGCCGCAGCCAAGAACTTGAAGCAGCAGCAGCTGTTGCTGTTGTTTTTACTCTAATTCGTTGGGGGGCTCGCTGGAGGGTGTGTGCGTGTGTGTGTGTATGTGTATGTTTTTGCGACGTTTGCTTTCCACTTGTATACATTGTATTGTTATCGACAGTGGCACTTGGCTTCTTTTCAGAAATTTTAACGATTAAGAGCCGATTTACAAAAGTGAAGTGGCCAAACTTTAAAGTTATTAAACAAATATTAAATATTTATTTTTTATATTAAATATATGTATCACTATAATTAGTTTGATAGCTTTAGTAGTCAACCGCCTATGATTCTGAAATCTTTTTTTCATCTGCACAAAATAAGCCGTGAGCCACTGTATCTATATACATATGTACATATGTATGTATGTGCGCACATATTTATTTATCTTTTCTTATATGCATGTTATGTGTAAATATATTTTTTTATGTTGTGTACTTGTTGGCACGTGCACATTTAAAATCATATGTTTATGCATAAATATATATGTATATACATATATATATGTATTTATATGCATACATACATTTACTTACTCACACATAAAGGCATTATGAACTATAAAATACCAACCAATATAATTATGAAATAATTTATATACGAATGTACAAACAAATGTATTTGTTATTATGTAATAAATTTAAAATATTCTAGTCAACTTTTTGGCTGTATCCATAAATGCAAAGTTTACTTTTAGGCTTATTATTAATAGCTTGCTCAAAACAATTTCGACGAAACTGATTCAGTTTTACACATATTTCTTCTTTTCGTTCCAAAAGACAAATTCATCTGGCCATGTCCGTCTGTCTGTCTGTCTGTCTGTATGTATGTATGCAAACTAGTCCCTCAGTTTTTTAGCTATCGCGATGAAACTTTGCACAGAGACTTATTTTTGAAAGGGACAGCACATTGGTCGGAACTGGCCGGATCGGACCACTAAATCTAATAGCTGCCATACAACTGGAAGTTGATTTTGACCATATAGCACATGTTGTTAAAGCTATCCACCTTCAATTTTCTTGAACGCTTGAACATCCTAATGTTGATTGTTATTGCAAAACGATTGAGTCATAATAATAATATTTTGAAAAAAGAGATGTATACGAGAAGATAATCTTAGAAGAAGTACTTTTCAGAATACTTTACTCGGATTTCCGGCCTGTATTTCGCAGAGAAAGTGAAAAATAATACGCTGATAAATATTTTTGATCGCAACTGTTATTTTATTTTCCATTGTCATATCAATGTGTCGTAATTAATTAATAATTAATTTATTAAGTACATAAACGCTAAGTACATAAGTTAATTTGTTCAATAATTTTGTTTATTTCTCTTTCGCTTTTCAAGTAAAATAGATCAAAACTCGTAATTGGTGAAATGCTTTGGTTATTGCTGTAAAATGTTCGTCTACTTTAATATTATTTGCTCTATATATATATACATATGTATATGTAGATATGTATATGATATAATGCATAAAAGTATTAAATTTAGGTTTTCGTGCTTTTAAGCTACAGCAATGAATTTCGCTTTTCCAGTGAGTTTTCAAAAGTAATTGTAATTATAATTATAATAATAATAGTAATAGCAATATTTATGTACGTATGGGTATAATTAATAGATATAATGTTTATATATATATTTAAAAAAAAAGCACTTAAACTCGACGACTATAGTTAATATGGAATGCTCGTTGCATTTGATTAATCATTAGATTTAAGCCACGCTGCGGTTCAAGGCCTCATTAAATGTACATTTTTAGATAATCATATTACATATCTATCTCTATATATATATATATATATATATATATATATATATTTAAAAAAAAGAAGAGCACTCCGAAGGCAAATTTCTTAAACAGTTTATTTTCTTTTTTGTTAACATAAGTCTTTTATATCTTTTAAGCTTTTATTTAATTGTGTTCGTTGTTTTTCGTATTCAAATTCTAAAACTAATTCTACATTTAAGAAAAAAAACGAAAAAAAATTCATTCATGCGATATATATATGTATACATAATATGTTTTGCTAATTTTGATTAGTTGTTGACATTCCATTTCCATTTAAAATTTCGATGTCCAGTTGCATGTTCCCATTTCCCCATTTCGCAATTTTTGCGAATAGCGAATTGGGAACACACGACTGTGTTTCAGTTTTCAGTGTTTCGTTACATTTTCGGTTGTACCGCTACTCAAATTACACACAAAAAGCTCTTAAATATTATTAAAAAAAAAAACTTATGCATACATATATGTTGTATTGTGTAATATTAAACATGAGTTTACATTAATATTGAAAAAAAAAACTATTTAAGCTTTGGTATGTGTAAGGCGAGCATATTTCAATCTCGCATACAGTTCAAAATTCTCATCAAACAAAAAGTGGTTCCAGACAAACTTTAAGGACAGCTTCCTTGCATATCCTTTAAAGTTGTGTGAAACCGACTTTGTTACGGAATTTTATTTGTTTTTTAGTTTTTTTGGTTTTTGGGATGCGGGCTACATTTGCTTATGTTGTAGTTGATATTACTTCATAAAAGTTTGTTTTTGTTTTTACCTATCGATAACCTTGCAGAGGGTATTGTTGATTTCGATCAGGAATGGTAATAGCTCTTGGAATAGTATAGCTTAGCTTATATGCCGTCGAACTTCTCTAATTCGAAACTCTTGCGGTTTTTTGGTGGTCCGAGTTAGAGAAGTTTGACTGCAGCTATAAACTAAGAGCCTAGCTGGGTCAAATTGCTAGTATTGATCAAAATTGAAAACTTTCTATATCCAAAAAAAAAAAAACATCTCTTTAGTGTGCCAATAGCTTTGAAACAATCTATGAAGTCTCTCTATGATACTTAGAAATTTAAGAACTATATCTTTCAGTCTGCAAGGATATATGATATATATCTTAGTTAGTTGTATTTTGTTTACCTCTTAACTTGGATTACTGAGCTGTTCTACTGAGTTTTTTGAGCCGTGGCTAATGCGTTTACAAATCTGGCATCTGTTTTGTGTTGCTATATATATATGTGTATATATATGGGTATATATTTGACTAGCGGAGCTGGCTCCTTTTACATTCCCTTTACTTGTCCACGCCGAGCAGCTTGGCGGCTTCGTCCGGCGAGGAGAGCAGCTTGTTCAGTATGCCCTGATCGCTGATGCCCAACAGATTGCCAATGAGATCACCGCTGGCAACAGCTGCTGCTGCTGCCGCTGCTGCTGCTGCTGCCGAGGGTGTTGCTGCCGCGGCTGTTGCCTCAGCAATGTTCTCCTTGTGCTCACCGAGGCGACTCACGTGCCACTGGTTGGCCTTGTCCATCAGTTCATGCAGCTTGGGCAAACGTTGCAATTGCTTGCTATTATTATTATTATTATTAGTATTACTATTGTTGTTGTTGTTGTTGTTGTGGCAAGTGTTGTTGTTATTGTTGTTGTTGCTGACTGTGGGCGTTGCGGGCGGCGACGGCAGCTGCTCATCGTCGGAGCAGTCGGACTGATGATCCAGCTCGCCATTGTGACTGCGTCCACTGTGCTTCTTCATGTGGCGCAGCATGCTGTGCTTCAGCGTGAACTTGCGCAAGCAGATCTCGCACTGAAAGGGTCGCTCGCCCGAGTGGGTGCGCATGTGGCGGCGCAGATCCTCAGTGGACCAGAAGCGACGCACGCAAAAGGCGCAAATCACCTTGCGATTGCTATAGTCCGGATATTTGCCGGAACGGGCACCGGCCGTAGTCTCATCATCGGAGTGCACAGCGGGCAACTGTTGCTGCTGCTGCTGCTGTGCCTCCGTTTCGATGGCGCCCTTGGAGAGGAGCAGCGCAAACTCGTGCGCATGCAGCTGCTTGATGTGCTCGAGGCACTGCAGCCGCTCCGCAAAGGAGAACTCGCACAGATGACACTTGTACGGCAGCTCGCTGCTCGGCTCGACGCCGGGACTCGCGGCTGATGGTGGCGCGACAACAACAACAGCTGCCGCAGCAGCAGCAGCAGCGGCGGCGGCTGCAGCCATTTGTTGCCGCAGCTGCTGCATGAGCTGCTGCTGTTCCCGCTCCCGTTCGCGCTCCAGCTCACGCTCGCGCTCCTTTTCGCGCTCCGCCTGCTCGGCCTCGGCTGCCTGGCGACGTCGCTGCTCCTCCAGTTCGATTTCCTCGACGGACTTGGGCACGGGGATGGGCTCGCTGACATCCTCGGTGGGCACATAGACGGACATGGCCGACTCGACGTTGCCATGCTTGCGCAACAGATGCCGATCGCAGTTGCTCTTCGTGGTGAAGAGCAGCGGGCAGTGCGAGCACTTGAAGGGCTTCTGGCCCGTGTGGGTCAGGATGTGGCGGCGCAGCGAGCTGCTCCAGGGGAACATGCGCTGGCAGTAGGGGCAGCTGACGCGATTCGGGGCCAGGCTGTAGGCGGACTTCTTCTTGGGCTCGTTGCCGCTGCTGCTGCTGCTGCTGGTGACGTCCTCGGTGCCGGAGTTGTTGCTCTCGCTGGCGCTGCCGCTGGCCACGAGACCCTCCTCGTCGCTCTGCTCCATGTGATTGGCCACGTCGCTGGGCCGGAAGTAGCTGTTGAAGGACACCTGGTTGCTGGTCGCATTGTCGACGAGCTTGGCCACCGGCACCAGATCTTGCGACTCGTCCTTGAACGGCGAACTGGCCACCTCCTTGAGCGACTTGGCCACCGACTCCGCTTGGGCAATCATGGACTTCATGGTTGTGCTGCTGGGCGGCGGTGTGGCGGGCTTGGTAATCGTATCGGCCTGGATGCAGGCCTCCGACTTGGCGACGGGCTCCGCTTGTGCTTTGATTGCCTGCTCGAGCATGCTTTCCGCTACCTTCTGGGCCACCTCAACGGCTGGCACTTCTTTCTCCAATTGCTGCTGTTGCTGCACCTCAGCTGCTGCCACTGCCACCTGCTGCTGCTGCTGCTGCTGCTCGAGCTCGACCTCTTCATCGTCCTCCTCCTCCTCGTCCACTTCCTCCTCCGCATCAAAGTCCTGCTCCTCCTCCTCTTCATCATCATCATCCTCCTGCTCCTCCTCCTCCTCGTCCAGCTCATCGTCCTCGTCAATGATCAGCTTGGGCGGCTCATCATCATCCAGCACCATGGCAACGCCACCATTGCTGTTGATGTTGCTGTTGCTGCTGGTCTGCTTGCTGCTGTTGTAGCCGAAATGCAGCAGCGGATTGGAGACAACACTGCTGGAGCCGTGTGCCAGCGCCTGCTGCAGCAAGTCCGTATCCTTGCGCGCCTTCAGCTGCTGCGCCAATATCGCATACTTCACCTGCTCCGAAATGGGCGCATGCACATGATGCGAGTGCGGCGACGACAACTGTTGCTGCTGCTGCTGCTGCTGGCTGTAATTGCTCATGGCTGCAGCAGCAGCAGCAGCAGCGGCAGCGGCTGCCTGTGCCGCACTCGAGGCAGCAGCGCGTCCACGCATCACATGGTGCCCGCTGCGCTGCCGCTGGGCATAGAACTGCGGATGCTGCTGCTTCACATGGCGCTCCATGTTCGAGCGCAGCGTGAATCTGGCCGAGCAGTGCTCGCAGGCAAATGGACGCTCGGTGCGATAGCGACGCTGCTTCTGCTTGGGCATCAGCACGCCGTTCTTGATGACCATCTTGACTGGGCCGCCGCCGACGGCAGCGGGCAGCGGCACGGGCAGCGACAGCGGCAGCGCGGCAACTGTTGGTGTCGCCACGCTGGGCGCAAGTGTTGCTGCCGTCGGTGTTGTCTCTGCGGCGGCGGCAGCAGCTGGCGGCGGTGGCGCCATGAAGCCAAAGAAGGGAAAGCCCGGCGACTGCTGGAACATAAAGTTGCGCAGCAGCTGCTGCATATACTGTGTGGCAGCATCGCCACCAAAGAGCTGCTGCTGCTGCTGCTGTTGCTGCTGCTGTTGTTGCTGCTGCTGCTGTTGCTGCTGTTGCAGCAGCAATTCGTGTCGTTCACGCTGCTCGCGCTGCTGCTCGCGTTGCTGCTCGCGCTGCTGCTCCTGCTGTTGTGCCACGGTTGGCTTCTTGCTCAGGTCCAGCACATCCATGCTGAGATCGAGGGCCGGCGGCTTGTCCACCAGCTGATCGAGGCTTTTCACTTGAATCTTGGGCGCATCCGCCAACAGCATGTGCTTCAGCTGTGACGAGGAGCAGGCGGAGGCAGCGGACGAGCTGTGCTCCGTGGGCGTTACACACCGATAGCCAGAGCTCAGCTCGGCCAGTTCCGCGTCCGCGCTGGCCAGCTGGCTGCGTGGCAGCACCGACTTGCCATCCTCACAGCTGGCATCCTCGGCCGGATGATAGACAATGGCCCGCTTGACATCCTCGCGACTGGTCTTGCCATGCCGATTGCGCAAGTGGCGCTCACAGTTGGCCTTCGTGGTGAAGGCGTAGTTGCACACGGCGCACTCGTACGGTCTGTCGCCGTTGTGGGTGCGCATGTGGCGCACCAGGGCCGCCTTGTCGCACACGGCATAGGGACACATGTTGCAGCGGAAGGGTCCGGCCGCGCCCACGGCGCCCAGGTGGAAGCGATTGTGGCCCTTGAGCGCCCTCAGATTGGGAAAGACGGCGCTGCAGAGCTTGCAGGGGAACTCGCCGCGCAGCTTCATGCGCCGGAACTCGCTGGTGAAGGCATCCTGGGCCTCCTCCTCGCCATCGCGCCCATCCAAGCTGTACTGGCTGGAGCAGGGCGTGTTCACCGACTGCTCAAAGTTGCGCAGGAAGCTGGACGTGCAGCTGGAGCTGGTCATGTTCAGGATGCTCTGTATGTCAGCCAGATCCTGGCGCTGATCCGCCGGCTCATGCTTGATCGGCGACGGCAGCTGGCCCGACTTACCCTTCAGATACAGCTGCTGAAAGAAGTCTTCGCGCTCGCGCTCCTGCTGGCGCTCCTCCTCCTGCTCCTGCTCCTGCTCCCGCTCCCGCTGCTCATCCTGCTGCTGTTCCTCGTCCAGCTCCTCCGCCTCCTGCTTGTGCAGCGGCGACGAGCTGACGCCCAGCAGCGGCGGCAATCCTCGACAGCTGTGCGCCTGCAGCTGCCGATGTGTGGCAAAGATCACATCGCATTCGCGACACTTGGCGGGTATATCCGCGTGGTCCGCATCCAGATGGGCGCACAGCGCCGGCAGCGATTCAAACTCACCCAGATGGCAGGCGGGACAGCTCTGGAGGAGCAGCAGCGACGGCAATGGCGGCGATCGCGACTGGCTGGGCGAGCTGGCGCCCGAGGAGGCCAACAATGTGGCCACATCCGGTGTGCTCGTGATCATCTGGGCCACATCCACGCTGTCCACATCGGAGTCGTGATCCTCAGCCTGCTCCCGCGCCTGCGCCTGCGCCTGCTCCTGCTCATCTCTGATTATGTTGTTGTTGTTAATGTTTGTCTTGAGGCGTCGCTGCTTGCTGCCCACTCGCAGCTCCTCCTCCTCCTCCTCCTCCTCATTATTGTTATTATTATTGTTCGCTTTGTGGCTGTTGTTGTTGTTGGACTGATTGCTGCTGCTGCTCTGACTGGGCGCACTGGACACATCCGTCGAGCTGCTCGCATCGCTCTCATAGCTCTCGGCGCGCGTCGGCAGCGACTGGGAGCCCGAACCCGAGCCCGAACCCGAGCCGGATCCTCCAGCCGATCCCTGCTGGCGTCGATGCTGCTGCTGCGACTGTTGCTGCTGCTGCTGCTGCGACTGCTGCTGCGACTGCTGCTGCGGCGTCGCCTGATGCTGCTTGTGGGTGCGCATATGGCGATGCATGTTGCCATTGGTGGTGAAGGTCAGGTGGCAGTAGCGGCAGTTGAACGGACGCTCGCCAGTGTGCACCAGGACGTGCCGGTCCAGCGAGGAGGCCGACGAAAGCACCTGGAGAAACCAAATAGATAGCAGACAGGTGCGTTTAGAATAACGGCAATGGCAGCAACAGACTTAGACTTAAACTTAAACTTAAGCCAAATATGGCGTACAAACGAAATTTTAGCAGTCTTTTATATTCTATAGATATAATAATTCAATTTAATAAAAACACTAAAACAACAAACAAACCAAATCAAGTCAATACCAAATCAAATTACTTTCAAACAAATTTGGAACTTAAACCACAACAACTTTAAAGTGTCGCCATCAACTTTTCTAGTTTAGCTACCATTTTTTTACTGTGTAGCTTAACTGGACTTCACATTTAATGGTAGTCGTGCATTCACTACCCTGTAATTGGTTTTCGAGCACTTGTGTCCAATAATGATTTATTTTGTTTTCATTATACTCTTTTCGAAGACACCCAAAAGTTACTGCCGGTATGCTTAGAATGACAAAACAAATTGATCTAGCCATGTCTGTCTGTCTGTCCGTCTGTCTGTATGTATGCAAACTAGTCCCTCAGTTTTTGAGCTATCGCTATAAAACTTTGCACAGAGACTTATTATTCAAAGGGACAGCACATTGATCGGAGCCGGCCGGATCGGATCGCTATATCTTAAAGCTGCCATACAAATGGAAATAAATATTTCAATATTTCAATTCGAATTGATATCATATGATAGTTAGCAGAGTGAAAATCGTCTAAAGGTTCGACAAGAGCATCAAATCTTCGGCACGCCGAAGATAATCCTTTCCCACTTGTTTTAAAATATTTTTTAATTTAAATTATACAATTTCGACCTTTGGTTGACACTTAAAGAACCTTGGGACGACTTCTCTTGTTATTTTCTATTCAGCTGCGGCTGTTCTAAAAGTACCTTTAATGCTTGTCGATACTATTTGATACCCTCTAAGAGGTAATCACCCAAACGAGCTTAGAGACTATAGAGGATTTACATAGAAGTTGTAAAGAAAAGATCAAAAAAACATACAACAAATATAAAGTTGATCCATCTCTGATCGAGCTCAAATTTGATATGCTGATCTTAATAACTATTTTGTATATATGCTCAAATAGATCATAAGCAATGTTTATTAAACATATAAGTTATAAAGAAAAGGAGAAAGAAAAAAAAACAAATATAAAGTTGAACCCTCTCGGATCGAGCTCAAATTTGATATGTTGATTGAAATAACTATTTTGTATATATGCTCAAATAGATCATAAGCAATGTTTATTATACATATAAGTTATAAGAAAAAGGAGAAAAAAAAACAAATATACAGTTGATCCCTCTCTGATCGAGCTCAAATTTGATATGTTGATTGAAATAACTATTTTGTATATATGCTCAAATAGATCATAAACATTAAAGTTATAAAGAAACGCAGAAAGAAAAAAAAACAAATATAAAGTGGATCCCTCTCTGATCGAGCTCAAATTTGATATGTTGATTGAAATAACTATTTTTTACATATATGCTCAAATATATGATAAGCAATGTTTATTAAACATATAAGTTATAAAGAAAAGGAGAAAAAAAAAACAAATATAAAGTGGATCCCTCTCTGATCGAGCTCAAATTTGATATGTTGATTGAAATAACTATTTTGTATATATGCTCAAATAGACCATAAACATTAAAGTTATAAAGAAAAGGAGAAAGAAAGAAAAAAAACAAATATAAAGCGAGCTCAAATTGAATATGCTGATCTTAATTACTATCTTGTACAAAGTCTATGTGTGCTCAAATGGATCAGATCAAGTGTACATATAGTAATGGCGAAAAGGAGGCAAATAATGCATGAGTGAGTGATATGTTATGTTGAGTTCGCCTTACCTTCGAGCAGATGCGGCAGGTGAAGTTCTCGGTGTCGCCATTGGCGTAGTTGTGGCAGCGAATGTGATTGGTGAACTCGTGCGGCGTGGCCGAGACGACCTCGCAGATGGGGCAGAGATATTTCATGTGGTCGTCGCCGGCGCCGAGGCCGGACTCGGCGCTGGACAGGCACAGGCCCTGTGGCGAGGAGCCGCCGGAGCTGCTGCTCGACGCTGGCTGCGCTGCCGCTGCCGCCGCCGTCGACGCTGACTGAGCGAGAGCGAGAGCGCTGCTGCTGCCGCTGCTGCTGCTCAGCAGATAGCCGCTGTGGGCGCTGCCATCAACGAAGCCCGACTCGGAGAGATCACCATTGTTGTTGTTGTTGTTGTTGGTGCTATTCGCGCTGCTGCGATTCAGGCGAAACTTTTTGCGCAGCGAGCTGGCGTCGCCGCTGGCGCTGTAGTCGACGACGATGCTGGCGCTGGCAGCGGCAGAGGCAGCGACTGCGACTGCGACTGCGCTGCGGCGCTGCTTGTGACGTGCGCGCAGCGACGACGGCTCCAGCTGCGACTGCGACTGCAACTGTTGCTGCTGAAGCGACTGTTCCTCCTCATCGGAGAGCGGCTGCTGTTGCTGCTGCTGCTGCTGCTGCTGTTGGCGCAGTTTGCGTTTGCGCGACGTCGCCTCGTGCGGCGTCGACGTCGGCTGCGGCGCTCCGCTGCTGCTGCTCAGTTTCTTTGGTGTGCGACCCAAGTCCAGGTGCTCCAGCGAGGATTCGGAGGTGCTTGACTCACGACGCTGTCGCTCCATTATCGCATCCTCTTGTCTTACTGTTGTTGTTGCTGCTGCTGCTTGAGTTGCTGTTGTGTGCTGCTGCTGCTGCTGCTGTGTGGCCAGCATTTTTGCTGCTGCTGTCGTTGTAGAAGTTGGCTAATTGAGATCGTAAACGGCTGCTGCTTAACTGCTGCTGTTAGCTAAAGAGACAGAGAGAGAGGGAGCGAGAGAGCGAGAGCGAGAGAGAGATAAGCATTAATATTTATGCATTTGCTTAATTGAAATTATAGACTATTATCAATATTAATAGCTAGCATTTGTAAATTACTTCGTATTTTTGTACATTATTCGCATAGCATGTTTTTAATATTGAATTTTATAATACAAATCAATTTCAAAACTTATAAATCACACTTAAATTATATATATATTTTGATATGATTTATGCTTTTGATTTTTTTCTTAAATTAATTCGTTTTGTTTAGTGATCAGTTATGAAACTCGTGCTTATCATTTAGCTATTAAAGTCAAAAATAAATATTGCTATTAATTATGATTTTTAAATATCAATTATAATAAAAACTATTGATTTGTACTATACAAATCATTTACAAAACTCATGATTGATTTTCATTAAAAAAAAAAAAATGTCCAAAATAACAATGACGGTTATTTTTTTCGAAATTAAAAGTGCAAAATAACGGTTTGTTGCATATTAAAATATAACGCATAACCGTTATTTGTGAACTCTAATAGTTATAATTATAAGCTGATGCGTATATTTATATTATATGTGAAAATAAGGAATATTTTAATAGTTGGGCGCTTTTTGCAAAGCAAGTCTAAGTAAATATTGAACACTTGGTTAAGCCATGAGTCAACCAAATAAGATAACGGATTTCTCAGGATCGCTAGCTCTGTTAACGAGCTGTTAAATGTATTCGTGACGCCATTCGAGAAAAGAACACTGTCATCTTGGTATATGTCATATCAGGTAATATACATCGACACCTTGCCCCTAAAATGAGCGTAAGTTCCATTTCGTACGAAATTGACTTCGTTCCAGTAAAAATTTTTATAGCTATATAAATACTATAGAATTGATGTTTTCGAAGGGTTTCGGATCGGTTCCAGCATACAACATTTAGAAATTAGTTTAACAAGTCTCGGAAAAGTGAAAAAAAACTGCTGTTAAATTTGTTTGTTTTTTTGTCAACATACGATATGATTTTAATCGATATATCAATTATAATCGTTGTCTATAAATATCAAAAACGAAAACAGAAACGATCGAATTTGTTTTAGATTTCGAATTACCCTCACTAAGATTTTCTGTAAATCGTAACCAACTGAGTTTTAGCAATTTGATCTGCATAACTTTATTTATTACACCACCGAACATATAAACATACAAATTGTACATATGTATGTATACTTTATGAACTTATCTAAATCGAAGGGTCTATATTTGTTGTGGTTCGAGTTAACAAAAGTTCAACTGTGTTTATTTCTCGAAACTTATGCTTTGAATGCACAAATACATTGAATTGCATTTTGTTATAAGATATGAGCAATTCACATGAAATCTCCTACACTTGTCTCTGCTATTAAGTCGTGAGATCGTATCTCAGTTTCGGTTGAAAAACAAACAAATCTTTGAAACAGCTGATCGATGCATCGATCGATGAATCTACAGCGAATTCGTGTAAGCGAGACGTTAAGCAAAACAGTTGCGTTTTCTCTGTTTTGCTGTTCTTTCAAAATGTAACTGTGAAACGCAAACGGTTGCATTGAAGCAGATATTCCAACAAGAGCCGACCTGCAGGAGTGAGCGAGTGCGAGCGAGAATATCACCTGCTGCACGCTCTCTTCCAATGCTTACTCTCTCACTCTCTCGCGCTCTCTTTTTTGTATCGATTTGTTATCGTTTGCTGGCTATTTGTATGTGTGTATGTATGTATGTATGTGTGTGTGTGTGTGTGTGTGTGTGCTGTCGCTTTGCATTTGTATTTTTTGCATTTTCATTCGCTGTGGCCGCTGCTCATTAACATTTGCCGTTATCAATTGTTGTTGCGCTTAGGATTTCCAATTGGCGACTTGACAATTTCAAAAGAAGACTTTTCACCGATAAGAAGCAGCCACTGTGCGTATATGTATGTATGTATGTATTGGTTGCTTTTTGCGCTTGTTGTTGTTTATTTATTTGGCTTTGGTCTTCCATTTTGGTTGGCTGCTTTCAATTCCATTTCGCCAGTGACTCATTCGCATGCAAAACCATTGAGATAAAGACACACACACCCTAACACGCTAACCACCCAATCCTTAAGGCCCCCCGCCCCCTAACTCAAGCGATGCTATTGGCTGAGCTTCGCTTTCCAGTTATTCGCGGTTCTTATTTGTAGAGTATTTATACTCTTTTCGAAGAAAATAGTATATTCAGTTTGTGCTGAAGTTTGTAACGCATAGCAGGAAGCGTCTGAGACCCCCAAAAGTTACTGCCAGTATGCTTAGAATGACAATACAAATTGATCTAGCCATGTCCGTCTGTCTGTCTGTATGTATGCAAACTAGTCCCTCAGTTTTGGAGCTATCGCTATAAGTCTTTGCACACAGACTTATTATTTAAAGGGACAGCACATTGGTCGGAACCGGCCGGATCGGATCACTATACCTTATAGCTGCCATACAACTGGAAGTCGGTTTTGGCCATAAATCCCATGTTTTCAAAGCTATCGCAATAAAACTTTGCACATATACCTATTATACAAACATAATATCATATGATATCAATTTTTACAGATTAAAATGTGCTGCAGTTAGCAGAGTGAAAATTGTCCAAAGATTCGAAAAGAGTATAAAATATTCGGCACGCCGAAGATAATCCTTTCCCACTTGTTTTAATTGAGATTAAATTAGTCAAATTGTCTTCATTAATATGGTTTTTTGTTTTTTTTTTAGTTCGTTAAATATAACGAGATGCTCGATAAACTTATTTGAAGAATATTTGTCATTGAGTTTAAAGTTTTGAAAATGGTATTATTTAATATGATGTTTCTTAGTTCGACTCAGTGACTGAGAAATGTTTAAAGATTCGTATGTCTTTTTGAGTTGTCCATCGATTAATTTGCAGTTTAAATTTATAATTGAAATTGTTAACGAATATCTAGGCAAGTTTCTCACGTTGTAGAAAATACAACTACATATACATATATGCATCTCAAAGTAACATTTATTATTAGAGAAAAATTTGGAAACAGATTTGGCAATCCATTAAATGATATACTACGCATACATTTAGCATTTAGCAGACTAATTGACTAGATTGAAAAGTTTGTCAATTACTGTCGAAATTTGTGGTGCAACAACTAAAGGTTCAAAGCACTTCAACCCCCTTTTGATCTGTGTGGGGTTCAGAGTTGAAAAGGGATTGAAAAATCAGAAATTTCTGATTTGTCCGGCCTTTGAACCTTGAACGTTGCAGGGTCAATACAATTAGAAGTCGGCAGAGATTGAAGGGAAATCCGCAGCGGAAGGGTTAATTTGAAACGGAGTTGTAAGAAGTTGACACAATTAACAAAAAAAGAAAAAAAAACAAAAAAACCGAGAGAAAATAAACAAAACTTGTCTTTAATCCATTAAAATCAGGTGCAGCCATATATTGGATTTATATAATATTTGCGATGAAAAGCGCTTTTCACGCGACACTTGAACAAAATGTTGCTGGCACAAGAAAAAAAACGTATGATGAATATTTTGTAATTTTTACCTTTTGTTTGTTTTGGTTTTTTGAACAATTTAGCGGCGGCATTCGAATTTTTGGTAGCCGCTTTTAATGCTTTGTAACTTTATTTTGTTGTTGTTGTTGGTGTTTTTGTATTCGGCTTAAGTTTTGTCACTTGGTCACTTTTCAGTTACTTGAGCTTGAAGTAGTATTTGCGTAATTGATTTTCTTGTGCTTGCACTCAATTATTGTAATTAAATAAATCATTTGTAGCACACGTTTCTTTGGTTGAATAAATTTTTTTTTTCGTCAAAAAAAAAAATGGGTAAAATAAAATAAATTAAGTATCCAAATTTGCACCGTCAAGTGTTTTTGTTGATATTCTTTTGTTAATTTGGTGTTCTTCTTGTATGTTGATTGAATTGAGAGTTGAGAGTTGAGGTTGTGGTGTCACAGTGTCAGTATCCCGTTACGGTTTCGCAGCGCGCCGCAGATGCTTTCACGTTGACGCGCACACGAGTTCTGAGCGCAGACGCAGCGCAATCGTTCGGCAGAGGCTCGCCGCAGACTCGAGAGTCGAGAGTCGTCGACGTTTTTGTTTATCTAATTTCAGTGTGTGTGCAACTCTGCTCGCTCGCTCGTGCGCCGAGAAGAAGAATGCAGACGAAATGCGAACGCCGAGAAGTGTACGGTGAGGAAACAGAAGAAGAGAAAAAGAAACACAACAACATCCAGACGTCTTTTCGGTTCGACTTCTGAATTGTATTTGAACGCATCTATGAAGTTGTATTTATAAAAGCGCACAGCGCACAGCGTACAGACAGAAACGGCGCCAGAGCAGAGGCAGCGACGCAGCAGCTGACGCGACATCGACATCTGAGCGAAAGAAAAAAGCAACAAAAAAAACACCCGAGACGGCGGCAGTGAGAGAGAACGCAATGGCTGCTCAGTATGCGTGCCAGTCGCTCCATGTGTACATGTGTGGGTTTTTGTGCTTGCGAGAGCAGTGCTGGCTGCGGCTGCTGTTAGTGTTGGTGGTTGGCTGTCTCTTGCATTGGTATTGGTTAGATAAAACTGCAGAGTAGCGACAGAGGCATCGACGCTGACGCTGACGCCGTCGTGACGTCGCGACTGCTCGAAAAGTCTTTGGCGCAAAGGAAGCAGCAGAAACAGCAGCAGCAGCAGCAGCAGCAGCAGCAGCAGCAGCAGCAGCAGCAGCAGCAGCAGCAGCAGCAGCAGCTTTGCCGCTTCTTTGTTGGATTTTCTTTCGTTTCATTTTATTTTTGGACGCAAATAGGATTACAGTTGGATGTTGCTGTGTGTGTGTGTGTGTGTATGTGTGCACGCATGTCGTTTGCGTGCGTTGTGGGTGCGTTAGAGCGGGAGCGCGCTATGTACCACACATACATATGTATGTATGCATGTACATAATGCATGTATACATATGTACATACATGTATATACTGCCCAGCCACCAGGAGCTGAAGTCTCTCTCTCAGCTCACATTAGAAGTGCTCTGCTTTCTGTTATGCATGTGTGTGTGTGTGCTATGTTATGTGTTTAGCATGCATGTATGTATGTATGTATGTATGTATGTTACAGGTCATCTCTTTAAGCGGCACTCTGAAATATACAGATGCACATACATACATACATACATAAGCTGCTGTTAGATGTACATACATATACATATACATGCATATATATGTATGTATGTATGTCTGCGCTGTATGTATGTACATATGTATGTCTGTTGAATATGCATTTCGGATTCGGTAAATCTCGTTGCCATTGGCTACTTGCGGTTGTTATGTACGAATGTATGTATGTACATATGTATGTACATCCACATACGCCAGAACCAGTTTGAATTAATTCTAAAAAACATTATTTTAAAGTAATCAAACTAACAGATTTTATACTAGCAGCTTATTTAAACTGTCAATTTGAGAAAAATGCCCACAAAATCGTTCACAAGTTTGTTTTGTTTTGTTTTTGTTTAACAAAGACGTAAATGGGGAAAATCTCATTTAAATCTTGATTCAGTGCTAAATTACCTGGCTTATATCAATTATGAATTATTTATTTATTTATTCGAATTTCGACTACAGCTACATAATTGGTTCCTGTTTTCCCAAATAGAAGATAAAAAGACTTTTCATTTGATGTAAAGAATACAATACCTATTAAATTCGAAGCTGAGTATTTTTAATTATAAATAAATTAAATACATAGTATCTTATTTCAGGCTTTTGGAAACTTTCGTTTTTGAAGACACAGACGTAAAGTACCTATGTATGTATGTATGTATATATTTATTTATCCTTTTTTCTTGGTAAATAGTATTTACATACATACATACAAGAAGTGATGTTGGCACGGGGCTTTTGCTTTTTAAGAACTTATTTCTACCGACCTAGTCCCTCTTTAGCAAAATCCATCCTACGCCACTGCATATGAGCATACATTATGCATGGGATCAGCTTAAAATGATATTATTTCGAGTACTCTGGTTACACGAAGCATGCTTACATACATATAAGTATGTATGTATGTATGTGTGTGTGTGACTGTATTTGTTGGGTACGATCGATCATAAAGCCCCTCGTCCCTCTTCAACCTTCACCTCAAACTTGTAAACTCATCAGAAACGGAAGTAAAAGACGTTCAAGCGCTGACTTTGTCGCTGTTGTTGTTGTTGTTGTTGCTTTGGCCAGTCGTCACAGTTGACCGCCTTATAAAGGTATGCACTCACACACACACACACACTCAAGACGTTTGTGAGTGTGTCAGCTGCCGAAAAATGCAAATTAATGTGAATCTGCTGCCTCATTTAACCTCTTCTATATGTACACACACACACACACACACGCGCACACACACACATGCATACATACACACGATAACAGCATCGCAGTTGGCAATCTCAATCGATCGCATCGATGACCGATAAATTGCAGCAACAACAAATTGCGGCGACAAGATTATAACCAACAAGCACAAAAAACGAAACAACAACAACAAAATAAAATAAATAAAATAAGGAACACAAAAAGCGAAAACAATTGCAATAACAAAAGCAAGCAGCCAGCAGAAAAGTCGAGCATATTCGTAATAAATATTGTACATAAATGCAAAAAGATATTGTGCAAAAAATGCAGCAAGAGTTCAATACACTCGGCAACACTCACACACACACACACATGCATACATACATGCATACACGCATAGGACACGCGCGCTTTAACCCACACACACACCCACACACACACACACACACACACGCACGCTCTCCGAAACAGTGAAACTGCGAAATACACGTGCAACAACAACGACAACAACAACGACAACAACAACAACAACAACACACACACACACCGCTCACTGTTTGTATTAATTTAATAATATTTACGTTTTATTTATAATGATGAACTTGAAAATAAGTGTGTGTGCTTTGGCACCGTGGTGCACAACGCCAAGAATCGCCGAGCAATTCGCCAATTCGCCGTTGGCCGCTGGCAATTTTCGCCCACGCACGCAGACACTGTGCGCACACTGTGGGCGGCAGTCGCAGTGGCGCTAAGCAACAACAACAACAACAAGTGGGAAAGGATTATCTTCAGCGTGCCGAAGATTTTATACTCTTTTCGAACCTATAGGCAATTTTCACTCTGCCAACTGCACCACTGAAATTTCATAAGCTGTACAAAATCGTTTTGTCGCGTATCTTTATACTCTTTTCGAAGAAAATAGTATATTAAGTTTGTCCTGAAGTTTGTAACGCTTAGCAGGAAGCGTCGGAGACCACCAAAGTGTACTGCCAGTATGCTTAGAATGACAATACAAATTGATCTAGATTTCTGTCTGTCAGTCTACAGTCTGTCTGTATGTATGCAAACTGTCCCTCAGTTTTTGAGCTATCGCGATAAAACTTTGCATAGGCACTTACTATTCCAGGGGACAGCACATTGGTCGGAGCTGGCCGGATCGGAATACTATATCTTATAGCTGCCATTGAAGTCGGTTTTGCAATATATCCCATGTTTTTGAATTTATCGCGATGAAACTTTGCACTCGATACTTATTATTCAGAACATCACATTGGTACGGCTGAATCGGATCACTATACTTATAGGCCATACAACTCGAAGTCGGTTTTGGCCTATATCCCGTATTTTAATCAATCGCGATGAAACTTTGCACGATTTTTATTCAAAGAGACATCACATTGGTTGGAGCCGGCCGGATTGGATCTATATCTTATAGCTGCTATACAACTGGCAATGAATTAAATATTCTTAGAACAAAAAAAAATGTTACGCGACAAAACGATTTTGTACAGCTTATGAAATTTCAGTGGTGCAGTTGGCAGAGTGAAAATTGCCTATAGGTTCGAAAAGAGTATAAAATCTTCGGCACGCCGAAGATAATCCTTCCGCACTTGTTTTTTTTTTTTTGTTCTAAAAATATTTAGTTTATTGCAGTTGTATAGCAGCTATAAGATATAGTGATCTGATCCGGCCGGCTTCCAACCAATGTGATGTCTCTTTGAATAATAAGTATCAGTGCAAAGTTTCATCGCGATAGATTAAAAATCATGGGATATATGGCCAAAACCGACTTCGAGTTGTATGGCAGATATAAGATATAGTGATCCGATCCAGCCGGCTCCAACCAATGTGATGTGTCTTTGAATAATAAGTATCAGTGCAAAGTTTCATCGCGATAGATTAAAAAACATGGGATATATATCCAAAACCGACTTCGAGTTGTATGGCAGCTATAAGATATAGTGGTCCGATCCGGCCGGCTCCGACCAATGTGCTGTCCCCTGGAATAATAAGTGTCTGTGCAAAGTTTTATCGCGATAGCTCAAAAACTGAGGGACTAGTTTGCATACATACAGACAGACAGACAGACAGACAGACAGACAGACAGACAGACAGACAGACAGACAGACAGACAGACGGACATGGCTAGATCAATTTGTATTATCATTCTAAGCATACTGGCAGTAACTTTTGGTGGTCTCCGACGCTTCCTTCTATGCGTTACAAACTTCAGGACAAACTTAATATACTATTTTCTTCGAAAAGAGTATAACAACAGCAACAGCAATAGCAATAGTAACGGTAACAGCGCGTGTGGCAATGCGTGTTAAATAAACATTAATGGCAACAGCAACAGCAGCAGCAGCAACAACAACAACACCAGCAGCAGCAGCAGAAACAGCACATTGCAATTTTTGGTTTCCCCTTATGCCATTGCAAATCGCCAAAAAGGGGCATACCGAATGAGCGCGCATGTTTGTAACAGGCATAAGAGCTGAATTTCTTTGTATTATATGAGTCCATTTTTCAGCTGTTAATCTTAAGTTTAGTGAATGTTACGATTTCGATCAAGTAAATATTAATTTTAGTAACATTTTTGTTTTTGATGTGCATAATGACTCGAAAAGCAATCAGAACTCAAAGTTATTTAAGTATCCATCCACATTTCAAAGTGTGAATAAGAGAAAATATGTGAGTGCAGTTTTTGGCGTTAGTAAATAATAATAAATAAATCATTTTTATCTTTTGCTTTGAAATTTTAATTTGATACTAAGAAATGTACGTTCTGAAATGATAGCCACCGAGTGTTCACTGTACAAATTGTTGTTAATTCGCTGCTGGTCACAGGGTAGCTGCTAGTCGAGCACTCTCGCCAAGAGCACACCTACTTGTTTCTTATGCATGCATACGTACATATGTACGTTTTTACAGTTTTTTTTTCGTTTGTTTGTGCGAACAGCTGAGAAATGGTTTCAATTTCGCTTTTCAATTGCGCGGCATTTAATGAGACCGAAAGTGATAATGAGAGCAGCAGGCAACAATAACAATAACAATCAATAACGGCTAGGAGCTGCGAACAGTCAGCAAACATACAACATGCATACATAAATACATATGTACATATGTATATGTACATACATATTATACTATAATTAACGGTGCAACAATAACACATTAATAGTAACAAGAGCGCGCGACATTAACATTTAATTGCAAGCATTTAGTCAGCATTTAACTTTGCATAAAACAAATGGCAGCGCACCACTAACAACAACAACAACAACAACGACGACAATGAACGGCACTCGAGGCACACTTACACACACACACACACACACTCGCTCTCTCGACAGCCATGCATCTCTCAGTGTTTTCTATGCTGCAGTCCCACGCGATCTGTTGCTCTCTCGCTCTGGCACGCTGATTTCAACTTTGCGCTGTTCACCTAACATAAGCATTAACATAAACGTTAACAGTTTGCAGTTTGCTTCCATCTCGCTCGCACTCGCCGGCATTGCCCTTTTTGCAATGCCTGAAATTCACTTTCGATTTGTATTGTCTGCCTTTGTTAATAGCAAATATTATTTATACATACATACATACATACATACATATATTTGTTATAATTTGCGTGCAGGTGCTAGTATTGTTTTGATTATTGCCATTATTATTGTTATGTTGTGTTAATGGATTTAATTGGCTCACTGCTTTGACATGTCAAGGTGAATAGGCGCTAAACACAACACACACACACACATGTATAGACTGTATGTATATGTATGTACATATGTATGTTTATTCACAACTCATAGCCTAACATTTGTCCGTCATTGTTGCTGATAAACAACGATTATTGTGTTTAGTATCGCAAAACAATTAAAAATGCGCGCGCCTTTTTTTGCCATTTATTTTGTTCGGTTTTGTTTAAACTTTGCACCACCCGCAATAACAAACGTGAGACACTGTTAAGCAAATGCCGTTAGCATGATTCAGTTTACAGTTTTTCGGCGAAACAACTTCAGCTATAACTGTTTCGAGGGGTGGTTGGGGCGCAAAGGGCAGACAACAGGCAAATATAAAATAAGCTAAACGTCATCGAGGTTATGTACATACATACATACATACACACACACACACACACATACACACATACATACATACATAGATTCAACAAGTTAAATAACTGTCGGGCCTCCGATTTTCATACTATATAGGGTATTGCATGTGTGTCTTATGAGCTCCTTGAAATAGCGTGTTTCCTTTTGAGTATGGGCAAATTCATGCGAGTGAAACTGAAACCCTAAATGGCACTGGTAATTGATTGAAATAAGTAATTTGGCATTTGTTGACAGATGTTTTAAACACATACTTCTATATGCCAATAAAATGCACTTTTTAGATCAAAATTTATGTGATTTAAGCTATTTTGGAAATTTTTTCTCAGTTTTTCACACATTTTTTGGCATTTAAGAAATCAAAGGAAGAAAAGTCGGTTTTTTTTTTCTTAGAGATTTAATAATTTGCTCCAAACTTTTATTTTTGAATATTAGTGAGTTGAAAAAAATTCGATTCGAACATATTTGGTAGCTATCTTAAAATCAAAATGAATAAATTTGCATATTTGAAATAATGTATTGTGCTTTATCAATAATAATCAATCATTTGATATTAATTTAAAAAACTTTTAATTTTATTTTCTGTATACGACGGTTTCGACTTAACAATAAACTAAATAAATAAATGCAAATTATGCGAAATAGTTGGAATAGTACGTCTCAAATGCATTTCAAAGATATTCAAAAATGATCACGAAGCAAGAAGAATGTTTTTTATTCAAGTAATGAAAGTAAGCCAGTAAGCAGATACATATCTTAGCCAGCTTTATTCGATCGCTTCAAGGACAACTTGCGATACATCAATTGCCAGAGACGTGACTAAGTTGAGGTGTCTATTAACTTAGATATGTTAGCTATATATGTATATAATATACATATATGTAATCAGTCATACTATATCTTGAGAAACAGCTTGGTATCATTCAGTACTCCGTCAATGTCAATATAGTAGTACGGTAGCTAAGCTCATTAGAAACCAATTGACTCTGCAGGATAAACGACACCAGACTGTCCGACTGACTGACTCAATGCTCGATGCTCGATGCCCGATCCTCGATCCTTGCCGAGTCTGGCCATCATTTGTGCATTGTTTGTCAGCAAACAGGACGATTAGGACACGCGACGGGCAGGTAGACACGGAGTAAATCTCTTTTTTATGGCCATTGTCTGATGCCATTTTTGAGGTTATAAACGCCGTTTACCGCTAGTTCCACTTCCAGTTGCGATTCTTTTGTCAACTGATAAGCGACAGCTAAATAAGAACCATAACTTAAGCCTCAACACGCTGCGCTATCAGCAGTCGTATCTGTAGCTATTTCGGGGGGCTTTTCCCGGCTGCCCATAGCTAATTTCGTCAACTGATCATTGCGCCAAATCAGACATCATGTGCCCATACATCATGTTTAAGTTGTCGCCAGGCCGTGCAGATATTATGCATCATCATCATGGTGAATGCGTTTCCTTTCCTTTCGTTTCTAATCGTATGCGTGTGTGTGTGTGCGAGAGTTAGTACACCAATGGCCAGACAAATAGCGCAATTCAATTAATATAAACATAAGGCGTATTACGGTCCAAACTGCAGCAAAAAGCTTATATGTTTGATGTTTGAAAAGAAATTTATTCAACATTTGGAAAATGTTTGAAATCAGAGAATTTATCATAGTTATTTCAAAACTATTGCGAATAAATAGCAATATTGGCACATTTAGCATATTTGCAAGAAACGAATGAAAACTATAGGATTATTTTTGAATATTTTATTTTACTCTAAAATAAGCGCAGAATTAAAGTTTTTTCATAACTTATAATATAAATATGTCTTAAAATTGTTATGTAAAATCAATTTTATTTGATAAAACTCAAGCATAATCATTTTGTATCCATTTTATACAATTTGAAAACAGTTTTAAATGTTGGAAATGGAAAAAATACTCAAAAAAATATAAAAGTCATTTCTGCACTTTTGGATTTTTTGTGATTGAAAATCACGTTTTAAAAGATCCTTAATTTTATTTGAATCAAACGAAACTGAAAATAAAAGTATACATAAACAAGTAAGAGTGCTCTAGTCAGGAGTGCCCGACTAGGAGATACCCTGAACCCAGTCCTTACTAATCTATCTAATCATGTAATGGAAAGTAAAATCTTAAATAACTTCTGTGTTTATTGTCCGATCTTTGTGTAATTTTAGGACATAACATTGGCTATAAAATGTGTGACCAAACCAAATTGCAAGGTCATAACTTCTAAAATGCGGTAGCTTTTGGGGGGATTGGGGGGTGGTATCCAAAAAGTGAAATATTTGTAATATGTGTATGATATTCGAGATTATACATGCTCAATTTGGTGCCTCTAGCTCTAATAACTTTCAAGTTATGGCCAAAAAACACTGGTCTGAAGTCGAAATTTATCGATAACTTTTAAACGGGACGAGTTATAGATAAAATGAAATAAACTTGATCTGTCCCGGGATTAGGAGAACTTATAATCCTAATATGAAGTCTCTAGCTCTTATAGTCTCTGATATCTGCGTGTTCATACAGACAGACAGACGGACAGACGGACAGACAGACGGACATGGCTAGATCGACTCGGCTGTTGATACTGATCAAGAATATATATACTTTATATGATCGGAGATGCTTCCTTATGCCTGTTACGTACTTTCGCACTAAGCCATAATACCCTTTTTACCCATTTTGAATGGGTTCCGGGTATACAAATAGTATATAAACTAAACTACATTTCCAACAAAAATTGCCTGCGTTTTTTTCGCATAATTGTTGCGTAATTCATAATTTGTGCTATTTGTGTGACCCTTGCTGTATATGTATCTCAAACTGTAGACTGTATCTGTATCTGCGCATGAATCAGTCGACAAGTACACACACTGGAGTGTGTGTGTGTGTGTGTGCGTGTGTGCGTTGTGTTCTGTGTTCAGTTTCGACGCATTCATCGTCATCAGTAAGGTTTATTGAATATCGAGCGCCCCAACGCGCCCAGCTCATAAACGATAAGCAGCTGTATATATATATATATATACATATATATATACATATGTGTGTGTGTGTGTGTGTGTTGCAGATAGTCGTAGGAGCTGTGGAGTGTTTGGCTTCAGCTTTCGGCTTCGCTAGAAATCATTGTCGCATTAAGTCTACAAACCGTTTCAGTTAACTCGATTGTGCTTTCGCATTATCTTCGATCTTTCCCATTTCTAAAACTGTATCGAACAGCTCTCTCTCTCTCTCTCTCTCTCTCTATCTGTATGTCTGTGTGTCTCAGTCTTGCACCCTATCGCTCATTTGTGGCATCTAATAACTGCGTAAACAAAGGTGTGTGTGTGTGTGTGTGTGTGTGTGTGTGTGCAGGAGGGGGTGGTTGGGTGGGGGCAGGAGTGTGATCTAGGGGATAGTTGTGCAATTAGGCATTGATCATAATGATAAGAATAATAATATTGATAGAGTAAAAGACTTGAATTTATGGTTTATCGAATGTTTTCATTTTGGATTGTTCTATTTTTCAGCTCTAGAAGGTCAAGGTATTATTATAAATTTAAAATTTGTTTTTATACATTTTTGTATATTTATGTACATTTTTAAAGATTTGGACAAAAAAAAAAGCATTTTTTAGCATTCAAGTTTTAGTAAAATTTTTGCACAAAATAAAATAAAAAACTATTTTTTAGCATGTCATAATATATAAAATAAATATTATGAAATAAAATGAAAAAATATGTATATAAATAATATCTATGTATATATATATATATATGTCAATTGTTAATTGTTTTACTTTTGATTTTGATTATACACTTAAGCCATAACATTTTTATACCCTGAACCCATTAAAAATGGGTAAAAAGGGTATTATGGTTTTGTGCAAATGTATGTAACAGGCATAAGGAAGCATCTCCGACCATATAAAGTATATATATTATTGATCAGTATCAACAGCCGAGTCGATCTAGCCATGTCCGTCTGTCTGTCCGTCTGTCCGTCTGTCCGTCTGACCGTCTGTCCGTCTGTCCGTCTGTCTGTCTGTATGAACACACAGATATCAGAGACTACAAGAGCTAGAGACTTCATATTTGGAACATAAGTTCTCCTAATCCCGGGACAGATCAAGTTTATTAAAATTTATCGATAGCTCGTCCCGTTCAAAAGTTATCGATAAATTTCGATTTCAGACCAGCGTTTTTTGGATATAACTTACAAGGTATAAGAGCTAGAGGCCCCTAATTTGACATGTATAATCTCGAATAGCATACACATGTAACAAATATTTCACTTTTTGGATACCACCCCCCAAACCCCCAAAAGTTAAAAAAACCCATTTTTGAAGGTACGACCTTGCAATTTGGTTTGGTAACACATATTATCGACAATTGCTTGCCCCAAAAATTTCAATATGATCGGACAATAAACACAGAAGTTATTTAAGATTTAACTTTCCATTGTGTGGGGCTCAGCGAAAGAGCAAGCTAACTGCTTAAACCGCTGGCACTGCTTGTACTGCTTGTACTGCAGCATGTGTGAGTTTAGAGTAGTACGAATGAGTGTAAGGACTGGGTTCAGGGTATCTCGTAGTCGGGCACTCCCGACTAGAGCACTCTTACTTGTTGTTTTTATGAATCATCTATTTTACAGCTGCCTACTTTTAGCTACGATTTTATACCCTGAACCCATTAAAAATGGGTAAAAAGGGTATAATGAAGTTGTGCAAAAGTATGTAACAGGCATAAGGAAGCATCTCCGACCATATAAAGTATATATATTATTGATCAGTAGCAACAGCCGAGTCGATCTAGCCATGTCCGTCTGTCTGTCCGTCTGTCCGTCTGTCCGTCTGACCGTCTGTCCGTCTGTCCGTCTGTCTGTCTGTATGAACACACAGATATCAGAGACTAAAAGAGCTAGAGACTTCATATTTGGAACATAAGTTCTCCTAATCCCGGGACAGATCAAGTTTATTTCATTTTATCGATAACTCGTACCGTTTAAAAGTTATCGATAAATTTCGATTTCAGACTACAGTTTTTGGGACATAACTTCAAAGTTATAAGAGCTATAGGCCCCAAATTTGGCATGTATAATCTCGAATAGCATACACATGAACAAATTTTTCACTTTTTGGATACCACCCCCAAAACCCCCCAAAAGTTAAAAAAACGCATTTTTGAAGGTACGACCTGGCAATTTGGTTTGGTCACACATATTATTGACAATTGTTTGCCCCAAAAATTTCAATAAGATCGGACGATAAACACAGAAGTTATTTAAGATTTAACTTTCCATTATGTGGGGCTCAGCAAAAAGCAAGCTAACTGCTTAGACCGCTTGCACTGCTTGTACTGCTTGTACTGCAGCATGTGTGTGTTTAGATTAATATGAATGATTGTAAGGACTGGGTTCAGGGTATCTCGTAGTCGGGCACTCCCGACTAGAGCACTCTTACTTGTTTTTCATATTCTTGCGACTTTTCGATCATAACCAATATATATTTGCTTACTAAATAAAAAAAAAAAAAAAAAAAAAAAAAAAAAAAAAAAAAAAAAAAAAAAAAAAAAAAAAAAAAAAAAAAAAAAAAAAAAAAAAAAAAAAAAAAAAAAAAAAAATAGTAAGCAAATCTATATTGGTAATGATCGAAAAATCGCAAGAATATAAAAAAAAATCGTAGCTAAAAGTAGGCAGCTGTAAAATAGATGATTCATAAAAACAAAAATGTTATGGCTTAAGTGTATAATCAAAATTAAAAGTAAAATATAATTTTAACAATTGACATATGTACATATGTATATACATAGATATTATTTATATACATATTTTTTAATTTTATTTCATTATATTTATTTTATATATTATGACTTGCTAAAAAATAGTTTTTTATTTTATTTTGTGCAAAAATTTTACTAAAACTTGAATGCTAAAAATGCTTTTTTTTTTGTCCAAATATTTAAAAATGTACATACATATACAAAAATATAAAAAAACAAATTTTAAATTTATAATAATACCTTGACCTTCTAAAGCTGAAAAATAGAACAATCCAAAATGAAAAACTTCGATAAACCATAAATTCAAGTCTTTTACTCTATCAATATTATTATTCTTATCATTATGATCAATGCCTAATTGCACAACTATCCCCTAGATCACACTTCTGCACACACACACACACACACACACACACACACACACACACACACACACACACACACACACACCTTTGTTTACGCAGTTATTAGATGCCACAAATGAGCGATAGGGTGCAAGACTCAGACACACAGACATACAGATAGAGAGAGAGAGAGACTGAGAGAGAGAGAGAGAGCTGTTCGATACAGTTTTAGAAATGGGAAAGATCTAAGATAATGCGAAAGCACAATCGAGTTAACTGAAACGGTTTGTAGACTTAATGCGACAATGATTTCTAGCGAAGCCGAAAGCTGAAGCCAAACACTCCACAGCTCCTACGACTATCTGCAACACACACACACACACACACACATATGTATATATATATGTATATATATATATATATACAGCTGCTTATCGTTTATGAGCTGGGCGCGTTGGGGCGCTCGATATTCAATAAACCTTACTGATGACGATGAATGCGTCGAAACTAAACACAGAACACAACGCACACACACACACACACACACACACACACACACACACACACACACACACACACACACACACGCACACACACAAGTGTGTGTACTTGTCGACTGATTCATGCGCAGATACAGATACAGTCTACAGTTTGAGATACATATACAGCAAGGGTCACACAAATAGCACAAATTATGAATTACGCAACAATTATGCGAAAAAAACGCAGGCAATTTTTGTTGGAAATGTAGTTTAGTTTATATACTATTTGTATACCCGGAACCCATTCAAAATGGGTAAAAAGGGTATTATGGCTTAGTGCGAAAGTACGTAACAGGCATAAGGAAGCATCTCCGATCATATAAAGTATATATATTCTTGATCAGTATCAACAGCCGAGTCGATCTAGCCATGTCCGTCTGTCTGTCTGTCTGTCTGTATAAACACGCAGATATCAGAGACTATGCTAGAGACTTTACATTAGATTATAAGTTCTCGTAGTCCCGGGACAGTACAAGTTTATTTCATTTTATCGATAAGTCGTCCCGCACTAAAGCTATCGATAAATTTCGATTTGAGACCAGTGTTTTTTGGCCATAACTTGAAAGTTATTAGAGCTAGAGGCCCCAAATTGAGCATGTATAATCTCGAATATCATACACATATTACAAATATTTCACTTTTTGGATACCACCCCCCAATCCCCCCAAAAGCTTCCGCATTTTTAGAAGTTATGACCTTGCAATTTGGCTTGGTCACACATTTTATAGCCAATGTTGCGTCCTAAAATTTCAGAAAGATCGGACAATAACACATGACGTTATTTAAGATTTTACTTCCATTACATGTGTGTATGCACTGGGTCTGCCTTGTCAAGCACTCCTGACTACAATTTTACTTGTTTATGTATTAAATTTCTTTATACAGTTTCGTTTTTTTGATCAAAATAAAATTGCGATAAAACTCGATTTTTCAATCACAAAAATCCAAAGTGTATATTTTTTGAGTATTTTTCCAACATTTAAAATTGTTTCAAATCAGAAACGGCAAAATGATTATTCTTGAGTTTTATGAAATAAAATTGATTTTACATAACAATTTTAAGACATTTTTATATTATAAGTTATGAAAAAACTTTAATTCTGCGCTTGAAAAATACAACTTATTTTAGAGTAAAATAAAATATTCACAAATAATCCTATAGTTTTCATTCGTTTCTTGCAAATATGCTAAATGTGCCAATATTGCTATTTATTCGCAATAGTTTTGAAATAACTATGATAAATTCGCTTATTTTAAACATTTTCCAAATGCTGAATAAATTTCTTTTCAAACATCAAACATATAAGCTTTTTGCTGCAGTTTGGACCGTAATACGCCTTATGTTTATATTAATTGAATTGCGCTATTTGTCTGGCCATTGGTGTACTAACTCTCGCACACACACACACGCATACGATTAGAAACGAAAGGAAAGGAAACGCATTCACCATGATGATGATGCATAATATCTGCACGGCCTGGCGACAACTTAAACATGATGTATGGGCACATGATGTCTGATTTGGCGCAATGATCAGTTGACGAAATTAGCTATGGGCAGCCGGGAAAAGCCCCCCGAAATAGCTACAGATACGACTGCTGATAGCGCAGCGTGTTGAGGCTTAAGTTATGGTTCTTATTTAGCTGTCGCTTATCAATTGACAAGAGAAACGCAACTGGAAGTGGAACTAGCGGTAAACGGCGTTTATAACCTCAAAAATGGCATCAGACAATGGCCATAAAAAGAGACTGCGTGTTCTTGGCACGTTGTTTGCTGACAAACAATGCTGCAATTAAAGGACCGAGGATCGGGCAGCACGAGCATTGAGTCAGTCAGTCGGACAGTCGGGTCGTCCCGCAGACTGGTTTCTAATGAGCTACCGTACATTTCATATTGACATTGACGAATGATACTGCTACTCAAGATATAGTATGACTGATTGTATATATGTATATTATATATATATATAGCTAACATATCTAAAAGAAATTGTGACGTTCCGATGTATCAGTAAGTTGTCCTGAGACGACATCGCGGCTAAGATTAGGTATTCGCCGCCAATTTCATTACTTGAATACAAAACTTACTTTGAAAGCTTCTGATCACTTTTTGAATATCTTGGTATTTGAGACGTACTGTACTATTTTTATACATTTCTTTTCGAAGAAAATGGGGTACGTTAAGCTTGTCCTGAGCTTGCAACGTATAGAAGGAGTGTCAATACAATTGCCAGTATGTTAGAATGACAATACAAATTGATCTAGCTCACGGGTCAACTCGTCTGTCTGTTCGGTCTGTCTGTACGGTACGTACTATCGCGATGGGTCTCTTGCACAGACACCCCATATTCCAGGGGACATTGTCGGATGTGGGCCGGATCGGAATACTATTGCCAAGGGTATTACATGTTTTGTCTATCGCGATGAGCTTGCACTGATACTTATTATTTAAAGAGACCGGATCGGACACAGAATTTTATAGCTGCTATAACTGGTATCGAATTAAATTTTAAACAAAAAAGGCTACGTGACAAAAAACGATTTTTACAGCTTATGAAATTTCAGTGGTGCAGTTATGTGAGTGAAAATTGCCTAAAATCGAAAGAGTATAAATTTGAAAATTCCCCACTTGTATTTATTTATTTTATTGTTAAGTAGAAACAGAATACAGAAAATAAAATTAAAAGTTTTTTAAATTAATATCAAATGATTGATTATTATTGATAAAGCACAATACATTATTTCAAATATGCAAATTTATTCATTTTGATTTTAAGATAGCTACCAAATATTTTCGGATCGAATTTTTTTCAACTCACTAATATTCAAAAATAAAAATTTTAAGCGAATTATTAAATCTCTAAGAAAAAAAACTAATATTCAAAAATAAAAATTTTAAGCGAATTATTAAATCTCTAAGAAAAGAAAAAAAAAATCTTAAATGCCAAAAAATGTGTGAAAAACTGAGAAAAAATGTTCAAAATAGCTTAAATCACATAAATGTTGATCTAAAAAGTGCATTTTATTGGCATATAGAAGTATGTGTTTAAAACATCTGTCAGCAAATGCCAAATTACTTATTTCAATCAATTACCAGTCCCATTTAGGGTTTCAGTTTCACTCGCATGAATTTGCCCATACTCAAAAGGAAACACGCTATTTCAAGGAGCTTATAAGACACACATGCAATACCCTATATAGTATGAAAATCGGAGGCCCGACAGTTATTTAGCTTGTTGAATCTATGTATGTATGTATGTGTGTGTGTATGTATGTGTATGTACACACATACATACACACACACATACATACATACATAGATTCAACAAGCTAAATAACTGTCGGGCCTCCGATTTTCATACTATATAGGGTATTGCATGTGTGTCTTATAAGCTCCTTGAAATAGCGTGTTTCCTTTTGAGTATGGGCAAATTCATGCGAGTGAAACTGAAACCCTAAATGGGACTGGTAATTGATTGAAATAAGTAATTTGGCATTTGCTGACAGATGTTTTAAACACATACTTCTATATGCCAATAAAATGCACTTTTTAGATCAACATTTATGTGATTTAAGCTATTTTGAACATTTTTTCTCAGTTTTTCACACATTTTTTGGCATTTAAGATTTTTTTTTTCTTTTCTTAGAGATTTAATAATTCGCTTAAAATTTTTATTTTTGAATATTAGTTTTTTTTCTTAGAGATTTAATAATTCGCTTAAAATTTTTATTTTTGAATATTAGTGAGTTGAAAAAAATTCGATCCGAAAATATTTGGTAGCTATCTTAAAATCAAAATGAATAAATTTGCATATTTGAAATAATGTATTGTGCTTTATCAATAATAATCAATCATTTGATATTAATTTAAAAAACTTTTAATTTTATTTTCTGTATTCTGTTTCTACTTAACAATAAAATAAATAAATACAAGTGGGGAAGGATTATCTTCGGCGTGCCGAAGATTTTATACTCTTTTCGAACCTATAGGCAATTTTCACTCTGCCAACTGCACCACTGAAATTTCATAAGCTGTACAAAATCGTTTTGTCGCGTAACATTTTTTTTGTTTTGTTCTAAGAATATTTAATTCATTGCCAGTTGTATAGCAGCTATAAGATATAGTGATCCGATCCGGCCGGCTCCAACCAAGGTGATGTCTCTTTAAATAATAAGTATCGGTGCAAAGTTTCATCGCGATAGATTAAAAAACATGGGATATATGGCCAAAACCGATTTCGAGTTGTATGGCAGCTATAAGATATAGTATTCCGATCCGGCCAGCTCCGACCAATGTGCTGTCCCCTGGAATAATAAGTGTCTGTGCAAAGTTTTATCGCGATAGCTCAAAAACTGAGGGACTAGTTTGCATACATACAGACAGACAGACAGACAGACAGACAGACAGACAGACAGACGGACATGGCTAGATCAATTTGTATTGTCATTCTAAGCATACTGGCAGTAGCTTTTGGGGGTCTCCGACGCTTCCTTCTATGCGTTACAAACTTCAGGACAAACTTAATATACTATTTTCTTCGAAAAGAGTATAAAAATAGTACGAATTAGTACGTCTCAAATGCATTTCATAGATATTCAAAAATGATCAAGAAGCAAGAAGTAAGTTTTGTATTCAAGTAATGAAAGTAATGAAAGTAAGCAGATACATATCTTAGCCACCTTTATTCGATCGTCTCAAGGACAACTTGCGATACATCAATTGCCAGAGACGTGACTAAGTTGAGGTGTCTATTAGCTTAGATATGTTAGCTATATATATATATAATATACATATATGTAATCAGTCATACTATATCTTGAGAAACAGCTTGGTATCATTCAGTGCTCCGTCAATGTCAATATAGTAGTACGGTAGCTAAGCTCATTAGAAACCAATTGACTCTGCAGGATAAACGACACCAGACTGCCCGACTGCCCGACTGTCCGACTGACTGACTCAATGCTCGATGCTCGATGCCCGATCCTCGATCCTTGCCGAGTCTGGCCATCATTTGTGCATTGTTTGTCAGCAAACAGGACGATTAGGACACGCGACGGGCAGGTAGACACGGAGTAAATCTCTTTTTTATGGCCATTGTCTGATGCCATTTTTGAGGTTATAAACGCCGTTTACCGCTAGTTCCACTTCCAGTTGCGTTTCTCTTGTCAATTGATAAGCGACAGCTAAATAAGAACCATAACTTAAGCCTCAACACGCTGCGCTATCAGCAGTCGTATCTGTAGCTATTTCGGGGGGCTTTTCCCGGCTGCCCATAGCTAATTTCGTCAACTGATCATTGCGCCAAATCAGACATCATGTGCCCATACATCATGTTTAAGTTGTCGCCAGGCCGTGCAGATATTATGCATCATCATCATGGTGAATGCGTTTCCTTTCGTTTCGTTTCGTTTCTAATCGTATGCGTGTGTGTGTGTGCGAGAGTTAGTACACCAATGGCCAGACAAATAGCGCAATTCAATTAATAATTCCTATAAAAAGCGTATTACGGTCCAAACTGCAGCAAAAAGCTTATATGTTTGATGTTTGAAAAGAAATTTATTCAGCATTTGGAAAATGTTTAAAATAAGCGAATTTATCATAGTTATTTCAAAACTATTGCGAATAAATAGCAATATTGGCACATTTAGCATATTTGCAAGAAACGAATGAAAACTATAGGATTATTTGTGAATATTTTATTTTACTCTAAAATAAGTTGTATTTTTCAAGCGCAGAATTAAAGTTTTTTCATAACTTATAATATAAAAATGTCTTAAAATTGTTATGTAAAATCAATTTTATTTCATAAAACTCAAGAATAATCATTTTGTATGCATTTTATACAATTTGAAAACAGTTTTAAATGTTGGAAATGGAAAAAATACTCAAAAAAATATAAAAGTCATTTCTGCACTTTTGGATTTTTTGTGATTGAAAATCGAGTTTTAAAAGATCCTTAATTTTATTTGAATCAAACGAAACTGTATATAAAAGTATACATAAACAAGTAAGAGTGCTCTAGTCAGGAGTGCCCGACTAGGAGATACCCTGAACCCAGTCCTTACTAATCTATCAGTGTGCATACACACATGTAATGGAAAGTAAAATCTTAAATAACGTCTGTGTTTATTGTCCGATCTTTCTGAAATTTTAGGACATAACATTGGCTATAAAATGTGTGACCAAACCAAATTGCAAGGTCATAACTTCTAAAATGCGGAAGCTTTTGGGGGGATTGGGGGGTGGTATCCAAAAAGTGAAATATTTGTAATATGTGTATGATATTCGAGATTATACATGCTCAATTTGGGGCCTCTAGCTCTAATAACTTTCAAGTTATGGCCAAAAAACACTGGTCTCAAGTCGAAATTTATCGATAGCTTTAGTGCGGGACGACTTATCGATAAAATGAAATAAACTTGTACTGTCCCGGGACTACGAGAACTTATAATCCTAATATGAAGTCTCTAGCTTTTATAGTCTCTGATATCTGCGTGTTTATACAGACAGACAGACAGACAGACGGACATGGCTAGATCGACTCGGCTGTTGATACTGATCAAGAATATATATACTTTATATGATCGGAGATGCTTCCTTATGCCTGTTACGTACTTTCGCACTAAGCCATAATACCCTTTTTACCCATTTTGAATGGGTTCCGGGTATACAAATAGTATATAAACTAAACTACATTTCCAACAAAAATTGCCTGCTTTTTTTCGCATAATTGTTGCGTAATTCATAATTTGTGCTATTTGTGTGACCCTTGCTGTATATGTATCTCAAACTGTAGACTGTATCTGTATCTGCGCATGAATCAGTCGACAAGTACACACACTTGTGTGTGTGCGTGTGTGTGTGTGTGTGTGTGTGTGTGTGTGTGTGTGTGTGTGTGTGTGTGTGTGTGTGTGTGTCGTTGTGTTCTGTGTTTAGTTTCGACGCATTCATCGTCATCAGTAAGGTTTATTGAATATCGAGCGCCCCAACGCGCCCAGCTCATAAACGATAAGCAGCTGTATATATATATATATATACATATATATATACATATGTGTGTGTGTGTGTGTGTGTGTTGCAGATAGTCGTAGGAGCTGTGGAGTGTTTGGCTTCAGCTTTCGGCTTCGCTAGAAATCATTGTCGCATTAAGTCTACAAACCGTTTCAGTTAACTCGATTGTGCTTTCGCATTATCTTAGATCTTTCCCATTTCTAAAACTGTATCGAACAGCTCTCTCTCTCTCTCTCAGTCTCTCTCTCTCTCTATCTGTATGTCTGTGTGTCTGAGTCTTGCACCCTATCGCTCATTTGTGGCATCTAATAACTGCGTAAACAAAGGTGTGTGTGTGTGTGTGTGTGTGTGTGTGTGTGTGTGTGTGTGTGTGTGTGTGTGTGTGGGCAGGAGTGTGATCTAGGGGATAGTTGTGCAATTAGGCATTGATCATAATGATAAGAATAATAATATTGATAGAGTAAAAGACTTGAATTTATGGTTTATCGAAGTTTTTCATTTTGGATTGTTCTATTTTTCAGCTTTAGAAGGTCAAGGTATTATTATAAATTTAAAATTTGTTTTTTTATATTTTTGTATATGTATGTACATTTTTAAATATTTGGACAAAAAAAAAAGCATTTTTAGCATTCAAGTTTTAGTAAAATTTTTGCACAAAATAAAATAAAAAACTATTTTTTAGCAAGTCATAATATATAAAATAAATATAATGAAATAAAATTAAAAAATATGTATATAAATAATATCTATGTATATACATATGTACATATGTCAATTGTTAAAATTATATTTTACTTTTAATTTTGATTATACACTTAAGCCATAACATTTTTGTTTTTATGAATCATCTATTTTACAGCTGCCTACTTTTAGCTACGATTTTTTTTTATATTCTTGCGATTTTTCGATCATTACCAATATAGATTTGCTTACTAAAACTTTGCAATTTTGCATGCATTTGAAATCATTGAATTCTTTAGTTTTCTACTTGTTTTTGTGGCTGATTAAGAGCTTGCTTTTCACACAGCTGCAAATGCAGATACCGCTTTATACATATATATATATGTATGTGTACATATGTATATATATGTATGCATATATATATACAACATCGGGTATCATATCTCATTTATCATGCATAAAAGTGTAGACGAGATTTATCACACGGCATCCGAATCGGATACGATTGTCTGAGAATGCTGCTGCCTGCCAGTACCAAAAGTAAGCCTCGCCCCCCCAACCCCAAACCCCAACCCCACAACCGCCCCTTTCGGCCCCCTTCACAGCAAGCTCAAGTCTTTGCCAAAAAGTAACTACAACAAGAAAATAAAGAGAAGAGCAAAAAACGAAACACAGAAACACTTGCTCATTAGGTTTTCGGTTGTCAGCGAGTCAGTTTTCAGTCTCCAGTCTCCAGTCTGCAGTCTCCAGTCTCCAGTCTCCGGTCTCCGGTCTCCATCTTCACGCCATCTCCGCTGTCATTGTCTCCATGTGTGTGCTGTTGTTGTTGCTGTTGCTTGTCGTTTTGTTGTTGATATTTACTCAAGTGTAATTGCAAATTGTAAATGCGACAACACAGATGCTCGTAATGATTGTGCCTCGCTGCTGGCTGCTCCAGCTCTGAGCGTGAGACTTCATCATCAACAGCAACAACAGCAACAACAGCAACAACAACAACAACAACAACAACAACAACAACAACAACAACAACTCGATCATCAGTCAGTCAGCTTCATGTGCCCAAAAAAAACGAGCGCTACGTGATCTTTTGTTTTTGGCAATGCCATTTGTTTGATCTATCTGCGTTAATGGCCTCCCGGGATATTCGATCTGGAGAGCAGAGTTCCGTTTTAGCTTGAGCACATTAGCTAATATCACAATCTTTTGTATCTTTGATTTGTTCAGCTTATTTGCCGCTTCTAGCTTTCATCGGCAAGTTTGAAATTCAACCTAGTTTATTGTATCGGAATCTTTTGGGATTATCGCTGCTTATTTAGCCAGCGATATGATAAGAAGTCTTCCTAGTGTTTTTTGTATCTGCATACTATCCATATCTCTCGCTATATGTCTCTATATATCTGTTGATTCTGAGCTGAGTGATATTTGTATCTGTATCTTCTAGCTAACCAAACTATAAATTATGATTATACTTAAAGTTTGTGTTTGTAAATTGTAAATTCGTTGCCAAAATGTATGTTTAATCTCTCTTTAGTTTGTGGCTCGACATTAAATACTGTTATTGCTATTATTTATAGCTGCATCTAGGCTTAACTGTATTTGTAGATCTCGTTAGCAGAGTTAAGTGTGTTTATACCCTGAACCCATTCAAAATGGGTAAAAATGGTATTATGGTTTTGTGCAAAAGTATGTAACAGGCATAAGGAAGCATCTCCGACCATATAAAGTATATATATTCTTGATCAGTATCAATAGCCGAGTCGATTTAGCCATGTCCGTCTGTCTGTCTGTCCGTCTGTCTGTCTGTATGAACACGCGGATATCAGAGACGACAAGAGCTAGAGACTTCATATTTGGAATATAAGCTCTCCTAATCCCGGGACAGATCAAGTTTATTTCATTTGATCGATAACTCGTCGCATTCAAAAGTAATCGATAAATTTCGATTTTAGTCTAACGTTTTTGGGACATAACTTCAAAGATATAAGAGCTAGAGACCCCAAATTTTGCATGCATAATCTCGAATAGCATACACATGTAACAAATATTTCACTTTTTGGATACCAGCCCCCAATCCCCCCCAAAAGTTGAAAAAACGCATTTTTGAAGGTACGACCCTGTAATTTGTTTTGGTCACACATATTATTGACAATTGTATGTCCCAAAAATTTCAGTAAGATCGGACAATAAACACAGAAGTTATTTGAGATTCAACTTTCCATTGTGTGGGGCTCAGCGAAAAGCAAGCTGTCTGCTTAAACCGCTAGCACTGCTTGTACTGCTTGTACTGCAGCATGTGTGTGTTTAGAGCAGTACGAATGATTGTAAGGACTGGGTTCAGGGTATCTCGTAGTCGGGCACTCCCGACTAGAGCACTCTTACTTGTTTCTTTTATCTGCAGTTTTTTGCCACACAAAATTTACCTTTAAGTTCGAAAATCACCCCAACATAAAAATCGGTTTTCCAATTTGAATACCATGAAATGATAAATTTGATAAAAATCGACTTTGAAAAAAGGTTTCTTTATCAAAATGTTGAGAAAAACAAAACTGATTTCTTTGTTTACAAAAAATATTTGCTTTTTTGTGTGTATATCTTTAGCTATATACATGTATATATATATAGATCCTTGCAGCATCAGCAGGTTGATTGAATCCGAAACTCTTGTATCTAGCTATATGCCGAAGGCAGTTTACTCTTATGTATGCACCTGTTGATGAAGCTGCCGGTATCTGTATCTCACAGATACTTTTACTTACATGGCGAAGGGGGCGGGGGGCGGGGGCCTTCTGCGATTGCGAATCGAACTGCGGGCAGAGAGTGTATCTGTGACTGTAGCTGTAACTGTAACTGTAACTGTAACTGTAAGTGTATCTTTGTATCTTTAGCTGTTGCCTGTATCTGCCTTGTGCTATTTGTATCTTTTATCTGAGAAAATAAACGGGCAAAGTTTTTCGTCGTTATTGTTTGAACGTTGATTGTCAACTGATCGGTATTTACCGCCATCCGAACATCATGGCACGTCTACACCTACCCCCAGCCCCCAACCCCCAACCCCCCCGCCCCCACCTCTTCACTTCAGTCGATCTCAGCTAGTCAGGCTGTCAATCTAGGGGGGGGAGGAGGGGGCATGGTTGTGGGGGCGGGCAGGGGTAAGTGAAGTTTTCAATTTCAGTCGCACACTGAGCTACACTTAAGCAAATAATCGTGTGTGTTAGCTTCACATGTTGCGCGTCTGTATCTGCATCTATAGCTGTATCTGTATCTGTATCTCTAGCTGTAGCTGTAGCTGTAGCTGTGCCTCAATGTGTAGCTGCGTATCTGTATCCGTATCTTTTGGTTACTTTTTCTTGTTTTCTTTAGACGCGTTGAATTTCTCTTTGGCTTTGTTATTGCGCTTGTATGCGTGTGTTTTTTTTGTATTTTGTTTGTATTTTTATTAGTTTTGTTTTGGTTTCTGTGCGCGGCAGTGTTCCCTTTCTTATTATCGATTATTGCATATTTTGCCACACTGACAACAACAACGACTATGTTGTAAAAAATACTTGTTTCTCTTTCTTACTTTTCACTTTTGTTTTGTCAGCGCCAACACAGACGGACAGATGGACGGATGGACGGACGGATGGATGGACCTGGGGCCTGATAAGAATATTTGCTAATAAGCATGGCAAACAATATACATATATATGTATGTATATGTATGTACATATGTATATTGGTCTCCCAGTTGGTCCCGGCGGTGTCTGTGCTCCGTGTTTGTCCACTCATCTGCTCATCACACACAACACAATCGCACACACACACCCACACACACACACACACACACACACACACACCCCATGAGATACACATAAGATACATGCGCAACATCTTTATGATTTCATTTGCTTGCTTAACCTCAAGACCTGAGCATATGTTTGTGATCTCATCAATCGATTCTCAAATGCATCGCAAATAAAGATCTAGCAATTGCTTACAGAACAGTCAACTTGGCTTGGAATCAGATTACATTGCGCAAAGTCTTCCAACTTGGTGAGGAAGTTTTGTTTATTTTTATTTTTGAAATTCATATTTTAGGTATTTAAAAATTTTTGATTGCTGCTAATTTACTCTGAACTTAATGTGGCTGTTACAATTACTAGTCGATTTTTTTACTGTTAAAAATCATGTGAAATCACCAAATGACTAAACAGTAAGAAAACTTTGTTTAGTTCTGTAATTAGGTTTTACAATTAGAATAAATATCCATTTGAAAAATGTTTCTGGGCTAGTCGATTTTTTATTGTCGAAAAGCATGTGAAATTCCCAAAGACTACACTGTAAGAAAAATTTGTTTAATTTAAGACAATTGATCTTGTACTTTTATGGTTTTAATTCAAAATTTCCAAAATGAAATCAAATTGAGCTAAACACATTTTAATATTCCGTTTAAGTTTGTACATTTAAAAATACTGTGTAGAAAAAACTGCTAAGACTTTAAACTGCTCGTGGTAATTTTTAAAACAATTGAAATTTGAAAACCAATTGTTTTGCATTATATAGATTATAATTATATTTTTCTAAAATTATTCGCACATACTTGCAAGCTATAAGTCTAACTTATAGCTTAGACCAAAGGCAGCGACAGTAAATGTTGTAACGGCATATTTGGAATATCGAGATGAAAACTATCGAGTGTGTTTACAGTGATTAACATGCAGTGAGTTTCGCAACTTTCAATACCAATCCAGTTCCAGTTCCAGTTCCAGTTCGAGCTCCATATCAAAGGAACCGCTCCAAATGGCTAACTGATAATGGATGTAGCTGGATGGTGGGGCAAATACGTCAAAGTATTTGCTCACAATGCTCGGTATCTTTTTTCACAACTTTGGGTGGGTGTTGGCCCCCACAGATCGTGTGTCATCGCGGCACGGCTCATTACCAGATACAGATACAGATACAGATACAGACACAGATACAGATAAAGTTATAGCCCCCAGCGACAGGTTGGCCATCAGAGTCGCAGCTGTGTCTTCCCCTCTGTCTTCTATCTTGCACCTTCCGTTTCATTTGGCTGTTTATCGTAACGTTCACTTTGCCATTCTGCGATTGAGCAATGACAACGGCAACAATAGCAACAACAACAACATGCATGGGTATATCGATCAAAACTGACCAATGATCGACTCCACACACACTCACACACACACAACCAGAGGAGGGCGGATAGGACTCATCGAGACAGATTTCGACAGCGCCAAAAGACCGAAGCAAACAACAAGAAAAGTGTATAAATAAAACAAAAGAACATTTATTTATTCGCATTCGCGAATATGAAATACCCTTGAAATCAAGTAATCCCCATTTGGTTGAGTAAAGAATTCAAATATCGAGCTATAGTAATCCGGTGCGACTACATGAAGCATATCAATCTTTATATACTATATATAAAAGGGCAATAAATCTCAATTTTTCATTGCAGTTTAATTTTTGGAAGTATTTGGTTTTTTATTCGATTGATATTCATTGGCAACTGCATACTGCATACTGTTCAAAATGTCAGAGAAATCAAGATCAATATGTTTTATGGGAAAATTTAATCGTAAATTAAAGTAGTATTTTTTGAATTTGTGTGTTTTCTAATTTTGTGGAAGTTCCGCCAACAAAGTCTGAGAATGTGCTGGATCAGCCGATTTGCCATATAAAACTATTATATTGTCGCATGCGAGATTGTCTTCAAATTACATTTTTCGATTTACCGATAAGCATTGCAAATGCGGAAAATACCGTTTATCGTAGTCACTAAACTGGACAGACAGACAGACAGACAGACAGACAGACATATCTAAATGGATCTTGTATAGTATTTCTACTTTGTAACTTCTCCGTTTCTTTCAGGCACACAACTTTGTTATACCTTTTCTTCTGATGTTCTGGGTATCGAAATTGTGTCGTAAAAAGAGAGCCGTCAATTTGGAATGCGTAGAAAATAATTATCAAGTGGCGAAACCGGACGGTGCAAACAAATAATGCCCATCCGCCGATAACTCACTCTGCTATCGATATCAACATCGACATCGAATGCTGCTGGGCAGTTGCCCGATAAGCGACATCCGAAATCGAAAATCTGACTAGGCTCCACAGGTGCGTCACCCAAAATGTAACGCAGGTCTGAAAGAGTTATGCTGATTAAATGCCAAATGAGCATGAGCTGTCTATAAAACCTAATCATTGATTAAACCTGGCACATATCTTGCGTTTATTAAGAATACAGCATATAGTATATTGCAACTGGATTGATATAGTTTTTATGTCCATAAGATGCATTGATTTTATTTTAGAAACTTTTTTTCGCAAATATTTTCTGTATTTTAGATCAAATTATTTAGATTGTATTTTTGTGTTGTTATTTGTATTTTTTTATTATTGTTTTGGCATTGATTTTTATTATGTTAATGTTTTTTCTTGCAATTTGCAATAGATATATTTTGTTATTTGTATATTTTGTATTATTTATTTATTTTATGACTTTTATCTCATTAACAATTTTTTTTTCTGAAATATCTGCCGCGTTTTAGTTGAAATTTCCCTTTAATTCGTATTTATTTTGATCATTTTATTTGTAAATTTATTTATTTTATGTTGTTTTCTGAATTATTTGCTAGATTTTTAAAATCTAAAAGCTAAAATCTATAAATAGCAAATTGCTTTTAATTTCTTGCCACCAATCGATTTGTGATTTATTTATTTACTGAATGTCGATTAATAACTTTCGACGCAGGAAAATGAATTTAAATTATGAAATACAAAATAATAAAATTGAAAATGTATATTTGGTTGATTCACGATGAAAATCGATCAAATTTGTGCCATTATAAATAGTCCACTTCAACGCAGTATAAAAGAATAATAATAGTATGTTTTCGCTATAATGGCCATAAACCTAACTGATGATGATGACTGCATAATCAGTTGTCGCTGGCGCCTGGCAACTTCACAGTGGAAAAACCCTCGACTTTGCACCGACTTTCGATAGCGTATAGCGCTGAGATCTTCCCCTACTTTGTCGGGGCGTTATTTCTTGGTAAGTGCGACTCGACTCGACTCGACTCGACTTGACTCCGATGACTTGCTGTCCAAACTTTTGCTCATCAGTTGTTGCTTTTGTTCAGCGTTCAGTACTTCAAACAAATTGCCAACTTCTAAGGCCCAAGCCGACGACGGTGACGACGAATGTTTATGACAACAATAACAACAGCAACTAATAGCCAGAAAATATAGAGCAAAACGCATTACAAATTATCGCTGCAAGTTACAAACTCACTTTGACCGTCTCGAATATCTGGCCGTAAGTTATTGGCAAATATACAACCGAAAGCCAAACGAGCCCCATCAATGGGGCCCCGCGTAAGTCCCCTTGAAAACACACAAACAGAGATACCCACACCTCTACACACACACACACACACACACACACACACAGATACTGCTCTATCTGAGCGGTAAGCTACGCGCCTTTAGACACGATTTTCGCCATGATTTTTCCATGCACTTTGTTCGATACATTTCGATTCTGTTGCCTCTTGCTCAACACACACACACACATACACACACACACACATGAACACCCCCACCCCCCCCACTGATCAGCTCTTTTTAGCCCACCACCATCCAGGTCGCCCTCTGCCCCTCTCTTTCACCCTCTCTCTCCCTCTCCCTCTCTCACTCTCTCTCGCTCTGTGTCTGATAAGATATTTTGAATGATGATGTGCTGTTGTCATATGTCTACAGTTAACCCCTTCGTCTTTCACCTGCCTTCCACACCTCTAGACCCACACACACACACACACACACACACACACACACACACACACACACACACACACACACAACACACAGAGTCCCCATAAGCATAGGGGATTTGACGAGGCGTTAGATAATATCTCCCCAGTGTGCGGGCGCGTCGCGTAACTTGGTTAGCGACATGGCCTCCGTTTTGTGAAAAACAACAACAATAACAACAACAAACAACAAACAACAAAATTTAGTTATAGAAACTGTAAGCTGCGAGAATAGACTCAATTAGTTTACATTACTCAAATGACTGGCAGGTTTCACAACAGCATAAACTCATCAAAACTTTAGTGTGTAAGCTTCTTTGAGATCTCCAATATTTGTATAGCTCAACATTTTTCGACATTAAATATTTCAAATAGCTCTACAGTAGACTCAAAAAAAAACTATTATAAAAACAACCTTAAATATTGAAAATTTGTGTACCTTCAAGAAAATGTTTTCCTATTTTTCGAATCTGCACCTAAAATCTTTAGATTTTGTAGCAAATCTTCAAATAAAGTCATTTTGCCATCTCGGTTGAGCTCTCTCTCCCACTAATAGAATCTTATATTCTTTTGTATTTACGGGACTCCTCTGCCCGTGTTTAGTTAAATCTATTTCCCTTTGTATACCCTGAACCCATTAAAAATGGGTAAAAAGGGTATTATGGTTTTATGCAAAAGTATGTAACAGGCATAAGGAAGCATCTCCGACCATATAAAGTATATATATTCTTGATCAGTATCAATAGCCGAGTCGATTTAGTTATGTCCGTCTGTCTGTCTGTCCGTCCGTCTGTATGAACACGCGGATATCAGAGACTACAAGAGCTAGAGACTTCATATTTGGAACATAAGTTCTCCTAATGCCGGGACAGATGAGTTTATTTCATTTGATCGATAACTCGTCGCATTCAAAAGTTATCGATAAATTTCGATTTCAGACTAGAGTTTTTGGGACATAACTTCAAAGTTATAAGAGCTAGAGGCCCCAAATTTGGTATGCATAATCTCGAATAGCATACACATGTAAAAAATTTTTTTTTTTTTGGATACCACCACCCAATCCCCCCAAAAGTCGACCATGCATATTTATTGACAATTGTATATCCCAAAAATTTCAGTAAGATCGGACAATAAACACAGAAGTTATTTGAGATTTAACTTTCCATTGTGTGAGGCTCAGCGAAAAGCAAGCTAACTGCTTAAACCGCATGCACTGCTTGCAGTATGTGTGTAATTGTATGTATGCACACTATTAGGCAAGTATTAATGGAAGTCAGAACTGGGTTCAGGGTATCTCCTAGTCGGGCACTCCCGACTAGAGCACTCTTACTTGTTTTCTTTATTTCGCTCCTTTATTTTTCTTTATTCTCTCTCTATCTTCTATTTTTCACTTTATAAAATACTTTCTAATAGTATATACTAACTCATTATAAATACTTGCTTCCTTTTAAATATTAACAAACTACTAAACAAATTTTTATTGATTTTATGTTTGATTGGGTTTTTCTGGGTTTTCCCCAATCCTTGCAACGAATGTTGGACCAATGATTTAATTTTGCTATTGATATCCCCAGAACCTAACGTAATTTTAACTTTATATCTTTAATTTAATATATTTACTATTTTAAATTTTTTGAAAATTTTGTATATACATTTAAATGTTTTATAATTTTATATAACTTCTTTTGTGTCGACTGTCAATAGTCGACAATAAATAAATAAAAATATGCCGCGTTTTAGCATAGCTTTGGTAGCAGAAAATTTGAGCCCACGTTCATAAGGATTTCTAGAAAAAAATTAAAGTCTTATAAAGCATTTAATTTTAAAAAACTATTTAAATACATTTTATCATAGAAGTAACAGTTTCAAATTTCTTAGAAATTTAAAATATAGATTATCCGTATGTAAATGGAAAATTGGTTCAACATTCATTGATGGGGATTGGGAAAAACCTATTTAGTAAATTTGTATGATATGGATGATAATTTGAGTAGCCGTTGAGCCAATTAAGGAATCAGTCACGATTACAATTCTGAATACTCTTTGAATTGAACAGAGAAGAGTCATTTTCAAATATTTAAATAAATGAAAGTAATATGACTATAGTATATAATATACTTGAAAGTCAGGTTACTTGAAATTTTAAATTAGGAAACAACATCAGGGACACAACCAAATTCTTAAATAAAATATATTAATAGAAAAAAGTACAAAATATATCTAAATTTAATTACTAACTTTGTAACTAATGCCATAATTCATAAGCTTTAGGCTTTTGCGCTTGGAATGCGAATAATAAATAAATAATATTAAGTATATTTGGTGAAATTATATATGCTATGTTGTTTTTGTCCATAAGTCCATTTATCTTGAACTAAACTAATTTTATGTAACATAAATAAAATACGAAACTTATACTCATCTGATCGGAGAGACTCTGACCTGATTATATTTCCATGGCTTTGTAATCTCTCGCTTCCTCTCGCTCTTCTTCACGCCCTCTCTTCTTCTCTCTGCTCTCCCTCCCAGTTCTTACAAAATCCATAATATGCGCATTTATCAAATGTTGAAAATCTCGTGTTGTCTTTGATAAAATAAATAAGAAAATTGTCATGTTTATTGTCAGTGTGTGTATGTACATATGTATGTATGTATGTGTTTTTGTGTGTGTGAGTGTGTGAACAATGGTGAACAATGGCTGCCATTGAGTCGCTGTCGGACGGTATTCCCGATTTCCCGGTAAGCTCAAGTGGCTCATTATAAGTGCAAGTTGCTAGGCGCCAAGTTGAGAGGCAACAGAGCACCCAAAATACCTGAAAAATGATTGGAATTTTATTTGAACAAAATAAACGATAATTGCCTATCGGTTATCGGTTATCGGTTACAATATAATTTGGCAATTAATATACAAATTTGCAGTAACTAAGTCTAAACTTAGCTATACGCCGAAAGAATTCAATTGGAGCAAAGAAAATACTTGCTTATCGATTGTTGCTTATCGATAGCAAAAGCATAGCTAAAACTGAATTCGGCAGCTCAACACTGTGAAAAAAATGCACTAAAGCCCAAAAAGTGTTGATCAACTTGAATTGGAGCAAATACAGCTGGAAAACCATTTGCTTTCTACTGCAGCAGCATTTTTGATTGAAATTGATCAGCTATTACTAAAGATTCGCTAAATGGCTAAATGGCTCATCATATGCAATATGTGTATATATTGATATATGCATATATGTATGTGTATGACTTCAGTGTATGCATGTCTTGCATTCTATGTGTATGTACATATACAAAAGACATTCTCTCGATTTGCACAGATTCAGCGAATTTCCGAGTGTGGAGTCAACTCGAGACCCATCCAGCGCTGTCTGTAATATGAGACACCCATGTGATATGGCTAAATGGAGTATACTGCCACCGAAATCCGTAATATATCTTCTGCGCAATGCAAGGCGGCTAAAAACTGCACTCGCAAGATAAAATTCAGGCCAAAAACCGAACAACAATAACAACAAAAACTTATTATTATACAAATAAAAATGATATATGAAAATTGTGATTCGGCGACATCTCGAGCGCTGTGTTCAATGACATCCGAATCATAATATTGCGACATGCACACAGACATATATATTTATATATATATATATAGATATGAAATCGGATCGTTGATTCTGAGTATGTATGGGTGGGTATTTTTTGTAGGTATGCTTATAGAGGGCATTTACACAGGTGCATACATAATACCATGTGCCGATCATTGTCGCTGCTCGTGAGCGTATGATTAATAAACAGTATATATATATGATATATATCATACATATGCTACATGATCAGAGACGCAGATTGGATGAGTGTGTAAGATATGTCGTTATTCTTATAGCCAACACGTGAGAGATGGAAAGAGAAAGAGAGAGGGAGAGAGAGAGAGAGAGATGATCTGCCTCTGTTAATTTGTTTATTTATTATTTACCTAGCTTTTAGGTGAATGACACTTTGCAATAGCATACAGATCTAGACATCGTTTTACACTCTAGATCTATCAAATATATATATATATATATATATATATGCATAAATTCGTTATGGCTCCTCCGGTTACATCCAGGGTGGAACTGTTTTCAAACTGCGTCTTATATATTTATACTCTTTTCGAAGAAAATAGTATATTAAGTTTGTGCTGAAGTTTGTAACGCATAGAACAAAGCGTCGCAGACCCCCAAAAGTTACTGCCAGTATGCTTAGAATGACAAAACAAATTGATCTAGCCATGTCCGTCTGTCTGTCTGTCTGTCTGTCTGTCTGTCTGTCTGTCTGTCTGTCTGTCTGTCTGTATGTATGCAAACTAGTCCCTCAGTTTTTGAGCTATTGTGATAAAACTTTGCACAGAGACTTATTATTCAAAGAGACAGCACATTGGTTGGAACCGGCCTCGATCGGACCACTATATCTTATAGCTCCCATACAACTGGAAGTCGGTTTTGGCCATATATCCCATGTTTTTAAAGCTATCGCGATGAAACTTTGCACATATACTTATTATTCAAAATGACAGCACATTGATCGGAGCCGGCCGGATCGGACCACTATATCTTTCAAAACAAAAATTTAAATTCATATGATATCTGTTCTTAGAACCAAAAAAAAATAAATGCTATGCGATAAAACGAATTTTTACTGCATATTAAAGTGCTGTAGTTGGCAGAGTGAAAATTGTCTAAAGGTTCGAAAAGAGTATGAAATCTTCGGCACGCCGAAGATAATCGTTTCCCACTTGTTTTAGCATACTTTTTTGATTACGCTGTTGTTTTGCATTTCTTATATAGATCAATGCTCGCTGCTGGCCATATAATCCGTAAATGATTTGATTTTAATATCGTATGCTTTTATTTAACTGCGCTGGCACTTTTTTCTTGTTCTTGTTGATTTTTTCTATCCTTTTTGAGTATTTTGTTGTTGAATTTATCATCGTTTTAATGCAACATAATTCTCAGAAATGTCTGCTGCTGTTGTCATCATAATCACAATCATTATCATTATCATAATAATATTCTCCATTGCAATTACATATCATCATGCAGTACCCATGGGTTCCCCATGTGACCGACCACTCAATGCTAACAAGATGACCGCAAATTTTTGGTCTTATCTTCACAATTTAGCGCAACCAAAAAAAAAACAATTTTTTTAAATAATCATATATACTATTTGTTTGTTTCTTGCACTCTATCTTTTTCTCACACATTCCCATACACTTGCAAATCGTTGGTCAACCGCAAAAACCCAAAACAAAACAAAAACACTGTGACATTCTAAAGGGTTCTGAAGACTCGACCGATGCTCTACTATCAAATTGACATGTAGATTATTGTTATTATTTATTGATGGTTTTTGCCAGTGGTACAAGTTATAATTTATTATTTAAGGCACTCGTCACTAAGGAACTATACATTTTCATTTACAAGATTTTATAAATTTTTGGAATATAAAAAAATAGATATTAGTTATAGCCATTTTTTTCTTAAATATGTTTTATAAAATTTTTACACATAGTTGTATTTATTTTTAAATCTGTTTTTTCTACTTTTCGATGGTGAAATTGATAATAGTTATTTTCCTAAATATGTATTATACAATTTGTATTAATGTATTTATTTTGAAATTAATTTTTTCTGCATATCTATGGGAAACTTGATTACAACTATTTTCTTACATTTTTATTGTGCAAATAATTTTTTTTTCAATTTTATTTATTTTTTATTATTTATTTATTACACTGAGTTGAGCTTTTAGCTTTAATTTGAATGAAAAGGTTTTATAAATTACGTATTTTTTAATATGTTTAATATGTTGAAATTCGCCAAAACTATTTTGTTAAACATTTATTTTTACTATTTAAATATCTAATATGATTTATTTCATTATTTAAGTATTTTACATTTTCATAATATTTATGCTTTCTGCTTTTTAATTTATATATTTGTCTAAAGATGATCAGTTAGACTTAATTTAAATATAACAAGTGGGAAATGATTATCTTCGGCGTGCCGAAGATTTTATACTCTTTTCGAACCTTTAGACAATATTCACTCTGCTAACTGCAGCACTCTCATCTGTAAAAATTGATATCATATGATATCAATTTGAATTGAAATATTAAATTTATTTCCAGTTGTATGGCAGTTTAAAGAAATAGTGATCCGATCTGGCCGGCTCCGATCAATGTTATGTATGTTTGAATAATAAGTATCAGTGCAAAGTTTCATCGCGATAGCTTTGAAAACATGGGATTTATGGCCAAAACCGACTTCCAGTTGTATGGCACCTATAAGATATAGTGATCCGATCCAGCCGGCTCCGATCAATGTTATGTATGTTTGAATAATAAGTATCAGTGCAAAGTTTCATCGCGATAGCTTTGAAAACATGGGATTTATGGCCAAAACCGACTTCCAGTTGTATGGCACCTATAAGATATAGTGATCCGATCCGGCCGACTCCGACCAATGTGCTGTCCCTTTGAATAATAAGACTCTGTGCAAAGTTTTATAACGATAGCTCAAAAACTGAGGGACCAGTTTGCATACATACATACAGACAGACAGACAGACAGACAGACAGACAGACGGCCATGGCTAGATCAATTTGTTTTGTCATTCTAAGCATACTGGAAGTAACTTTTGGGGGTCTCCGACGCTTCCTTCTATGCGTTACAAACTTCAGCACAAACTTAATATACTATTTTCTTCGAAAAGAGTATAAAAAGAAATTAGTACATTTGGAATGTTTATTTTAATATAATATGCTGAAAATTAGCTGAATCTTTTTTTTTAAATATTTATTATGAAATTTTAATACATATTTATTTTTTAAATTTCTATTTTGCACTTTTTCTTTTTAAGATGAGCTTTGAGATAAGAAAGTTGATTCCAGGTCCCAGCAGCCTTATTTTGCTAAAGTTTTTCCAGTACCACTAGATAGCCTGTCTTTGGGTCAGCTTATCTGTATTAATTGTGCCGGGGCTGTCTTAAGTGCTTCCGGCATCCAGAAGTGAGACTTTTTACTTATCACTCATGGAGCGCCATGTGTTCCGAGTGCTATCAACAGACTCTGGCAACGTCTTGACTCCCAACCGCAAGTTAAAGTGCTTAAGTGTAGCATTAAGGTCTGAGTTGGAATGTGGTTTCAATTCAATTTGAGTCACGACAATCAAATATGATTGGGTTAACTGTCTTATTAGGTCGCCCAGCCTCTGTCTGAGGCAGATGTTGAAGGCTTGACAGCTGCCAGAGCAGGGAGAACTTTCGGGCTTCCCAATCGCCATTTTGGTGCTGGCTTATCGATCTACGGATACAGATACAGATACAGATACAGATACATTTACAGATACATTTACAGATACAGCTAGAGTTCGACCTTCGGCGCTAATTTGCGATGTTTACACAAACTCGGACAAAGTGCTTCCTTATGGCACCCCATAATCTGCACACTCAATAGAACCGATTGCAGCCAATAACAGATACTTATTTAGTGACTTTTGCCAATTGCCAACTTCGTCTCACTCGAAGTTGAAATACCCTGCAAGTAAGCTACTTGTTGGGTATATTATATATATATAGTTTATATTCGACTAATTTTGTTGTTATTTTTTTGGATCGAAATCCTTTTGACAAAATTCGAATTTGTAAATTCATAGATTTGCTAATTCTATTTATTTCATTTGACATTTGACAGTCGACTAAAATAAATATGAGTTTATTTAATTTAATACAATTATCAGTCAAAAATAGGTTACCATATTAGATTTGTTTATGAATTTTGGTTTTGCTTCGACATTTGTTGTAATAACACTAGTGGTAATCTCATCATTACAACATTTGTATTTTGTAATATATTTTATAAAATATACTATTTTATGAGTCTTGTGCCATAAAAAAATTTGGTTTATTGAGACTATCAGCAAATTAAAGCTGTAATATTTTAAGAATATATGTATATAAAATACTTATTTTAACATATATTTCAATATTTTGGAATTTGTCATTTATCGATAATTTGATATTTGTAGGGCATTAGCATTGCAATTTAGCTATCGATATGTCATATATCTTTACAGGGTATTGACTTATCTAGCTGTTTGGCCCAATTGTGCCAGTTATGGTTGCTGTTGCCGTTGTTGTTGTAGTGTCACTTAAATCTTGGCTCGCATAGTTTTTACAACAGTCGTCGGCGTCGAAATGCAATTAGCTGCAGATTGCAGCGTCGCTATCGCCTCGCCTGCTCCAAACTATCCCCCACCCAAGCCCCCGCTCCAACGAACTCCAAACCCCCTCATCCCCTGACCATCTGCTGCTGCTCATCGATGTCGCCAATCAGTCGGATGGGCTTAACAGTTACGTGTCGCAGTTACAGTTACAGTTACCGTTACAGTTATAGTTGGAAACGAATCGAAATCGAATTGGCATCGATATCGAAATGCGAATCGTGTGATCGACCCGGCCATAAACTGACTCTGAATGTCATTCTGAGTATGTTTATATGTGTGTATGTATGTATGTATGTCTATAGATAGATTTATATTGCGAGTGCTGCCTTGCTTAACAGATGTTGCGCTTATCGCTGCTGTCGCTGTCGCTGCTGATACCGAACAGCATTTTCCGTGTACTGCTCTCTTGTGTTCTTTTATTGCTAACACTTTAGCCCAGCGCACAGTAAAAGCCAAGCCAATCTGCGAATTCATTGGCAATTGCCGCTGACGCATCGGCATTGGAATTGGCATCGACATCGACATCGGCATCGGTCCTTCTCGCCCCAAGGCCCCACAATACTAGATTCGTAGAACTGGCCCATTTCACAACTAATGTGGCTCTCCGATTAGAGCTGCCTATCGGTATCGTTAACTTGTCGGGGGACTTTCAAGCAAATTCCCTTTAAATACAATGCACAATCAATGATGATACATAGGTAGATTTCACTATCGTCATTTAAGATACATTTGGCTAAGATTTCATCAGCTAGACTGCAGACAAATGGTTTGTATTTATTTATATTTATTTCAAGCATACAATAAATGAATATGAATAATACATACAATTATTATTATTATTATTTAAACTGCTTATAAACATAAGATTCAAATCGAAATAGTCTCTGGTTGTTAGACTTAATAACTTTTTAATTGCTAACGGTGCTTTGCTAACCGTACCTAACCTCAATCCAATCTTGCTTGAAACTAAACTCACAGTCGTCAGTTCGGTCTGCATCCTTATGTACATTTACACATATTTATGCATGTGCATATATGTATGTATATATATAGCATATACTGTAGTCTCTCTTCATCCATATTGATTTTTGCTGCCACATCACAAAATGCTGCAAAGCTGGAGGCAACAAAAGCTTTCAGCATTGGCTAGGAAACTCAATTCTCCGCAGCAGAGGATACACACACATACATTCGTATACACACTATATAAATATATATGTATATATGAATATATGTATATGGAGAGCACACTCAATGGCGCAGAAAAGAATTTATCAGAATAACATCAGAAGTTCAGAAGAACTCGCGATGAGGCCCCCTTTTGGCTTTGCCTTGTTGTGCTGCCTGTCTGGCCATGATGTGTATACGTATATATATATATTATATATATATATATAGGTATATGTACATATCGTGCACACATACAGAGAATCGGCCAAGGCAACAATGGGCAACGATGAAAATGTGAAAAAGAAACGAATACAAAAAGAAGAAAAAAAACGACGACGTCATCGTCGTTCATGATGTGAACATAGGCCAGGAGGGAAAGGGGGGGGAAGGTGGGGAAAGGGGGTATATGTCAGGTGAGAAGGCCGAGGTGGGTTGCAAAGTAGAGGTCACATAGAGGGTAGTGGCTGAGCTGCTGCGAGCCAGGTGCTGCTGCTGCTGGGGGTGTTTGCCTCTTCGCCTCCGTGGGGGTAGAAGCGAGCAACACGAGACACGAGACACGAGCGAAGCGCCGAGGCAAGCAGCCGAGCTGTGTGAGCTATGTGAGCTGTGTGAGCTGTGTGAGCTGTGTGAGAGAAGGTCGCGCGCGCCTCCACGAAACAAAAATTTCATAGATTTTTTCTTAGAACTTGGGAAAATCCAATTAGAAATGCGCACAGAGGGAAATAATTCACCTGTCAGCCCACACACACACACACACACAGATGCAGATACAAAGAGAGAGAGAGCAAGATATATACATAAAGAGAGAGAGAGAGGGAGAGAGATTGTGTAACAAGGTTAGCCACAGCGAGAGAGAGAGAGAGATAGAGAGAGAGAGAGAGAGCAAGCTGAGAGGGGGATGAAACTGAAACTGACGAGCTGACAAGGCAACTAAGCTGAAACTGAAAGACTGAAGGCTTTGCCTGCGTGCGGGAGGATGAGGCCAGCGGGATGGGGCTTGGCACAGGGGGATTTACTGCTGGCAGGTAAATTAATGACAGGCGAGGGTGGCTGCAGGGGCAGCTGGTGGGGTTGCGGGTGGTTTTGGGGGGTTTGGGCAGTTAAAGTCGACGCCACGCAGCCAGACGTTAAATGATGGCGCGTCGCATTTTCGAGACGCCCAATAGCTGTGTGTGTGTGTGCGAGTGTGTGTGTGTGTGTGTGCAACGGAAATGAGCAAACGAAAATACACAAGAAAAACCGAAAAACAAAATTCTTGGACTGCTTTTTGCCTCAAACTTCGAATGACATGCGGCTTGATGAAGTGGCCGCCACCAGCAGCTCCTTGCTGCTCCTTGCTGCTCCTGCCTCCTGCCACCTTTATCACCGGCCTGTTATTTAGCTAGAGTGTTGGGCATTGGACATTGTGTTCCTTGTTCGTTTTTTTTTCTCTGGGTTATTGCGCATTGATTTGCTGCATTGCGTGCGGCAGCAGGTGGATGAAATCCAGAGCCTCCTACCAAATTGGTTAGTCATCCATAGCGCAGCGGAAATCATCATTGCGACTCGGACTCAGCAATGAAACCATAAAAACAATGTAGAACGTAATTCAGCTGGTTAGTCATCAACGAACATGGGAGAAAACCTTCGCAGCTTTTAGGATGTTTTTACAAGTGTTTCCCAATCGAATTCATCGCTGCTTTTGAGCTATACATAAAAACTGGACCCTGAAGGTTTCAAATTTAATTTGCCAAGATTAATCACTCTACCAAATGCTTGATCCTTGTAATGGTATTTAGATAATCACAGAATCCTTTAAGCATGTCGGTGGAAATTCCATTCCGAGGAGAGGGAAATTCCCAATTGAAGCTTTAGATAAGTTATAAAACTGGCTTCAACAAGCCCAAACTATATTCTGAACAATAATGTTGTATAGAAAAAGAAAGGCAGTCAAATATTAATCTTCATATTAAACATCATGCTAGGTCTTATATTGTTATCTTAACCCCTTCCAGTTTCTTAGTCATACATAAGTAGGGAAATCATAGTTCATGGAAAAGTTTAATAAACAAAACATAAGATGAAATCAATAAGAAGAGTTTGGAAAGACTGTCGCTTTAACTGTGAACAAAAATGACTTGCCCTGAATAGGCCTGTTTTGGATCCTGCAGCATTACCATTCACAATGGTTTCACATCCAATCTAGAAAAAGAAATCCTTTTATTATTGGAAAGGTCGAATTGTTGTAACAAATTTTTGAAATGCTCTCCTATATTTCGCCTGATGTTCGAATATCATATTCGATTACCATTGCAAGGAAAACTTAGGATGCACTTCGATTTCTGAGAAGCCAAGAAGGATAAGAAAAATTATTCTTATTAGATATTATCTGGAAAGCCTCGAAGCATGTGAAAACACTTCCAATTGGCTGCTGCCTCATGATTTCAAACATCCCCAGCGGATGTGCCATCTATGAAGAGAAATCTCTGTGAAAAGGCCATTTTCTTTTGCATTTTTTGTTGTTGTTGGGTTTTGCTTTTGGCAAGATGAACAAAAGGGCTGTGATTATGCAACCCCAAACAAGCCATATGAATGCACCCACCCAACAAATCCGAGCGAAAGATACCCAAAGTGCGTTGGGGTGGTTACAAATGCAAATGCTTTCGGAATCCGATTCAGATTCAAATTCAAATTCAGATTCCAGATTTGGCCAACCAAAAAGGCGAACTCAACTCAACTGAATTCAACAGCAACAATATTCGCAAGAAACCGAAAGCAATAAGCATTAATTACACACACAAGCAAACCAAGGCAAAAACTCAAATGACAGCCGAGAGGGGTGGGTGGGGGGAGGGGCTGGGGCTGGGGGTGGGTGCAACCCTCGAGTGGGCTTAGCGTTCCAGCCACGAGCCATGCGACACGCAAAAAAGGGCAAAGTCAGCGCTGGGGTTGCGCCACGGATGCAGACACAAAGCACAACGGATGATGGGGACGTGTGTGGGGGATGGGGATGGGGTTAGGTGGGGGTTGGGTTAGGGGGAACAACCCTCAAGGAGTGCCCAGAGACCACGGACCGTACACGTGTCCTCGTCCGACATCCTGGCTGGCTTAGCCCCCCATCCGAGTCCACGTCATCGTCAACGTCTGTCGTCCGTCGTCTGTCGCCTGTCGTCTGTCGCTTGGGTCGCTTGGCGTATCTGCAAAATACATTTCCAGCTGAAACGGAAAAATCTATTAAATCAACGTTGCTGCGGCAACCAATTGCGGGCAAACGAACGAAACCACCGAAAAAGCAGCGCACAACTAAAATCGGACAGGGCAGGGTGTGTGTGTGTGTGTGTGTGTGTGTGCAAGGTGGAACTGGGCGGAGGGTTGTACGAGCCACCCCCGTGCTCGCATTGGTGTATCTAAGTAGCGCACAGATACAATTTACAGCTCGCATTTCGTATGCAAAAAGCGGCCAGCAACAACAGCAACTTTTTGTTTTTGTTTATATATACAATGATACAATTTTTTCCCTTTTTTTTGTTTTTGTTTGCGCCGCACGCCAACCGCAGGGGCGACGGCATCGTCAGATACATTTCGCTCGAATTTATTGCTGCTGTAACTTGGGCCTCAATTGCAATTGTTTGTGTGTGTGGATAAGTTTTGTAAAGCAGGAAATTGTCGCATAGAGACACCCCACAATGTGCTACCCCAAACAGAGTCAGTGCGAGAGACAAACAGACAGAGAGAGCGAGCGAGAGAGTGCGTGGGATAGCAGCCAACACCCAATCACCCACTCAGCTCGGAACATCCCTGCGGCTAATGGGATAGAAGATGGTTGCCTTAGGATTAAGCAGGATCAGCCGACTGCTGTGATAGGCTGTGTTCAGAGCTGGAGTTGGGCTTACCTTTCTGTCGCAGAATCAATCCATCACGTGACAAATGTCCTCGGTCCAAATTGAACGATTGAAGGGTTTTTCAACACCTACGTTCAGATTTCGATACATTTGGCAGATTTTCCTTAGGTTTATAATCGAATGTATAGGTGGACCCCCAAATGTTATCCAAAGTATGCTTAAGATGACAATGTCTGTCTGTATGTATGCTAACTAGTTCCTCAGTCTTTAAGCTATCGGGTTAAAACTTTGCACAGAGACTTTTTATTCAAAGAGACAGCATATTTGTCGAAACCGGCCAGATCGGAACACTATATCTTATAGCTGCCATACAACTGGAAGTCGGATTTGGCCATGTATCCCATGTTTTCAAAGTTATCGCCTTCAATTGCCTTGTACACTTGAACATCCTTATAATTTTAATGTAGAATGAATTAAGTGGAAAAACCATGAACAAATTGATCTCGTTCTAAAATAGTTATGTGAGTCTCAACTTTTCAAAGGGCATTTCTAGGGTATCCAAAATCAATTTACAAGCTAAAATTCCGTTTTCTTATGGATTTTTATACTAATTATGACAGACACAATCAATTAAAAACAAGAGGGGAAGGATTATCTTCGGCGTGCCGAAGATTTTATACTCTTTTCGAACCTATAGGCAATTTTCACTCTGCCAACTGCACCACTGAAATTTCATAAGCTGCACAAAATCGTTTTGTCGCGTAAAATTTTTTTTTGTTCTAAAAATATTTAATTCTTTGCCAGTTGTATAGCAGCTATAAGATATAGTGATCCGATCCAGCCGGCTCCAACCAATGTGATGTCTCTTTGAATAATAAGTATATGTGCAAAGTTTCATCGCGATAGATTAAAAAACATGGGATATATGGCCAAAACCGACTTCGAGTTATATGGCAGCTATAAGATATAGTGGTCCAATCCGGCCGGCTCCGACCAATGTGCTGTCCCCTGGAAAAATAAGTATATGTGCAAAGTTTCATCGCGATAGATTAAAAAACATGGGATATATGGCCAAAACCGACTTCGAGTTATATGGCAGCTATAAGATATAGTGGTCCAATCCGGCCGGCTCCGACCAATGTGCTGTCCCCTGGAATAATAAGTGTCTGTGCAAAGTTTTATCGCGATAGCTCAAAAACTGAGGGACTAGTTTGCATACATACAGACAGACAGACAGACAGACAGACAGACAGACAGACAGACAGACAGACAGACAGACAGACGGACATGGCTAGATCAATTTGTATTGTCATTCTAAGCATACTGGCAGTAACTTTTGGGGGTCTCCGACGCTTCCTTCTATGCGTTACAAACTTCAGGACAAACTTAATATACTATTTTCTTCGAAAAGAGTATAACAAAATTTCGCAATTTTTTTTTTTTAGAATTTTTTTCTGTTTTAAAATAGGTAAGGTACATGCTATTTTTAAAAAAAAAGTTAATAAATTAAGTTTTTAGATTTGAACAAAATTTGGATTTAAAATAAACTTAAGGGAAAAACCATTGGACGCGAGCTTGAAAATCGTTTCCAGTTTTCGCAAAGTTATGTGAGTTTTAAATCTTCAAAGGATATTTCTAGGGTTCCAAAAATCAATGTACAAGTCAAATATTCTTAATCTTAAATCTTCTGTTACCATTTAGGAAAAGGCGAAACGTTTTGATCGAAATACCTACTCGAACTAGTCTCTTCGTTTTATTTCAATAAGTTTTTTGGGTAGTCAGTCAAGAAATCCTCAAAACCTTAGGATGACTCAACGGAGTGCAATCAATTGATATACCTGCTACCGAATATAAACAAAATGGTCTCTGAGTGGCCTCTCCAACTGCAGCCAAAGCTATAACCTAAGCCAACTTGGTGCTCGATCCTTGAAGCAGCTGCTACAGGATTTGACTGCATTGCTATGCAAATTTTGTTGCAAGTGCGGCAAAATGGGCAAAACCACAAGATATTCACATGGAGCTTGAGTCAGCGTAATGGATTTATGGGGCACTGCTGCAGGACTGTGGAAACGATTTGGGTTGGGGTGTGGCACGTGGCACGTGGCACTGGGCTACAGTTTTGGGGTCATGTTTTGTTGACATCAGCCGAATGCCGAATGCAGAATGCAGAATGCAGAATGCAGCGAGGCAGGGCGTAAATCATGTCAAGCAGGCTTTCGGGGCTTTTTCTCCTGCTCACAGATATGGGCAGACTATATATATCTATATATATATTTGAGGTTGGGGCCTGCGCTTCACTGCAGGCCAAGAGCCTTGAATTGCATGTCAACTGAGGAGCAAGGAGCAAGGACTTGTACCCCCGACCACCCACTGGACAGGCCAAAGGGCAGCGACAATCATCATTACTCATATGGCCCAAAAGTCCCATCAAAAAGCTGTACTCAACTGTACGTCATTGTCATAGCGTATGTGTGTGTGTGTGTGTGTGTGTGTGTGTTTGGTTAGCACTCTCCAAGGATTCGCCTAATGAGCATGCCATGGCCATGTCCACAGCCAGATAATCAGCGGCCACAATGCTCTCTGGTGACTGGCTCAGGACTTAGGACTTAGGAACTCTCAACTAGAGTTGGGCGCGTGTCCTGCGTGACACGATATGGCAGGCATCAGGAACACAAAAATAAAGTCAACTGGATTAAATGGAATTTGATATTGATGCCAAACATTTTTTAACAAGCCAATAAAATAATTAGTAATAATGAACATTTTTTCAAAAATCTTTAAAAATCATTAGCTAGTAGTTAGTCTTGCTATTTTAATTGTTGTAAATTGTTGTTGATTTTAGCAATATTACCAAGCGCTAGATAATAATCGAGTACATCTTTAACATTTTTTTTTAAATGTAGGAAAAAATTGCATTTTAAAATTACATAAATTTTCCTTTAGAATGTTGCTCAGCACTAAGACAGTGATAGGAAATCGGTTGCTTTCTGTGGTCTCTGCATTCCTTCTTGCCTCGAGAATTGGGATCCTTTATAGTCCTGGGTCAAGCTTAGTTGCATAGAAGGCTTTTCAGCACGGTAGAATGAGTTCCTGCCCGGGGTTTCTGTTTTTCGTCTTGGCCTGGGGCATTACTAAGTCCTTTCTGGGCTCAAACTAGATGGTATCTGATAATAGTATTATTGTCTCCAATGGTTGACTTTAGTTTTCGAAACTTTTTCCGTTTTCTTTCAACTAAACAGAAAAATAAAGAAACAGCTTTGTTGTTGTTCCATCGAACGACTAAGACAGAAAGAGTATCTTTTGTATTTTACAATTCTGGGCACAGAAAAAACTTACTCCATTTGTCTGCTGGCCATAATGATATTGACTTATATAAAATTACAGGATTTTAAAAAGCTGGAAGTGCATATTTTGTTTCAAATTTTCCTGTGCGTGCTTTTAGTTTTATTGGAAGAGAATGCGACACGGGGTCAACTCTATTTTTTTTGGTCACTGCGAAGCTGCTGCCGAAGTTGGCTCTGGGACTTGAGAGCTGCTATAAAGACACACACACACATGTATATATATATATATAGGCACACGCATACATAGCCAGTCACTGAGCTTCCATTAGCGTTGGCGCCCAGGTGTAAGGTGGAAGGTGGAAGGGGTTGGGTGGTTGGGGGGGGGGGCGACATGAGGGGGTTGCAACTCTGCGTGGTTTAATGACGCTGAGGGACACGGACCTTGCTGTATGTACACTAAGAGAAATCAAGTGCGAGCTGACCTCTTTTTTTCACCGTTTTGTTCTTCGATTGTAAATGAAATTACACCAAATTTATACTATATTTAATATGTTATTTAAATTGTAGATTAGTAAATTACAAACTAACGAAAATATATTCAAAAATATAAGCTTAAAATATAAAGTTAAAGTTATGTTAATTTTTGGAGATATTAATAAATTAATAAATGCAAATTGGTCCAACAATTGTTGCACATGATTGAAATTCATCTGTAACTAAATATATGCGTAGCCTTAAAATATTCTTAGTGTAAATAGAAATTGTCAAACATAACTTTATTTTTTTTTTTTTTTAGCCAGTTGAAACCGTTTATAAATTAAGGATAAAATATTTTTAAAATATAGGAACATCTTTTGTTTTTATGTAACAGTTTTAATAGTGTTGAGCAATCTCATTAAGTTTATAAAACATTGATTTAGCAGTGAAACAAAGAGAACAGCATACTGAATATAAGAAATAACTACTGATTACACATTGTTTTTCTTAGTGTATGTGTGTGTGTGTGTGTGTGTGTGTGTGTCTGATGCACACTCCAATTGTAACTTCAACATTGACTTCAACTTGCTGCTCCGCTTTGCATTGGAGGATTATGCATGGTCGCTGGTTTTTCGCGTCGCATTTGCTTGGAAAGTTGGAAAAGCCGGGAAGTCGCCTCCTTGCCAACGTGTGTGTGTGTGTGTGTGTGTGTGTGTGTGTGTTTGCCCAAGGTGTGTCATTGACACTCGCCCGGATGGTTGTTGGTTGTTGGGTGTGGCATGCAACAGACCCCCCCCCCCCCCCCGAATCCTCGACGTTCCCGCTGAAGAGTCAGAGGCAGCATCTGCTTGGCCAAAGCTCGTACCAAGTATTTGTTTTTGGCTATTGATTTTCGTTGCTTTGGACGCACGCGATCAAAAGCAACGCACGCATGCCTCACACCAATCCCAATCCCCCCTCCCCCATCCACCATGCCACGGACTACCACTCTTCCTGGACGATGTGTCTGTTGTCGTCTCGGACTTGGTCTGCCTCGCTGCTGCGGCGCACTCAAGCGTATCGAGGGGCGAGACAGGAGACACGAATCGAGTTGCTCGCTTTCAAGATGAATGTGCTGCTCAGATAGCTCAGATACAGATAGTAGTTGCAACATGACATACGAAGTTATTTTATGCCCTGACCCTCAGCTGATTAATGCACTTTGCTATCTGGGCATCTATCTAGCTATCTGGAAGTTGGACAGGCTTAAGTCGAGGACTTTACTCTCTTACCCAAGATTAGTTCACGAATGGGAACGCAATTTGCAGTCTCGAGCTTTTGGCATCTTAAGAAACAGATTATTTATTCACAAAACTAGTCTGCGCACTAAAGCAAAGTTAATTGCAACACTATACAATAAGACTCCCGACTAGAGGCACTCCTACTTGCTTATACAGTCCACTCATAAGATAGATGTCCAAAAGGTCCAATAGGTCCAGATCATACATATCAAATTTGGTGGCTCCAGTTCTTATAACTTTTACCTTATGGCTTGCAATTCGAAATTTATCGATAACTTTTGAACGGAGCGAGCTATCGATGAAATTCAATAAACTAGCAGGAGTCCGAGAACTAATATTCCACATTTGAACTCTCTTATAATATCTGCCGGGCAGACAGATGGTCATGGCTAGATCCACTCCTTTGTTGATACTGATCAAGAATATATATATATATACACATTATGGTATCGGTGATGTTTCCTTATGCCTGTTAGCACAACTTCATTATATTCCGTTTTGCCCATTTGTAATGGTTTCAGGGTAAGCTCTTCTTTCTGTTACTGCGAGAATGAAATATATAATAGTTTATAAAATGTTATAATAGTTTATATATGATATAATATGCTAATATATATATGCGCTAATAGTTTTTAATATGTTCAAAGTTTACAAGTTTAAGTTTAAGATACCATAGCCCTAAGCCTAAATCAAAATCACTGCAAGTATCTCAAAGAAATGAATCGAGTTGGGGCAAATCTCAGCCTGTCGCGTGTAAAGCCAATCACATCCAAGACGAAAGATGAAACCCAGCTGTGGAATGGGGCAACAAGATGAAGTCCAATGAAGTGGCAATGTTGTTGTTGCTGCTGGGCAGCATAAAATCAATGCTAACCGCAGCAGAGATGGCAACAGCCACATGCGCACACATACATGCACAGATACAGACACAGACACAGACACAGATACAGATACAAAGCAAAAGAAACGAAACGAAAAACCATTCAGCAGACAGTAGGAGGAGTAAGGGGGTCGGGGGCACAGCTGACAGAGATTAATGAAGCACTTATGGGTGAACGAGACGCGCGCACACACACACACACACACACACACACACACACACACACACACACACACATACGCAAAGGCAGCTATTTGTATTTGTGTGCATGTGTGTGTATCTGGCGGCTGTGCGCTGGGGCGCTGATCGCGATGATCATCATCAGCAGACAGTAGTTGTTGCTGTTGTTTATTTGCTCTTGCTGAGATTTCGACGCCTACATAACACACACACACACACATCTGCTTCTTTAATGGTGTATCTGTGTGTACTAGCTGCTGAATGGCTGCAGATACACGCAGTCTGAACAGAGATCAAGGCAAGTCACAAAGCTATTTATAGCAGCACATCTCTCTCTCTCTCTCTCTCTCTCTCTTTCTGTCTTGCTCTGTGTGATGGCGCTCAGCAGTGGAGGAGGAGGAGCTGTAAGACGCCCAGCCATAAAAACGAATTTGTATCTTTCAGCTATGCAGATGAGGCGGCTAAATCTGCTCTTTGCCGTCCATCTCTCGACGCTTGAGTATCTTTTAGCAGTGGTTTTTTTCACACGCTGCGCTTCGCTTGCCCCACCTGCCCCACCTGACCCTTCCCCCAACCCACTGCCTGGGCCAACTCAGTGATGTCCAGTCTTGGCGGTCATCTTTGCATTTGCATTTTTCCAACGTATCCGCATCTGCATCCGTCACTCGTTGTATTTGTGTATCTGTGTGTGGATACTTAGTATCTGTATCTGTAGCTGTGCCCTGTGTAGCTCTTAATTTGCCATTGTGTGCCTGCGAAATTCTGTGAAAAATTCCAGACAGCGATTTAAGCAGCAATCTTTAAGCCATCCATCGTTTGTGCCGCTGCCTACACTTGGAAAAAAGGCTATTGATTTTTAATTTTCATAATGCTTTGCGTTGCAAAATGTTCGAGAAACTTCTTGACTTGGCAAATATTTATATGCAATTGATTTAATAAGTTCAAAACTCATTTTTATAGAAATAACATTAAGTTCTAGTTTCTAATAATCTTATATATATGATTTTAAATTTTAACTCTTAACTCATAAATATTACGTTTTATTGTCCCATTAATCTTACTATAAATCGTTTAATTTGCAATTAGCGATAATGTGTGTATGTTGTTTCTATGCAACGCTAAATAAATAAATAAATTAATAAAAAAATTTAAATTTCTTGTATCTGAATTGGTTTTTAGACCTTGGAATACTATACCATGCAAATATCTGCAAAATTGCCTAAAATGAAATACTATAAGCAAAAAGCAAAACCCCCTTTGCAATGTTAATGTTAATGTTAAACATATTTCAATTCCAATCAAATGTTGGCTGTAATTGATTGACAAACTTAACTTTTTTTTTCTTTTTTCGGAGTGTAGCTCGATTCTTCTTAAGGTCGTCTATCTCAATTCGCGGCATGTAGCTGAATAGTGAAGAGTGCTCCAAGCTTATCAGATAATTTGAGCAAATTGCCCAAAAAAAAAAAACCAACACCAACACCAACAGCAACAACAACAAAAGCGAAGAGGAAGCAGAACATTGTTCAAAGCGGAACAGAGAGTAGATCAAAGCTCTATTGACAACTTTTCTCAGAGTGTGTGTTTATCGCTGTTGCTGTTCGCTACAGTTCGGTTCAGTTCGGTTCAGTTGGCGAGTGCCCAGCCACTTTATGATTTCCTCACTTGGATGCCCCATTTTGCATTTTATTGCCGCCAGTGCAGAGAGAAGCCAAAATCAAGGTCTAAACAGACAGACTCACTGCCTGGCTGATCATTAATGTTGCATACACAAGCGAATCGTATCTGCAGCTACATCTGCACTTGTATCTGTAGCTGTATCGGTAGCTGTAGCTGTAGCTGTGGATGTATCTGTAGCTCTGACAGGGAAGCTTGGCGCACACGACGCCATTTACAAAAACAAAAAAAAGCTCTAGCGAAGCAAACAGGAAGAGCAGCTAACTTAATGTCTGCCACAAATGAAATTGCTGGAATATGATGATGACGATGATGAGGATGATGATGATGATTGTAGTGGTGCTGGTGGTGGTGATGGTGATGGTGATGTGATGTGATGACGACGCAGATGTAGACGCACTGAAAGCAAACGTTACGCTTGGTTAAAGATCATTACCGGCAGCAACAACAGCAGCAGCAACATCAGCAGCAGCAACAGCAACAATAACAGCGAGAATGAAGACGACAACGACAGCGACAACAACGACAACGGGGCGTCGTCCACATTGCCAGGGGCACTCAAGAGACCCAGACCAAGACCCAGACCCAGACCCAGACCAAGACCCAGAGACAAACGATGGCGATGGCGATGGCGATGACTACTACCAACATTATCTTGTGTGTCTACCCTGTGTATCTATGTTTAAGAAGGTAATCATATTGGTGTATGTAACTCTCTATGGTACTCCTAGCCTTAAATATATAAGGACATCGACCAGGCTCACAAACAAAATCATAACTCTTTCCCATCAGACAGCATTTGATGTGACATAACAGCAAGTAGAAATTATCTTTAACTCATAATTCTGCTAAGCGTTTCATGTAATTATGTAGACTTAGATTATTTAGACACTAGACATAGGAAAATATTTAAAATTATGAATTACAAATTTGAAATATAGCTATATCAATAGAATACAATTTTTGTTATTAATTTAGTTCCTTAAATAACATTGAGGAACCCAATATTTATTTATTGATTGTTTTCATAGTATTTAAAGCTGCACTTTTTAGCAATGTGCTAGTCTTAAATATATATTGATAAATTCAATTATATTTGTCAATTGAAATTCATTGGACAATATATTTTTTTTAATTGAATTGTTTTTTTTAAACCTAATTTTTGTTATTATTTAAATAGTTATTTGGGTAATACTTTCGAATTTAGATTTATAAAATAGTTCTAACAAAAACGTACGTAAAGCTTGTAATATTGGAATTTCTTAAATAAATAAAATAATTAAAACAAGTGGGAAAGGATTATCTTCGGCGTGCCGAAGATTTTATACTCTTTTCGAACCTATAGGCAATTTTCACTCTGCCAACTGCACCACTGAAATTTCATAAGCTGTACAAAATCGTTTTGTCGCGAATCTTTTTTTTTTTTTGTTCTAAAAATATTTAGTTTATTGCCAGTTGTATAGCAGCTATAAGATATAGTGATCTGATCCGGCCGGCTCCAACCAATGTGATGTCTCTTTGAATAATAAGTATATGTGCAAAGTTTCATCGCGATAGATTAAAAATCATGGGATATATGGCCAAAACCGACTTCGAGTTGTATGGCAGCTATAAGATATAGTGATCCGATCCAGCCGGCTCCAACCAATGTGATGTGTCTTTGAATAATAAGTATCAGTGCAAAGTTTCATCGCGATAGATTAAAAAACATGGGATATATATCCAAAACCGACTTCGAGTTGTATGGCAGCTATTAGATATAGTGGTCCGATCCGGCCGGCTCCGACCAATGTGCTGTCCCCTGGAATAATAAGTGTCGTGCAAAGTTTGTCGCGATAGCTCAAAAACTGAGGGACTAGTTTACATACATACAGACAGACAGACAGACAGACAGACAGACAGACAGACAGACAGACAGACAGACAGACAGACAGACAGACAGACAGACAGACAGACGGACATGGCTAGATCAATTTGTATTATCATTCTAAGCATACTGGCAGTAACTTTTGGGGGTCTCCGACGCTTCCTTCTATGCGTTACAAACTTCAGGACAAACTTAATATACTATTTTCTTCGAAAAGAGTATAAATATATTGAAAATATAAGAGTAAGTTCTAAATATTTATATATATATATATACATATATATAAATACATATATATATATATATATGTATATATACAGGGCATTGGCACGTCGAGCAATTCAACTTGTTTGCTGTTGCTGCTGCTGTTTTTAATGGCGGTTTTTCGATCTGATCCCAAAAAAGTCAAAAACAGAAACAGAAGACGAGAAAAAAAAGAGTTGGGAGCAAGGGAACTGAGTTTACGGCCACAATGAAACTGCAGCTAAGCAAAGCTGCACAGCTGACTGACGTTAACCAACACTGAGCTTGTATGGTTTGCCAGGCGTACGAAAGGGGAATCGGAAACGGAATGGTAAATAGTAAATGGGCTGCTGTTGTTGACTGCCTCTCTCAACGGCTCAACGATTTTTGACCAAGAGCAAGAGGCCGGAGTCGGAGTCGGAGTCAGAGTCGGAGTCAGCGTCGACCTCTTGGCGGGCGGCTGGGACGCAGTCAGGCAGATCAGCGCGCACGCCAGACCCCCGAGGCCCAGAGGCTCCGACTTGTGCAGAGACCCCGCATAGACCCCTATATACATACATATGTACATACATACATATGTACATATACTATGTATTATGGCATGCCATGCTCATCCTCTGGCACAAGATGACGGATGTTGTGCGGCAATTCTCTGCCTCTCTGCCTCTTCCACCCTCTATGTGTTAGTCATTATCTGCAGCTTCTGCTTTCGTCTGCTTCTCTCTCTCTCTCTCTCTCTCCCTCTCTCTAGCTCGTTTCGTTTCGTTTCTCCCATTTTTCTGTTTCAGAGTCTGACTCCGTTTTCTGTTTTACATCAATGATCACTGAACCGTTTACGTTTTTGAACTGTTTCAAGGTCTGCTCCAGTCTGTCTCTCTTTTTTCTCTCTACTCTTTTATTTTATTTATATTTGTTTTTTGGCTTTTGCTGCTTTTAGTCAAAGTCTGCACTGTTTAGCTGGGATCTGTGTGGAACGCTCCGCTTATAGAGGTACAGCAATCACTTACCAAGTTCACTTTTGCATATACATAAATAATAAAATACTTATAGTATGCACACAATTGTTGTAGTATATACACAGTTATAGTAGAATGCGTTCAGCCTATTAATTTGACCGGCAATCACTCAAAAATTTCCTTGCTTGAATTCGTTAATATTTCTAATCGGTATGTCGGTTTTTTCATGTTCTAGTGTATTTTAAAAAAAAAATTTTTATTATTGTATTTTTTCAAAATTTGTGTAATTTGTATGGTTTAAATTCAAAATTTCTTTTAAAATTTAGTTCTGTCGATTTTGTTTCTTCTGTTCCAAAATTGCACAATTGGCATCAAAGTTTGTAAATAGTACAGTTTATTGTTGTTTAAACTGCTTATGATATTATTATTATGGTATAATGAACTATAGTTGTCATTTTGTATTTTATAAAATATATAGGTTTCTGAAATTAACACTCGAACTGAAGTTTTCAAATTTTCGAATTAATGCTGCATCTCTCTCTGCGCTTCTCAGTCAGATCTGTCTCTCTCTCTCTCTCTGTCTCTTTCTCTCTCTGTCTCTCTCTCTCTGTCTCTTTCTCTCTGTCACGTGCGCGCAACTTTCTTTCGCATTCGAAAGTGCCACTTGCTGAACCGTGTTAAACTGTGTTAATCGCACAGTTTAACTGGCAGACTCTGCACTCAGTTGCAAGTTGTGGTCATGTGGCAAGCGGCATGTGGCATGTGGCATGTTCGATTAGCGGTACGCTGGGTGGCTCCCTTGACCAGTGGGTGGTGTAATATGACTGATGCGTGCCCTATGTGGCGTATGCGCAATTTATAACTGTATGCAAGAACTGTATCAAGCGCTGCAACAGCTAACAACTAACAACTAACAACTAACTAACTAGCTAACTAACTAAATAAATAAATGCAGCAGCTGCCTCAGTCAACTTATCCCCACAACGTTGCAGTTGCCATCGATGGTGTTGTTGTTGTTGTTGTGTGGTTGCAGCAGGTGTTGCAACGTCTCGTTGCCGGGTTGTGCGGCAAGTACCGCGTCCCTCCACCTTGCCCCCGATCGTTGTCTCAGCCAGCGTCCCCTTCTCAAACTCGTGCTCATATTTGTTATAATGGTTTGTCTCCGCTTCGTCTCCCTCTGCCTCTGCCTCTGCTTCAGTCTCTGTCTCTGTCTCTGTCTTTGCCACTTCCTCACCTCATCTTCGTTGCCGTCTGCGCTCCACACGTGCATTTTCACATGGCATGCGATCACGAAATTAATGAGCAGCAACGTAATTACTTCTTAATGGAAATTGGGCAAAGCAAAATGAAAATGAAAAGAAAAACACAAGCTGAAACTCTAAAGCAACAGCTACAAACAGCCCGCAAAACGATCTGATGACAATTCACAAAGAATTTGTCTGGAAAACTGAAAGTGAACTGCAACAGAATGCCCACTGTTAAGCAACAGAATGTTATGTTAACTTAACATATCTCTGGCTTTCTCTCTGATCTTGACATTTTATGGAAATTCAGAGTGTTCGCCTTCCTATTATCGTAAACTCTATTTCTGATTTTTTTTTTAGCTTGTAACTAACATTTTAGCTTTACTAAATCACAAATTGTTCTTACTAATCTTTTTGCATTTTAATTATTTTTGATACTTTTACTGATTAGTGTTGGTGATATTATACATTTAACATATTATATTTTCTAGTCTTATATTTATAGTAACACTCAAGTTTTTTTAATGTACAATATATATTTATTTATTTAAAACTCCTATGGCTTGAAGATATACCTATATGGTACCACTATTAAAAACATATATCAAAACTTGCATATTTTTTTTAAAAACTACATGATAAACATTTGTTTCATATTTCTATTTTTTAGCTTTGAAAATATAAAAAATAGATACAAATGCATATCTATGTAATTAATTTGTTTGTTATTAGTTTTGTTATTTAATTTAAAATTTTAATTTTCTTTTATGCCCTGAAACCATTAAAAATGGGTAAAAAGGGTATTATGGTTTTGTGCAAAAGTATGTAACATTCATAAGGAAGCATCTCCGACCATATAAAGTATATATATTCTTGATCAGTATCAACAGTCGAGTCGATCTAGCCATGTCCGTCTGTCTGTCTGTCCGTCTGTCTGTCTGTCTGTCTGTCTGTCTGTCTGTCTGTCCGTCTGTCTGTCCGTCTGTCTGTCTGTCTGTCTGTCTGTCTGTATGAACACGCGGATATCAGAGACTACAAGAGCTAGAGACTTCATATTAGGATTATAAGTTCTCCTAATCCCGGGATAGATAAAGTTTTTTTCATTTTATCTTTAACTCGTCCCGTTTAAAAGTTATCGATCAGTTTCGATTTCAGACAAGCGTTTTTTTAAAAGTTATAAGAGCTAAATTTTGCAAGCACAATCTCGAATAGTATACACATGTAACAAATATTTCACTTTTTGGATACCAACCCCCAATGCCCCCAAAAGTTAAAAAAACGCATTTTTGAAGTTATGACCTTGCAATTTGGTTTGGTCACACATTTTACAGCCAATGTTAAGTCCTACAAATTTTAGAAAGATCAGACAATAAACACAGATGTTATTTAAGATTTTACTTTGCATTGTGTGGGGCTCAGTGAAAAAGCAAGCTAACTGCTTAAACCGCTTGCACAGCTTGCAGTATGTGTGTGTTTGTATGTATGCACACTATTAGGCAAGTATGAATGGATGTCAGAGCTGGGTTCAGGGTATCTCCTAGTCGGGCACTCCCGACTAGAGCACTCTTACTTGTTATTTTTAACCTTTTGTCAAAATTAAACAGAGTATCTGCTAGTCGAGCACCAACATCACTCAGTGTTTTCCATTGTTTCCGCACAAAACCTATTTGCCCTTGTGCCTTATGTAATATATATGTATATATATATGATATATACTGTGCCATATACTATATAATAGGTATTGTGCATAAAACAAAATACATTTTAAACTGAAGGGGTTGGGTAAGGGGTGGCGGGGGGGGAGGGGGGCAGGTGGGTGCCAATTTGGCGGGGCTGTGCTAAAATGTGTTCTCTTGGCAGAGGCGGCGACATTATGCGAGCACTGTGCCACCATTATGTGGCACGTATGGGAAGATAGAGCACATTGGGTAACCGAATTGAATGTGTCTGAGAGCCACAAGAGTGAAGAATAAAGACTGAAGACCAGTCGAACTCGAATTCGAATTCGGACTGGAATTGGAACTGGGTCTGCGGTGAGTGATTGAGTGTGGGGCGTTCTAATTACGTGTCTGACCAGGTGACTGGCGCCATGAGGCTGCAATCGAAATCGGAGACAAAAGTCACAGACGACAAAGAACGATGACTGAAGTCTGAAGACAGAAGACAGCAGAGGCAGGTGCGAAAGGTAAACGAAGGGGCGAAAAGGGGATTGGGGTGGGCAATGGACTTTTTTTTAGCGCACGTTTCGTTGTCGTAAGCCAAAATGAGCTGCCCTACGTAACCCCACTCTCCTTGCCAGCCCCCTGGCCCTCTACCCCCACCCCCCATCGCCCCATCGTCAAGCTCCATGTCATGAGATACATTTAATGGCCCGATTGCATTCTATGACTTTACGAGCTTCAGTTTCTTCAAATGTACACTCGCAGAAAAACGCTGCGCTAAGCAGAACTGCACATTACTAGTTAAAAATGTTAGTAATTAATTCAAATAGAGCTTGAAGAACATTTTACAAATATTATTTTACTGTAAGATATTCTAGTTCTTAAAAAAAATGTTTGATTTAAGAGAGTAAAGTTAGATTTTGAGATGATTGATTTAAGAGCTAGAGTTAAAAAAACAAATGTATATATCTTATTTTAAGGAATCAAGTTAATGCAGAAATGAAGCATTTTAAAACAAGTGGGAAAGGATTATCTTCGGCGTGCCGAAGATTTTATACTCTTTGCGAACCTTTAGGTAATTTTCACTCTGCCAACTGCAACACCGAAATGACGCATATCTTTGATATTTATAGCTCAATAGATTTGAAATTTTAAACATTGATGTGTTATAAGGATGTTCAAGTGTACAAGGAAATTTAAGGCGATAGCGTTGAAAAGATCGAATATATGGCCAAAAACCGACTTCCAGTTGTATGGCAGCTATAAGATATAGTGGTCCGATCCGGCCGTCTCCAACCAATGTGCTGTCTTTTGGAATACTAAGTCTCTGTACAAAGTTTTATCGCTACAGTTCAAAAACTGAGCGACTAGTTTGCATACATACAGACAGACAGACAGACAGACAATTTGTTTTGTTTTTCTAAGCATACTGGCAGTAACTTTTGGGGGTCTCAGATGATTCCTTCTATGCGTTACAAACTTCAGCACAAACTTAATATACTATTTTCTTCGAAAAGAGTATAAACAATGCGACTATAAGAAACGCACTTGATATAAGAATGAGCTCTGCTGATGATTTTCGATCTTGACAACATTTACTTTCTTTTTCGAGTGTACTTACAAACATATATATGCACATATCGCTATAGGTATATCAATGCATATGTATGTGTACATATAGTATAGTCTATGGCCAATCGATCGCTTATCGCTAACGGAATGGGCACTCAGACCAGGCACCGCCGGGATTACCAACTTCAAATACCCAATATATAATGCATATATAGTATATATACTATGCAATATAGTCGAGCTCGTAGTGTTCTTAGTGCTGATAAGCCCAGAGAGTGCAGCATGCCTGAAAGGGGGGCTGGGCGTGATGGGTGTGGGGGTCAGGGGGTGGGGGGGGTTTAGGGGTTAAGGGGGCAAGGGGGCAAGTGGGACACGAATTGTTGACTAGCAAATGCAAATGCTGAATTCGAAATTGAATTTGAACACGTCTTCCTGTTTTGACCAGCTCATTACGTAACGCCACAAAAGCGTCTCAAGTTGACATGCGCCAGGTTCTAGACTTCTAGATATTGCTAAAACCTTCTTTTGTCATTATACAATTTTGCGAATACTTCTATTTTTCTATTCCTATTCTTCGTAGTTAATACTTTTGTAAAATTCACAATTACAATCAGCTGAAATTGCAGCATTTGAAATTTCGGCAGGTCTCTTCGTAAAAATTAGCAATTTCAGCTAAGAATCCAATTGTCATCGAAGGCAGGCAGTTTAACCGCAGATTACCTTGGCTTTCGTTATTGCTTTCCTCTCTCTCTCTCTCTCTCTTTCCTGCTCTGTGTCTCTCTCTCTCTCTCTCTCTCTTCCGAAATTGGAGCACTGCAGGCGTCCAGTCTTCGAGAGATTAGAGCGTTATGCTAATACATCTATACGGACGTACACCTTGATACAGTTAATGCTAACGCTATCAGCAAGCAGTTTCATTGATTACACACACACACACACACACACACACACACACACGCTTGCATATTGGAATCTTGCGCAAGATGTGCGTCCAGCAGAAAAAGTACAGTTGAGTTGGACGCTTCTCACTCTCGTCTTGTGCAGTTCGAACTTGGAATCGTGAACTGGCACTGGAACTGGAACTGGAACGGAAACTGGAGCGGAAACCCATTGAAATATGTTAAATCAATACGAATATGCGCTTTGTTCTTGATACCCTTACAGAGGCTATTGCAACTATAGCATGTGGTATGTCGAATTAGCAATTGATTATAGAAGGAAACTGGCTCCACATGGGACTAAGCGTATTGTTTATGTACTAGATATAACCTATCAGTTGTATTATTCATAAAATCTGTAACAAATCTAGGAATTAACAACAGAAAAAGAAAATACCAAAAAAAAGAAAGAAGAATGAAAATTTGGGTATACAAAAAGTGCATTGCGAAATGTTCAAATATTTTTTAGAACTTTAAATTATATCTTTTGATAGAACGAGAAAATGTATAGAAATTATTTGCTTATTTCCATAATGTACTAGTAAATGTAATACAATTTGTATTTTCAGCATCAAACAAATAATATATTTAAATTTAGTCATATGTAATTAGTTTTGAAATATTTAAATTATATTAAATTTGAATACCTGCAGATAATATAAATTTTTTGAATTTATCAATATTTTAAAGAACTTTCCTGTGTCCACTGTTAAGTAAATAAATATACCAATTATAAACATATTATATTATTTAATGCTTGCAACTTATTAATGTATGGTTAAAGCTAAGAAAGTAAGACATGTTGGAATTAAATGTTCCATTTCAAGAGGATTACTTGACAGACAGATATATGAAGGACATTAACTAGTCAGCGTGCCACATTTGGTTCACATTCTTCTCAGTTACAGTTAGATACGTACACAAATGCATGATTAATAATCTTGTATGTATGTTTTCCTAATTGTGCCCTATCACAAGGTGTCATATCAAAATATCAAAATACCGAAATACCAAAATATCAAATACCAGAAGCCAATAGAACAAGCAACACGCACTCACAGCTGCTGTGACATTATGGGAAATCACACCTCGATATTTATATATATATATATATGTGAGTGTGTGTGTGTGTGTGTGTGTGTGTGTGTGTGTGTGTGTGTGTGTGTGTACAGAACAGCAACAGTTGGCGCGCAGCTTCGCTAATCTGGTGACTTGGGAGGCGGGAAAAGTGGAACTGCGACGGCGACATCGACGGCGACTGTTGATTAGATAAGCGAGGCACATCAAAGGCGCAAAACGATGGAGCAACCAGCAACCAGTAACAACAACAACAACAACAGCGACAAGAGTAGCAGCAGCCGTTCAATCATTTGCTGATGATAAGCGAGCCAAAGGAGGCCACAAGCTGACCAAAGCCAATTTGAGGAGGGCGGAAAGGGGGTAGGCGGGGGGGTGGAGGAGTTCAGCTTTTTTGGCAATGACAAAGCAAGTGCTGAGTTGCTTGGCATTCGCAGAAGCAGCAACAGCAGCAGCTACACGTACTCGCAGATACAGATACACACAGACACACACGCACACACACACGCACACACACACACACACAGGCACAGAGAAATATTTTTAACTATTTATGGTTATTACGCGTCGTTAGCGTGTTTATACTCTTTTCAGCGTATTCATTTTGTCCAGAAGCTTGTAGTGCATAAAAGAATGCGTCCGGCGCCCCCAAATGTAAGCTGCAGTATGCTTAGAGCATGTCCGTCTGTCTGTCTGTCTGTATGTATGCAAACTAGTCCCTCAGTTTTGGCGCTATTCCAATGAAACTTGACACAGCGACTTATTAGTCAAAGGGACAACACATTTGTCGGAGCCGGCAGGATCGGAACACTATATGCTATAGCTGTCATACAACTGGCATTCGCTTTGGGCCATAGATGCCATATTTTCAAAGCTATCGTAACCATAGTACTCATCAATGCTTCAAATGTCGATTGAGTCATAAATAGAGAGACTGCTTTGAAAGAAACAGGTATAGCTGAGAATTAGTCACGGAGTAGTAGTAGGGGCGTAGTAGCGTTAAGGGGCTCTCAGAATCGATCCAAAGTATCGCTGAGAGTATACATTCTTCGGCATGTTGAAGATAAGCCTTGCCCACTTGTTTATTTTGAAAATAGACCAAAAAGCAGCGACGCCAACGTCGACGTCGACGTCGACTGAGGCGCGGACAACAGTGACGTCTACTTAGAGCGTCAGCCATTGCAACTGGGAAAAATGGCATATGGCAGCATGGCAAAAGGGAAATCGGAAAGTTGCTGCAATTAGTCACAAGTGCCACGGTCAAGGACGACAAATGCAATAATCGATCCGGTTAGCTGGCAAGAGAGACAGCACAAAGATTATATAGTCCATTGCATGTTGGTATACACTGGCTCACAACCACATACAACCCTAACAAAGATTGCTCTAAAAAACTGTATTCAAAATGTTAATAGCTTAGCGACTATAACCTTTTAAAATTGCATCTTTATATTTCAACTGCAGTAAATGAGCTCTGCGAATGGGAATGGATAGCAGAATAAATTTAAAGAGTTCGTCATGGATGTTTCATCAACTATCGATAATCATGTTATCGATTGTTATATTTCAACTGCAGTAAATGAGCTCTGAGAATGGGAATGGATAGCAGAATAAATTTAAAGAGTTCGTAATGGATGTTTCATCAACTATCGATAATCATGTTATCGATTAAGTGCAATCTAGCTATAATATTAGACAAGCTTGTACAGATGTTGTGATTACTACTTTATTATGAAAATAATAAATTAACCTATTTCTGAAAACAGAACATTCAATTAATATATGCAATTGCAAAAAATTAAAATTAAATTATAAAATGTAAAGTTAAATAGTATTTAACAATAAAAATAATGTACATTTCTAAGTTGAAAATAAATGAGAAATTATCCGACAGTATTTACAGCTTTATTTCCATAACTTATAAAAACTAAAACTATTTTCAAAAGCAAGGTTAAATGTGTATATTAATGTATTTCGGTTCAAATTCCAGCTCGCTTATGGTAAATAGGTTAGTATTTGATCGATAACACTAATCACATGTTATCGATGAGCTGCAAGCCAATTCAGAAAATAACTTTTTAATGAGGTGAATTACTGAAAGCATTTACTTCCTCTGCTCCTATCTGCATTATGCATCCATACTCTACATATGTATTTCAAATATATATTATTAATGGAATCTAGAACCCGAGACCTGCTATTGAAAGCCAAGTGGACTTTGTTTCGACAGTCTATTTTTGGCATTTGTCGAGAGCGCATCGTTTCCCACTATAATCAACTTTCCCCACAGCTTCATTATGGCCCAAACAACATGATCATCTCAGTGGACAGAACCAACTCGCAAAAAAGTGGAAAAAACACAAGCCAACTAGAGAGAGAGAGAGGAACGAAAAGCACCCGAAAACAATGAAAAAGAAAATGTCACTGATAGTTAATTAAAAAACAATTTAAACAAATTAGAGTTGAAGATATGTATGCCCCAAAAAAAAAAATACAAAAAAAACAACTTATAAACAGCAGCTACGAGTAAAACAAGCAGCAGCAGCAACAACATGAAAGAGAACAAAAGATGACAACGGCAACAGCAAGACAAGAGCGACAACAACAACAACAACAACAACAGCAACACTCACAAATAATACGTAAAACGCATTAACAGCGACAACAAAACGCAAAACGCAAAAAACCGTAAAGCTGGCGACGAAAATTTAACAAATTTTCCAAAAAAAAAACCAGCAGCAGCAACAGCAACAACAGCAATAACAACAACAACAAGCAGCCGCCACACGCTCATTACAATTCAATTGAAGTAGCGACAGCGACAGCGACGCTGACGGCGACGTCGGCAAAACACACGAACACACGAAGCGCGGGCGCGTTCAACGACTCTGCCGAAGAAGAAAAGCCAAACAGCAGCAGCAACAACAACAACAACAGCAACAGCAACTCAGGTGTAATCAAAGCGCATAGCCAGCCGCCACAGCAGCAGAGAGAGCGATGGCAGCAGCAGCAGCAGCAGCAGCAGAGTGAGAGAGCGCGCACACACACAGGCGTATAGAGCTCACACAGATAAGTCACATAGATACGCGCCAAAGAGAGCGCACGAGAGCGCGAGAGCGCGTGCAAATGCATGAGAGCGACAGCGCTGCCAACGTCGACGTCGCATCTTGCGCAGCAGGAACGACTGATAAATTGCCGCCTGGCAATTGGGCAAAGCTAGCGACGGCGACGGCGACAGCGACGGCGAAGTCGACAGCGCATTACTTAAGCTGCACAGCTTTGGGCAGCGGCTGCTGCTGCTGCTGCTGTTGCTGCTGTTTCCTTCTCGTTTCATTTTGCTTATGCTTCCTTTTGCCGTTGAGATTTGTTCTCGTGGCGCGGAGGAGGAGCGGCAGCAAACGCTGTATGTGCATGTGCGTGTGTGTGTGTGAACCAACCACAGCAGCCTCTCGGCTGCTGCTATCTCTGTCTCAGCTTCTGCTGCTGCGCAGGACCGACCATTTACATCGTGTCTGTGTGTTCGCGTGTGTATGCATGTGTGTATGTGTGTATGTATGTATGTATGTATGTATGTACATCTCTGTATTGCGTTTTTGTGATTCGTTTGCTCTTTGGCTTCTGCTCTGCTCTGCTCTGCTCTGCGCATTGATTTTTCTGCCCTGCCACAGATACAGATACAGATACACAGCATAATGTGCGCTTAGTCATAGCTAAGGCTCGTATATATACAAATGCATATACTTATGTGTGTGTGTGTGTGTGTGTGTGTGTGTATGTTTGCTTAACGCACACGCCCGCATTTAGTCAACGAACCACAAAACAGTCGCGGCTACAGCTGCAGATACATTTGCCATTGTCAGCAGCAGCAGCAGCAGATACATTTTATCGATTTTGGCCCAGACGTGCCGTTTGTTGTTGTTGCTGCATCCAGCAGCAGGTTACACAAGCCGCACTCAACTGTTGTTGTTGTTGCCAGATGAAATCATGCGGGCGGCAAACTGGCCAATGACAACATCAGCAGCAGCAGCAGCAGCAGCAGTAATGGGAGCAGCACCCGCAGCAGCAGCGCGCACACAGATGGACTGGGTGGCTGATGTGCGAGCTGGTTAGTGGGTGGTGGGTGGTGGGTGGTGGTTGATCCACCCCTATACTAATACAGTGAAGCGGGTAGCACATCCAAATGTTTTGGTTTGTTATGTACAATTCTCATGGTTTTGGTTACCTGGCAACACTTGTGTATCTGTATCCGCAAGATACACACACACACACACACACACATATAGAGAGAGCAACAAAAGCAACCCCCAGACAAAACGATGTTATCCCCATTTGGGTGCCTCCACTCTTACTCTTACTCCTACTCCTGCTCTTGCTACTCTTCTTCATTCTCTGGTCAGAATGTGCTGGGCTGTGCTGTACCGAGTGCGAGGGAGAAAGCGACAGTCAGATAACACGAAAACATTACACTGAGAGACAAAACAGTTGCCTGCCTGTATGCATATAATTTATTTTACATCCTTAGCTGATTCCATGGCGCAAACATTGTTCTTTTCGGAAAGTCCCAAATTTTTAGAGAATAACGTAAAAATATGAATTGCCGAAGATTCTAGTATATTCAAAAGATATGAAATTATTTTCACAATTTATGGAATTACTTTCGATATTGTCGATTGTAGAATCTCGATGCTAGTAGAATCTCGAATGTTATGATAACTTGGCTAAAATATAATATATACCTTAGATTCACAATTCCATTTGGAATTCTATGGAGCCAGCACTTTTTCGCTCCGTGTAGAATCAATACATAAATGATGACGGGGCTTAGATGTTAGGAGGCTTCCGTCTCTTGAGGTTGTGCCTATAAATTATGCGTTAGCTTTTTATTGATTCACTGCCGGGACATCTAGGATAGCTATACGAATTGAAATTGGAATTGAAATAGCAATAGCAATAGCAATAGCAATAGCAATGGGAATTGGATTAGGACTAAGGACTAAGGACTAAGGATAGCTACAGTTACATACATATGTGTACACATGTGCTACTCTCATATGCAGGTAATGTGCCAACGAATGGTCAATTACATAATGAGTTTAACTGGAAGCGATTTACGAACTAAGAACCAAACTAAAACATTGGACATGTCGAAGAGAGAAACAGACATATGTATGTGTATATTATGTACATGTACATAACTTATTGATAACGTCATTTGGGCAATTGAGGAGACAAACGCTAGCTGGACTCTTGGGCGATTACGAGTAGTATACTATATAGATAGATAGTGGAGCTGTGTATTTTGGCACTGATACGATGGATACGATTGACTAAGTGCGTAGAGCTCCCATTTGGTGATTCATGCCCACTGAATCAGCTGAGTCAGCCCATGGACTGGCGACAGGAAGTGTGATCCCCCAAAATGGTGATCACTGAGGCAATCTATTGACTCAAGACTGACGACCAAAGACCAAAGAACTAGAGCCAACACAACAACTCTATCACGCGCCAAGAAACCAGAGTCACCCTGAGTCCCTGGGGGCTTAAAAATCGTTTACAGCGTCTTTAGCGCTAAAACCCGCTGAGACTACAGACCCAGCAACAATACACAGACAGACAGATACATAGATAGATAGATAGACAGACATATAGAGATACTTGGTTTTTTTTTTTGGGCTTTAAGAGGCTCAACAAATGGCGACACAATGCGGCAGTGTATATATTAATATATGTGTGTGTAAGCGTATTACAAATAGTGAAATACTGAAATAGTATTGCCTATCTTGGTCACTATAATATCTCTTATCTGTGTGCCGGGCCAAAAGATCGATAGATCGCGTTCGCCTTATGCCGGCTGCCTCTTACAAATACAGATAATCGCGCGCTACACTGCAACAAATTGGCAACAACTGGCAGAGAATGGTATGTAATTATATTTACAGTGCTACAAGAAATAGTCACAAATAATGATAGGTTTTTTTTCATGTTAATTATTATATTTTATAATACTATATTACTAATGTTATTTATACACTTTTTGTTCATATTTATACTCTTTTCGAAGAAAATAGTATATTAAGTTTGTGTCTGAGACCCCCAAAAGTTACTGCCAGTATGCTTAGAATGACAAAACAAATTGATCTAGCCATGGCCGTCTGTCTGTCTGTCTGTCTGTCTGTATGTATGAAAACTAGTCCCTCAGTTTTTGAGCTATCGTGATCTAACTTTGCACAAAGACTTATTATTTAAGGGGACAGCACATTGGTCGGAACCGGCCAGATCGGACCACTATATCTTATAGCTGCCATACAACTGGAAGTCGGTTTTGGCCATAAATCCCATGTTTTCAAAGCTATCGCGATGAAACGTTGCACAGATACTTATTATTCAAACATACATCACATTAATTGGAGCCGGCCGGATCGGATCACTATATTTTATAGCTGCCATACAACTGGAAATAAATTAAATATTCTTAAAACAAAAAAAAAACAAATGCATATGAAAGTACTGCAGTTGGCAAAGTGAAAATTGTCTAAAGGTTCGAAAAGAGTATAAAATCTTCGGCACGCCGAAGCTAATCCTTTCCCACTTGTTTTTTAATATGTTTGCTTCATGTCGTTTTTTTTTAATTCTCGATATTCGATTTTTCTTAATACCCCATAAATTATTCTAAAAGAAAAGAAAGACTCTTTTTACTTTATAATAACTAATATTGCTGTAATTTTTTCTTATACTCGTTCCTTAAATATATTTTAAGTTTTGCTATTTATTTGTAGCTTATAATCTTGATCTAAGAATAAGTTGTAAAGTATATGGCATTTAAATATAACTGAATTTCGTATTCGGTTAGAGTTTTTGCCAAATTGAAATTTTGGCTTACTAGTTTCTGTTATATTTTCTTCAATTTGTATATACTAATTTCTTTCAGTTTAACTGACGATAGTTTAATTTTGAGAAAAATAAATAAAGCTAAACTACGTCATAAGATGTGGAAAATATGATATGATATGATGACAAGCTCAGCCCGAATTTAGATTGGAAAAGAAATGCTTCGGTTGTTTCTTGCGGTGCAGCTCCATAAAAGCCGTATGAACTCAATTGGAAAATAGTGCGGGAGTCATAAAATTGGCAAGGTGGAGAGCAGTAGGCGCATTCGGTATAGTGCATTCGGAATTGTTTATACAACGCTCATATATCTTGGCTATATAATCGGGCACGTGACATGATTTTGCAGGCCAATCAATTGGGCGCTACGCTTCTTAAAATAAAACAGAGAACACAACTAAGAATAACAAGAACAAAAAAACTCGACCCATGTGGCAATGGGGCCCCCACAATAAAGATAAACATGGCCCCAAGGCGAAACGAATCCGAATCATCATCAAAGACCACATATGATACGTTACGTGACATAACGTTACGTTATGGAACCCAGGAGTTGGGTCCACTATGGCAGTTGAGTTCGAGCTGGATGCAAATGGGATATAAAGTGGGATTGAGCATTGTTTTCTTCTACACATTAAAAATTCTTAAAAAGGGTATAATGAAGTATGTATAACAGGCATAAGTAAGCAAGTTGAGTCTGTCTGCCTGTCAGAGACTATAAGAGATAAGACTTCATCTTTGTAATATAAGTTCTAATATTCCTTGCTCAGATCAAGTTTGTTTCATTTTATCGATAACTACTCCTGTTCAATTTTCATTTCAGTCCATCGTTTTTTGATCATAGCTTGAAAGTTACTACTATACTATACTTTTTTGATATTAACCCCAATCCAAACCTCCGAAAGGACAAAATGTAAATGTTATGTCCAAAAAATTGCAATTGGATCGGACAGTGCTCAGTGAAGAAGCAAGCGAACTGCTTAAACTGCTTGCACTGCTTGTACTGCTTGCAGTATGTGTATGCTTGTATGTAAGTGTGAATGAATGTGAGGACTGGGTATCTTTCAGTCGTACACTCTCGACTAGAGCACTCTAACTGCATTTCCAAAAATGTTTTTGACTTTGCAATTTGTATATTATTTAAAAATTCCTAACTAAATCAGCGCCCAGCTATAAGGGGGCATTGATAAAGGGGGGCTGCCTTGTCTTGTCAAGATCTGCACTGTGACCTCGGGGGGAGGGGGGCGGGCGGCGGCGAATTGCGGAACTTCAAGCGTATTTCCAGTGAGTCTTATCGCTAATGATGATGGATCGTGAATTCGAGATGATCGATGATTTTGGCAGGCGATAAGAGCGAGCCCAACCGAACACCCCCAACCGCATAGACCAACCAACTGTGCACTCAGAACGCTGAGCAGGGGGGCAGTGGGGCAGTGGGGCTGGGGGGCAGTGGGGCTGGGGGCTGGGGGGGTTCGGCAGAGTTTCGTGTGTGTGCTCTTGAGATTTAAGCCGACGACGTCTATGATGATATCAGGGCCAGGTGAATTTATTGTTGTTGTCGTTTGTTGTTTTCAGTTAATAATTTTTAGTATTTTATGTGTGGGGTTTCTTTGAGAATCCAATTGAATCAAATTGAATCGCGTCAGCCAAGAGACGTTTGCTCACCCGTTATCTATTTATTCTTGATAATGTTACCTACTTACATAAACACACACACACACAGGCACACACACACAGGCACACACATTCACTTCTACTACGACTTTGGCTTATTTGCCCAATGTTCGATACGATTCGACTTTGTGTTTGTTATTGCCACACAGCGACCCAATACTGGAATGATAGATCTGGATCTAGTGCCCGGATCATATCGGATCGGATCGTAAATTAAGTTTCGTCGTAGACTTTCGGAAGTGCTGAAACTATATTTTCGACGCAAAAGCTCATTTCGTATTTTGTTTTGTTAATCAGTTTTCGGTTGGCGTCTTTTTGCAATCTTTGCTTTCTCACTAATTTCTTAATCTTGTTCTCTTTGTTGTTGCTTTGGTACTTTTATTTATATATATATTTCGCTATAATTGTTCAAGTGCAGTTTCCCAATAATAAATAATATTTTTAGAATTTTAACATGCCTAACAATAGGTGTAGAAATTACAATGATCAATTAGATATTTCTTAGATATCAGTTCAGATTTGACAGTGTCAAATTGAAGCGATTTTGTATGCCCTTCAGTTTGTAACGCATAGAAGAAGAACTCTCTGATTCCATAAAGTATGTTTATTCATATACATATCTTTATAAGTATCAACCTGTCGCTCAGTTTTAAAGCTTTTTCGATCAAACTTGACATGGGATTAGGTAAGTTAGAACTTGAATCATCATTTTGACAGAATAAAGTGTTTCCAAATAGCAAAGTAAATAGCAGTTTAACCAGAGTTATGATAGATAGAAAGACAAAACGCTCTTAGTATATTAAATGGTTGCATTTAAGCATTTTCCTTTATTTATTTACTTATTGCTTGTTAAATTTCATTTTATTTTCTATATCAACTTTATTTTATATTAAATATAAAATTTGTTGCATAGCTTTTATTTGTATTTCCCTTTTTATACCCTGAAGCCATTAAGAATATTTACCAGGTATTATGGTAACAGGCATAAGGAAGCATCTCCGACCAGTATATATATTCTTGATCAGTATCAACAGCCGAGTCGATCTAGCCATATCCGTCCGTCTGTATGAACACACAGTACAAGTTTATTTCATTTTATCGATAACTCGTCCCGTTCAAAAGTTATCGATCAATTTCGACTTCAGACCAGTGTTTTTTGGCTATAACTTGAAAGTAGATGCCCCAAATTGGGCATGTATAGTCTCGAATATCATACATATTACAAATATTTCACTGTTTGGATACCACCCCCCAACCGCCCAAAAAGTTGAAATAACTCATTCTTATGACCTTGCAATTTGGTTTGGTAACACATTTCTAAGCCAATGTTATGTCCTACAAATTTCAGAAAGATCGGACAACCCCAGAAGTTCTTATAGATTTTACTTTCCATTACATGTATGTATACACATTGATAGATTAGTATGAATGTAAGGACTGGGTTCAGGGTATCTCCTAGTCGGGCACTCCCGACTAGAACACTCTTACTTGTTTTTGTTTACTTCGGTAAATGAATATTTTGCAATATCATATTCTTTTCTTCATATATTTTGCATACTTTATAGTGTTACCTTTTTCCACCAACTCTTTTCGGATTTCTTAAAATCTGCCTCGATCTCAGCAGCTTCCTTATCATTTATAAATTTTTATTTTTTTTAAGCATACAATTTTTCTTTTCCTAAATTTATTTTACCTTGTTTCCCAAAACCTTTTCTTCATTTCTTTTGCCTACAAATAGAGTGTTATGTGTTTAGTCTTCAACTTCTTTCTTTCTTCTTTCCAGCTTCCTATTGCAGCTTTTCTTGCCACTTTTCCGTGTTTATCATATCCTAACCCCCAATATAGTCTTTGGCTGCTTATTTACCTCCGCATTTCTCCCTTTTTGCCATCAGCTTTCGTTTGCTTAGTCTCATTTACGTTGCGCTCAATTTTGCGCCCCATGGCAATCGTGTGACCCGGCTCCAGGCTGTTCCCGGCCCAGTCTTGTGCCTCCTGCCCCTGGTCGGTCCTAACGGTCGGCTCGGCTCGGGTCGGATCGAAGCAACGGGAACCACCCTCGCCACGTTGCAAACTGATTGAATATTCATGTGTTTTTGTGTGTGCACAATAGTCATGGCAACTATCTTTTTTTTTCTTTCTACTATATACCTTTTTTTGTTGTATCTGTATCTGTATCTCTGTATCTGTATCTACACACATGCATGCGCATCTGTGTGTGTGTGTGTGTGTGTGTTTATGCGCAATAGGGAAAACACACAGCAAACAACACGAGACTCGAAAATGCATCTGCGTGCGCTTTTTTTTACCCGTCCCGCTTGCATTTTCCCTCCGCCCCCAACAGTTGTCCTGATGATTTTTCAACAGCTCTTTTTCCTCGTTGTTTTTTGTTTTTGTTATGTTTTTCGGTTATCAGTTAACTAAAATATTGACTCAGCGTGTGACGAGCGCCAAAAGCAAATCCCGAACCACAACTCGCTCTCCGATATTCCAAATCCCAATCCCAATCCCAATCCCCGACTGCGGTTGCCAGCCAAAGGAAGTGGGAAGGCGAATTCCAGCTGGAAGTTGACTTGAACCCATTCCCAATATGGATGTGGCTGAGGCTGCTGCTGTCTCTTGTCTCTTGGCTCTTGGCTGTTGTCTGTTGGTGGTTGTCTCTGGTCGCCGGCTGCAAATTCAAATGTAACCGAAACTGAAACTGGCAATTCATAGGATCGGAGTAACCGCTGTATCTCATATTTGAACTGATTAAACTGTTGACACAGCGCCGATTGACGACTGTTGACGAAGCCGTCGAGCGTCATCGGAGTAGCCCAACACACCTTGTTGCCAATGTTGTTGTTGTTGTTGTTGTTGTCGCTTGCTAAGACCAGGTAATCAATACCCAAATGTGCTCGCACCGCGCCTCTGTTTGCACTCAGATGAGTTATCATTATTATGTTTATGATTTCTGGTTACTTTTTTCTCACTCTTCTTTTTGTTAAATATAGCTTCAGCACATGTTATGTGACAAACACAATTGAAACTATAGTTTCTGTATTTTAAACTGAAGACACACTAAGATCTTTAAGTCTGACGCATTACATGCAATAAATTGAAAGGTCTCTGGTATAAATTTAGTTCTAACTTGATATTTTTGTATAAATTTAAAAAAAATGCATTAACTAATATTGAAACTTGAGTTCACACATAAATAAATACATATAAAAACAAGTTTTTTACAAAAATATATAGGAATATTTATATATTTTTGTGGTAGGAAAATAAATTAATTAGACGAAATAAATATATAATCTATGATGTGCTATGCTAAATGATATTTACTATTTTTACAACTACTAAAACATATAAATAAATAAAACAAACTACCTAAGCTAGTTAAATAGTATATTTAAAAAAAACAAGTGTGGAAGGATTATCTTCGGCGTGCCGAAGATTTTATACTCTTTTCGAACCTATAGGCAATTTTCACTCTGCCAACTGCACCACTGAAATTTCATAAGCTGTAAAAAATCGTTTTGTCGCGTAACATTTTTTTTTTGTTCTAAAAATATTTAATTCATTGCCAGTTGTATAGCAGCTATAAGATATAGTGATCCGATCCGGCCGGCTCCAACCAATGTGATGTCTCTTTGAATAATAAGTATCTGTGCAATGTTTCATCACGATAGATTAAAAAACATGGGATATATGGCCAAAACCGACTTCGAGTTGTATGGCAGCTATAAGATATAGTGGTCCGATCTGGCCGGCTCCGACCAATGTTCTGTCCCCTGGAATAATAAGTGTCTGTGCAAAGTTTTATCGCGATAGCTCAAAAACTGAGGGACTAGTTTGCATACATACAGACAGACAGACAGACAGACAGACAGACAGACAGACAGACAGACAGACAGACGGACATGGCTAGATCAATTTGTATTGTCATTCTAAGCATACTGGCAGTAACTTTTGGGGGTCTCCGACGCTTCCTTCTATGCGTTACAAACTTCAGGACAAACTTAATATACTATTTTCTTCGAAAAGAGTATAAAAAGACAGATTTTTGTTAGTCAAAGCTAAAAGTGTAGATATTCATTCACATACATATATACATATATAGCATGAAGGATATTTGTTGTATGTATGGAAGAACGAAGACTTGCTAATTGTAAGGGCAACTGCGTTTTATAGTTCAATAAACTGAGGAGCAACAGCAGCGAGATCATTGATCCTGGCCTAGGTATAAGCAGCAAGCGACAAACGACAGACGACAGACGGCAATGTCCTGTGTCCTGTGTCCTGGCAGCAGTTGAATGAACGCTGCAATTGATACAATGAGGGATGAGGTGGCAGCCTCTTGTTCCTTTTCCTTGTCGCTGTGTACCTGTTTCTGTTTCTGTTTTTGTTGTTTCAGTTCGGTTTTCCTTGACGCCCGACACACGTTTTGCATTACACTCGAGCGCACAGGGAGCAACCCCTAGCTAAACACACAGTCCTGTGAGAGAGAGAGAGAGAGAGAGGGGAGAGGAAGGTGGTGGGGGGGCTTGGAAGAGAAGGAGCTGAGAGACAAGTGGCTGCAGTTGCAGCAAGGTGCATCCTTGCCAGAGCATATGATCATCATCATGATGATCATGATGCGGGGCATCATCATTAGGAGGTGCACCTGTCATTGCGGTAACCGTTTTTAACCAGCGGCTGTTGACTTGGCGCAGATCTCAAGCGTCCAGCGGATCATTGTCTGGCATCGAATTACCCAGCACAGCGCTGGCCCCTGACACATTTCACAGAATCGAGCCGAGGCACTGAGCAACTGAGGCATTGAGGATTGAGGAGGGTCGCCGCTGCATTGGATAAAAGTGTTTAATCAAGTGGAAGGCGGCAGTTAAAGTTCGTTGCGATCGAACAGACAGCAGCAGCAGCTTCTGCGACAGTTTCCAGTCCAGTCCCAGTCCCAGGCCCAGGCCCAGTTGGACAGTGTCCTGTCCCCCTTCTGGCTTGCTCACATTTCACATTTCACAGTCAGCCCGTAATATGAGACTCGCATCGGAAGTCGGAAACGTGGCGTTCCTGTAATGCTTGATTGGACATTGCACTTGGCCACTTGGCCACTGGGATGCCGGACGAACTGTTTCCTTTTTTTCGGCCGTGTTTCAAGGAAGCTTTACAAGGCGCATATCCCATGTCACACACAGACACACCAGCTGAAGCTGCTCCTCAGACGCACCTCAAGTGAACAACCTGAACAGAAGTGAGAGACTATACATATGCTCAAATCTATCATCTATCATCATTCAAATTTCAAGGGAATTCTATTAGTGGTCTTGTTTAGGCATTCAATTGAACCTTGTAATCCAACATTCGGTATTGAGTTTCATGAGCTTGAGTTAAATTTAGATGAAGCTTGGACAATAGTTCATTTTACTTATTTCTTTTGTTATTTATTCGGAAATTGTAATTAGATGGCTTTTTATTTATAATTATTTTGATGTCAGACAATATTTCGTCTTAAGAATTCTTCTTATACAAGTCAGAAGGATTCTTTGCGTTAGTTACTAGACATAAGTTTCGATCCCTCTACTTAAGATTAGTTTTGGTATAATTGAAGTGTGTCCTGGGAGCCTCTTTATTTATTTATTGCTTTAATGTCTTATACAAAAAATATATTAAAAATATCAACTAATATATATTGTAAAATAAATATTTGTATTTATGCAACTGTTATTTAAATTGAAAAATTCAACATTTGCTGCAAATACCAAAAATATTAGAAAAAAATGAAAAAGTTGTGCAAAAGTCAACAAATGCTTATAAAATGTTTGTTAAAACCTAAAGAATAAACAATTGAGTTTTTAATGATAGCTTGATACTACGTATCTTCAGGATTCCATTCCGTTAATCTGAATCTAAGATGTCTTTTCTTATAATCAAAGAATTAATAAGGATATTTGAATGAATTCATTCCATAGATCAGATAGTTCCTATATACATAGCCTCACAATCCACTCGAACTTATAATATTATATTGTACTTCATTGATATATATGCATATGTATATCGACTTATAATCCATTACGAGGCTTCGAGTTATCGACCCAAACTTGTTGTCATACTAGAAACTGGACTATTAACGGCTAGTTTCAGATGAATTCTTGGGTACACTATTGACCATCAATCAATCATTGGCTAATTTCTACAATTATCATAATGAAACCGCCTTGAATCGCTCATTGTTTTTGGGTCAGAATCGTGTGCAGACAACTTTCACGGTCCACCAGTTCGTTGACCATAGTCTCCATATCCAAACCCATACTCATACCGATACCCATACTCATACTGATACTCATGCTCATACCCATACACATAACTATGCATGCTTAATTTCTCCGCCTTCGTCTCGCATAATGAATTTATTATTAAACAAATCTCAAACGCGCCACACACCACAAGTACATATAATTTTTTAATAATGCATAGTTTGTCAATAAATTTCTTTTATGATGATGGGACACCGTCCCCAAAAGCAATGCGACTTTGTCGCCCTGTTTGTGGGGCATCTCCAACAATGAATCGATCGATTTTTGCATTGGGTAATTTACAAATATATTTCTCTTGGATTCTTTACCATTTAAGTATTTCAATTGGGAGATCAAATGGATTTAATATTAACAAATGATCGATCTATCATATTTAGTTATTTAAATGTGTGAAAGATTAAACATATAATTAATTAATTATCAAAATATTCACTTAAAAATGGTACCTACCTAAAAATAAAGTTAGAAATAAAAAATACAATAAAAATTACTTAATACTAATATTTATAATGGGATTCGAATTAGCAAGCATATTCAAATGGAAGACACGTTAATATTGATAAATTTTAAGATATATCACATAATAAAAATTATGTTTCCAATTAGAGTAGCAATATTTACTTAGTCACATGTAAAAACAATCGATAAATCGTTTAATCCTGATAGACTTATATGGAAGCACTTATCATAATAACTTTAAGTGCATATATTCTTACAGTTACAAACAGTTAATGCAATATTTACTTAGTGACATGAAAAAAGGAATCGATAACTATCGAAATGCACGTTACGATGATATCCATAAATTCAGATATTATCGATAGCAATGGAGATAGAGCATATGCAATTCGTTGGGCTTGATTGTTGGCTTTCCATTCTGGTTTTCTCAATGTGCTGCTGAGAGAAGCGTCGGGGCACGATTTCCAAATACATTAACATTGCGATGGGTGCACGATGGCCATGGGTCTGCGGTCTGCGGGTCTCCCCACCCCTGCACCCCTGTACCCCTGCACCTCTCCAACTCACGATCGACAATGGCTGCTGGCTGCCGGTCTTCAAACGCCGCGCCAAATACGAAATCACATCCAAAATAAAAATAAAAAAACAAAAACCAAAACGACGACAACAATTCGAATCTTACGGCTCAATAAAAGAAAATGTGCGGCAACGTTTATGGTCGTGCCCCGAGGGGCCCCCTAACTTGGTGATTCTTCATTAAAGATTCATGATGTGTGTTTTCTTTCAGGCAAACGTACGCCATGACAACCGGCCCAACGGCTGCCCAACGGCTGCCCAACTGCGATGGCCAACCATTCCAAGCATTGCCCAAACCAACTCCAACTGCAACCACTTGACGATGTCTCCGATTCGTTGATTCGCTGGCTGCTGCTGCTGCTGCTGCTGCTGCTGTGCCGCCAATCTTCAATGAGTGATGGGCAGTGAGCCGACAGTGGCAACCAAAGCCAACCAAAAGCAACCAAAGCCCAAGGCCCAACTGAAACAAAACAATACCATTAGTAGACGGAGAGATACCCTAGTATAATAGCATATTCATTTTGTGCTGAAGTGTGTAATGCATTACCGCAGATGACAAAACAAATATGATGTGGCCATGTCCGTCTGTCCGCCTATCTGTGGAAACTAGTCCCTCACACACTTAAATTTCAAAGGGACAGCACATTGGTCATGAATGTATTTGATTAAAAAACAAGTGGGGAAGGATTATCTTCGGCGTGCCGAAGATTTTATACTCTTTTCGAACCTATAGGCAATTTTCACTCTGCCAACTGCACCACTGAATTTTCATAAGCTGTACAATATCGTTTTGTCGCGTAACATTTTGTTTTTTTTGTTCTAAGAATATTTAATTCATTGCCAGTTGTATAGCAGCTATAAGATATAGTGATCCGATCCGGCCGGCTCCAACCAATGTGATGTCTCTTTGAATAATAGGTATCTCTGCAAAGTTGTATTGCGATAGCTTTAAAAACATGGGATATATGGCCAAAACCGACTTCGAGTTGTATGGCAGCCATAAGAAATAGTGATCCGATCCGGACGGCTCCGACCAATGTGCTGTCCCCTGGAATAATAAGTGTCTGTGCAAAGTTTTATCGCGATAGCTCAAAAACTGAGGGACTAGTTTGCATACATACAGACAGACGTTACAAACTTCAGGACAACCTTAATATACTATAATATAAAAAATATAAAAAAAAATCAATGGTATTTGGTTTTGCGTTGAATTGTTGTTCCTGTTTGGTTAAAATACAAAATAAAACCTAATATATAACATTTATATAAAAAATATAATTTATTTTTGTTGGTTATATATATATGTATATATATATATTTTTTTAAAATTTTTATAAGCTAGGAATTTAGTTCCTTTATTCAACATTACTTTTTTTAAAGAAATTTGTAAATTATATTTTATATTTATTGGTGTTATTATTGTTGTATTTTATAATTCAATATTGGAGAATATTAAAAGTTTTCTTGAAAAATTTATGATAATGAATGAAAAATGTAAAGTTTAAGTTAGGTCAGGTTTCGAGGTTACTTTGGTTACTCCAACATTTGTGGCAAGTACAGAGGTAGCTCCATCAAAAATGAATAATTCTTAAGATATGGTAAATTTAAAATTTAAGAAAAGTTAATGTTAAATGAAAATAATTGAGAGTGTAGAGCAACAATTAGAGTTCGGTGTGGAAAGAAATCATTGACTAGTTTTAAGTATTACGGACCGAAAAAATATATTCTTTATTTTGATATTTAGTATATATGTTATAATATATAAAAAATGAATTTGACGATTGAATTTATTTAAATTAAATAAATATTATGTTAGTATGGCTAGCATACCCTTTAGGGCGCACTTTGGCGCATTGGGTAGATAAAATCAGCGACAAGGCGACTTTCTTTTTGACCAAATTGTCGCCGCTGTCAAGATTCAACAATATTCATGTACAGGGGGCAGCCCTTCTATGGACTGCGACGGGTTCGGAGCTCTCTGTCTGCGGACGGATGGACAGACAGACGGACGGACGGATGGACAGACGGACGGACTGTCGATGGCTGATGGTCGATGGTTGATGGTCGATGGCTGTTCAATGGCTGCGCAGAAAGAGCTGTGAAAGAGCGCTGTGGCTTTTGTCTGATTGGCTTTGGCTGCGAGTTGGAATTGAAATTGGAATTTGGAATTGGATGTTGATGTTGATGTTGGCACTCGACAGAGACAGAGACTGAGACTGAGACTGAGACGAAGACTGCGACTGAGACTCGGACTCGGAGGCCTCGGGGCCGTTGTAGGCCGTTGGCCTAAAATAATAAGAAAATTTCTATATTAAAATGCTCAGCCATGCCTCAGCCTCAACAGTTGTTGTTGTTGTCGGGCAGTTTGTTGCTGTCTTTGGAAATCTTCAGGTTGTGTGGTAGATCTTGGAGTGCGCATTACCTAATTGCCCGCACTGAATATATAATGTTTGTCGTCTTGCTGAGTATTTGTGGGCCAACTTAAGATAGGCCACTGGACACAGATAGAGACTAGCTATCTGGTCTTGGTTGCGAATGGCAAACGGAAGTTCAGCTGACTAATGAGCTGACTCAGGTAGAGCCTGATCCTTGTGCCTTGCGGTTGACATCTTTATCGAAGGTCATGGCCTGCATTTACATTTCAACATATCCACATTTCCACATTCCACATTTCCACATTTGACAATTATGCACGGCAGAAGCAGAACAGGAAGCACTTCCCTACTGCCACTTAATGCCGTACATAAACCCAAAACATCAACACATAGATAAAACGCAACGGAAATTCGATTAACTCCCAGACAATTGGCAATTCGATAATTTCTCGTTCTCATTCTCATTCGTCTGATTGTGTTTTGTTGTTGTTGTTGTTGTTGTTGTTTGTGTTTTGGGTTCGCTTTGGCGCGTCTGCATATTTTAAATGTTCATACAACCTTACAGGAGCACCCGAGGGGTTGCACGTGGGCCAAACCCAGTGCGTATCTCCATAGGCCAAAGTGTCGACATCGACTTGAGCTCATTTGCATAGACGATCAGCAAGCTAACACGCGAATACGAATACGACTACGACTACGTCTATGAGAAGGGTCCAACGCAGTCGCATAGAGATGATCGTTGCTATTGTGCAAGAATAAGATCCAGGATATGGTATTAATATGAAAATATCAATTTATGAATAAGAAATAAAAATAAAAAACGATTATAATGAGCTCAAATATAAAATAACAAAAATTAAATTGGCATAAAATTATAATAAGTAATATTATTAGAATAAGTAAGATAGTATAAGGTGCAATATGAAAATGTCAATTCGGCAATAAGAATTATAAAGCGATTATAATAAGCTAAATTATAAAATAACTAAACAACATGGACTACATTTTTTAAAATATAATATTGTAAAATTATACGTAAGGATAAGATAAGATGAGGTGTTGTGCAAGATAGAAAATTATTCGTATAATAGTATTAGTATAAGTAATATAACTATAATATTTATTTTAATAACGACTAAATTCTGAAGTTGTATTTCTACTACTCTTTTTTATATTGTTTGTAACTCATGGAGTAATTTACAAGTTTATTCTTTTAGCATAAGGAATATATATCAAATCAAGTCTTCACAAGTTCTATATAATTATTATTTATTATAGTCTTTTCGAAGAAAGCCGTCTGTCTGCCTGTCTGTCTGTATGTATGGAAACTAGTCGCTGAGTTTTTGAGCTATCGCAATGAAACTTTGCACATAGACTTATTATGCAAAGGACGGACACATTGGTCGGATTCGGCCGGATCGGACCACTATATCTTATAGCTTCCATACACGCTTGTGTTGGCATCCTTCATTCAATTTCTTTGCTAGTCACTTTGTTTTTGTAAAACAGTTTGACTGCTTAATATTTCTCGAGTTTCCACCAAGTATACAAATTCAATGTGCTGTATGTCGTGAGAGTATCGTGCTTATCGTTTGTCACGTGTCCATCTCAAATCTCTGGCTTTATCTTTCGCTCGCTCTTTCTTTAGGCCTCGACAAATGAGATCTTGTATTTCGAAATTGCGAATTCGCTCGCAATAATTTCACTTTTAATTTGAGCTTATATTTTCTTCTTGATTTCAAGCTGTAAGTTTATGTGCTAAGCTCTACAAATGTGAGCACTACGAAATGTATGCAGATTAGTCTCTTTCTGCCTCTCCTTCTCTGTCGCTCTGTGTGTCCGTCCGTCCGTCTGTCTGTCTGTCTGTCTGTCTGCCTCTCCACCTAGTTGTTTATCTGCCTATCTGACACTCATCAATATTCAACGCATTACAATTGCAATAAGTTGCCACATTTGACTGCCAGTTCCAAACAGTTTCATTCCGATCCAATCCAATCCGATCCGATCCAATCCGATCCAATACGATCCGTTGAAATCACCAGGCCATCACATACGGATTTTTATGCTGATTTCGACCCAATTGAACCCACCAAGTTGCCAACCCCATTAATACGCAGCGTAATGCGTCAACTCAAGTATTTATCGTTGTTGCTGCTGCTCTTGCTTTTTGTTTTCTGTTTTTTTTTTTTTTTTTTTTTTATCGTCACTGATCGATACTAACGTCACGCGACATGTGATCGCACATTGGGGTGTTGTTTTACTAAAAATTTCAAAGACCTCTTTCTACTCAATTGTCATCTGTGTGTTTTCACCCTTAAGTAGATCTGCATTCGGCAATCTGCAACCCAAAAATATTCTTATATTATTGCTGGTATCTAACATTTTGCATATATAGCCTAGTTCATACGAATCTTTATGCATTTTTTATTATTTTTGGTCTTAATTCAATTCAAGTTATTTGAAACTTGTAACTTAGCGCACTGGTCCCTATAAAATAGAAAAAAGATCGTATTAAAAATTGCTATATCAATTAAAAACTTCCAATATCTTCTATCACGATTATAGTTATATATTATTAAAAGTGATTTACATTATGTTTGTTTTATTTTATTATATTGTTTAATTTTTCTTTTATATACTTATGGGTTTTTTTTTGCAATCTTTGCAACAAATTTTTAATTTGAATTCTCCAAATAAAATACAACTTAAATTTACATAAATACATAAAACTGGTGCATACATTATGTGTAAATTATAATTTGAATTACTTACAAAAAAAAAAAAACAAACCAACCAAATCTGCCAATCCGGAATTGATTTTCATTTTCAGCTTTGTGATCGTCGTATTTGCAATTACAAAGCGGATCTTGACATGCTGATCTTCATGTTACCCGTTAGCAAACTGATCTTTGGTATTTGGGTATGCTAAACAGGAACCAACAGGCCATAAAAGAGCGTCGCTCCGGCCACGCAATCGGCTTGGCATGTGACAAGTTCCGGCCATAATGATGAACAACATTAAGCCCAACATCTTTACGATCATTATTATGAATATGGAGCATCACAAAATACAAACACACAAGCGTACAGAGATAAAGCACAACAAAGATGAAAATGCCGCCAAAGGCAAACAGAAACGGAGACGCAGACGACGAAGAGAGAGGAGAGGAGAGAAGAGAAGAGAAGAGGAGAGGCGAGGAGAGGAGAAGAGAGGAGTGCATTAAACGGCGTCAAAGCTGGCACAAGAGATGTTTAATATTTGCTCACAAGATGTGATAACCATAGCAGCAGTTGTTCAGTTCAGTTCAGTTCAGTTCAGTTCTAGTTCCATCCAAGACCAAAGCCGACGCCGTCTGATCTTCCAACTGATACTTATCAGACGAGTGTGTATATACATACATACATATATGTTTTTGGGCCACCCGTTTAGGCCGGGCTAACGCTTTGTAGAGCCGCTGCAGTTGTTTTATGAGCTAATCACTTTCATAAGTCCGCGCATCATTAAAAGTTATGACTGAATGTCACCAGCTACCGCTCAGTGTATGCCTTCCATTGAATTTCCATTTGATGTCATTGGGAACTTGTTACAGGTTCCGGACAGCGACACTTGTGCCCTTAAAGCCGCTCTCGGGTGGTCCACTTTAGTGCTGACCCTGTTCCTGTCCCTCTCTCTCTCTCTCTCTCTCTCTCTGTCTCTCTTGTGGTCTTGTTTCTACTATCAGTCGACACTCTCGTTTTCGATTTCGCCCCCAATTCGGGCGGGCAAATCGCAGCGAATTTGTATGCAAAGTGCGCAGCCCGTCACAGCTACTTGGCTTAATTTGAAGCCGTTTCGTTTAATTGCTGGGCCACATTATGTGACAAGAAGCGGAGCACAGGCCCACTCAGAGACCCCCGTCCCCCCGTCCCCCCGTCCCCCGTCCCCCCTTGCCACCATTCCCTTCCCTGTCGCAGCACAATTTTCGTTGATAATACGCCGGCAGGCAAATAACTCATGTAATAAAATGCCCAGAAACATGAAAGCCAATGACAAATGCGACACACCGACCACTATTCTACACTTTAATACGCATTTTCCCAATTGATCAATATTGCTGCTCACAAATTTAGTACAAATCGTGTTAAAGTTAGCTTTAGATCAACATTCCTGATAAGCAAAGAATTTATTTGAACTGAAAATTCTGCAAAAACATAATGGATGTTTTAACCTACAAGCATATAGGTATATAAGAGTAAAAGCTAGTATTTTATTGTAGAGAGAGAGAGAGAGAGAGAGAGAGAGAGAGGAGAGAGAGAGAGAGAGAGAGAGTGAGAGAGAGAGAGAGAGAGAGAGAGAGAAATAAAATGATATTATCAAAGCTTAACCCACTCTTTATGCAACTGCAATCGGTTTATAGTCTCAAAACTAGCTAAAACCTTCTAAGGGAATTTTTAAATAAATATATTTATAAAAAATACTTTTGAAACATCAAGTAATTCTATAAAAATACTAAAATAATATTTAGAAAATACTTTAATATAAGAATTACTATAAATTAAACAATTCTAGTTGTATATGTGTATTATTTTGTATCCATCCATATGCATATTATATATATAATATATAACAAGAGTATTTTGAAACACTTTTAAAAATATGCAATTGCCGTCCAAAACAAAACTGAATAGCATCTCAAGAAATGTGAGAAGCTATTCTAAAGTGAGAAGCACAATGAATGATTTGCGTTACATTCTGCATGCTGATTGGAGTGTTGCCTCCTTTGAAGATAGTGTATTAGCAGTTGCAGCCGCTGACAAAGTCACAGCCGCAAACGTTTTGATAAAATAATTAAAATAAAATTAATCTCGCCGTTTCCCACGGTCTGGCAGCCCATTTGCTCCAGTTTTTCTTCTCTTCTTCTTTCATTTTTGTGGTCTCCAAGTTTTTGGGGTTTCGAGTTTCCAGAGTTTCTTTAAAGACAGTTTGTCGCAGCGGCGACAATTGGCACAATGATTATAAGTTAATTTTATGCAAATTAGACAAAGCGCCCAGCGTTTACTTTACAACTCGAGTTCAGCTCAGGTGGGTTGATTTGCCTTTGGCTTTGGCTTTGGGGCTGGGATCGTCGCATTTTCCATTTTCCAATTAGCATGCAGCGTGTCAATTGTCTTATGGACTCGTATCGCCCATTTCTACATAGGTAAACAGATAGCCAACTGGGTCTGGGTTTGGGCTTTGGGTTTGGGTTTGGGTTTGGGTTTTGGGGCCGGGCCTTATCGCCCGGTCTGTGCTTGTCACTTGGTTTTGCTCCAATTGCTTAAAGATATTTTCATAGCACTTAGCGTATTAATTTGAATGACTCAGTGTGGCATATTAAGTGGCAAACAGTTCTTCTTCATCTTCTAATTAACAATTACAAGCACATACTAATTGAGCATTTCCAAGAATCCTCAGAAAGAGCACAAATCTATCGATTTATATAGCAATTGCAATCGATTTCCGATGAAATCGTTGATTACACTCCGGTGCCATGTTTTTTTACTCTTAACCAAATATATTACTTAAAAGATGAATATAATAAGACAAGAAACAAAAATCTATATTAAAATAATAATAGAATTTTTTATTTTGATTCACAAACGACACTTGGGAAAAAAGTGACAAAAATCTTAAATAATAACAACAATATAAATGCCTTCTCAAATAACCATAAGCAACTTGTTTTTGTTTTTTGTTTTTGTTTTTTTTTTGTAATTACTTAGGAATCGCTGAGCTGAGCACACCTGATAAATGGTAAAGAGAATCTAGTGAAACCCTACGCTTGCAGATTCCCAAGCATTACCATGTCAAAAGGTTACACGTCCACACAGAAGCAGACAAGAAAGAGAGAGGGAGAGAGAGAGAGAGAGGGGGAGAGAGAGAGTCGAATCCTGGACTTATCAGTTAAGATCAGGTGTCGCCTAACTAACCACACAACGCACCGAAATCAATAAGTCGAATGGGGAAAAAATGCGAGAAAAACTGTGAATAAACGGAAACAATTAGGCACCTGACTTCCTCAGGATGAGCCTCAACTCAACTGAAACTGAGCACGTCTCTCAGGTGCGATTTGGATGCGTATTCGGCTGAGGATGAGTTGAGCTGAGCTGAGCTGAGTTGAGTTGACTTGAGAAGGGATGTTTGAACTCAACGATGTTGGCTCAGTTGATCAGTCAACGATCCGAGTATCTGAGAGCTGAGTGTTGTCAACAAGCTGCTGATGACAATGGACAATGGACAGCAGACATGGAGATGGCCAACATTGGAGCAGGGGAGGGGGGATGTGGTGGGGGTGGGGGGAGGGGTACGATCATACGATCATGCATACACAATGTGTATCATATTTCAACGGCGACGGCAGCGCACCTGATGAGAAAACACAATGAGATACTCACTCGGGCAAAAGACCAAGGCAAAGAGCTGCTCGCTGCCAGCAGCATTGGGCAATCACTTGACCTCTTTCAGGATGTTGTTGTTGCTACTGCTGTTGTTGTTGTTGTTGTTGCTGCTGTTGCTGCTGTTGCTGCTGTTGCTACTGTTGCTATAGCAGCAACAACGGTACTCGCAAGGTTCAAGTGCGTCTCTGAGAGCGGCTCGTTGTGCTTCCTGTATACCCTGTAAACATCTCTGAGCTTCATAATGCATGTGATATATGTATGTACCTACTTTGCGTAGCTCTTTATACTCTTTTCGAAGAAAATAGTATATTAAGTTTGTGCTGAAGCTTGTAACGCATTGAAGGAAGCGTCGGAAACCCCCAAAACTTACTGCCAGTATGCTTAGAATGACAAAACAAATTGATCTAGCCATGTCCGTCTGTCTGTCTGTCTGTATGTATGGGATCTAGTCCCTCAGTTTTTGAGCAATCGCGATGTTACTTTGCACAGACACTTTTTATTCAAATGTACAGCACATTGGTGGGATTCAGCTTGATCGGACAATTATATCTTATTGCTGCCATACAACTCGAAGTCGGTTTTGGCCATACATCCCATGTTTTCAAAGCTATCGCCTTAAATTTTCTTCTCCACTTGAACAACCTTATAACTCATCAATGTTTAAAATTTCAAATCGATTCAATTATAATTAGCAAAGATATGCGTCATTAAATATTTCGGAGGTGCAGTTGTCAGAGTGACAATTACCTAAAGGTTCGAAAAGAGTATAAAATCTTCGGCACGCCGAAGATAATCCAACCCCACTTGTTTTTTTTTATTCTTACTTATTGTGAAAGATGGCCAGCAAAAATGATATTCTGCATGCTTGAAAGAAAATCATGAAATCGTTCTCTTATCCTGAGAAATATCATCCCAAATAAGAATTAATATGTATTATAAAATCGTCGGAATTAGCTTTAATCAGGGACCGTAAATATTGTAAGTTTTTCCTTCTTAAGATGGAAAGCATCGATAAGAAAGCCTCTCCGACCATATAAAGTATTTATATATTTTTGATGAGCACCAACTTTCTGTCTGTCTTTCTGTTATATATCATCTGGATATCAGAGATTATAAGAGCTAGAGACTTTATATTTGGCTTAAAGGTTCTCGTATGCCCTGGTTAGATTAAATTGAATTAATTTTTATCGATTGCTCGTCCCGATATCGATCATCTCTGAATTTCAGACCAGGGTTTTTTGGTCATAAGTTGAAGGGCTTAAGAGCTAGAGGCATCAAATTGGGTGTGTATAATCTCGATTAGCATATCCCCCGTTAGAAGCTGTCTAGCTCTATATTTCAATTAACACATTGGTAACAGAGTCAGTTTTAGATATTAAATCGATGTCCAAATCAAGCTTCATTTGTAATGCACTTAACTTATCTAATCTAAAAGCTTATACTATATACCCTATAAAAGACTTGAATTTGCATTTTAGGGAGTATCCTCTAGTCAAGCACAGTTTGAGCTTTAGTGGATTATGTCACATTGCCAATGCTAAAACTCCGAATCTGAATCCGAATCCCAAACCGTCCCCAAATCCAAATCTGAATCCGAATTGGAATCGGAGTCCGGTGGTGAATGTCAGTTGGCATTCGCATTATGAGGGCCATTGATGATCCGGCTGGCATATAAATAAGCCCAAAAAACTTTGCCCAGAGTGAGAGTGTGTGCGTCTGAGAGGGACAGAGAGAGAGAGAGAGAGAGAGAGAGACAGAGACGCACAGAGGCCAAGGCATCCTCACGTTTTCCACATAAAATACATTTTCGACTGAAATTTGGTTGTGTTTTGTTTTGCTTTTATTTGGTTTTTTGTTGGTAGCTGTTTTGCGTCTTTAAGTGATTCCCACGAGACGCTACCGAGTGTAGGCGGTAGGAGGTCGGAACAACATCTTCACTGGAGCTGAGCTGAGTTGAGCTGAGTTGAGTTGAGGCCTGGTCTTGCCTAACCTAACGCATCGCATCGCATCGCATCTGAATCGGATGCACAGATCATGATCATCCAAAACAGTGAAACACACACACACACACACACAAACACAATCACAATTAGTATGCAGCACAGGCAAATGCCTCGCTGGCCATTAAATTTGTGTGTGGAAAGACGCAGCAGCGGCCTCAAAAATGGCAACGACAATCGTCATCAAGAGCATGATCATCATGATCATCATTCTCTCCTGGCGCACATCAAGTACCAATTTAATGGCACAGACTCAGAATCAGACTCAGACTCAGACTCAGACTGAGACTGAGACTCGCAAGTCAGAGGCTCTATTCCCAATTAGTATGCCAAGTGCAAAGTCGCCAAAGGAAATGGCTCGCATCGCTCTGCCAGAGGATCACATGATGCTCACTCTCTCTCTCTCTCTCTCTCTCTGTCCATCTCTCTCTTTCTATCTCTCTCTGCGGCTGCCCACGCCTTAAGATTCATTCGGACTGTGCACACTTTTGCTGGTTCTGGATTCTAAGCCAGGCTGCGTTTTATGTTTGACACGTTTGACGCTTCGTTTGCTTAAGTATCTTCAGATCCTCAGAGATAGTATGCTTAATGCATTTTACAATCCACAAATACAAGCGTTATAAAATGGCCCTAGATATACTAAACTATGGCCAAATATTTGGCTTTGGGTTCGAATCCCTAAGTGCAATAGTGCGTAATCAATAAGAGCTGTAGGAATACTTCTATACAGGTCATAATAATACTAAAAAGTAAAAATAAAAAAATACTAAACAAAAATACTATACCTAACTTTTAGGTATTCTCGTAATTTTTTAGTATTTTTGTTATTTTCTAAAAATATTTTAAGTTTCGAAAGTAGTTTTTTAAAAAATATTTAAGTAGTTAAGTAAAAAGCTAACTAATTAATTTGATTTTTCGATCTGAGAAATATATAATAATCAGTAAACAATAATAGTTTTTAAAAGAAAAAAGAAAACCAAAGTAAACATGTTTAATTGGTAAGAAATTATAACTATTTTCTGAGGAATAAAAAAGACTCAAAATAAAATGCCTTATAAGTGAGTCTTAGCTTAGAAATTTGGCTTATTATAATCATTATAGAAATCTAAAGAGTTATATGCATGTTTTATATCGAGCAATAAAAGTACTTTTTACTATCCAGATCTTCAACAGATTCAACATTCAATTCGAAAACTTCATATATAATATGTATAGTGAGAGAGAGTTTTGATCAAAACTAATCTCTGGCATGTTTTGTATCCCAAAACAAAACAAACATAAGGCTTGGCACAATTTTGGACCGTGTTGGGCAGGTTGCCAGATAGCTATGCAGAATAGAGCCACCGATCGGGCCGTGCCTAATCTGAAGAGCCTATTTAAAATTCTGAGAGCAAATCAGAAACCAGACAAAGCCATTGAGCTATGGGTAATGGTTAATGGGTAATGGCTTGCCGCCAAAGTGTGGAGAAATTATCAAAGTGAAAGACAGGCGAGCCAAAGAAGAAGCAGAAGAGGAATAAGAAGAAGCAGCAGCAGAAAGACAAAAGATAAGCACATAGTGTGCCATATGGGTGGCTGATGAGGGGGGCAGTTACACTGGAGGTGGACACTCTTAAAATGGACTTTGTGTGCGCAAAGAGCGAGAGGGAGAGAGAGAGAGAGAGAGAGAGAGATGGAGCGATGACAATGCGACAGGAAATGCTCTTTGCCGCGATCAATTTCCATAATTAAACGGACGCAGCTCCAAGACTCAACACATTGGCCACTTGTAGGTTAAATGGGTTTGTTGGCCCCCGACAATAAAAACATACGATTTAGCAGCTATTGTTAACATATATAGTATATACATATAAATTATATTATATTGTAAATTGTACATAAACATTTTATAATTGTTTAATTGAATTGTCTTTTTCGCAGCTTTAGCAATGACTTCGATTTACTTCTGCACTCTCAGCGCTCTAATAACTTCAACATTGATTCGATTCCATCGAATCGACTTTTAATTCAATTAACGCAAAAGCCCAACCAATAATACGTGCAAGAATGATCTAGAGGAGTGTAACTGGCTAACAAATACCCTCTCCCACTCTGAATGATTTACAAATGAATATCTTTGGTGTTCAATACGCGAGCGAAATTCGGACAGAGATCAGTCAATTCAAAGAGAGGAAAATTTACATTTAATAATGCACAAAAATTAGAATCTTCATTAGGAATTAAAATGGTATTTTAGTCTGATTGCAGCATAGCTTACATTCTGAATAAAATTAAAATTCTGAGAAATTGATTAGATTTTTTATTTTATAGAAATATTTTCTTATATGAAAAGTTATTTTTACATATTTTTTTATTAAAAAAAAAATAACAAAAATGGTTTCTTGCTGATAAAAGTTCACTTTTTTCAGTGTTCAACATTCTCGAGGTGATTGGGATGAACTTGATTCAGTTGAGAATTCTGCCGGCTTGGACTGTCTGTCATGGGTTACCCTTTAGCATTGCATAATTACAGGGTATAGTAATTAACATTGGAGGGATGTGGGGAGGATTTGGGGAGGGCCCCAGCACGATAGCAGCCACCTTGACTTGACTTGAGCAGCAGCAGCAGCTCCATCGATTGCTTCGCTGGTTTCTCAAGGCGCCCTCCCCCCACCGCACCCCACTCCGGCAGTGATTCACTTTTGGATACTGGCAGCTGGAGCTCTTATGTCTTTATGTCTTTATTCTTGGTTCTTGGTTCTTGGGTGGGCGGATGTCCATTTGCTTTGACTTGTCTTGACTTCGATTGGCATTGCATGTGCAATGCGAAACGCGCTCAAGGCGTCGAGTTCTGAATTCTGAGTTCTGTGAGAAGCGAGCAGCGAGTTATGAGAACCTTCGGTTCGACTAATTGCAATTGCTGCAGCTAGAAGCTAGCAGCTATTGGCTCAAGATTCCATATGAATATGGCCAAATGACTTCGGCTAAGGTTTTGCCGTTGCACCTCGACCCCAAAGGCTGACCGTCAAGCTTTTAATTTATTTCACTCCAGCTGAAAATATAAATACATTTATTTATGTAATAGGTTTTCTAATTTCGAACAATTCATGCTCGGTATATTTTATATTTTTTCATTTCTCTAACAGAAAAGAAAGAATATAACATATTCATATCAGTCTGGTGAAAATATAAAGAATCTATTCTAAACAAGTGGGGAAGGATTATCTTCGGCGTGCCGAAGATTTTATACTCTTTTTGAACCTATAGGCAATTTTCACTATGCCAACTGCACCACTGAAATTTCATAAGCTGTACAAAATCGTTTTGTCGCGTAACAATTTTTTTTTTTGTTCTAAATTTATTTAATTTATTGTTGTATAGCAGCTATAAGATATAGTGATCCGATCCGGCCGGCTCCAACCAATGGGATGTCTCTTTGAATAATAAGTATATATGCAAAGTTGTATCGCGATAGCTTTAAAAACATGGGATATATGGCCAAAACCGACTTCGAGTTGTATGGCAGCCATAAGATATAGTGATCCGATCCGGCCGGCTCCAACCAATGTGATGTCTCTTCGAATATTAAGTATCAGTGCAAAGTTTCAAAGATTCAAAAACATGGGATATATGGCCAAAACCGACTTCGAGTTGTATGGCAACTATAAGATATAGTGATCCGATCCGGCCGGTTCCGACCAATGTGCTGTCCCCTTGAATAATAAGTGTCTGTGCAAAGTTGCATCGCGATAGCTCAAAAACTGAGGGACTAGTTTGCATACATACAGACAGACAGACAGACAGACAGACAGACAGACAGACAGACAGACAGACGGACATGGCTAGATCAATTTGTTTTGTTTTTATAAGCATATTGGCAGTAACTTTTGGGGGTCTCAGACGCTTCCTTCTATGCGTTACAAACTTCAGGACAAACTTAATATACTATTTTCTTCGAAAAGAGTATAACTATACACATATTTGAAAGATTCTCTGAGTGGCATATTAAGGATCCTATGTTATCTTCGACTATATGCACATTTGACCATCTGCATATATAGTGAAAGGCTTAACAATACCCTGTACCTTTCTCCGCATCCACTGTTCCCACAACACATTTAGACAAATGTTGATCTATGATTCGAATCGCAGTCGTGTTTTTTATTGACACTTTGGCCCAGTTGGGGTGACTGTGTGTGTGTGTGTGTGTGTGTGTGTGTGTGTGTGTGTGTGGGTGCTCGATAAGCTGGCCAAATATTGAATCAACTGAGTCCGGGTCGGGGTCGAGCTCAGAGCTCTCTCAGTTCGGATTGGACACCTGCATGTTGTTATCTCTTATCAGCAGCGTGCCAGAAACAGAAAGTAAATCGAATTTGTTTGACTTAACTCGACGCAAGGAAACTGAACTCAACGCCAGTCTGTCTTTGTATACGTTATATATATACACATATACAGATATATATGTACATATATATATATATATATATATATATATATATTATCTATCCATGCTGCATCCCAGGTAAGTTTGATTTTGCCCAGATCGTGTGAATAAGGCAGAGCCGAATTGTTTTTATGGTCGGTTATCTTATCGTTATTACTTGTATTTATGACACTGTGCAATGCCTTGAGAAACTGCTCTCTGAAGCAAACGAAAGTGTTGAAGAATCTTTACTCCTCCTCTCACTCTTCCCCCCCCCTCTCATCTCTCTCTCTCTCTCTCTCTCTCTCTCTGTATCTGTATCTGTCTCTTTCTCTGGGCTTGTTGATCTTTGGCTGCTCTGTGGAGATCCCAGCACACGAACGCATTTCATCCGGACGGATGTGAGCATTACTTTTTATGGATATTTATGTAGGGAACGTGACAATCGTTGTCGCCGCACACGAAAGCACTAACAACACTACCAACAACAACAAAATAACCCCAAACGAGCCGAACAACCAAAATGATTCGATGCCAGTTAAGAAACACTGAAGAACTCTGTTTTTAGAGTTCTTTCATGATTGTTGAACGCCAGGCGATTTTTAATTTCCACTGCAGGAAATCCTCAACCATCAGATGTCTAGTAAGCGAAACAGATATAGAAAGAGAGAGACCGAGAGATGGAAGGGCAGATCGATAATGATAACTAACTGTAAAACACGCCTCGTGTGGACACCCAACCAAGGCGCTTCCCACCAGATACCAGGTATAGTCTTTCAGATGATAGTCTTTCATCCGATTTGAGAAAAAGAACGAACACCGAATGAAGACCTCAGCCAAGAACACTGACTCTTGAATACCCTATTGCTATCAAATATGGAATACACAATATGATAACTAATAAATTATGAACCGAATTACTATAATAATAAATAACTTCTAATAATATACAACTTTAACACAATGCTCAAGTAAATTTAAATAGAGATCGAAGACATTTAATATTCAAACGATAAATTTGAGTAAAAACACTATGTATGATTACAATATAAAACATAAATATTATAAATTACCACTAATAATATATAACTTTAAGTAAAATTTAGCATATCAGATGTTTTTTTATGTTACAAGTTTTACTTGTAGCAAAAGGTTATAAATTAAAAAAAAAGACTAAGAGATTAGAATACTTTTTGAAGTTTACAAAGCTTAAAAGATCGAACACAAAGTGTGGCAATTCTAAAGCCATATCTGATTGTTTCGATTATTAATTTAATCAGTCAAATATAGAAAATACAATTTTATATTAATAACATAATTTTGGCAAAATTATTTCATGAATATATCATATAAATCATATTACTAGAAATAGGAAACTTATAGATTGTTAGATATATAACAATATGTAGTGGATCAAATTTATGAACCAGTCTTACTTACACTAGTCAGCATAGTATATATTTGGGTTTTCTTATAATTTTTTTCGAACCAATGCTAATCGACAACTTAAATCAATTTTGATAGTATACAAAAGTTGCTGAAGGGTAACAAAAAGACTTGTCAAAATATATGTATATGCCGACTAGTGTATGTATGTACATAAATGCAGCCTCCTGACGTAAGAATCAGGATTATATTACCACAGCGTGTGGGGTAATCCGAGTTCTGGAACCAAGGTTTCCAAGGTTCCCAAAGCAAAGCAAAATGCAATCGCAGCGAGATTTTTTACACACACGAAAGGAAATTGTTATTTAAACTTAATTGTAATTTATGAACTTGGCCAGATCGTGAATACAGAGAATTTGGATAGAGAAGTTGATCAAGATTCTCAAATGACAATATTGTATGATAGGCCTCTTGCCTAAAAATGTGTAAATATATGTTTTATCGATTCAAATTGTGATATATAAGTACTTATATTCTTTAAAATGACTATATATTCTTGTACCTAAGTTTTGGAAAAGTTTCTTGTTTCTTGCAGCTTAGTTTTGGAAAATTTTGCTTATGCCTTTCAAAGAATCCAAATACATATTGGGAATGTATAATTTGGAATATTTCTAAAAGGGAATCAATTTTGAACTAGAGATAACAAATACGAATTGAAGTGCTAACAAATGCATATTTATGTGCTAATATAAAGAGATTCGCATATACATATTTAGCTTATCAGGGCTGATCAGCGATCATTTGTAATTGTTGCAATCTTTTGTTGCCTTTGTTTCTTTCGCATTTGTAAGACGAAGCAGCGCAATGGAATGAAAATCGAAAGAAGACGAAAGAAAAAATGAAAACTCGAATGAAATCATAATAAAAATCTCGCGTAAATGCAACAAATTTGTGGCGCATGCGCAACCAAACAGAAAACAGAAGCAGCCCCCACTGCAGCCCCTCCGCCCCCACTCTCTGCAGTCCCCCACCCCCACCAATCATCACTTACTGCTGCTGCTGCTGCAGCTGCCGTGTAATTAATAAAAACAACAGGCAGTGGCGCTCCGCCCCCCTCTTAGCCACATTGTTGCCGCCTTCGCAGCCGCCGCCGCCGCTGGCGATGAGCTAACAATTTTTTCGTTTTTATACTCTTTTCGAAGAGAATGGTATATTTAGTTTGTGCTGAAGTTTGTGACGCATAGAAGGAAGCGTCGGAGACCCCCAAAAGTTACTGCCAGTATGCTTAGAATGACAAAACAAATTGATCTAGCCATGTCCGTCTGTCTGTCTGTCTGTATGTATGCAAACTAGTCCCTCAGTTTTTGAGCTATCGTGATCAAACTTTGCACAGATACTTATTATTTAAAGGGATTGTACATTGGTCGGAACCGGCCGGATCGGACCACTATATCTTATAGCTGCCATACAACTCGAAGTCGGTTTGGCCCACATATCCCATGTTTTTGAATCTATCGCGATGAAACTTTGCACTGATACTTATTATTCAAAGAGACATCACATTGGTTGGAGCCGGCTGGATCGGATCACTATATCTTATAGCTGCCATACAACTCGAAGTCGTTTTGGCCCATATATCCCATGTTTTTGAATCTATCGCGATGAAACTTTGCACTGATACTTATAATTCAAAGAGACATCACATTAGTCGGAGCCGGCCGGATCGGATCACTATATCCTATAGCTGTCATACAATTGGCAATGAAATAAACATTCTTAGAAATTCTATGAACTTTCAGTGGTGCAGTTGGCAGAGTGAAAATTGCCTAAAGGTGCGAAAAGAGTATAAAATCTTCGGCACGCCGAAGATGCTCCTTCCCCACTTGTTTTTCTTTAAGTTTTTGTTGTTTTGTTGTTTGGTTGTTTTGTTGTTTTTTGCGCCTTTTAACTGCCGTTTGGCGCGCACGGCGCCGGCACGCGCTGCAGCAGCGTTTGTATCTTGTGGATACAAAAATTGCATCGCAGCGTTTGCGTTTGTTTTTATGATTAACGCTCGTTTCGCTTTATATAATCACAATCACTGCACATGGGCGCACTTTGCAAAAACAAAAAAACCAGCTCCAAATTTACAACAACAACAACAACAATTTCATAATTGAAAAATGGCGCAACTTTTTTTTTGGCTGCCAGCTCTTTTGGGCCTAACTCCGTCACATACCATCCAATCCAATCCGTCCATCCATCCATCCATCCATCCATCTGTCAGTCCGTCCGTCCGTCCGTGTTGCATGTTTGATTTTCGTTAATGCAATGCTACATCTTGCCTTTGCTGTTGTTGTTGCTGCTCCCATTGTAATTAAACAAAAATGCAGCAACTTGCAGTCAAGAGGAAGTTAACCAAAGCCAACTAAAGCTAACTAGGCAACTATGGACGCTGACTACGAAATATGCAATTGACTACCGCCTTCGAATTAGAGTCTGGCCCATGGCTAATAGACTCATCTTAAGCTGGCTAACTGACCACTGACCAATGACCAGATTCCAGCCAAGCAATCTTGGTGTTCAGCTCTCCTTCATTTTATTACATTTTCTTTCGACTAGTAATAGTCGACACAGAAAATTCAATTTAAATTCTAAAACAATTTCAAAATATAAATAAGATTTAAAATATCTAAATACAAAATATAAAGTTAAAGTTACGTTAAGTTCAGTTCTGGAGCTATTAATAAATACGAGTTGCTCCAACATTTGCTGCAAGGATTGGGAAAAACCAAACAAAAAACTGTTTGTTAATTAAGAAAAAGTATAAAAAATAAATGTGAGTGTATAAAAAGCGAGTGATAGTGGATATAGAGAGAGAGTTTAGATGACGTAATATATCAGATCCTTAACTTATTATACCAGAGTTACGTTTTTTCCTTTTCTAAGTCTAAGTAGATGACAAATTGATTTATTTAATTTGCTTTACATACATTACTAAAAATAATAGTAATAGAGCACTGGCTGCTAGTTAGAAATATATAAGCTATATTTGAACAAATTAATTTTTTTAAAAGTATATTAAGTAGAGTTTTAAAGAATATCAAAAAAAAAAAATATATATATAGGCATATTATAGATATATTATATATTTAGATCTTTGTTTGTATAGACCTGAATCGCTTAGTGTGAACAACTTTAGCCACAATTTGTCTGCAGCTTTTGTAGTCTGTAATGTTTAGCTGTCTGATTTGTTTTTGTTCTGTTTTGTTTTTTTGGGTGTGCTGTGACCTTCACTCTGATGGAGATGTTCTCTGCAAAGGTTCCCAGCATTGGCTCAAGTTGCACTGCCTGGCCAATGGACAATACAGAGTGTCAGACGGACAGAGAGACATCTGACACATAATTAAGTTTCTTTGTCTTTATATGTATATATATATATATATATATGTTTCTTCTGTTGGTTTCTTGTTGTCGGCTGAGCTGCTTGTTTGTCGCTTGAGTTATGGCTAAACGAGACGAGCTATAAGCTGGACAAGTTGGAGTCGCAGTCGGAGTCGGTGTTGGAGTTGGAGTTGGAGAGTGCTAACGGAAACTGTTGACCGACCCAGCGACCGCCCTGTGGACAGTGGTAGTCGTTGGCCAGTTTCCCAGTTTGGGGTCAGCACGGCTAGCTTTCATCTACAATATGAGTGGTGCCTCATATGTGTATCTTTAACATTATGAGTATCTTTTTATGGCTATAAAAAACATGTGAGCTGCGAATTTCAACGGACAGTGTGGGGCGCACTAAAACGACAAACGAAAAGAAACAAAGTCACAACTCAAAGGGTCAAAAGGTGCTGAGAAAGAACCACATCCAATGATGCTGAAATTGTGGTGCCCCGAAACTTGTTTCATTTACTTGGCAAATTGTTTTTCTTCGCTTTTGGGGGTTTTTTTTTTTGAGAGCTGCGCTCATGTTGAAATTGTAGCAGTTTCCAGCTGATTGGTGAAACACTTTCCGCATAATATGAAATGTAGCTTTTAATCTAGGACAAACTGATCATTTTACAATCTTTACCGCAAATTTCATATATCTCTTTGCAAACATATATCTCTTTGCCTCTCACCAGAAGGACCAATCATTTGCTTTGCGTTAGTTGATTGGAACATCCTAACTCATGACTTATAGACAATTAGAAGCAGACATAAATTAAACTCTGGCTAAATATCTTAATTTGGAAACACACAGATAACAATGACGTTTCAAGTAGCAAACAATACAAATTAAAGCGACAACAATATAAAATAAGATATATAACAAATTGAGATAAAACAAGTGGGGAAGATTATCTTCGACGTGCCGAAGATTTTATACTCTTTTCGAACCTATGGCAATTTTCACTCTGCCAACTGCACCACTGAAATTTCATAAGCTGTACAAAATCGTTTTGTCGCGAAACATTTTTTTTTTTTAGAATATTTAATTCATTGCCAGTTGTATAGCAGCTATAAGATATAGTGATCCGATCCGGCCGGCTCCAACCAATGTGATGTCTCTTTGAATAATAAGTATCAGTGCAAAGTTTCATCGCGATAGATTAAAAAACATGGGATATATGGCTAAAACCGACTTCGAGTTGTATGGCAGCTATAAGATATAGTAGTCCGATCCGGCCGGCTCCGACCAATGTGCTGTCCCCTGGAATAATAAGTGTCTGTGCAAAGTTTTATCGCGATAGCTCAAAAACTGAGGGACTAGTTTGCATACATACAGACAGACAGACAGACAGACAGACAGACGGACATGGCTAGATCAATTTGTATTGTCATTCTGAGCATACTGGCAGTAACTTTTGGGGGTCTCCGACGCTTCTTTCTATGCGTTACAAACTTCAGGACAAACTTAATATACTATTTTCTTCGAAAAGAGTATAATTAAGACGATAATAGAAGCTACAACATAAAAATTATTAAAATAATATAAAACTAAAAGGGAAAAACAAGTCTTATGTGCAAATATTACTCAAATACATTTTATTTATTTTTATTGTCGATTTATTCAGACACAGAAAAGAAAATTAAATTGAACGCTGTATGAATTGAAATAAAATTAAAATATTTAAGACTTGAAAATAAAGAACTTTAGTTTCTTAGGAAATCAAGCAGTTGTGGCTATATCAAATGTACATTGGTCGAATATTTGTTGCTAAAATTGCTGATAGCCCAGACAAGAAAGTCAATCAGACCAATACATTTTATTAATTTAGTTAAGCTAAAGTTAGAGACAAAATGTACTAAATTGAAGGTAACTCTGATAACACGGGCAATAGCTTAATAAATAATAATAATAAAAGCAGTTGTAGCTTATGTCCAAGATTTGACTAATTAGGTGACAGCTGTAGCTGACCCCCGAGTAACCCGTAACCCGTAACCCGTAGCCCAATTAATCGCATGGAAATCCCTTTAAGCCATCACCCCAAACAAGGCATCTTAACACGCAGCATCTTGTGGCCAGAGAGAGAGAGAGGAAGGAGGGAAGCCGCAGGGAGGACGAAGGGGGCAGGGGCAGGGGGAGGCGATCTTCATCAGTGCAGCATCTTGCTGCTGATGCTCTACTTTCGCTGCAGGGTATCCTTGGTCTTGAGGGTAGCGTGTCAAAAGGGTTGCGAACTCATAAATCAACAAATAAACCAGTTTAGCGGCTTAGCCTGCTGTCCTTTCTGCTCTGGAGCGACTCCTTGAATGCCAGCTCAAGGGTTGTTAGCCAGTTCCCATTCCCTTGTCCCTTGTCCCTTGCCCCTTGTCCCTTGCCCTGTTCCCTGCTCTTCTTTTGTTTTCTTTTTCGTCACGCTGAACCGACGCTGACCACTGTCCAAAGGCGAAAAGATGAACTTTCTAGCTAGAAATTAATTGAATATGTTGCTTTTGAACTCTTGATCTGCATCTTGATCTTGAGCGAAAAGCATTTCATTAAAAATGTCCTCTTTGCGATGGGGTTGCTCTTAGGACCCGGTCACATCCTGCTGAACTTTGCAACCTCCCAAGTTCCTAAGCGGAGGGTTGCAAATCTAATCAAATTAAACATGGCACATTTTGGGTTAGAAAATGTCCTTTTTCATCTTTGACCCACTCTCCCCTGCCCCTCGGACTGAGGATCAAGGATTCTGCGACCAATGCGATTGCCGCAAAACTTGCGTGCATAGAAAATGGCGTACATTTATTTACTCAACCCACTGTGCGTGGAATGTTTGTATTGGTTAGTGGCTAATTCAAGCTATGCCATGGGAAAATTGATATATTTTATAAATGGACAAACTAAGTTGAAATTGATCTTGATCAATTGTCAGATAGCTTTTCCTTTCCTTCGATCTCCTGGCTCCCCTCTTCTCAGCAGTTATTTTTCTTCTTTCTTTCAGACTGACCGTTAGAAATTTGTTGCTTTTTGTTAATCCTTAGGAAACCTGTCCTTGCGCTGCCTTGATCTAATTTCAGTTCCTTTCATTGGACGCGTCCCGTTTGGGAATGAAAAACCGTTACTTCTTAGCACAATGCCCCAGGGCATTGTTGCCCTTGTCCTTACGCTGCCTGCCCAGCCTGAGTGTCCTGCCTATTCGACTTCTTCTTCTTCTTCTTCTTCTGCTTCTTCTTCTTCTTGTTGCGGCTGTTACTCAGTCACTGACCTCATTTCGATCGGGCTCGCCTTACCGCTGCAGTTCCAAATAGCAAAGCACGAGAGGCAGAGAGAGAGAGAGAGAGAGGGGGAGAGAGAGCGACAGAGGGAGAAGGAGGGAGCGTGCAGATCAGACATCTGAAATACACTCTAACTAAATATATACTCTCAAGAAGGTTACCCTCGATCGAAGTCCACCTGCTCACCAAAATTTAGTTATTATTATCAAAAATAAAAATTTTTTTTTAATTTTCATCCATTAAAATTAGTTTTTGTAGTTTTTATATTTTCTAATATGGAATTTGGTAATTTATAATTTTAGATAATTTTCCTGTGTTCTTAGTAGACATTAAATAAATAAAGGTAAAACATAAGATATAATAAATACAAAAATTGTATACATCTAACAAAAAAACTCATTTTACGACCGATTGTTTCTCTGAATATGAATACATAATAAAATGTTATGTTCTTCTATATTAAAAGGGGATGCTAAGGTGATTACGACATTCTATGTCGGTTCACAGATTATCCAATTTCATATATTAATTTCGCTCTTCTTTTACAAACTCGATCTTTTACTTTCCTCTCTCATTACTCTCACGCTTTTAATTTTAATTATAGTCCATATAATCTATTTTTAGCATAATTCAACAAATTGCAACATTCATTCATTGGTTTGTTTGTGTATTTCTGGACTTTTCCCTAAAGAAACTTGAATTTAAATTTTAGCTATCTTATGTTTGAAATCTATAATTACAATTTGTAATTGAAAGATCTTGTGATATTTTATTGAAATAAGAACATGCATGCTATTTTCCACTGAATTTTCTGTATCGACTATTACTAATCTTTATAAAATAAACTATACTCATTTGAATAAAATCATATAAATACTATATGCAATAAGAAATGCAATTATGCTGTAAGAAATAAAAACAGATGTTAGTAAATTTGCCTACTGAATTCAAATGTGGCTAATCAAGCGGAATTAAGGCGATAAACCAGAGCTAAAACCTAGCCAAGGTTCAAACTCTCATTAACCCAGAAGATACGGATCAGGCGGGCCCATCATCATCATCATCAGCAGGCTCGCTCTGACCGATCCATAAATTATCATTTTAACGGCCACAAACACACACACACACACACACACACACACACACAGAGAGGACAGAAGCGAAAAATTACGCAGTCATAAAACAAATTTTAATCAACTAAAGATTCTCGGGATCAAATTGTAATACGCATGTTGACCAAAGGCAACTCTTTCGAACTGGACGCTGGCATGAAATATGAGTTCAGGACGGGACAGGGACTGGGACAGGGGGCAGGGGGCAAGGAGCAGGGAGCAGGGGCAGCGACTTGGTCAAGCGTGTAATGCCGAAGGATGTGAGAATGCGCCCAGGCAAGCAGCAGTTCCGAGTTCCAAGTGCCAAGTTCCAAGTTCCAAATTCCAAGTGCAAGACGCCGGCAATTTCACAGCAGCAAATCAAGATCAGTGACCAACCCAACTAATATTCAAATGAGGTCGACCGGATCAGTTCCAGGCCAGCCATCAGGCGCAGGGGCCAGGGGCAGTGACTGACCACCAGTGAATGCAACTGCGCGGACTGCAAAGGGTGCAAACAACTCATTACAATGGGAGCAAACGGCAGAGGGCACAGGACATCAAATGGGACACAGCACGCAACAAGGAAATTGCATTGACCCAAAAGAGGTAGCACCCCTTTTTATTAAGAAGAAGAAGAAGCTGCTGCTGTTGCTGCTGCTGTTGCTGCTGCATCTGCTGGACAGTGGACAGTGGCCAGTGCCTTGAAGGACCCTCGCACAGCTACTTAGTGGCAGCGGAGAGACCAAAAGATCGAGTTCGAGTTCGAGTTCGCGTCCTCATTTCTCATTTGCATTTGCATTTGCATTTGCATTTGCGCCTTCGTCTATTTATTTATTATTATTTATTTAGTTGTGTCCAGCGTGCGATGGGAACCTTTTTCTTTTTTTTTTGTTTCTGCTCCTCGACCGTTGGTCAGCCTAGTTTTCTATTCAGCTCTATATCGCTCGCTCTCTCTCTCCTATCTCTCTCTCTCTCTCTCTCTCTCTGTCTTGCTGGCATTGTCTGGGCGGCGCCTTTTGTTTTCATATGTCATGTAGGACAGGACACTGGAGCGGACACTGGACACTGGACAGCTAACCTTCTTGGCGCAAGAACTCGTTTTGCCTGCTAGCCCAAAATAAGACATATTTCGCGGCAATCAAGAGTCACAGCTGTGCTCGTCGTCCTTCGGGTCCTTCGGCTCCTGCTAGTCCCGACCAGTCCCCTCTTTGCAACACTAATTATATGCTTTGATTCGATTTTGGCGCCAAACTATATGCTAACATTTTGCTTTTGTAAGGAGCACTTCAAGTTCTTTATATGCTCAAGCCCAGCTCTTAACTTAAACATAACCGTTATTATCTACTAAAAGGCACTTTGTCTGGTGTTAAAGTTCTTACTTCAAAAATGATGACTTAACTTTGATGTCTTGGTAGAGATTGTAGATTCTACAGACTTGACATTATTTTTAAATTAAAATATAAATGTATAATTAATGTAAGAATTAATGAAAGAATTACGATATAGAACCATTGGCAAAAATAACTTGGAATCGAAAATATGATCAGTTTGGACTAGATTATGGGTATTTGAAGTTTGGTCATAGTTTTTAATAGAAAAACCAAAGTTTTTGCATGCTTCAGATTTAAATATAGAATTGATCTAGATGATGGTAGTCCTTATAAAATTCTGTAGATTTTTAGAATTTAGGATCTCCTTAATAAGATTTCACAGAAGATCGTTTTTTCACTTTTATTTGCTTCGATTGGCAACTTCTTAGAAGTGCTTCATTTTCCGTGTGAAAGAGTTTTTGACACAGTTAATATTATTTCTCAAAAGAAAAGAAAGCCTGTCACATACGGTAATCCAAATTCTGTAATATCAACGTTTACAGAATGCTTATATTTATAATATATAATATATAACAAACTTGCATCAAGAAGTCAATGCCACAAAAACTTTAAATGTGTCGTTTTGTGACATTTTTTTTTCTAGAATTATGAAATTGGATTTTGTTTTCAATTTGAAATTTTTGAATATTTTCAAACTTTTTCTTTCAACAATTTTTTTTTGTGAAAATAAAAACGAAATTTATGTATGTATATGACAGAACAAGGTGGTTTTAGGTTTAAATATGAGTCACGGGAAAATGTATGCTCTTAATGATGCTTTGAAGGATCAATTGCAGAAAATTGGGAAGGATATTGCCCGAAAATTGGTCTATTCCAGCCAAGAACAAGTTTCACCAAGTAATACAGCAAAAGTATCATATTTAAGTTTTTAAAAATAAATAAAATTAAAAGTCAATAGTTTTTAAAGACCCAAACTTAAATTTGGTAGTAAGCTATATATTGCCAATACTTCTATATATCTCTGTACATATAATTTCACTTTGGATATTTGCAGCTATCCATCATGATGTGATCAATATGATTTGTACTATATCATTTATGCTTACAGCTTCAGCATATAATTAATGCATCGTTAGGATATTGTGATAAATCTGAGGACATTTATCAAATTTGATGGCTTTTCGCCACATGATGTGACCTGAACTTTAAACACACAGTTAATTGCTTCATTTCACGCAGTCGATGTGCCGAAAAGTCAACTCGGGCCAAGCCCAACCCATAATAATAATATCTACAATACTTAGTCCAAAACACCCCCTGGACAGGAGTCAACAAACTGAAACTGAAGCTGAAACTCGTCTGGGCGGGATGATGGGTCATAGGATGTGCAGCATTTACGGGTGGAAGTGGAGGTGGATGTGGATGTGGATGTGGAGGAAGTGGGGGTGGATGCAATGTTTTATGCTTAATCGTGACTTTTAACGCGGGCTTAAGGGTGCCGGACCAGGGGAATGGGAGTGGGAATGGGAATGGGAAAGGGAGTGGGAGTGGGAATAGGGTGTGCCAGTCAGCAAAAAGCATCTGCTGGCCAACTACTTAACAAAACTAAGTTGAGTTGGGATTGGTCTTGGGATTGGGTTCGGGCTCGGGTGTTCGGTTTTGGGTTTTGGGTTTGGGATTGACTGTCTGTGCTGTCTGCTTAATCCCCGAAGGTGCTGGCATTTGGAATGCAGACTTTTGCGTAATTGCATTTAGCACGGCAGCTGAGCTTTATATCTCGCTCTCTGCATCTTGTGAGTATGCCACCTATTCTAAGCAGACACAACAGCAACTATAACCAAAGGCAACAACAACATTAATATGGGGGAAGTGGATCTTCCGTCCAGCCGATAAACCCACAACTCGACCAGGAAGCGGCTTCCCCTTTACATTTTTGCAGCTCACATTTTTACGCTACAAAGCATTTATATATATGTATATGTACATATATAATGAAAATGAAAACGAGATAAAACGCAGCAGTAAAAGAGGAACAAAAACAAAAACACACACAAAATCACATAAAATAAATGCAATTATCACGTGCAAGCCATGAAACTGGTGCACAACAATGATAGCGATGAGGGGTGGGGGGAGAGGGGGAGGGCAGGGGGATGGTGTACAGCAGGAGATGGTAGTAGTGCATGCTGAGCAAAAAAGGAAAAGTAAGAGGTGCGCGTAATAAGTAATAAACATAAGCAAATTACCAAACCAAACCAAACAAAACCAAGCCGAGTGAATAAACCAAAAACCGAATCTGCTGCCTGCTACTCGACTAAACAAATTAAAAATGCTCAAGGTAAATACTGAAAATGAGTGAACACAACGTGACGTAACGTTGCAGATCTCTTGCAAATGTGATTTCAAATCAAAGTGATATCAAACAACCTTTTTGTAACCAATCAAAACCAATCCAAGAGCTATAAATGCTAAATGCGCTGCTAATGTGTATTTGAATTGAATTTAAATTGTACAATTTCAGATCTGTTTTAAGTATACCAAACTAATGCTAGTTGTATCATAGGCATATGCATGTGCATATAGTATATAATAATAATATATTAATATATTTTTTAGCCAAGCAAAGCATACTGAAAATATTTGTGGAATCTATTCACACATTATCGATTTGACATTTGAGGTGTATCGACATGCTATCGATATACCAGCCTCACAGTGGGTGTGGCACAATTATCTTAACACTTTGACTGCAGCAGGCAACTACAAGTATAATAATCAAAGTTTCAAGTCACTATCTTTAATAGCGTCGACAAAAGGTGGTTCATACAGACGGACATTGCGCAAACCTAATATACTATGAATATATTCGGCTTCAGAGTCAACAAATTAGTTAATTCAACAAGTATTTTTTAAAAAACAACTTATAATCGTGCCAGTTTCTTGTTTTTAGTATGCCAAAAGCGGTGCATTCCAAATTAGACAAGATTCATCATAAGTATTGATAATCATTCTGCATTCTATTTCAATTGAAAGAATAAGATCTTAGGACTACCAATTGACAATAAGCTCGTTCTAAAATGAGTTTCTAAGAGGTGTTAGCTGTATATATGCCCACATATTAGGTGGCTAATGCAGATAGGGAATTTCCCACAAAATTGAAGGAATGATTTTCCCACGCGCCGCTCAACTGCAGCCCCAAAAACTTATCGTTGGAGCCTTCCACACCCGCATGGGCGAGTTCCCAGCTACGTAACTGATAAGAAGTGTTGCCACTGTCTCTGTCTCTGTCTCTGTCTGCGTGACAGTGTCTCTACCTCTACCTCTGTCTCTCTTTCTGTGTCTATCATTTGTTCTTCAAATGCGTGCTGCGTGGATTTTTCCCGCCATTTGCGCAGCGAAGCGAAGACAACTGCCAAGACAGTTGTTGCCTGTCTCTCAGTCTGTCGGTCAGTCAGTCTGTCTGTCTGTGTGTTGATAAGGCCTCTCTCTTGTAACGGCTGCCTGTGGCTTATTAAACGGAGCAGTCGAGGCAGGAGCGTGTAGAAAGGACAGGAACAGGAACAGGAACAGAAGCAGCAGCAGCAGCAGCTAACTCTTCCAGCTGACGCTGTGGCCGTGGCGCGTTCCATGCCAGATTAGAAGCATGCCCTGACAAATCAACTGGATCACTCAAGCGTTCCCCCCTTCCCCCTTGTAACCGAAGAAGAGCCACTACAAATTACCCCTTGACCAGCTCACCAGTGGACAAGTTGACCAGCTGCAAGGCTCGCGACTTGCACTCATTTCTGGTAAGGCGACATCATTTTTGTCATCTTGATAATTAAACGTCAACTGCAATGTGGGTTGCCCTACCTTCCAAGTCGGCAGGGAGAGTCTTACCGACTTACCCGCACAGTGGGCACAGAGAGAGAGAGAGTTACACTCAAATTCAGTTCAGGTATTTGCAGTGACAGTAAACCAAGCTTCATATTTGAATGATTTACCCAAAACGATCACAGCAATATCTTAGATCTATAAAAAGTATATATACATATATACAAATTATTAGTTTAAGAGCTTTCTAATTGTACTTTGCGATTGCCCTCTTGGGACTGGATAATAAGTTATAGTCTGTACATTATTATAGTATAACTAAATTGAATAAAAAGAAAGCAGAGCAACTAGACGCTGTGAAAAACATTCCTTAGGACGAATCCCGACTAAATTCGAAATAAGTCGAACTTCTAGAATATTTTAAAAAAAATTGTACAATATATTTTCCAGCCGACTATTACCGATACTGATTACAATAAAATATAAATATAAATAGTGTCGAGTTACTAGAAATTGGAATATAAAACAATATATCAATTTTATTTGTTTATTTTAATTATTTGCTCCGTAGCAGCTTTCGGCGGAATGATAAAAATAAAAAATAAGACAAAAAAATTTATTTTGTTCTGCTCAATTTTCTTTTTATTTTCTTTTATTACTTGATTGTTTCTTTCTGTGCAGTTACAGCTCAGAACTTGCAATGCAATAAGGTGCTTAGCTGCAGCCCCCACCCTTATGAAGAAGAAGCGAAACACACCTGACCCCGGTCGCGCACCACAGCACCACTGCCACCACTTGCAGATCTCGATCTCGATCTCGATCTTGATGACTGCTCGGGAGGGTTTCTATGTCTCTGTCTCTTTCTCTCTCTCTCTCTCGCGATCGCTGATCGATGGGAGATTACACGAACCCCCGCAGTTCCAGCAGCAGCAGCCCAATAAAAACGAAAAAGACAGACAACCATTACACAAACTGCATCCAGTTGATGTTGATGAAGAATAAAAAGTAGGATCATCTGTGTGTGTGTGCAAAGACGTTTCTTCAGTTTAGGGACAACGGATGAGAACAAAAAATGTCATGTGGGTTCATCGACGACGACGAGGGTGTTGAGGCAGGGGGCAGGGGCAGGGGCAGGGGGCGGGGGGCGGGGGCAGGGCACGTGCCCTCTCGAGCGCGAAATGCAGCTACGAAGCGAATGACTAGTCCAAATGACGTCCAAGATGCCTTAAGGTGGGCCTCTGTTTTAGCCTCTGTTTCGGGCCAACTCGAGACCTATTTCGCCCAGGGCCAGTGTTGAGCGCGTGACACGCGTGGCACGAGCACTCACGACTGAAGACCATGTTTGAATACATTGAATATAATGTGATATATAATGTAATATAATAATTAAAATTTTGAAATTTTTAAATATTTTTATTTAGGGGTGAATTTTTAAATGTATTAGCATCAAAAAAAACGCGGAACAAAAGCATTTTCAACTTTTTTATTTTTCAGCATATATAATTTTATTATAATATCAAATAAAACTGTCTGTTTATTTATATAATTTATTTAATATTTTAATTACTTCAATATCAGATACGCAAATAAATCACATTTTGTTGAGCATCAATTTTAGTTGCTTAAAGTGTTGTGTTTGTAAAATCTACAAAAACTATGCAAATGCAAATAATTTAAATTAGCTTTTGCTATAATTAAGCTTGCAATCAATGGAGTTTCTGCTCATCTCATCTCTGGCTCATCTCTATGGTATGATACAATATAAGTGTAGCCAACCTTTTGCTTCTCTTGGCCAACTTCTGCACTCAGCGCCTGCACTTCCGGCGCTGCGGTTGACTGTGTTCCTTCCCCTCCGCGCCCTTTGCTCATCCCGCCTGGGTCGACATCAGCGTCATCATCACCATCTCTTGTTGTTATTGTCTTCGTTTTCTTTAATTGCTCTACACTCCACACACACGCACACATAGACGAATGCTGTCCTGTTTGTCGTTCCCGCAGGTTTTTCCCTTATTTTCTTACGCCGCCGCTCGTCTTCTTTATTACAATGTGGCCTCTCCCTCTCTCTCTCTCTGTCTCTGTCTCTGTGTTGTTTTTTTCCTATTAAAACGTCCCCGGACACTGCAGCTAAATTAGATTAAGCAGTCATGCACATGTCTCGACTGCCATTCCAGTTGCATTCGGAGCGGGATCCGCGCATGGGGACACTTTGGGCCAAGAAGAAGAAGAAGAAGAAGGCAACAGCAGGCAACAGACTGTACTCAAAGGTATTACATGTGTAGTACCTGCATACATACATAGGCCTGTCATCTGGGCCTAAAGGGTTAACTGTCGCTTTGGCTTCTCTATTAGATGCATACGTTTTAGGAAATAGCGAATATATCATAGACTTGTCCTTTAAGTCGACGTTATTTTATATGATAAATACTAAGAAATATATAACGTATTTTTACTAAAGTAACAGTAGGATAGGCATCAGATTGTAGCATAGATTTCTAAACTTAAGCCAAGCGAAACAATATTTAGAAAGCCAAATTGAAACGGTTAGCTTAAGACAATTTCAAGCCAATAAATTGGATTAGATATCCAAAAAGTCAATTAATTTTCACTTTTGTATGCTATTTGAGATTATAAAAACCAAATTTGGTGCCTGTAGCTTTTATAACTTTGATGTTATGGCCATTTATCGATCGTTTTTAAACGGAAAGAGCTATCGATAAAATAGAAGAACTCATATTCCAAATATGCTATTCTAGCTCTTAATATTTAAAAATCCAATGCCAAAATTGATTACGACTAATTTTCTCAAATACTATTTGTGGACCACTCTTTATATTTATGTACTTTCTGTAAGTATCGATTTATATTTAGTTTTAATAGTACTATTGGCATTGTTAACTGTTTTTCGTTGATGAGGAAGTTGAGTTTAGTTTTAATGTTTAATTTCTTGAGTCTTATCATTTACACAGTAAATGAAAGGTTATGAAATGAAATGATTCGTATTAGCTCTAAAGATTACATTTTATTAATCTAAAGCTTTAAATCTTTAATTTTACTCCTTAAAACTTTTTATGATTATTATTTTAATTTGTTATTCGTATTCCTAACGCTATAAGCTAAAGCTTATGAATTATAGCACCAGTCACATTTTTTTAGTATTAATCTTTCTTTAAATTAAATTTTCCGAGTCGACTGAAGTTAGTCGACAAACACATAATAATAATTTATAAAAATTATTTAAAAAATTGTAAATTTGTATAACTCATATTGGCGCCTTGGGAAGGTAGACTAAGCAATTATTGGCAACACAATGCCACACAGCATCCAGCTAGATGCTCCTCTTGCCATTTGCCACTTGCCACTTGCCACACAGATGCTGCCTGCCACTCGGTTGTGGCAGCAGTGCAATGAACCTATCCCGGCTCAGACAGAAGACAGAAGCTGCTCATTGTGTGTGTGTGTGTGTGTTTGGTCTTGGCCCTTTTAATAGGCCCAACAGGTGCATTGGCAGCTCGTGGCGACCCTCGCTCGGATGTTGCAGTCCTTTTGCATCCTTGCAACAACAATAAACGATGCCTCGCATCGTAAATAAACGAAACAGAGCGCGGCACTTGCGGCACGTGCCCCTCGTGCTTGTTCATCTGCTCTGCCCGCCATCTCCTCCACCTCCTCCTCCTCCTCCTCCTCCTGATGCTCATCCTGCTTCTTCTGCTTCTGCTTGTCCTCGCCGCCTCCCCCTTCCATGCTCCGTTTCCCTTGCACATTGATCTTGAAACTGCAACATCATGTTGCAGGCATCATCCTATTACCTGTTAGCGGCTGCCAGTGACCAGTTACCAGTTCCCAGTGCCCAGTGCCCTGTGCCCAGTTCCCCGTTTGTCCGTTTACCGTTCCATTTGCAGCAGGCTGCACGCCTGCAAGCTGCATTTTGGCCTTGCCCTGCCCTCGCCTCGCATTTGGGAAGCCCCCAGCTTTAGCGCGTGCCAGGACCAACTGAATACCAAGGACAGCCAGCTTGCGACGCCACAGTCGTGTGTTAGCTGCTTTCTCTGTCTGCGGCTGCTTTATAATTAACTTGGCCAGTTGATCGCTTTGTGCCGCTTCTTCTCCGTCTCCTTGTCATCTGCTTCGTTCGTGCAGCATCCAGCAGTCGCTTTATCAGCTGTCTATCTTGAGATGCTAACTGCTGAGGGAGTTCCACTAAAACAATTCCACTTGTATTTTATTTATTTACTTATTTGATGTCGACAGGGAAATTAATTAAAATTATATGTTATGCTAAAATTATTATAGAAAAATTGGTTAGTCTAAATTTAATTGCAATTTATATGGAAAATTTGATCAACGTTTGTTGCAGTATTGGGCAAAAGCCAGAAAAATCAAATGACAACCAAAGCTATGAAAATAATAAAAAAAAATCAAAGTAACATTTTAAATTAAAAACAAGAAAAAAACCAGCATGCCAAATTTGAACAATTTTGAATTTTTAATAATAAAAATTGTGAATAAGATTATTTGTATGTAATTGACATCAATTACCAAGTATTATTTTTCAATTTTTGTTTTTTAGAGAACATCAATAAATTATTTTAAATTTTATAAAATGGCTCAACATCAATAGATTCAAAGGAGCAAAAGCTATTAAAAAAAAGACTTTAAACTAAAGTTTGTAGTTCTTATATGTTTATGACAATAGGAGTATAAAACAAGTAAGAGTTCTCTAGTCGGGAGTGCCCGACTAGGAGATACCCTGAACCCAGTTCTGACATCCATTCATACTTGCCTAATAGTGTGCATACATACAGACACACACATACTGCAAGCTGTGCAAGCGGTTTAAGCAGTTAGCTTGCTTTTTCACTGAGCCCCACACAATGGAAAGTAAAATCTTAAATAACTTCTGTGTTTATAGTCCGATCTTTTTAAATCTTTTTAGGACATAACATTGGCTATAAAATGTATGACCAAACCCAATTGCAATGTCATAACTTCAAAAATGCGTTTTTTTAACTTTTGGGGTGATTGGGGGTGGTATCCAAAAAGTGAAATATTTGTTATATGTGTATGCTATTCGAGATTATACATGCCAAATTTGGGGCCTCTAGTTCTTATAACTTTTAAGTAAAGGCCCAAAAACGCTAGTCTGAAATCGAAATTTATCGATAACATTTAAACGGGATGAGTTATCGATAAAATGAAATAAACTTGATCTGTCCCGGGATTACCAGAACTTATATTCCAAATATGAATTCTCTAGCTCTTGTAGTCTCTGATATCCGCGTGTTCATACAGACAGACGGACGGACGGACAGACAGACAGACGGACATGGCTAAATCGACTCGACTGTTGATACTGATCAAGAATATATATACTTTATATGGTCGGAGATGCTTCCTTATGCCTGTTACATACTTTTGCACAAAACCATAATACCCTTTTTACCCATTTTTAATGGGTTCAGGGTATAAAAAGAAATTGCGGCTGAAATTTAATTGCGAATAAAGAAAGCTCTTTTGCTTTACTTTTGTAATACATATTTAAATGGCATTCTTCACATATACATAAACAGAAACATAAACATTGAATTATAATCTGTAATATGGTTATCATTGATTAGAATTTCAAAGAAACCCATCAAATATTGGGCATATGTGATGCAGTTGTGGTTATAAGTTATAACTAGCAATCGTTAAGAGCATTATTCACACCTTTGATACGGCACTAATCCCATCAAGTTGAGAGCTCATAAAACGCCTGATGAGCCATATAAACCAATCTATCTATCTATCTATCTCTCTCTCTCTCTCTGTCTGTCTATGCCTTTGTCTCTCAGTCTACATCTGCATCATCATCGTCATCAGTTGGCCAATTACGCATCCAATTATGACTAAATAGACGCACCTTTTTTGTATCTGGTCAGAAAACAACAACAACAACAACAAAACACACACGCCTACACAGCAGAGGAGAGGAGTAGTAAAGGAGAGCAGAGCAAATCATTGCGTAACTAGGCGAGTCAGCGCAAAGGACGAGAGAGAGAGCGAGAGAGAGAGAGAGAGAGAGAGAGAGAGAGAGGGGAAAATAAAGGAGCAGCCCAACGCTAAAACATCTGCCTTTTGAAACATCTCAGGCCAAAAGCGAACCGAACCGAACCGAACCCTTCGGCAATCTGTCGACAGCAACTGGCGTTAAAAACAAAATAAATAAAACTCGCGGCGAGGGTTGAGCGCCTCACACCTTGAGCTGTTGGGGCAGCGATAGGGTTTGGGGGGTAGGGGCAGCGATAGGGGTTAGGTAGGGGTACGCCTAATCAATACGTTGCCATAAATCAGTAGGCACTAACAGACTGTGCCGCCAGCAGCAACTTCGACTGTTGATCCTTTGTTCTCAGTGCTGCTCCTTTCTCGTTATCGCTTTTCGTTGTTCGTCTTTGGCTCGTGCTCCTTTTCAAAGTGGGGCAACCGCAACAGCAAATTGCGACCAGTTTCTTGTCCGCATGCCAATGACCTGCTTTTGGCCAAAACACACAGCTGCGATGCTCCTGATTGCTGGCTGGAACTCAACTCAACTCAAACAACAGACAGACGGACAGACGGACAGGCTCAACTCAAGTGGCAAGGACCTCTTGCAGTTAGTAATTACACAAAGTAGCGCATATAGCCAAGTGTGAAGCCAAACGCTACAGGCCATTAGGGCAGGGCACTGCCTACTCCCACAACCCCACATCTTTCCACCCTCTTGCTAAGCCACCCCTGCGGCCAACCGCATAAACAAAGAATTGCGCAAAAGTGTAAATATTTACAAAAAAAAAAAAACACAAAAAAAACACACACGCTATAAAAAAGCGTGCCAATAGCAAAAGTAACGAATCATCGCACGATATCAATGACTCAACCCTCCGCCCAATCAGCCCAAAACCCTAGATATATGTGTATATATATACTATATGCGTGAGAAATGCAAAGTCAGTGGGCAATTTGGTGTCCGGTTTCCAAAGAACGAGATGAATACTGAATACTGAATACTGTTGGGCCTAACTCCAAAAAGCAATCGAATAGCTAGAGCTTAAAAAAGTACTACCAAAAAAAAGAGAAAATACCCAAATGAGCTAAGCCGATTATATATATATATCGATATATTATAAGGTATGATTTCGATACTAAAAGAGACATGCAAATATCTCAAACAAAACCATAACAATAAGATGTTAAGCTTAAAACCATAAACAAATTTTCCTTAAAAAGACTTTTCTTAACATTCTAATATTTAAATGTTAGCTTTACTTTTATTTTTAGTTTTCACTTTTATTTTGACTATTATTTTACTTGACCATTTTCAATGGCTTCAGGGTATAAAAATCATATTTAATAAATGAAATAAATGAAACTGCGAATATATAATCTTGAGCCTGCATCTTGTACGCATTATCTTACGAAAAGATGTCTCAACAATCTGGACATAATGCAGTCTTTATTTGTCCATAAACTAGTTAAATTGAGTCCATCCCCTCTCTTGAAACAATAAACAATTCGATTACCAAAAAGTTCCCTTCTCCCGCTCTCCGGCTGCGAACCAGATGCAATTCCATATATGTAAGTCCTGTTCCTTACCGCCGTTTTTTGTCCAGTTCAGTTAAATCTACGACTCACCCTTTCCTGCCGCCTTGCCTGCCCAGCTTTTTCTGCTCTTTTGTGTCCTGTGCGCGCACGCTTTTATTTATACAGCAAACAACAACAAAACGAAACTAAAACAACTAAAACAACAACATTAACTGAAGCTTGTACACTGGGCGGAAGCCAAACTAAATGCGCCCAGCTATGCGCGGGTGTGTGTGTGTGTGTGTGTGTGTGTGTGTGTGTGTGTGTGTGTGTATCTTGTAGATACTTTTTTACTAACCGCAACTTGCACGAAGTGTACATCAGCTGCCTGGCTGCCTGGCTGCTGCTGCTGCTTCTGCTGGACACCGAATATCGATCGACTTGAACACGTATACACACAGTCTTAGCCAAAAGTATTTGTCACTAAAGTGCAGACTTCAGAAGCCGTGCTCAAAGTATGCAAATAGCAAACAGAAATTAATGCAACTGCAGGATTATCTGACATAGGGATATAGTAAAAACATATGAACTAAACTAAGATAAGTATATATAATAGCTTCAAATGCTGTATGGATAGTATGCCAAAAATAAACTTACGTCATTGTTCACGAATTGCATTGTTATTTTTACATCTGAACATAATAAAAGTGCTAAAAACAAAAACAAAAACAAAAAGTAATCCAAACATATTTCAAAATTATATGAAAATATATGAATATAAATTTTGGACACAATTTGTGCTAACAGAACATAAAAAAACACTAAAAACGCTAAAAACATATTAATATTAAAAAAAACAAGTGGGGAAGGATTATCTTCGGCGTGCCGAAGATTTTATACTCTTTTCGAACCTATAGGCAATTTTCACTCTGCCAACTGCACCACTGAAATTACATAAGCTGTACAAAATCGTTTTGTCGCATAACATTTATTTTTTTTTGTTCTAAAAATATTTAATTCATTGCCAGTTGTATGGCAGCTATAAGATATAGTGATCCGATCCAGCCGGCTCCAACCAATGTGATGTCTCTTTGAATAATAAGTATCATGGGATATATGGCCAAAACCAACTTCGAGTTGTATGGCAGCTATAAGATATAGTGGTCCGATCCGGCCGGCTCCGACCAATGTTCTGTCCCCTGGAATAATAAGTGTCTGTGCAAAGTTTTATCGCGATAGCTCAAAAACTGAGGGACTAGTTTGCATACATACAGACAGACAGACAGACAGACAGACAGACAGACAGATGGACATGGCTAGATCAATTTGTATTGTCATTCTGAGCATACTGGCAGTAACTTTTGGGGGTCTCCGATGCTTCATTCTATGCGTTACAAACTTCAGGACAAACTTAATATACTATTTTCTTCGAAAAGAGTATAATAAAAAATAATCAAAATTTAAGACAAATGCGCTGTTCAAAAAATAAAAGTGAGAATACATAGAAACTTTTATTACTTTCATTGGTGTCAAATAATATTTCGGAATAGTAAATCTACTGATTGATATTTTCTGAAATAAATGAGTATTCATTTGAGACAATAACCACCAATAACCATAGAGAAAAAGTTGATCAATATCCCTTTACAGCCAAGACTCGGAATAATTAGCTGATTTCATTTAAGCCATCAGAAATTCTCAATCGGATTGACAGCAAAAAATATATTTTCATTCATTGCTGCCCACTGGTGACAGGAAATGCCGCAGCGTCAGGCAGCGATTGTGGCTCCCAATCCCAATCGTTTGCTGCTGCCCATTGCTGACATTTCGAACTGCGATTGCTGGCGCCATCTAGCGGCGGAAATCGTAAACAAGCGCTAGGTGCTCTCGCTCGCTCTCTGCTAAACTTGTCTGCCCGTCTGTCTCTGTCTGTTTTGGTGTGCACTCAAGCATGTATCCTTCGCCTGACCATCTCCACCTACTCCTCCTCCTCCTACTCCTCCTCCTCCTCCTCATCCTTGCACTCGACCAGCTCGACTCGACTCCTTGCTTAGGGTGGCTCCGCAGGCCACGTCACGCCGCTCGAGAGGACTCATGTTACACACCTGCAGCAGGCAGGCAGGAGGCGGCAAAGGCGTGGCAGGATGGGAAGGTTGGGAAGGAGGCGCAGGTGTCGCACATTTTAGATGAGTTTCGGCCACAAACAATCAATAAAATTGACAAACTTGCAGCCTTAATCCTGCCCCCCTCGCATGTCCTGCAGTCCACTCTTTCACCTGGCGACGTGTCCAACCAAACTGAACTTTATCGAGTGCTCAAAATAGACTTCGCAATTAGAATATTAAAATTCATAAATAAATAAAGCATCACAAATGGCTTGGAATAGAATTTGCTCGGCATTCGACATTTTAAATAAGTTGCGGCCATAATTTACACAATTCTTTAAAAACAAGTAAGGAACTAGATCCTTTAACCTATTTCGGACCTCATAAGTCAATCAGTATCAATATATGATTTGAATTTCTAACTACTATCGAAACATAGTCCTCTATTTTCAGGATTGATGCTCTCATAAAAGTTAATCTCTGGAATATTTCGAGCAACTTTGCTGAAGTAAGGTTTGTTTTTGGAGAAAACCAAGACCAAAAGGAAAAAAGGCACTATATCATCCAAAAACTTTATAAAAAAATACTGTATGAGCTTATCGTGATGACTCAAAAAGGTAATAGAATAAGAAAACAAGTCAAGAGTGCCTGACTAGAAGATACCCTGAATCCAGAACTTACATTCCTATATAGTTACTTAAATATATATGCTTTTGAATCCCTATAAATGAATCCTCACAAACAAACTTTGCCAACACTTAACCAATTTTCATTAACGAGGCAAATTCATTTCTTAAATTAAGAAATGCACGTTTTTTTACTTTTTTCCGGAAACCTTTTTAATAATTTTTGAAAAAGTTTTGTTTTGGTTTGGTCGCATAAAGACAAGTTTAGTTTATTTAGGATATGTGAGCACATAGTACATACCAAATTGTACCTCTAATTCTTACAGCTTTCAAGTTATGGCCGATAAACGCAGGCGAATGAAACAAACTTGATCTCATCTGGAAATAATTAATATAATATATCAAATATGAAATATCTTCAGTCTAGATCGACTGGTCTATCGATACTGATCGAGAATATATATATATACTTTATATGGTCGGATATGCTTTTTTATGCCTGCTGTTACATACTTTTGCATAACTCCAGCATACCCTTTTTATCCATTTTTAATGGGTTCAGGTTCACAAATGGCATCCTCATTGATTTGGCTAAAAACAAACTAATTTCAATTTAACTTTTCCAATTGTATAGTACAATAAAATTTAATCGATTGAAAAAAAATACAATTACAATATTATAAAAAAAAATAGTTCAATAAATAAATAAATACAAAGATATTAAAAAAAATAAAATAAATTAAATGCGAGTTTAGGCCACAAATTTGAGATTGGTGCGCTTGCGCTGTCCAAAATCACCGTTGCGTCTAATGGCCTTCTCCGACTCCGGATCGTGCTGCAGTGCATCCGTGCTGTGCGGCTGCTGATCATCCGTTACGGAGACGCCCGCCTCACGTCCCAGTATATTCCAGAAGGGACGCTGTGTGGTCGTCGTTGTCGTTGTCACCGGATCCTTGTTGATGTAGATGCAATTGACGATGGGCTCATCCCCGAAGTACTCCCGCCGATTGTTGCCATTGCTCTGCTGCTGGCGATTCTTGTTGCGGCGACGCCGGCGTCGCTGCTGCTCCTGCCGACGACGCTGCTGCTGCTGCTGCTGGAGGCGGCGGCGTCGCTGGCGTTGTCTCTGCTGTTGTTGTTGTTGCTGTCGCTGTTGCTGTTCCGTCAGCTGCGGACGGCGGCGTCGATAGCCGCCCATGGGACGAACGCTCGAGTCGGAGTTGGAGTTGGAGTTGGCGCTGGGACGGCGACGTCTGTTGTTGTTGCTGCTGACACTAGTCTTCTTCTTATTCTTCTTCTTGTTCTTCTTCTTCTGCGTTTTGCGCTTGTTGCTGCTGCTGCTGCTGCTGCTGCTGCTGGCAGCAACTGTTGCCTGCTGCTTGTCCACATCCACAGCGCCTGCCACAAGCAGCTCACTTTGCTGCTGATCCTGCTGCTGCTGCTGCTGCTGCTGCTTCTTCTTCTTCTTCAGCTGCTGCTGCTTCCTGCGCTGCTGCTTGCGTTTCTGCTGCTGCCTGCGTTTCTGCTGCTGCTGCTGCTGCTGCCGCCGCTTCTTCTTCTTCTGCTCGGCGGGCCGCTGATTGGCCTCATTGATAATGGGATGTATATCGCTGTCGTCGCCCGTGCTCCAAATGGCCGTGGTGCTAACGGGACTGTCCTCGGTGATAAACTGTTCCTGCTCATCGTACTGACCCAAAGACTGATAGCGATCGCCATAGTAGAACAGCTCATCATCCTCATCTTGGTCCTGATCCTCATCCTCATCCTCATCCTCAGCCGCATCCAGATCCTGCTCATTGTGGGCGGGCCAGTAGGCGAAGTTTGCTTGCTGCTGCAGCGGTTGCAGCGGCTGCAGCGGCTGCTGTCGCTGCTGTTGTTGCTGCAGCGGCTTCAGCTCAAAGACCGCATGCGTGCTGGGATTGACCTTGGGCGGCTGCTGCGACTCGACGACAACAATGCCAGCCTCGCCGCCCACACTGGCATGGGTGGCCGCATTGGCCAGCACACTGACGCCTTGGGGCAGCTGGGCAGCCACATAGCTGCCCTGCAGCTGCTTCTGTTGCTGTTCGCCTGGATGCAGCTGCAGCAGCTGTTGCCCGGCAGTCTCGTTCTCATCATCTCCATCCTCTTCATCAGCCTGCTCCGCCTCCGGCTCCTCATCGTCATCGTCTTCGTCTTCGTCATCATCATCCAGCTGCACAGCTGCCAGTGCCACATAGCGACGCTTGCTGCTGCTCGGCTCCACTGCAGCAGCAGCAGCACCAACATTCTCCCTATGCTGCACAGGACTGAGGCTCAGCTGCTGCGAACTGACCGAGATGTTGCCACCGGGCAACACTGGACTCAACATGGAGCCACTGGACCGCTTGCGTCGTGTGACCACGCACTGCGATTTGCTGCCCGGGCCATTCAGCTGGCGTCCCTGGATGTAGAAGCGCTTCAGTTCGTACTCATCGCCATGCTCGTCCACCTCGATCCTGGTCTCGCCGGCGGCGCGATTGGCCAGTGCCAGCCACACTGCGACGGCGATTAGCGGCAAGAAGCAGCGTTTCCTCATCTCGATTCGAATCTCGCGACTTAACTGAGTGGCCAACTTTGGCGGCGCCTTATATTAGCTCGCAGCTCGCCAGCGGACCTATTGACCCACAGTTAATTGCCAAAGCGCTACCCATTGAATTATTCATCGACTCTGGCCAAAATCTCAATACATGCATCGTTACAGTGGAGCTTCGATAACTCGTGTTTGTCCAACTCGAACTATCTTCAAACCTCCTTAGCTCGCATTTCCCGACAACTGGCACACACTTATCGTTTCCAATCGAAAATTTTGAATATTTTTCAATTTTATCCAAAATAATAATAAAGTATTGTACTATTATTCCTAGATATACTATATATTTAAAAAAAAATACTACTTTTTGTATTTACATTTTAGCAGTTTATGTTTGTGTGGTACTATTTAGTATTTGTAGTATTTTATGTATTTTTTAGTATACTAGTATTTAAGTATAGGCTAGTATTTTTGATTTTATTTTTGTTTGTATTTTATTATTTTGCTTCGTATTTTTTAATGTTTTTCTAGACTTTTTTATTTAAAAAATATTTTTTTATTAAAAAAACTATGTATCGAATGATTTTTTTTTCCATTTAATAGCAATATTTTTTTGTTTTCTGATAATTAAATAAAACTCAAGAAATAAGAAATATTTTATTTTATTTTAATGACAGTTAAACTAGGAAAATTATGCTTAAAGGGTAGTTTTTAAAATGTTATTTTATAATCGTGATGTTTTCATAAAATATTTGGAAAAAAAAAAAAAATTTTTTCATTGGATAAGAAAATTGTGTTCTCTAAAGCAAAGTCTGTTTAAGTTTTAGGTTAGAGAAGTTGGACTGTACTTGTTAGCATACTTCAGACATATATTCATAATTTGCTTTCTTAACAGCGGCCTCTTCGAGAACTTGTTTTCGCCAGCTTTCGGCCCGCGCGATCGCTCGATCGAACTATGGGGTCAACGGTCAACTAATAACCCCAAAACACAAAAATAATAGAAAAAAAACACAAAAAGAACCACCAACTGCCAAATAAGGCGGAAGAAAGTTGCTGAGTTAAGGGCCCATAGCGATTAGGCCAACTCGTGTCATATGGCCAAAAAGCACCGCTGCGAAATCATTTTGCCACCATCGAAAGTTCGTAAATGAAATATGAAATGTGCTGTGCCTAATGGGCCGGAATCTGGTAATCGGTATTGGGCGCCGAGCCTAGGATTTAATTTACAAACAAAATAAAACATATATTGTATTTTTTATGTCTGTATACCAATTGAAGAATTTCGGAAATTTTTTAGCAAAGTTGAGGTAAATATTTAAAATTATTTCTGAATATATAATATAATCAACAGCAGACCAGACTACAGTATGACCAATAATCCCTAAGACTAAGTTCCGACGAAATTCGAAGTATATCGGATGAATAAAAGTTCAAAATTTGCTATTTTTATTTTCGAACAATTTTATGTGGACTATCTATAACTATCTATATCTATAAGTAACTATATATTTTAGTCTAATTTGTATTTAGATTAAAGATATAAAAGGTACATATGTTATTTTCAAAATGTTTCTTAAACACAATTTGCAAATTAGCTGCTAGAAGTAGTAAACTAAGAAATGCGTCTTATAATTCTAAAAAACTTTAAGGCCCAGAGATAACAAATAAGAGTAGCGGAACTGATAACTGATATGAAAGTCAAGGGCATTAAATATACTATTTTTCACTTTTAGTATTTGACATATATTGTAATAAAAGATTTGTGCTAAATCACATTCACAATTTGTAAGACACAAAATAGAATTATTATTTGCAAACAAACAAAAAAGGCATTGTTATTTGAACACACTGCGCCCAAACAAAGCTGGCAAATAAAGTCGTTTCAGCCCTGTTAACTTTTTCTGGCCACAAAAAGAGAAGAAAGAAATCGAATTTGACCTATGACAGCGAATTAATTTGCATTTTGAAGATTTCTACAAGCGAATAAACAATCAATTTAATGCCAGACAATATGAAACGATGTAGGTATATGGGAGAATATCTGTTTATACTCTTTTCGAAGAAAATAGTATATTCAGTTTGTGCTGAAGCTTGTAACGCATAGAAGGAAGCGTCAGAGACCCCCAAAAGTTACTGCCAGTATGCTTAGAATGACAAAACAAATTGATCTAGCCATGTCCGTCTGTCTGTCTGTCTGTCGGTCTGTATGTATGCAAACTAGTTCCTCAGTTTTTGAGCTATCGCGATAAAACTTTGCACAGACACTTTTTATTCAAGGGGGCAGCACAATGGTTGAAACCGGCCGGATCGGACCACTATATCTTATAGCTGCCATACAACTCGAAGTCGGTTTTGGCCATATATCCCATGTTTTTGAATCTATCGCGATGAAACTTTGCACTAATGCTTATAATTTAAAGAGACATCACATTAGTCGGAGCCGGCCGAATCGGACCATGAATAATAATAATAAATGAAATATTTTAAAACAAAAAAAAAAAAAATGTTACGCGACAAAACGATTTTGTACAGCATATGACAGTTCAGTGGTGCAGTTGGAAAATCGATTAAAGGCTCGAAAAGAGTATAACATCTTCGGCATGCCGAAGATAATCCTTATCCACATGTTTTGTTTAACAAAAGCCGCCCCAAAAATAGAAACAAGAAACGGGCCACAAGCCAATAAGTTTGACCCCGGCTTAAAAAATAAAACAAGGCGGGTGCTGCGACGCCCCAGACTTATATACATATCTATATGTGTGTGTGTGTGTGTGTGTGTGTGTGTGTGTGTGTGTGTGTGTGTGTGTATGTTGTGTAGGTACACTGCTCGTTTAGTCGTGGCCATTTGCTGTCCACTCTTTTTGCATGCTAATGATACATCATAAATTTCCACGCAGCCAAAGAAGCCTTTGAGCCAAGACAAAAAGAAGAAGCAGCAGCAGAATGCGACAACGATAAAGAAGAAGAAGAAGAAGAATCAGAAGAATAGTGGACGAGCCCAAGTCGCAGCTAGTATTGTAGTTGTTCAGAGCGAGAGAGCGAGAGTGAGAGCGAGAGAGATAGACGGCGTGTTTTATCAAGAAAACTCAACAAAAGATCAATTGACAGAGAGAAATGTTGCGGCGGCTGCGCAACACTTGAATAATAATAATGTAAGAAAAATAAAGAGGCCATTAAATAACAAACATCTTCAAGCAGCAACAGCAACAGTAGCAGCTTCTATTGGAGTCCATCCAGTTGATTTGGTATGGAGAAGGTGTCGCTGTGGTCGTCATTCAAGAGGGGCCCCCAGTTCCAATGCCAGCAGCAAGCAGCAAGCAGCAAGTAGCAAGCAGCAGTCAAGTGCGTTGCGCGTGCAGACATGCAACAAATAACCAGCAACAACAACAAAAACAGAAACAGCAACAGCAACAGCCACAACAACAACATGGCAACTTTTCTCGTCAATTTCTGACGATCGTATCTGCTTAATGTGAATGTAAGTAGCAGAGTGAGTGAGAGAGAGAGAGAGGGAGTGAGAGATGGAGAGAGGGGCAGAGAGGTGTGTGTTTGGAGTGGGAGGGGGAGGTGGAGGGTGGGCGTGGGCGTGGGGGCAGAGTTACCAAAGGCAGGCGCGGGGGCCAATAGGCCACTTAGGGCCGAAATAGACTGCTCAAACAGTCGTTGCTTTTATCAACTGCTAATAATATGCATATATTCGAACTTCTCTAGCTCAGACATTATCGCACAACAACAAAGAGAAACTCAAAGAGAATACCAAAAGACAAACATAAAACAAGTAAGAGTGCTCTTGTCGGGAGTGCCCGACTGGGAGATACCCTGAACCCAGTACTTGCCTAATAGCATGCATACATACAAACACACACATACTGCAAGCAGTGCAAGAGGTTCAAGCAGTTGGCTTGCTTTTTCTTTTTTGAACGTTTGGGGCGATTGGGGGAAGGTATCCAAAAAGTAAAATATTTGTAGCATGTGTATGCTATTCGAGATTATACATGCCAAATTTGAGTCCTCTAGCTCTTATAACTTTTAAGTTAAGGCCCAAAAACGCTTGTCTGAAATCGAAATTTATCGATAACTTTTGAACGGGACGAGTTATCGATAAAATGAAATGAACTTGATCTGTCCCGGGATTACGAGAACTTATATGCCAAATATGAAGTCTCTAGCTCTTGTAGTCTCTGATAGTTGGGAGTGCCCGACTAGGAGATACCCTGAACCCACTGCTTACGTCCATTCATACTTACCAATCAATGCACATCCATACAAACGCACGCATACTGCAAGCAGTGCAAGCAGTGCAAGCAGTTTAAGCAGGCAACTTCTTCGCAAGGCTCCACACTATGGAAAGGTTAATCTTAAATAGCTTGTGTTTAGTGTCTGATTTTTGTGAAATTTTCAAGACATAACATTAGCTATAAAATGGGTCATCAAACCGAATTGCAAGGTCATACTTTGAAAAATGAGTGTTTTTCACTTTTGGTATCCAAAATGTGAAATATTTGTTAGATGTGTATGCTATTCGAGACAATATATACCAACTATCAAGTTAAGGCCAAAAAACACTGGTCTGAAATCGAAATTTATAAATAAAATGAAACAAACTTGAACTGTCCCGAAAGAAAGAACAAAGATGCCAATTTCAATTTGAACAAATGATTTAAGAGATAAGCAAATATATATTTGCATTGCATATTGCCAACTTTTAGCCATCAACATCGAAAAGGGCAAAGCATAATTTGAGAACTTTCATTAATATTGTCATAAATGAAACATAAACTGGACTTGGCTATTATTGTTGTCATTGTTGCTGCTTTATCAGCGCTTGCTTATGCTCAACACTTTCGCACAGCGGGCACCAACGGAATTTTTAATTAATTCATGCGTTCAAGTTTTGTATGTGTGTGTGTGTGTGTGTGTGTGTGTGTGTGTGTGTGTGTGTGTGTGTGTGTGTGTGTGTGTGTGTGTGTGTATGTGTGTGTGTGTATTTACAACTTACTCACAAATCAATAAGTTTGCTGCTGCTGCTGCCAAAGTTTCTTTTGAAAATATGTTTGCTGGAATTTCTCTAGTATGCGACAACTAACGGTAAACAAAACAAACATCAACAACAAATGCCACCAGGCAACTAAAGCAGATAAAACTGATTCAATTTGTGAACCTAATAGTAATGATTTAAAGCTTAAGTGGCTTTACGGTCAAATTTCGTTTGAAACAGTTTCATCTTAATTTTACTACAAATTGCAGTTCATTTTCAACTATAAATTAAATTTTGACAAGTGTGAAAGGATTATCTTCGGCGTGCCGAAGATTTTATACTCTTTTCGAACCTATATGCAATTTTCATTCTGCCAACTGCACCACTGAAATTTCATAAGCTGTAAAAAATCGTTTTGTCGCGTAACATTTTTTTTTGTTCTAAAAATATTTAATTCATTGCCAGTTGTATAGCAGCTATAAGATATAGTGATCCGATCCGGCCGGCTCCAACCAATGTGATGTCTCTTTGAATAATAAGTATCTGTGCAATGTTTCATCACGATAGATTAAAAAACATGGGATATATGGCCAAAACCGACTTCGAGTTGTATGGCAGCTATAAGATATAGTGGTCCGATCTGGCCGGCTCCGACCAATGTTCTGTCCCCTGGAATAATAAGTGTCTGTGCAAAGTTTTATCGCGATAGCTCAAAAACTGAGGGACTAGTTTGCATACATACAGACAGACAGACAGACAGACAGACAGACAGACAGACAGACAGACAGACAGACAGACAGACAGACAGACAGACAGACAGACAGACAGACAGACAGACAGACAGACAGACGGACATGGCTAGATCAATTTGTATTGTCATTCTAAGCATACTGGCAGTAACTTTTGGGGGTCTCCGACGCTTCCTTCTATGCGTTACAAACTTCAGGACAAACTTAATATACTATTTTCTTCGAAAAGAGTATAAAAATTTGATAATTGTTGTATTCAATTTCGACTAAAATGTCTTATATACATACATACATATGTATAGTCGATAAATGTCTGTTTGCGCTAATAAATGCATTATTATACTCTTTTCGCAGAAAATAGAATATTAAGTTTGTGCTGAAGTTTGTAACGCATAGAAGGAAGCGTCGGAGACCCCCAAAAGTTACTGCCAGTATGCTTAGAATGACAATACAAATTGATCTAGCCATGTCCGTCTGTCTGTCTGTCTGTATGTATGCAAACTAGTCCCTCAGTTTTTGAGCTATCGTTATAAAATTTTGCACAGAAACTTATTATTCAAAGGGACAGCACATTGGTCGGAACCGGCTGGATCGGATCACTATATCTTATAGCTGCCATACAACTGGAAGTCGGTTTTGGCCATAAGTCCCATGTTTTCAAAGCTATCGCAATGAAACTTTGCAAACTGGAAATAAATTTAATATTTCAATTCAAATTGATATCATATAATACAAATTTTTACAGATGAAAGTGCTGCAGTTAGCAGAGTGAAAATTGTCTAAAGGTTCGAAAAGAGTATCAAATCTTCGTTACGCCGAAGATAATCCTTTCCCACTTGTTTTTATTACGATACCCTGAACCCATTAAAAATGGGTAAAAAGGGTATTATGTAACAGGCATAAGGAAGCATATCCGACCATATAAAGTATATACATATATTCTTGATCAGTATCAACAGCCGAGTCGATTTATGTCCTTCTGTCTGTCTGTATGTATGTACACGCGAATATCTGATACTATAAGAGCTAAGGACTTCATATTTGGAATATAAGTTCTCGTAGTCCCGGGATAGGGCAAGTTTGTTTCATTTTGTCGATAAATTTCGATTTCAGACTAGCGTTTTTGGGCTATAGAGCTAGATACTCCAAATTCGGCATGTATAAATCAAATATCAAATATTTCACTTCTTGTACCGACCCCCAATCCTCCCAAAGATAACATAGGTACGACCTTACAATTTAATTTGGTCACATATTTTATTGCCAACTTTATGTGCAACAAATTTCAATATGATAGGACAATAAACACAGAAGTTATTTAGGATTTAACTTTCCATTGCGTGGGGCTCAGTAAAAAAGCAAGCTAACTGCTTAAACCGCTTGCACTGCTTGCACTGCATGTACGGCAGCATGTGTGTGCTTAGATTAGTATGAATGATTGTAAGGACTGGGTTCAGGGTATCTCGTGGTCGGGCACTCCCGACTAGAGCACTCTTACTTGTTAGAAGTACCAATGTGCACTCGACGTCTGTTTAGTCTTTTTTTTGGGCCTCAACAAGTTTCGTTTTGTGCAGCAAAAAATCAATGCTGGGGCACCCAATCAGAATGCAACAACTGCACACACACACACACACACACATACACATTGGATGCTGCGAATGCTTGCTCACTCGCACACACACACACACACACACACAAACGCCAGCCCGGTCGCAGTGTGACAAAATGGCGGCAATGCACGATGCATTTAAATTTCAAGTTCGCTGGGAATATATATGTATGTACATATACATATATATATATACATTGTTTTGTCCCAGAAATTCGCTTCTCGTGGCTGCTGCTGCCCAATTTACAGTTATGTGAATTATATTGCACTTGCAATCAACATTGATATGCCCAGCTCGTTTTATTTAATTTATTTTCTTATTTTGCTGTCATGCAGTCAAATCAGCAACAACAACAACAGCAGCAGCTGCAGCTCGATTTTGGTCCCTTCGAATAACACCCAAATGGGACTTTTAAATATTTGCATTTACTTCCCATTTGATTGGTCGTCCTTCATAAAACCATGTGCCCATAAGTCACATAAATACTTAGAATATCCCTAATTATGCAGTTGACAAAAATAAATAGCATTTTTGCATTAACTTTAACAAATTTCTTGAATTTCGCGCCAAAGCATTACACAACAAGTGGCGCCATCTATAGGTCAGCGTTGCAAACTGGCAATTAATTGGCGGTTTGTATTCGATTCGTTTAAAATGTGGGAAATTTGGGAACGAATCGATATATGTGCGATATATCGTAAACAAAACGAGATAGGCCTAAAGTATCGATAGTTTTCACCATCCCTAGTCCAAGGAAGTATTGGGGTGTTTGGAAATGTTCGATATTTGCGTTAAAATTGTAAAGTCAAACCCAGAACAATGTATTAAAGAATTAGTTAATTAGTGCTAAAGAAGTGGCAACAACCATTTCAAATAGTGCCCAATCGCCATCCAGTGCATTGGCAAGCGCAACCTGCTTGTGCAGCAAACCAAACCAAAGAAAGAAAAGAAAGACTCCGAAGATGTGTCTATACTACGGCCCAAATGAATGAATGTGCAACTGTGTGTGTATATGTATGTGTAGGCGAAGGCGACCAAGGCACACCAGCTAACTGTGTATGTGCTAGCATGTGTATGTGTATGCGTATTCGCCTGCCACTGTGTGTGTGTGCACACTGAAAGAATCAATAAAGGATGTGCTGCGGGTTTTTGCAGCTGAAAGAGCAGCAGCAGAAGCAGAAGCAGCAGCAGCGAAAAGCAACAAAAACCACAAAGCCAACAACAACAATGGCATTTGCAACTGCTTGAATTGCATGTGTATAAACATTCTGCTTAAATCGTAACGGTAAACGGTGCAAAAATTTTTAACTGTAAAATGCGTGTGTGCAAAACAATTTGTGAACTGTAAAAAGAAAAGAACGAAAGAAAAAAAAACTGCAATTCGAGAGTTGAGATTCGAGATTTGAGATTCGAGATAAACTGCAAAGTTTGCAAAACTTCCATTTAACATTTCAATCAATCAATCAATCGCACAGCAAAAGAAAACCAGTGTGTACACTAATCCAGTCCAATTAACTACAAAACCTTCCGAAAACGCATTTCAATCAACACACACACACACACACACACACACACGCGCGCTCACACAAAAGTTACATAGAGGGAAACGGCGGAGTCCAATCAATCAGTAAACAAGCGAGCGCAGGCGTCAATCAATTCACACCATGAAGTGCTGCGTAATAATTACGACGCTGATGCTGCTGTCAATTGCACGTAAGTTGTACAACCAATGTGGGCGGGGATGGGCTGGTTGTCGAGCAGCAAAGTGGTTGGCGGCTGCTCCTCCGCCAGCACTGCTATCGATTACTCACTTATCGATTGCACATTGCAGAGCACATCTCCACCGTTGAGGTGCACTTCGAGGCGCCGGACAGCGGCTTCTTTCTGAAGCACGCGAGACAACCACCTGTAACGCCGGAGATCAATGTGCCGATATCCTCTTCGGTGCCGCCACTGAAAACGCGATCCGCCTACGACTCGGTGCTGTCGCTGGATCGCTTCACGGTCGTGGAGACCACACAGCCCGTCTCCATTCGCGCCAGCTACGGCCCGTTCTCCACGAAGCAAACGGTGCCAGCACGCTACATTGTACCGGACACCTTAGACAACAACAACAATCCGGCGGGCGACTATGTGAATGTGAGTATCCTTCCAAGTTGAGGCTGGGTTCGATTGAACACTAATCTTTCAACTGAACTTTAGACTGAACTAACTTCCCAACTATCGTTCATTCGTCATAAACAAGCAATTCCCAACAACAACAACAAAAGAAGCTGTTTTTACGCTATTTCGGTCCTCAGAAATCCAACTATATCAAAGGTTTTTCGCGCTATCATGATCATCAGATATGACATTCCGTCTACTGGCGAAATATAGGTGAAAATCGTACAAAACGAATCGAATGTAAGAATTCGTATTCTCTTTAGCCAAAACACCAACAAGACCTCCATGGAGGCTTTATGTTGATCTCTAGAATATTTCAAACAACTTTGCAGAAGTTGGTTTTTCAATCAAAGTAATAGACCGATAAATCATAAAAAACATTTCACGAAAATGTTGTATGAAACTCAAAAAACTATTCCCAACATATCTTTTTAGGCGACAAACTGCATCGAATTATCGTATAATCAATTGAATTTAATACTATATTTGATAATTAATATTAATAACTGGCTGAATGATTCATATGATAAATAAACAACTAAACGATAATAGGTGAATGGCTGACCGATTAGAGACTTAAGTGACCTACTGAACAATTATGGGCAGGGCTACCACTAAGAACAAGCAGAATGCGCCCAGAAACTGTCAAAAGAAAGCAAACTTTTAAAGGATTCAAAGTGAATTGTCGTAATGAAAAAAGAGAAGATATTTGCATAAATAGAAAGTGTATTCATTATAAACCAATACTTTATTTGTTCTTTTTTTCGCGATTCTCTTTGTTTTCTATTGTTTGATTGAGTAACGCAAATATTTCAACTCCAAATTGAGTGTTGAGTAATTTTGGTATAATAGTTCGCTGTGCATGTTTAAGCTCCAGCTGAGAGTGGTTGGTGCAAGTGCTTCCACTTAAATCCGTTTGTCATTGCAGAACTCGACAGCAACGCTGCTGGAGCTACAGCAGCCGAATATGCATTTGGACATCTCGGCACATTTGGTGCGCGGCAGTGTTTCACAGGACTCGCCAGTGTTGCGCGTCCTCTTCCATGCCGGCGCCGATCCTGGCGGCCACTTGCAGCGCCAGAAGGTGTGCGTGCTGCTCCACGTGGCTATGGCCAGCGAGCAGCCGCTCAAGGGTCGCTGCATGCCCGAGGGCGAGGATGGCGTCTGCGTGGCCGAGGTGGTGATTCCGCTCGGCTGGTGGCCAGCACTGCCAGTGCCACGTCACAGTCGGGACAGCAGCGGTGGCGATGGTGCCGCCACCTCGCAGCCACCCAAGGTGCCACAGCGATATGCCCAGGTGTCGTACAGCGTGTTCGAGCCGCCGCTGCGCAATCCGGAACAGTGCGAGCCCAAGGTGCAGATACAACCGTTGACGACATTCGCACAGGTGCCTCTGTTGGCGCCCAAGACGGCATTTAAGGAGCTGCGCGCCGATGATTCGGTGACGTTTCTGCTGCCACAGCATCCCCTATATCCCATGTCCAAGCTGCATGTGCCGGTCTTTCTGCATCAGTATGCGGATCAGCAGCAGCGCATTGCCGCTTTTACGGTGCGTGCCCGTGTCAAGGCTGGTCTGCGTATAATGGGCGCGAGTGCGTCCAGCGATCAATGGAGCATCAGCATTGAGAAGGAGAATCCCAAGCATACAACGGCACGTGTGACCGCCTTTCGCAAGGAAGCCGACTCCTCCGCCAGCACATCCAGCATGGAGAGTCGCGGCAACTACAGCAGCAGCAGCGGCGGCAGCAGCAGCAGCAGCAGCAGCAGCAGCAGCATTACCAATGAGGTATACGAGGTCTTCTCCTGGCTGCTCGAGGTGGCCGACGACACGAATGATATACTCGATGGGGGCAAGATCGTGTGGTCCGTGACCCATGTCTATGACACACCCAAGGACAAAGACTCGGCAGAGCTTATAGCCACGGATGATACCAAGAAGCGTCTGATCGCCAAGCTGGAGATCAACAAAGATGACATACAGGCGGTGCTGCCAATGGCCAAGATCTGGGAGGTGATGAACACGGCGGTGCTAACTGGCCGTCAGGTGGCCCAGGCCATGAAGGTCTTCATTGTCTCGCAGGCGGGCAAAGTGGCCGATGTGACGCTGCAGAGCTCTTGCCATGCCGAGGACGAGAGCGTCATCAAAGTAAGTCACCAGCAGCACAAGTCGGGGCAGAAGGGAGAAATGCTCATTAACCCCAATTTGTTTTGTTTCTGTGTGCTTCTGTTGTCCCAGGTATCCTCGTCGTGCAGCTCCGTTTATGTGGATGGTTCCGAGCAGCGTGGCTCATCGAATGCTTCGGTCATTGTCAAATATGGCACCTATGTGGGCGTGGCCAAGTTCATCGTCTGGATGCCCGAGTTTCCGCTCGAGGTGTACATCTCCGACTTTCGACTATCGCAAATCAAGGGCTGGAAAGTAACCGACGACAACCATTATCTGTAAGTGTCGATGGGTAGCGGGGTAGTAAAAACAAGTAACTGAATGAATAATCAGCGAATGTGACTAAGTATGCTTTACCAAGAGTATATCCTTGCTATTGACAGATAAAGTTCAATTCGAAGTAGCGAGTAGCAACTAACGAGTAGACAGATGAAATTTGACTAGCGAGAATAAAGTATCGAGAACGAATTAACAACTAACAAGCAAACATGAACAGAATGTAAAGGGCACGAGTGAGAACGAACGAGTATATAGTAAAGAAAAAACACAAAGGTAGCTAGTGATAATGAGATAAAGCAGCGGATACAAAGTAAAGAGCACTAAGCTCTTGCTTCTGGGTCAGGTCAGGAGGTCACTAATTAGGAATCTATAAAGTTTATTCAATAGGTTTATACATCATATTTGTAACAAAGTAATGAATAGAGCGATTAGCAGGATTAGTGCTGATGTGATGGCAGAAAGTGAATAGCAACGAGAAAGAACGAAACACAATCGAATCCATATTAATGCGAATATATGTATGTATGTATGTATATTCCACTCGCTTGCACAGACACAATAAGCAGTCGCGTCGCCGCAAGAAGCGCTCCTACGTTTGGAGTCAGCACGGCACCAGCTACTACAACAATGTGGGCGCCGATAAGAGCATCTGCCGCGCCCGCTATCAGCAGAGTCCCGTTGAGGTGTATGCCAAGTTTTTGGCCATCGATCAGGTGAGGAGTTGGCTTCGCAAGTTGCCCTTCATATTGACATCCTTGCTGACACTCTTCACAGAACTCCGGTCGCATTAGCTACTTCATTTCCCGACGCACTGGGCTGCGTGTCACGGATCTGGTGCAGCCACTGTTGCGTGTCGCCGATCCGAAAATCGCCTCGCTCAAGGGCCGCATTTTGCAGGGCAAGTCGATGGGACGCACCGATGTCCAGGTGCTGTCGCCGATAACTGGCCGCGTCATTGGCACCAAGGAGATACGCGTCGGCAGCGACAAGGTCAACCTGTCCAAGCTGATTGTACGCGTCATATCCGGCCTGCAGCTGACCATCACGCCGGAGAATGCCATCGAGAACGGCTACCTGGCGGAGACATCCGTTACGCACAAGCTGACCGCCCAGTACCAGGAGGGTCTGCTCGACATCGATCTGGAGTTCAACGATGGCTCCAAGACACCCCTGCGGTAAGCATTAATTGTGTTACGTCACAGTCGTACGCTTTCCCCGTGGAGCTACCATGTTTACAGATTGGTGGTGATTAGCTCTGACCAAGTTTAGAGAATTCGAAATTCGATCTTTATAACTTAAAGAAGACAAATATCTCAATTTTTAAGTTGATCGGTACATTATCTAGATTAACAAGATTGTACTGTACATATAATTGATTATTTATTTATTAAATATCGACTATATTTTATAAGTAATAAATTACCAGGAAATGCAAAATATTTCAAATGTATATTGTAAAATGATAAAAATGTAAATGATTCCCTCGCTTGCAGTGACATTGCTGTGGAGGACTATTTCCTGCTGGTGGAGAGCTTGGACACGGAGGTGGTGGCCTTTGCGCCAATGCTGGCCTCCCATCATCCACGCGTCATCGCTGTGGGCGAGGGCAATGGCAACCTGCTGCGCGTCACGCTGCTGCTGTCCGAGGATTGTCGCATGCGACGCGGCACTGGAGCTGGCTCCTCCTCATCTGCCGGCGCCAAGCAGAACAAACCGAATGCGGCGCCGCTGGCCAGCGCTTTGGCCTCTATTGAGGTGGACTTCAACAATGTGGACATTGTCAGCAAACAGGAGTCCATTCAGAACGATGGCACCGTGGGACGCGATCGCAAAAGCTATCGCAACAGCGGCGATCTGGCCGATATTATCGGTAAGTTTAGTCATTTGCCACAGCTCGTTGAGTATCTCATGCTAACGCTATCCCTTTCTATAGTTGGCATACCACTGCGCGACTCCAGTCAACAGTATGAGCCCACTGTGCAGGCACGACAGCATCGGGCGAGCATCCAGGCTGTGCACAAGACGCACTACGGCAACAGGGCCAGCGGTATTGGCAGTGGCAATATGTCCTCCATGGAGCTGGGCATGTACGTTCTGCTCACGGCCTTCTGCTTTGCCATCATTGTGTTTGTCATCTCGTGCGTGGTCTATGCCTCCAAGTTCCGACCGGCCATGATTGAGTCCGGCCTGGATCCGCTAACTGGCGCCGGCAAGGGCGGTGGCAATGGTGGCGCCGGCGGCGGCGGCTTTCGCGATGTGCGTCTAAAGGAGTCCACTACGAATGCCCACGACTGGGTCTGGCTTGGACGATCTACCATTGACAGGCAGTCGGTGGCTGTCAACCCGAATGACTCAAACGCTCAGCAACAACAACAACAACAACAGCAGCAGCAAGCCAATTCACGCGGTAAGCTATTGAAATTTTGTAAAAATAACTCCAAGAGTATACCAGTCCATAACATTAAGCAGTGATTCTTTTGACTTTATTCATATTCGTGTTTTACTGTATTCATATATTTCATGTACTTTTATTTGTGTGTGTCAGATTCCCGTATGCGCATCACCAGCAATCCCATCATCAACTATGACAACGGCCGGCGAGTCAGCTCGTTTGATCAGCAGCAGCCCAAGCTGCAGACGCACATTGTGCCCGCCTCCAATTTGAATAAGAACCATGCCGACCAGTAAGTCACCATTTGGCTGCATACCAGCCGTGTGCCGAGCCCAAGCTAATCATCCCAATCCTTGTAGCTATTTGGCCAATGATCGCAAGGAACCCGCTCTGGACTACAAGCCGCCGGTGCCGCCGCATCGCAATGTGGGCACACGGGCTATGCTGCCACCGCAGCTTCCCCTGCAGACAACTCCAGCCAAGGTAAGCAGAAACTCTCTTGCCTTGTTAACCTATCCCATGAAAGATAGAATTGCGCTCTACTTTCTTTATTGGTTTGACATTTTTATACTCTTTTCGAAGAAAATAGTATATTAAGTTTGTGCTGAAGTGTGTAACGCATAGAAGGAAGCGTCGGAGACTCCCAAAAGTTACTGCCAGTATGCTTAGAATGACAAACCAAATTTATCTAGCCATGTGCGTCTGTCTGTCTGTATGTATGCAAACTAGTCCCTCAGTTTTTTAGCTATCGTGATAAAACTTTGCACAGAGACTTATTATTCAAAGAGACAGCACATTGGTCGGAACCGGCCAGATCGGATCACTATATCTTATAGCTGCCATACAACTCGAAGTCGGTCTTGGCCATATATCCCATGCTTTTAAAGCTATCGCGATGAAACTTTGCACATATAGCTATTATTCATTAAGTTTATTATTAATTTTTTCCCGAACACACAGTACAAGCTTTTTTCGGAAAAAGTACAAAAGAAAATGAAATTTTCAAAAATTTCTAAAAACCTAAATGTGGAGGAGAAACCATGAATAAAATGGTCTGGAACTTCAAAATCGGTTCAGATTTGGCAAAGTTAAGTGAGCTTAAAATCTTCTAATGGCATTTCAAGGGTACCCCAAAAAACAGGTTTGAAACTAAAAATGTTGTTATTATACTTTTGACGAAGAAAATAAGTTATTCATTTTGTGCTGAAGTGTGTAGTGCATAGAAGGAAGCGTCAAACAGTTACCTTCAGTATGCAAAACAAATATAAGCTATTGAAATCCATCCATAGACTCGGAAAAGAGTGTAAAATCTTCGGCACGCCGAAGATAATCCTTCGCCACTTGTTAACCATATATTTGTTAACTGTTTGCAGGATAAGGAAATGATTACGAAGCGGCACAGTCAGAACTACAAACGCGAGCCTCTGCACAGCGAGAACAACAACGCAACGCAGCAGCAGCAACAGCAGCAGCAACAACAACAACAACAACCGCAGCAGCAACAACAACAACAACAACAACGACAACAACAACAGCCGCCACATCAGCCAGAACGTCAACACCAGCGCAGTCACAGTCATAGCCACAATTTTATTCAGGAGCCGGCGCTGAGGGCGGCACATCTGAAACTCAAGCAACTGCAGCAGCAGCAACAGCAGCAACTGCAGCAACAACAGCAGCAGCAACTACAGCAACAGCACGAGGAGCTGCACAATGCTGAGAAGCTAGTGGAGTACACAAATCCGCATCAGAAGAATGCATTTCAATTCGATTCGCTCACACCAAAGAGAGTAACCAAAGCAGCAGCTGCCGCAGCAGCAGCAGTAGCAGCAGCAGCAGCAGCAACTGCAGCTGCCACATCCACATCGACAGCAGCAGCAGCTCCAGCATCGCCGGCCATAACACAAATAAAAGGTAGGCAAACATGAAAAGCAACTCGAGATATCTGATTACATCGAATGCTCTTTCTATCGCATTGCCGCCATAGAGAACCACAACCACAGCATATTGAGCACCGTTGCGGATGCGGCCAATTCGAATGCCACAGATGAGATTGTCCGTCTGCCGTCGCCGCCGGGCCACAGTGCCAACACCACCATCAGCAGCGAGCCAACAACAAAGTCGTCGCGCGTCAAGCGAGCCACAGTTGTTGGCAATCCGATGTTCTCGGCCACGGTGGACGATACGCTGGCACCCGGCGAGCGTCTGGGATTGGATGATCTGGACATGGACTACGAACAGATCATGCACTATTTCGACAACCTAAAGGTACAGTTCAATCAAGCAAGACAGTGCAACAAAACGTAGACACCAAACATTTTGTTGATGCACTTGTGGCCGCCTATAACGAAAATCAATTTTTAAACATTTTTCAAGTTTGACTTTTTGACGCTTTTTATACGCTTTTCGAAGAAAATAGTATATTAAGTTTGTGCTGAAGCTTGTAACGCATAGAAGGAAGCGTCAGAGACCCCCAAAAGTTACTGCCAGTATGCTTAGAATAACAAAACAAATTGATCTAGCCTGTCTGTCTGTCTGTATGTATGCAAACTAGTCCCTCAGTTTTTGAGCTATCGCGATAAAACTTTGCACAGAGACTTATTACTTAAAGGGACAGCACATTGATCGCAGCCGGCCGGATCGGACCACTATATCTTATAGATGCCATACAACTGGAAATAAATTTAATGCTTCAAAAGAAAATTTAGATTCATATGATATCAATTTTTTACAACTAATGAAAGTGCTGCAGTGGCATAGTGAAAATTGTCTAAAGGTTCGAAAAGAGTATAAAATCCTGGGCACGCCGAAGATAATCCTTTCCCACTTGCTTTTGTTGCAAATTGAACATATTTGACCATAACTTGCGTTGTAGGCACAACAAAGCCAATGAATAGACCTGTAAATTGTTCATGTACAATTTGTACATAAAGATGAAACTTTGAGAGTTCCTGTAACCGATATTACGAAAAACAATCACATTCTTGCAAACATATTTTACAAAATGTAGACTTGGGATCACACAAAATTAGACAATTTGTAACAATGGTTTTCGGTTTCTAGCGGCCCCAATATGCAGCAAAAAACGTTTGGTTTTGAAACTTATTGTGTTTGAGCTGTTAAAAATAGTGTAAGACATAATAATAATAATTGATATATGTAAGTTGCAGGAGTCAAATGCCTGAGTACAAGAGATCATTGCTAAAATTCGCGAGATATTGTCGACATTTCATCAACGGTATCAGAATGTCGCTACGCCCTTAACCACGCCCACGCGCAAGCAGATCCAAATGCTTGACGATCTCGTCGCCGTGGGAGTGGAGCCTGGAGTCGGATTGGGAATTGCCATTGCAGACGATGAAGCACCTCCGTCGCTGGAGGAGCATTCTTTAAAGCAGCAGCAGTTTCAAATTCCAAACAAATGCAACTAAAGGGTAACTAATACACACACACACACACACACACACACACACACACACACACAACACAAGACAACACAAACAACACGTATAATCGCAATTCTAGCAATCCAAAACTTTAAGAATACTCAAAAAGAAAAATGCCGATTCCCGAGTTAAATGCGACGCTGAAAATCAAGTCGAGCCACAAACGAAATAACCAGAAAACAAATCACATAAGAAAGCAAACAAATATTTATTGCCTAGGCTAAGCTCATATATATATACATATATATAGATGATAATATCGTACATATTGCATATTACATTGGTTCCAATGCAAATATGTGTGTCGCCAGCTCTCTCCTTCTACTCTCAGCGATAACTAGCACAAGTGGGCAAAGCAGGCAATTGATTGTTACTTGAGTACATCTAGATGTTAAGCTTATATATACATATATATATGCAACATATATACATATGAAAGCATCAAAGCATAGCTTGTTCAAATTGCTTCCCAATTCTTCTGCTTAAGCGCTTGCAATCACCCTACAACTACATGCATATAAACAAATATATGAACTAAAACTTAATCTAGTAGCAAAAATTGTGTCCGAGTGTGTGTGTGTGTATGTGTGTGTGTATGTGTGTGTGTGCGTGCGTGTGTGTGTGTGTGTGTCAACAAAAGATTGACACCCAAATACAAACAAAACATTTAATAACCAAAGCAAAAACATATTTTTTACGAGATCTCGGCCTCATATGCATATCTCTTATTAGATCTACAAAGAAAATACACATTCATGCGGAATTTTTGCATTTGTTATCGTAACTCGTGTTTCTACATTGTTTGTTTGTTTTTTTTATATCAACTCTTGACCTTTTTCTGCTGCTCCCCCTCCCCCACTTGTGCTGCAATAGTCTCCCATATAAATATCAGGCTAGTATGTTTAGGGAGTTTAGAGTTGAGAGTTGAGAGTTGGGAGTGGAAAACGACACACACATGAAAGCATTTTCAAAAATATAAAATTGCTACGATACATACAAATAACACGCATACTATAAACGTATTGAAAAGAAAAAAACAACATCGCTTTATAACTGTATAAGTTGGCTAACGAATGCCTAATATCGCAATCATAATATTATTATTATTATTATTATAATCCCTAAGAACTACATACATTATAATAATACGCCGAAAACTGGACGAAATCGAGATCGAGAAGAATAAATAGAACAGAACAGAACAGAAACGAAAAGAAGAGAAGAGAACAGAAGTTGAATATCACAAGAACACGAAAAGTATATAGACGCTTATGAGCTTTATTTGATCGATTGCATTAACGGACAGCAAATAAAGTATGGGAAATGTGTAACCAAAAATATTATATGATATTACTAAGCGATTAAGCTTTACATAATATTAACATATTTATAGAAATACGCGCATATTTATTACTGCAATTATTATTACGATTATTATTGTCATTATCATTATGGATTGTATTCTGATTACTGATTACCGATTACTGATTATCATTATTATATTTATATTTATGAAGCGACAATTTTAACAAAGATAAGGAGATGGAAATGTTAAAAACAAAACAAGAAAAAATCAATTACAAACTAAACAAAAACAAGTGCAAATTACGAAGTTTCGAAATTAAAAGCTATAAACTAAAAGCAAAACAAAAAACATGACGAAAAAGCTGATGCAAATAATAAGATGATACCACAATTTTGCTAAACCCGCATATATAGTGCATCATATACTTGAACAGTATGTATATGTATATATATATATATAGATATATATATATTACTTATGTGTAACTCACGCGCTCTCTCTCTGCAACCAATTGCATCCTTATATGTGTGTATCTGTCTAACATGCTAACTAAGCTCTGTTTTTATCGGTTTCTTTAAGCAACTTGTATCGTATATGTGTAACAATATATATATGTATATATATATATGCATAGATATAATAGCACCCCGAGCTAATTCATTCCATTAGCAAAAGTTTTTTTCTATTTTTTTTTTTTTAAATCGTACATAACTTTGTGCATATATATCTTACTAAATATATACATATATGTATGTATGTGTATTTTCTTTTATTGTGTTTGTTTTTGTTGTAATTGTATTATAATTTTAGTTTTGCACTCATAAGGCATTTAAGTATTACATTTTGTTAGATCATTAAAGCATTGTTTCATAATCATATGTTGTAAATTGTTCCGTCCAACAAAAAACAAAAAGAAAAAAACAAAAACAAAAACGAAAGCAAGAAAAACGTAAAACAAAATAAGCGCATAGCAAAAACAAAAACAAAATAAGTGAAACAATTAACTTCCTTCCTTTTTTTTTTATTTGTACACAACAGCCATATAAACTAAACACCTACCAACATATATCATTTGTATCTATACACAGATGTATATTAAAGCTGTGGTTATTATAGAACTCTGTAGTTCAACAAGCAGCTTCTTTTGGCCATAATTCTTGCTTTTGTAGATGATCTGTAGATCTGCACATATTGTAAATATGACATTACAATATCGATTTCAACTCTGTTGCTTGCCCTGTCTCTATCTCTCTCTCTCTCTCTCTCTCACACACACACAAATATTGCTGTCGTCTTCTATGTTATTTGTGTTAGGGTTACAGAGTGATATAATAATATTAAAAAATCTTTTTGACACACACACAAAAGATATACTCAAAAAAGATTTTCGATTTGTACTATTAGTCTATGAACTAGTTGCGATCGAATCATTTTACTTGTATCTCAAATTCAGCATAGACTTGAGCATATCTTTGACACACCCACTCACACTCACACACACACACACACGCAGATCGCATTGCCTTGAAAAAAATAAAAGCCTTGAATGCTTGCAGAGTCCCAGTGCTAGTTCTAGTGCCATATTTGAGTCAATCATTAGCAGTAGGTCAATCATCCATCAATCATTTGGGGCATGCCTAGAGCTTAACACGAGCAAACGCTTGTTCTCTCTCCCTCCAAAAAGTACTATAGAATGCGTAGACTTATAGAATCATTTCAAACTCACTCCGAATGCAACGGAAGGTTGACTAACTCACTGACTGATTGAAGTTGATTGATGTTGATGTAAGCCAGAAATCGTTTCGATATGAGCAATGAATGTAACAAATTAGCAAATTTACACACAAAATATATACACTCACTCACCTACACACACCTACACACACATATATATACATATATACACAAGCGCGCATATGCAACTAGAAGGATGTATGTAATAATAATACATCACGTACATCTCGATGTAAGATGTAAACTGTCGAATAATGTGTACGTGTACGTGTATCGATTCCAATGCAAAGACTTTATTTTTTATTATGTTTAGAAATATATTTTATATCGAATTATTTAATTATTAATTACAAATTTTGTTTCGTACATCAAGATATGATAAGACAATTTTCGAATTTCTAGTCAGTTCGAAGCGTACAAATCGTTTTGTTACATCACAACACACACACACACACACCCACACACACACACCAACAAATATCACATACATTTTTTTACACACTAGTAGCAATCCAATCCAATTATTTTTGCCATGCTTTTTACCAGGCCCAAAAAGAAAAACAAAACAAAGAATGATCATATATAAATCACACACAATCCTAAGGCTAAGCTATATATGAATGTATTTGTATGTATTATCCAAAAAAACAAAAAGAAAACTTAAAAATCTATAAAAAAGAAACAGAATGCACACAATTTAAATGCAAATAAATGAAAAACAAATGCATTTTCTGTTTGAGTTTTTTTTTAAGCTAAACTTAAAAATCATAATTATAATATAGCTAATATGAAAAAAATTATATATCTATATACTTCTATAGAGATAGATATATGTATATATATATATGTATATATACATATATATATAAAGAGGCATATGAGAAAAGAAAAAATAAATAATACAAAAGGGCAGCAACCAGATATCTCGTAATACATCTTATTATATAGTATATATACCTACTATACAAACAGCAAGAGAATGCGAATGCAAATGCAAATTGTTTAAGCTGCTTTCTGCAAAATGATATATGTATATGTATGAAACTATATACCATAAGTGTGTACCCATGTATAGGCTACACACACACACACTCACAAGATGACGTAACTATATATATAACGATAATGAAATTCGCTTGGCACACACACGACTACAATCTAAGTACTAGATAAAACACAGTCCTTCCTGTCCCACTCTCTCTCTCTCTCTCTCTCTCCCTCTCTATCTATCTATCTCTTTGCCTAATTCATGTAAATCCATTTATCGATTAATCGATATCGATGTATCGAAATTCGTTAAGTATGTAAGTTCTATGAATGTCCCACCTGCCTGGCCATCCCAATTTCCTTATCGACCGCCATCAATCCTCACTTTTTGACTGCACCCCGCTGCTGATTTGCACCTTGCCTAAAACTAAACCCCACAAAAACAAAGTGGAAACGAACGAGAACAGAACGCGAGGGAAAATAGATAGATGAAGAAGTAAAAATAAAAGAGCCACCGCCGCATAATTGTTAACATTGTATCAGTTATTACGTAGTTGTTGTGTATGTATTGTATGTATGTAAGTATGTAAGTGTTTGCTTGCTCCAACACACAGTCGCTAAGTCAATCGATTAATCGATCAATCGATATATCGACATCGATTCCTGTTGTTGCATTGGAGCGCATGTGTTTCAATTTAAAAGCTAGCGTTATCTATGATTTCCCTTGTTTATTTTTGAAAACACTTTGCAAGCAAAAAGCGAAACTCCATTCAATATGCCTAAGACCCCAAAGCCCCAGCCCCTCCAATACATATATACTTATACATATATTTAATTAAAGAGCAACCCCCACAAGAGATGTCCCCAATGCTTACAAGTATAACTCTATATATATATATATACAATCATATATAAAGAATATATATATCATATAGCGCTTTTACAATACCTTTTACAATACTTATGTATGTTTGTACGTACACCTCCCGCCCCCTTCCGCTGCCCCCCTTATATATATATATATATATGGATAAAGAATTCGCTTGCCTTTTTGCCTATTCTCTGCTCAGTTCTTAAGTGTTGCTGATCCTTCCGATTGTTTGTACCTTATAATAATTGTATGCTTCTTTATATGTATTTTTTATTCGTTTTTATTCGATTCTGTTATCTAATCCGTTGATATGAAAAAATAGTAAAAATGACAAAATTTGCAACAAAAAAAAAAAATCCAAAACAAAGAAATAAACAAAAATACTGCAAAATGTATACAACAAATAAGAAAATGACAAAAAAAAAAAACAAAAATGATATGAAACGAAATTATAGTTGCCATGTAAAACACTTTAGTAGTTTATTATTATAATATTATTAAGTGGAACACATTTTGTTTAAACAAAAAAATCAATTTAAAAACCAAACAAACAAGAGAAGAACAAACAACAACAAAAAAATGGAAAAAATATTATAAATATTCAAAAACGGAAATATTAATTTAAATAAAATAATTTATTAATAAACCACATATTATGAAATGACATAAATTCAAAGAAATGTGCATATTCTTTTTGAATGGGTTTTTATTTACAGAGTTTATTGGGCTTCTATGATATAACGAAAGCCATGCGAGTGGATGATTTCGGTTATATTTTTTGACCAAAGATAAATCCTTTAGAATAAATTACCTTTGCGTAAATGACCCTGAGCTTGGAAAAAGGAAAACATTGCGTAAATCAGAGCTATCCCAAATGAATTTTAAACAAAGTTTCGCTTAAAATGATATGAATGTACCTAAAAGAAGCTGAAGGCAGAAGGCTTTATTTCAATCAATATAACACATTGATATACAAAGCAAGTGGTATGTAGTACACTTTATATGAAAACATGAACACTTTTGTTAACGTGAACTCCCTTGGCTTTAATAAGTTCAGGAAATCGAGCGTGTACTGTATTTACTTTTCTAGCTGTATGTAAATCCAATACCTTAACCAACCCTGGTTTGTTAATACTGATTACTGTTTATGTTACGCACAACAAAAATGCACAAAGATCGAACAATAAGAAGAAGTGCACAGAAGTTGTTGAAGATTCATTTTTCCACAAAGCGGTGCTGAATTGTTAAGCTGCTTGCACTGCTTGCAGCGTGCATATGCACAAATATGTAACAGTCTGGGTTCAGTGTATCTTGCTGTTGTTGTTGTTGTTGTTGTTATACCTTGCATTTGGCAATTGCAACATGCGAGCGAGCGAGCTTAAAGCTTTCAAGCCAGGGGTTGCGGCTTAAAAGCTAGCTGCACAGTGGTGCTCGTATTGGCTAAGCGATATCGAGACCCGTTCACAACTGTGAGCCGAACGAACGAGCGAACAGGCGAGCGAGGCGAGCGCACTTGCTAAAAGAAAATCAACTCCGAAGAGCGAAGTGTGGAGAGTGGAGAGTGAAGAGTGGAGAGCGATGAGCGATGAGCGACGAGCGTCGCAAAAGCGTTTAGAAAGTTCGTAGTTGAAGCTGGCTGGTGGTGGGTGGGGGGAGAGGAGAGGGTATGGAGAGTAGTACTGAGGTACTGAGCATCGGACTGTTCCAGTCGCCGTTTAGTAAGCGGCGCAGAGTCAGCAAGTTCGGTTCGCAGCGTTTTTCGAGGGCAAAACTCGCGCTCGGCTAATTGCTAATATTGCGGTTATATTTTCGTTTTTTTTTGTTGTTGTTTTGGATTCTGTTTCGTATTATTTATTGGCCAACAACATTCGGCGTGTGTGTTGCTTTTGATTTTTGTGGCAAGTGCGGCAAGTGCCACTGGAAACGGGTAAATGCAACTGCAACTGCAATGAAGGTTGTGGCCCATCTGTCCATGTGTGTGTGTGTGTGTAGCTGCTGCTTTAAAATGTATCTCAAACTGAACCTGTCGCTGTAAGCTGCAAGCTATATCGCAATACAATTGCATCTGTGTGCCAAGTGTCGTGTGTTTGTTTTGTTTTGTTTTGTTTCGTTGTTCGTCCGCATTGTGCTGTCCATACACACCACACATAAAACATAATAATCGTTGTGCACAGTTTCGCCTGACTGCTTGCAAAAACACACTGAGGAATTGAAAACACACACAAATCAGATACAAAAGTATCTCGAGCGCTCTTCTCAATATTGGCTGCTTGTACATTTTGGCGCTCATTTTCATGCGTTACGCTTAGCTGCCAGCTGTGAGTGTGTGCGAGTGTGTGCGTGTGTGTGTGCGAGTGTGTGTGTGTGTGTCCAGCTTAGCTTAGATGAAAGCCAAAGCCGCCGCAAAGCAAAAAGCAATCGAAAACGAAACAACATCAACAAAAAAAACAGCTTAAAAGAAAAATAAACGAGAAATTGCAAACGAAATTGAAAGTAATACACATATATATATATATGCATGCATCAACATATACATAGTATATATAGCATTTATATACAGAGTGCAAGGAGGCAACAACTAGCATTATTTTTGCTCGGCAGGCGCCCATATGTCCAATACGGCAAATATGTCACAATTCCGCGATAATTCATGGGTGAGTTGATGCAGCTCCAAATCGAAATCGAAATCGAAATCAAAATTTCAATTTAAGTAAATAACGAAATCAATGCAGCCCCCACCCCCAACACCCCAACACTAACTAAGTGCATGAAATTATGAAATTAACCTCTTGACTAACATTTGGCACAACTTATGTGAGCTGTCCCTTGTCGCTAGCTGGCTAATTAGTACGGATCGCTTAATTAACCCGTCTTGGCCCGATTGAGCAATTGGCCAATTGGCCCCCACGCATCTGCATCTGACCCGCTTTGCGGTTCGACGCGCTCTCCAACCATCTATCCATCTATCTCTCTATCTATCTATCTATCTGTCTCTATACATATTCACCTATTCACATCGAGTGATCGCTAAATTGCGATAGATGCTGCTGCTGCTGCTGTTGAGATCTCTATGATTTATGATCTTGTCATGCATTTAGTATACCCTGAACCCATTAAAAATGGGTAAAAGGGTATTATGCTTTTGTGCAAAAGTATGTAACAGGCATAAGGAAGCATCTGCGACCATATAAAGTATATGTTTTCTTGATCAGTATCAACAGCCGAGTCGATTTAGCCATGTCCGTCCGTCTGTCTGTCTGTCTGTATGAGCTCGCGGATATCAGAGACTACAAGAGCTAGAGATTTCATATTTGGAATATAAGTTCTCCCAGTTCCGGGACAGGTCAAGTTCATTTCATTTTATGGATAACTCATCCCGTTCAAATTATCAATTATCAATTATCGATTAATTTTGATCTTAGACTAGTGTTTTTGGGCTATAACTTACAAGTTGCAAGAGCTTGAGGCGCCAAATTTGGCATTTATAATCTCGAATAGCATACACATGTAACAAATTTTTAACTTTTTGGAACCCACCCCTCAAATTCCCACAAAATGTAAAAAAAACCCATTTTTTTGTTGTCAATTTGATGCCCAACAATTTTCAATAAGATCGGACAATAAACTCAGAAGTTGTTTAAGCTTTAACTTTCCATAGTGTGGGGCTCAGTGAAGAAGCAAGATAACTGCTTTAACTGCTTGCACTGCTTGCAGCATGTGTTTGCTTGCATGTACATATGTACTCAGATAGGTTAGTATGAATGAATGTGAAGACTGGGTTGAGGGTATCTCCTAGTCGGGCACTCCCGACTAGAGCACTCTTACTTGTTTTTACTTCTTTTTTTGGGGCCAATTTTGTGCGTACCTTTTGTTTAGCGATTCGCATTCGAAATAGCCGTTAAGCTCTGTGGGCTGCACAGTGGTGCGAAAATGAAAGAACAACAAAAAGGCTTGCAGCTAAACAAACGCTTCGAAACTTTAAGAGTTTAGGTCACTGCATAAATTAAGAATCGTAGCAACAGCGAATTAATTTTGAATATTCAATTTGGAATAAAAAAAAATGCAACAAGTGGTGGAATAAATCAATGTTTTAGCAGGCTATTAGTATTAGCTAAAAGTATTATAAAATATATGAATGAATGAGATCAGAGCTAATAAGTAAGACTTAATTAAGCCGAGAATGTCCGACTATGAAAACATACGGTTTTAATTTTGAGTAAAACCGGAAAAGAATTCTCAATTTTTTCTTCAGAATATTTCAAGTACTATTTGTTCTTCAAAGAAAAAAGTATGAGACATTAGTGATTTAAAAAGCGACAAGTATTTTTAAAAACTCAGAACTAGAAATCATAATTCAGTATCTTATATTATAAATGTCAACTAAAAGCAATCGCAAATTACAGAAAATTTCTAATTATTTTTATTATATGCTAAAATTATATAAAGAATATAATTATTGAGCTCTAGGTAGATTTACATTTAGAAATAGATTTCTTTGCAACATTCAAGCTTTCGGGATGACAAAAAATCGAGAAATGATATAGATTCTCTATCTTTTTAAGCTAACAATCTAAGCGAACCAATTCAAACAGATGATTGCCTATGATTAGTTCGATTATGATTAGTCAATGTTTCTAGTGAAATCTAACAACATTTGCGAGTGGCAACAAAATGTTGCATGTGGCATCTATCACGTCAATCACAATGCGATAAGATCTAGTTTATATGCAGCATTCTTGAGCGTCTCGTCTCGGTCATTATCGTTGTGTTCTCTGCTCACGTTTTGTTTCTCTATTTTTTTTTTGTTAAGTTTATGACCACTGTGCCACTGTGTTGCGCCACTTTCTTTGCAACTTCAGGCCCACTTTCGACCGGCGTGAAATGCCAGAATAGCAGCAATCATGGAGAACATATTGTTATCTGCGGGGCCCCCACTCTAATCACATTATGGCCATTAAAATGATTTGGCTGATAAGCGCGGCTCGCTCAATTTCATTTCTATTTTATTTATTTATTTAGTGCCGACGCATGAACAGAATTAGAAACATTAAAAAAAATAAAATAAAATGTTGTTAGTTTAAAACATTAGACAATTGCATTTATTTTTCATATTTATTTATAAGAATAGTCAACGAAAAAAAAATTATTCAAAATTCAAAATATATTTTAAAGTCACAAAAATTTGGACAGCATAGACAGATCAATTTTATGTGACTAAGAACGGCCGGCATAGGCAAATAATAATAATAAAAATTTATTTAGTTATTTTTGCAATTGAAATAAAAAAAATATATATTTTGTAAAAATAAATAGTTTTCCAGCTAGACAGAAAATTTTCATTTGATGTCGACTAAGAACAGTCGACATAGGAAAATAACTAAAATTAATAGTTGCAAATAAAATCTCAAAAATATATTGTTAGCTTTTACATATTTTGGTTTCTTTTTTGTAAAATTATGTTTTTAATGTAACTAAAAACAGTCGGCATAAAAAAATAATAAAAATAAAAATTTCCTTAACATTTTTTTTTTTATTTAATGCCGACTTAGAGCAGTTAATATAGGAAGATAACTACAATTGAAATACAAAACTATATGTTGTTAATTATATAATTTGAGCAGCCATAAAATGTTGAAAATTATGAATGAAAATGAAAAATAATTTGTGAAATTCGAAAATTCGGCTTTTGATTGAGCAAATGTCGTGAGTGGCGGCGGCGGCGGTGCATCTTTTTGTGGCAGGTGCAACGCTTCCTCGACTCGAGCGGCATCAAGTTCAATTACGTTTACGGCAAATTGTCATCGATGGCAAGCCATTGGCCGAGGAGCTGCTATCAGCTGGCTCTGTCTCTGTCTCTGTCTCTGTGTCTGCCTCTGCTGTTGCTGCAACTTTCACTATGAGCATGGAACTTGCTGCATGATCTTGCCACATGCTGTTTGCCAGTTTGTCTGCTGCCTGCCAGTTTGCCAGTTGCCGATGACGATGACGATGACGATGACTTGATGATGTCTCCTCCTGCACATTTTGTCATAATTTTCAATGTGGGAAAATTCAGCTTGTGTGTATCCAAAAACGTTTTGTCTCTCTCTATCTCTGTGTGTGTGTTTAACTGGTTTGCTGGGGCGGGTTTCCATTTACTGTTTTGTTGGCTTTTCAGTTGGTGTTTTTTTTTCGTTAGTTTTGGCTTTTTCTCGCTTCTTTTTTTTTGTTTTTGGCAGGCATATTGCAAAATCGCTGCCACATAATGCGCCCCGGCTAGCTAGCAACAACAACTACACACATATAAAAACAGCCACGACAATGAACTTTTAATTACCAGACTCGTTTCGTAAAGAAAGATATTTAAATTAGCCATACGAAAAAACAGAGGCAATAGCGGCTAAAGAAAGACAGAAAGAAAGACAGAAAAAAGGCAAGTGCGCAACAAAGAGAGTGCGGAAAAACTTTGCTCACCGGATGTACAAATGCCGATCCCATTGCCATTGCCGTGGAAGGAAGAGGAGTAGCCAATGTTGCCACATACCAGCTTGCTACCCATCCACATCCACATCCACATCAACATCAACATCCATAGCAACATCCATTGATGGATGTGCAATTTACTTCAGTGAAACTTCAATATTACCCGAGCTGCATTGTGATTAGATAAAAAACTATACAAGAAACAAGTAAGAGTGCTCTAGTCGGTAGTGCTCGACTAGGAGATACCCAGTCCTTACATACTTACCTATCAGTGTAAGCAGTTAGCTCGCTTCTACACTGAGCCCCACACTATTGAAAGTTAAATCTCAAACCACTTCTGTGTTTATTGTCCGATCCTATTGAAATTTGTTGGACATAAAGTTGGCAATAAAATATGTGACCAAACCGATTTCCAAAGTCATAACCTCAAAAATACGTATTTTACACTTTTGGGGAGATGGAGGTGATTGGTATACAAAATTTTAGATTATATATACCAAATCTGGTGCCTCTATCTCTTAAACATTTCAAGCTATGGCCATTAAATACTGATCTGATATTGAATTGATCGAAACCTTTTGAACGTGACGAGTTATCGATAACAAACTTGATCTGTCCCAGGACTACGAAAACTTTTATTCCAAATATGAAGCCCTAGCTCTTATAGACTCTGATATATGATAGACAGACAGACAGACAGATATATAGATGGATAGATATGACTAGAAGCTGCCTCCATACTGCTTACATAATGTTGCACAGCTTCATTATACCCTTTTTACCGATTTGTATTGGGTAGTTGATTTGCATGTGTTTGCTAGTTGAGAAAAGCCAAATTTATGAGTAGTCCAATTGCAGCGGCAACTCTGTAAGTTGGAAATATCTCGCAGATTGCCAAATGCGGTTTCGATTTCGGCGAAATTCGAAATTCACTTTCAGCCGAAACGATTGTGGGCCATTATAAACCGTACTGCTTCAGGGCTTTTTTCTTCTCTTTCTTTTTGTCCCCCCAATCATCAAATTATGGCAATCATATCAGTTAGACCCAAAATCGTTGCAGCTTAATCAATTGAAGAAAGCAAATTGCACTAATTATGGCAAATGCGATATGTGCTCAAACTTTGACTTGTTATTGGCACTAGAAATTTCATTACGGTCTGCATTTGTAAATATAGTATATATAATACTAAACTATGGTTAAAACAAGAATTTATTCTTTATTATTGTGCAAAATGTATCAGAAGGCCAAGAATATATTTTTAGTTTGAGTCCGTTTTTTTTTTAAATATTTGGTTTATTCTTACTTTGTAATGGTAACAATCTAACAAAGAACGAAACAACAATATTTGTATTTTGTTTGTCTGTTATGTGATTTATTTATTTTACTTATGATGAGACTCCAAATTACTTGTATTAAGACTGCTTATTCTCATTGATAAAAATATATTCTTTACTTCAGATATTTTTATTTTTAGATAAAAAAAAAACAAATTTTGTATACTTGCAATTATGTTTTTAAGAAGTAATATTATCTCTGTGACAGTATTATAATTTAATAGAAACTTAATCAATTTAATATATATTATATTTGTCTTACTTTGCAAGATGTTTCACTTTGTTCTTTTTTTTGAGTGTTATCCAAAACTTCTGAATAGTTGTTTGACATTTTTTCAAAATCATAGCTTTATTTATAAACAAAATAGGACATAATAGGGTAAAATTAGCTCTTAATAAATGTAAGTTTTGTTTTTCAATCAAATACAAACAAAAATACCAAAATTATATAAGAATGTTTAGGAAAATACTACAAATACATTTTTTTATACTGTTTTCGAAGAAAATAGTATATTAAGTTTGTGCTGAAGTTTGTAACGCATAGAAGGAAGCGTCGGAGACCCCCAAAAGTTACTGCCAGTATGCTTAGAATGACAATACAAATTGATCTAGCCATGTCCGTCTGTCTGTCTGTCTGTCTGTCTGTCTGTCTGTATGTATGCAAACTAGTCCCTCAGTTTTTGAGCTATCGCGATAAAACTTTGCACAGACACTTATTATTCCAGGGGACAGCACATTTGTCGGAGCCGGCCGGATCGGATCGCTATATCTTATAGCTGCCATACAACTGGAAGTCGGTTTTGGCCAAATATCCCATGATTTTAAAGCTATCGCGATACAACTTTGCACAGATACTTATTATTCAAAGAGACATCAGATTGGTTGGAGCCGGCCGGATCGGATCACTATATCTTATAGCCGCTATACAACTGGCAATGAATTAAATATTCTAAGAACAAAAAAATAAATGTTACGTGACAAAACGATTTTGTACAGCTTATGAAATTTCAGTGGTGCAGTTGGCAGAGTGAAAATTGCCTATAGGTTCGAAAAGAGAATAAAATCTTCCTTCCCCACTTGTTTTTTTTTTAATTAATGAAAATATTTGTTGATTTCTGTGTAAGTTTCCTTGAGGTTTTTCCTTCTTTTAACGAATTTTGTTCTGAGTGTACTTGCCAGTTTGGAGTATATTATTTTAAAGATATCTTCGTGGCCTGTTATTTCAAACTCTATATATATCATGCATAACTGCATATACTCATAACTCTGTCCGCATCATACTTATTAGGCTTACATATGTATACTATAGGTATCTCATGTTGTTACACTTATAAAGCTGCTGGCTTTTGTGATGTGGAGAGTCGCGCAAATTGGCAAACTTGGAAGCTGGAAAGAAGTGCAAAGAAATTTTGCGACAATTAAGCAGTGAAAGTGCCGAAATGGATCGTTGTTGTGTTGTTATTACTGACTTATGCTGCTTCTTCTGCTGTTTTTTTTGTCTGTGCCATGACAGATTAAATAGCAAAGTAAAAACCTTAACTGAAAAGTGCAAAAGTGGCGGGAAATGGGGAAATGGGGGAGTGAGGGCAACAACAACAAAGCAAAGCGACGGACAAACAACGAAAATTAAATGATAAACTGCGCACACTCAGCAACAACAACAACAACAACAACAGCAGCGCAAAAATATATGTGTTAAATATAACTTTTTATTATATTTACAATTATAGCTATGATGTATATTTTTGTTAAAGTTTTGATGTCAGCGGTGCTGCTATCTTTTAACAAAACAAAAACCAAAAAACTTGTGCAAAACTTTGCCAACAACAACAATTACAGTTAGCTGAGTTACGAGCTAAGAGACATGGGGCCAAGTGAAAAGCCACTGTGCAAATCGGGCTAAAAATAATCCGACTCACGGGTGGCCCACAAAAAGTGCACTCAACAGCGTCGACCTTGAAACGGGGGCAGCAGAAACACCACCAAAAAACCAAACAAAACCTAAGTTTTGTGGACTGCAGACTGAAGACTGAAGACAGTTAAAGCCAAGTCACGTTCAATGCTACGGTCAGCTCAGTGGCCCATATACGCGTCAGCCGTACTCCGTTCTCCGTACTCCGTAGCCCGTACTCCGTACTCCGTATACCGTAAGCCGTAAGCCGTACCCCAAGCAACAACTCTCAGTTGCGAGCGTGGCAACTAAAACGTTAATTGATTTTCAAGACAGACACCAACAAAAAACAAGTATGAGTGCTCTAGTCGGAAGTGCCCGACTAGGAGATACCCTGAACCCAGCTCTGACATCCATTCATACTTGCCTAATAGTGTGCATACATACAGACACACACATACTGCAAGCTGTGCAAGCGGTTTCAGCAGTTAGCTTGCTTTTTCACTGAGCCCCACACAATGGAAAGTAAAATCTTAAATAACTTCTGTGTTTACTGTCCGATCTTTCTAAAGTTTGTAGGACATAACATTGGCTCTAAAATGTGTGACCAAACCAAATTGCAAGGTCATACCATCAAAAATGAGTTTTTTGAACTTTTGGGGGGATTGGGAGGTGGTATCCAAAAAGTGAAATATTTGTTACATGTGTATGCTATTCGAGACTATACATGCCAAATTTGGAGCCTCTAGCTCTTAAGTTAAGGCCCATAAACGCTAGTCTGAAATCGAAATTTATCGATAACATTTAAACGGGACGAGTTATCGATAAAATGAAATAAACTTGATCTGTCCCGGGATTACGAGAACTTATATTCCAAATATGAAGTCTCTTGCTCTTGTAGTCTCTGATATCCGCGTGTTCATACTGACAGACGGACGGACGGACGGACGGACAGACAGACAGACGGACATGGCTAAATCGACTCGACTGTTGATACTGATCAAGAATATATATACTTTATATGGTCGGAAATGCTTCCTTATGCCTGTTACATACTTTTGCACAAAACCATAATACCCTTTTTACCCATTTTTAATGGGTTCAGGGTATAACCAGCTACCAACAAAATTGAAATGGTAACACAAAAACGTGAACAGACTTCGACTTTGGCCCAGGCCCCGCGACCTCGTTAAATGCAACAATAACAGACTGTAGAAATTTCTTACTAGAAATTGACCATGCCACCCGCATGAGTTGGCTTTTATTTCATATATTTATACGATAATATTAATATTATATATTCCTTTTGTGCTGATGTTTGCAATCCATTGAAGGAAGCGTCGCGACCCCTAAAGTTGATCTTATCATGTCCATTTCTCTGTTTGTCTGTCTGTCTTGCTGTATGTATGCCAACTAGTCGCTCAGCTTTTGAACTATCGCGTTGAAACTTTGCACAGAGACTTACTATTCACAGAGACAGCACATTGGTCGGAACTGGCCGGATCGGACCACTATATCTTATAGCTGCCATACAAATGGAAGTCGGTTTTGGCCATATATCCCATGTTTTCAAAGCTATCGCCGTCAATTTTGCTTGCGCACATGAATATCCTTATAACTCATCAATGTCTGAAATTGACAAAAACGATTGAGTCATAAATATCGAAAATATGCGTCATTCAATATTTTGAAAGAACAGGTGTATTTAGAAGTGAACAATACTTATATGTAGAATACACTTAGAGGAAAAGCCATGAACAAATTGACCTGGAGCTTAATATTCAGTTCATCTTTGGCAAAGTTATGCGAGTTTACAGTTTTCTAGGGTACCAAAAATCACTTTACAAGCTACAATTATTGTTTATTTTTGGCCTGATTTTATCTCATATACACTTTGACATTTGAGCATTTTTCTTCAGTTTGTCAAGTAGATATTATATTTGTATTTTTGTGTGCTGCTAAAACATTGTATATCATGCGTCTAATTCGTACTAATTCGAAAAAAGAACAACAACAATAGCACTTCCACTGAGAGTCCCTTGAAGCACTCAAGTTCTATTCGAATAACGAATAACGATTCGCTTTGTTCACTCCACACTCATTTCAGGTTATTGGGTATTTATTTATTTTGCGTCATTCACTTTTGTGTGTGTTTGTTGCTGAATGACTTGAATTGTTCAGCTCACTGCGCACCGCTGATAAACAATTGCAAAAAAAAGGTAAACATATGATCAGCGAAATACTTTAACTGCCAGCCATTTGTCATACCATCAATAATTATTGTCAAGGTACTTGTGAAATTCCTTCTGGGGGGCTAGTCAGAATACTGAATACTGACCTACATCGTAATACAATTGTTAGTAATTGATAAGTGGCTAACAAGTTCATTTGAAAAAGGGTGCCAGGCATTTCTTACATTATTGAAATTGCAAATAAGTATCTGTGTGACAAAGCAGAAACATCTGTTTTAAGAACCACTTACAAATTTGCTAATTCAATATTCTTCGAATAAGAGATTTCAATTTGAATTCAGCTGGATTTGGCAATCAATAGAATTTGCTATAGCAATAAATCTGATTACTTTAATAAAAGGTTATAAATATACATATAAAATCTTTTACTCTTCTTATCACAGTATATACATATGTCTATATGCATATATCTAAAAGCCTAATTCCACATTTCGGAATGCACTTACCTATTTTAGGTGTGGTTCCATTGTGATATCAAGTATAAACTTAGGCACACATATCGTATATAGTATATATGTCTATATGTATTATGTACTTATTTACAATTTCGTGAACATGTGAATGGCTAGTTGACAATTAAACAGTTAATTGTTTTGTTTTTATTGCCGCCTTGAAATAGCTAAATATATATTATATATATATATATATATATATATATATATATATATATTATTTGGACATACAGATACCTTTTTATACCCTGAGACCATTAAAAATGGCTAAAAGGGTATAATGAAGCTGTGCAAAAGTGTAACAGGCATAAGGAAGCATCTCCGACCATATACATTATATATATACATATATATATATAGACATTCTTGATCAGTATGAACAGCCGAGTCGATCTAGTCATCCGTCTGTCTATCATATATCAGAGTCTATAAGAGCTGGAGACTTCATATTGAGAATATAGGTTTTGCGGTCTCTGGTTAGATCAAGTTTATTTAATTGTATCGATAAATCGTCAGGTTCAAAAGTTATCGATCAATTTCGATTTCAGACCAGTGTTTTTTTTTTAACATAACTTGAAAGTTATAAGATCTAGAGGCACTAAATTTGGTATGTATAATCTCGAATAGCATACAAATCTATCGATGTGGGTTCAGCTTTATTTCCATTAATATTTCATCTTACGCATTTCTTTTATACCCTATGCCCACAAATTGTTCCATATACTTGGATTTTGAGCTCTAGTTTAAAAGCAATGTTTTTTTACTGGTTTTTTTTGTTGTTGTCTCTTGTTTTTATGGTCGGTTCAAGTTCTCCTTGTGCCACAGACAGTTTGCCGAACTTTGAATTGGTTGAGAACGATAGTGCTTGTGTGACAATCTGATTTGATTTGATTTGATTAGTCAGCTTTGCGATTGCGTCAAACTCCATTTGATGAATCGAAATTTGAGCATTTCCCGCTGCACTTTTGCCCCTGATGGGCGATAGAGTCGATCAAGTTGTAGACGTTTCATTCAGCAGCTTTTGAAGGCACATTGCGAAGGCAGCGATGTGTTAAATGCAATGCGATTTCAACAATGCCAGCCTAAGCGACGCAGCGAGGGCTGCTCGAAATGTTTGCGTACATGAAATAAACGTGCGAGTCGAATATGCTTAAATATCATACTATTGAAGTTATAGTCAAACAAAAACAAGTGGGGAAGGATTATCTTCTTTTAATTTGTTCTAAGAATATTTAATTTATTGCCAGTTGTATAGCAGCTATAAGATATAGTGATCCGATCCGGCCGGCTCCAACCAATGTGATGTCTCCTTGAACAATAAGTATCTGTGCAAAGTTGTATCGCGATAGCTTTAAAAACATGGGATATATGGACAAAACCGACTTCGAGTTGCATGGCAGCTATAAGATATAGTGATCCGATCCGGCCGGCTCCGACCAATGTGCTGTCCCGTTGAATAATAAGTGTCTGTGCAAAGTTTTGTCGTGATAGCTCAAAAACTGAGGGACTAGTTTGCATACATACAGACAGACAGACAGACAGACATGGCTATATCAATTTGTATTGTCATTCTAAGCATAGTGGCAGTAATTTTTGGGGGTCTTCGACGCTTCCTTCTATGTGTTATAAGCTTCAGCACAAGCTGAATATACAATTTTCTTCGAAAAGAGTATAAATTTAAATATATATATTTTAACAGCCTTAGCTCTATTTATATGCATATATATTGAATGGATAACGTCAGACATACTAAATGTCAGCTATTTTCCATTCGAGACTGAAAAGCTGTGATGTCGACATTCGCTGCACTGCTCGAGCGGCCCTCGCAAGGCTTAATGCCAGCGATTCTTTGCAAGTTTGCCGCGTCAATGGCTCATTTTGTTTCGCACAGGGCGTCAATTTGCGCAATTTGAAGCGACCTATAGTATATGTATATATAGTGTGTATATGGTAACAAACAGAGCTCAGTTGGACGATTAATTGCCGCTTGCAATTGTCGACTGTTTAGTGTTGACTGGTTGTGATACGCATTCTGGTTCTGTTGCCGTTGCTGTTTCTGATTGTGATTCTGGTTAGACTTGTTCTACAAAATAGAAACACCAACGATTGTGCCACATGTTGTTGTTGTTGCAGTTGGCACACACACATGAACTTTCTTTCGGCAATGATGGCGCTTAATTGCTGGCCCACTTTGAGCCACTGGCGGCACACGCGACACACGCGGCGTATGCGCAACGCTAGTTGTCAGATGTTGCTGCAAATGTTTGCTAAATGCGCAGCGCTCAGCAAGTCATTAGTTATTTCAACTAAGCCAAGTCGCTGTCGATTGTTAAGTTCATTTGCTTTTATCGGCGTGCTAACATTTTGCAATCGAAGTCGACATCGGTCATGTGTCTATATATAGAAAGCGAACGTTGTTGCTGCTTGCAACGCAGCCCATTGAATCATCGCAGCCAGCTAGTGCGTCTCATTCATAGCCAGTTGTTGTTGTTGTTGTTGTTGTTGTTGTCCTGACTTGTGCCGGAAGTTGGCAGCGCCATAGCTTTGGGCAAAGCGTTTTGGGTTCAGAGACACATGTCTATGGCTATGGCTATGGCTATTTATTGTACATACCATGGCAAATGCCGGCACGTAGTCAATAGAAAGTGGACAGCACACCTCTCAACTGCAAATCCCCTCTAACATAACCAACCCCACACCACCCCCCTAATAGTTGACCGCAGCAGCTGCAAACCGCTAGTAATCACAAATTGAAATGCACTTCAAGCCTTACTCATCACAATTTGCACCTCAAATATTATTATTTACCCATGAATGTACAGTAGCTACTATGAGTGGGTATACTGTCTGAAAAAAATAGCATGATATGCACACACACCAATTAGTTAGCAATATTTCTTCCTTGCCAATTTCCAAATTTCAGAATATTTATCCAATCTCATACTTACTACTGTTACTACTAACAATTATGGTTTTGATGCAATTTGCCTATGATAGTTTTTGAAAAACTGGTATTTTTCAAAACTAGTAAATGCGAAATTTTCAGCTTAGTCTTAAATATCACATTAACAAAGAATCCTTATGAAAGTTATTTCATATTTTTTTCAAAAATTTAAAGGTCTTCACAAATAACAAACTAAATTCGGAGATATAATTATTAATAAGTCTAATTTTTTTAAGTTTTTGTTTGGACTCAGTGACTAATTGATCATAAGAAAATTACAGCGAATGTTTTTGAATACACAATTTGAAAATCATTCCTTGTTTTTGGAAATGCATAAAATTCGTTATTTGTTTACCATTTTTTTGTTTTTAATTTTAAAAACTTTAAAACTAGAAATAAACTACATTTGAAAACGATAAAAATGAGCACATTTGGTACACAGATACTTTAGCACTCAACTCAGCTCAGCTCAAGCCAGCCACTCCCGTAACTATTTGACCGCCCCTCGCACTCACTCAAATTCGAATGCACTGCAAGCTTAACTCATCACAATTGGCACCTTAGATATTAAGTACGTATTTTGTGTATTATATAAAGATGATGATGATACTTACATTTAGCAAAACGCACCGACCCGCCCTCCGCCCCTCGCACACACCCTCTCTCTCTCTCTATCTGTCTCTCTCTGTCTCTCTCTCTGTCTCCAACTGTATCTGCGGGCACGTAAAAAGCTTGCGAATGCTCGCTCTTACGGCGTACTCAAAAGCTTGCGTTGCTCCGCTCGCTACGCCAAGAGCAAATCCAAATCGGCGATCAATCTCAATGCGCACCTGAAGCAACAGCAGCAGCAGAAGAAGAGGCAAAAGTCACAGCAGCAGGAAGAAGCAGAACAGCAGCAGCAGCAGGTGGAGGCGGTTTATGCGAATGTTGACGAGCTCAGCCCAGTGGAAGCTGAAGACGATGCTCTAATGGGTAATGCGCAGGTAAGCTCTCTCTCTCTCTCACCCTCTCTCGCTCTCTCGCTCTCGCTCTCTCGCCAACATCCAGCCTCAAGCAAGCATCTCTCAACTTAACTCAACTTCTCGAACATTGGCGCCAATTAATGAACATTAATTGTACTATGTGTTTGCCCATGCAATAAACACCCACATTTGCCCATACCCCCAACCCCAACCCCCTCATCTGATCCCCTTCATGCTCCATTGTGTGTTAAACTCGTTTTGCCAGCCAGTCAGCATTTAGCAAGCAAGTGCAACTTATTTATAAGCCGCTTTTGTTGTTGCCGTCAGCCTCTGCTTCTTCTTCTTCTTCAGCTGGCAGTAAATATTTTGCAAGGTCTTCTGATCGCCATTGATCAGCTAACAGCTAGGGTGTAAAACTGGAATTGGCCTAAAGCTCGGCGTGTAAAATAAAGTCGCAAAGCTGCTGCGCAAGCTTTCAAAGCTCTACTCGCTCATAGATGGCGCCAGCGCACAGCGGCTATTTAAATTGAAGTCTTTTGAGCGCGTTTTACAGCATTTTTGGAGGGAATTCAAAAGATACGTAGCTGCTGATATTTTGCTGCACTTTTGCAATCGAGACAAAGTAGACTTTCCAAAATTTAAGAGCTTGAGCTCTAAACATGAATATTACAATAACCAAATTTTTTTGTATTTGGGTTCTTAAGCTAAATTTTATTTTACAATGAAAACTTTATGATATTGATCAAAATAGTTTAGCTGAAGTGCTATATGGCAGTGATTACAAAGCATACTGTAGTTGATTTTAAGCTATTGGTTTTTTTTCTTAGCTGGCGAAAAAGATTCGCGAAAAAGATATTTTGGCTTAAAGCTTAAACCAAATTGGAAAAAATGCAATTTTTTTTTAACTGTGTAGTTCGTTTATATGTCCAAATTATTGTAATGCTTTTCGATTTCAAGCAAATTGTGTTGGAATATTTTTGAAAAAATATTAAATTTGTAAATTATTGACAACCTAACAAATTGTTAGGTTTTGTTAAGTGATATATAAGTATTTCGAAGAAAATAGCTTTGTTTCTATGGACATACGTATATAGAGGTAAATATGCATATATCTTCTGATCAAGTGGAGCAATCAATTTGACAAATAACGCAAATTCTATCACAACTTAAAAGATTGATTAAATTTATATGCATATACATATGTATATTGTTAAACTTTCTGGAACTCAAATTAAAAACGTAAGAAAAATAGTAATAATAGCATTCACAACTTGTAGCTATATTCGTATTTATTCGTCTTAAGTACATCAAACTACAACAAAAACAAACAAAAATTGCACTGGGCTTGATTAGAAAATGCTGTTGCACAGTGTAATTAGTGGTGACTGACTTTAAGAACAATTTACGATTATATGCCGAAAAAAAAAACAAAAACGATATAGCATCCTCAAATACATTTGCATTAGCATTAAAGGTTTTGGTCATTGGTTATGGATTATTGATTCAATTGCTTCGCTACACAAGACAAAACGTTACTTTATCTAATATTTGATATCTCTGTGATTGCAGGTAAGCTCAAGTGCCAGTATCTTAGCTCACAGCCAGGCCAAACAATGCCAGCAAGTAAGTAAGTTGCAGTATCTAATTACTTTGTTGTTCCTGCTAAGCCGGCGATTGCATCATAAATGCCAAAAACACAAAAGTCACAATGAAATAATGCTGCAGCCAAAAAGCAACAACACAAAGAAAAGGAAATAAAAAGACAAGCAGAGAGAAAAAAGCCAACCCGATTAACGGCTTTTTAACCATTATTGTCACATCTGTTCGAGATGTTTATGGAGAAGCAGTCGCTGTTGTTGTTGTTGTTGTTGTTGCTGCTGACTTGAGCAAGAACCCTGCGAATCTCGGTCAAGCAACAAGTGCAGCAGCCGCTGCCGCTGCCGCTGCTGCAGTCGCCGTCGCAGTCAACGTCGCAGTCGCCGTCGCCGTCGCAGTCGCATCGTGTGAACTGCGGCGTCTGTGATAATCACATTGCGCTCAATGCTAATGCTAATGCTCATGCACACACAGACACACACAGACACGCACATAAATGGCATGTCTGCTGCTAAGCTGCATAAATTTGCAGCAGTTATGCAACTGCAACTGACATTGCCCATAATACCGGTACTTGTCAACGGCGGCGGCGGCAACAGCAACAACAACAACAGCAGCAACAGCAGCACGTGCATTTAGCTGGTTAAGTTATTGTAGCGTCCGACGCACAGTGGTAACAAGAACGTAAAAAAGAACAATGTTATTATATATATCACTTTTATTTGTATATCGTTTTTATGTACCAAGCTAAATAATTAAATAAATTGGCACGTAATAAGCGATCTAAGTGGTTATCGTATTGCTCTCGTTGGAGTAGTTTACCTTTAAAGGTATTAACATATTAAAATACAACAAAATAACTTGTAGCACTGGTAGTTTGAAATAAATAAATAATATTTAAGCGAATGCAACTATTGAAAGGTACGTTCCATACCCGTGTTAACAACATCGTCATCTCCCAACTGAGATGGGTTTTTAAACTTTGAAATCATACCGGCCTGGAAATAGTGTAAACATCCTAATAATAAAATTTAAAAAACAAAATTAGAACGTATGTGGTACACGTTAGATTCAAATGATCAAAAGTATACGTTTTTTCCTTGGTTTCTGAAAAGATAATCAAATGTTTTTCACGATACTGAATCGTCAAGTACGCAAAATACATTAAAAAAATTGAGAATGAATTTGTGTTTTACAAACAAAAATTCAATTAGTTAGTTATCGCTCCCTTTGGTCACACTGTGCGCAGTGACAAACGGTACATGTGCAGCCCAATCAGCGGATGCCGCTTTGCATGCTGCGACAACAGATGCTGTACCGTAAGACTGCCGTCTCGTCCAAATATTTGGCCTACGCGTTGTCAACAACAACAACAACGACAACAACAACGCAGCAGGTGTAGCGGCAGCGCCAGTGACTGCGACTGCGACTGCGACGTCAACAGCGTTTGCGATTGCTCTCCCTGCAGCAGCCGGCATTATGCGCTTGCGCTGCGTACTCCGCGCTCTCTCGCTCTCTTTCTATGTTGAGCGCTTTGCGCTCATTCGGCTCTCCAGCTGTGGACACTCAGTTTCGTCTGCTGCTTGCGTTTCTTATACTCGCACCCACAAGGCGCAAAGGGTATACCTTGTTTTGTTTGTATGCATTATTATATTGCATTCGATTATTATCAGTTGGAAAAACTAGCGATATTAATGTTTTAGTATTAACAAAATACTCTGTGGCATTTGGTTAGTAGTGTTAACAGTAGCCCTTAAAATAAATGCAGCAGAAACTTTCCAAGCAGTTAAAAATAATAGCTTAATTTTTAAATTTAATGTCCCGTTTTTAGGTCTCAAATTTCGAACCATCAAATCTGAATAGTATCCTTACAGTTTGTAAAAACAGTTTAAGCTTGATAATATATAAGGATATGTTTTTGTTTTGTTTTGTTTGTTTATGTAATGTCAACTAAAGTCAGTCGACACAGGAAAATAATAGTAATTAACAATTAATTAATTGAAAAGTTGGTCTAATCCAGAAAAAAGAAACCCATCAGAGCAAAAATTAGAAAACAAAAAAGATTCGAATTGATTAAGAACAAATCGGTGAGTAACAAGTAAGAGTGCTCTAGTCGGGAGTGCCCGACTACGAGATACCCTGAACCCAGTCCTTACAATCATTCGTACTCGCTCTAACACACACATGCTGCAGTACAAGCAGTGCAAGCGGTTTAAGCAGTTAGCTTGCTTTTCGCTGAGCCCCACACAATGGAAAGTTAAATCTTAAATAACTTCTGTGTTTATTGTCCGATCATATTGAAATTTTTGGGGCAAACAATTGTCGATAATATGTGTTACCAAACCAAATTGCAAGGTCGTACCTTCAAAAATGGGTTTTTTTAACTTTTGGGGGGTTTGGGGGGTGGTATCCAAAAAGTGAAATATTTGTTACATGTGTATGCTATTCGAGATTATACATGTCAAATTAGAGACCTCTAGTTCTTATAACTTGTAAGTTATATCCAAAAAACGCTGGTCTGAAATCGAAATTTATCGATAACTTTTGAACGGGACGAGCTATCGATAAATTTTAATAAACTTGATCTGTCCCGGGATTAGGAGAACTTATGTTCCAAATATGAAGTCTCTAGCTCTTGTAGTCTCTGATATCTGTGTGTTCATACAGACGGACGGACAGACAGACAGACGGACATGGCTAGATCGACTCGGCTGTTGATACTGATCAATAATATATATACTTTATATGGTCGGAGATGCTTCATTATGCCTGTTACATACATTTGCACAAAACCATTATACCCTTTTTACCCATTTTTAATGGGTTCAGGGTATAAAAAGGAGGTGTATTTATTAGAAAAAATTTTCAGTTCCGAATTATTAGGCTTTACCATGATATTCGTGATAAGACTACCTTGCTTTATAGCACTCTAGGCACGGGTAGCTGACTAGTCTATAACAGCTTCTAGCTGTAAATTGCGAGCGTTCTCATTGGTTCCGTTTGCTGCTGTTGTTGTTGCTGCTGTTGTTGTTGCTACTGCTGTTTATACGGCTGCTGCTGCTGCTGCTGCTTCAGTCGCTGCTGCTTCAGTTGCTGCGCTTAGTCTGCCGCTGTGCGTCGTTGGCGTCGAGTCGCTGTTGTCTTGTCGGCCGTTCTAAGTTTAGTTGGGAGTTAGCAGTCGTCGCGAGGGGCGAACTAAATGTCGCTGTTGCTGTCGCCTCCAACGTCGCACGCCTAATTAAAATATATCATTTATTTTCGGCAATTCGCTTTTACATAACGCACACACGCAAATTAATGCTAAAAGTGGGCGCAAAGAAAAAACTATCGAACGCATTTTTGCTGTTGTGTATATTTATACAATTGTTTTTTTTTTCTTGTGTGCCGTGTGTCAAATGTGTGAGAAAACAACAAGTAAATGCCTGCAGTGTGATCTAATTTGTGTTCATTGATTCGATTCGATTCGATTCGATTTGAGCGAAAACTGCGTGGATGTGTTTGGAAAACGTGTTGCAAAATACCTGTTGCTGTCTGCCATTGGTTTTTTATCCCACTGGGCACATTGCACACAGAACATTTGTGTCTGCAAATGGCAAACACGTTAAGATTGCTGTAAAAGGCCCATAAATGCCGCTTCTTATCGAGTGCAGGCGATCGACCTTCAATTGCATCTTTGACAACATCAAACTTGAGCTTGAGATACATTGCTGACATGGCCAGTCGTGTGACAACTGGCAGAAGATACAAATGTATCCCTTTTTTTTTTCGAACGTGCATTCTATATGTATTTGGCTTTCTTTTTGGCAGCCAACTGCATTTTATGACCGCATCTTTTCCAAATGAAAAACTAAACATTTCGTGTTGGCTCTTGAAATTGTGCCAATTATTTTGTTTCGCTTTCGGCCAAAATAGACAGACTACAATAGAACGCAAACATTTTCATAGTATGTATTTGAGGCGTTAGATTTACTTCTATTTTGTTGTTTTGTTGTTGTTTATACTCTTTTCGAAGAAAATAGTATATTAAGTTTGTGCTGAAGTTTGTAACGCATAGAAGGAAGCGTCGGAGACCCCCAAAAGTCACTGCCAGTATGCTTAGAATGACAAAACAAATTGATCTAGCCATGTCCGTTTGTCTGTCTGTCTGTCTGTCTGTATGTATGCAAACTAGTCCCTCAGTTTTTGGGATATCGTGATAAAACTTTGCACAGAAACTTATTATTCAAAGCGACAGCACATTGGTCGGAACCGGCCAGATCGGACCACTTTATCTTATAGCTGCCATACAACTGGAAGTCGGTTTTGGCCATAAATCCCATGTTTTCAAAGCTATCGCAATGAAACATTGCACAGATACTTATTATTTAAAATGTCAGCACATTGATCTTAGCCGGCCGGATCGGACCACTATATCTTGTAGCTGCCATACAACTGGAAAAACAATTTAATATTCTTAGAAAAAAAAAATAAAAATGACACGCGATAAAATGAATTATTACAGCATATGAAAGTGCTGCAGTTGTCTGAATGAAATTTGTCAAAAGGCTCGAACAGAGTATAAAATCTTCGGCACGCCGAAGATAATCATTTCCCACTTGTTTTTTATACCCTGAACCCATTAAAAATGGGTAAAAAGGGTATTATGGGTTTGTGCAAATGTATGTAACAGGCATAAGGAAGCATCTCCGACCATATAAAGTATATATATTATTGATCAGTATCAATAGCCGAGTCGATCTGGCCATGTCCGTCTGTCTGTCCGTCTGTCCGTCTGTCCGTCTGTCCGTCTGTCCGTCTGTCCGTCTGTCCGTCTGTCTGTCTGTATGAACACACAGATATCAGAGACTACAAGAGCTAGAGACTTCATATTTGGAACATAAGTTCTCCTAATCCCGGGACAGATCAAGTTTATTAAAATTTATCGATAGCTCGTCCCGTTCAAAAGTTATCGATAAATTTCGATTTTAGACCAGCGTTTTTTGGATATAACTTACAAGTTATAAGAGCTAGAGGCCCCTAATTTGACATGTATATCTCGAATAGCATACACATGAACAAATTTTTCACTTTTTGGATACCACCCCCCAAACCCCCCAAAAGTTAAAAAAACGCATTTTTGAAGGTACGACCTTGCAATTTGGTTTGGTCACACATATTATTGACAATTGTTTGCCCCAAAAATTTCAATAAGATCGGACGATAAACACAGAAGTTATTTAAGATTTAACTTTCCATTATGTGGGGCTCAGCGAAAAGCAAGCTAACTGCTTAGACCGCTTGCACTGCTTGTACTGCTTGTACTGCAGCATGTGTGTGTTTAGATTAATATGAATGATTGTAAGGACTGGGTTCAGGGTATCTCGTAGTCGGGCACTCCCGACTAGAGCACTCTTACTTGTTTTTTTTGGTTATGCGATCATTTCATTTGTTTGGCTCCCTGTCGACCCCATTAGCATAGCACTGAACTGAGGCCCTTCAAGTTGTATTTATCGGCAGCGTGAACCGTTAGTTAATTCTTTTGTTAATTGGTCAGCGTTTGATTTTTCTTTTGCGACGAACGAAGAACAAGAATAAGAAGACAACAGCCGACATCGGTGACAAACGACAGACATAACATAAATGCCAGCATACATAGTTCTCAATCAGCAGCTAAAACAAGAAAAACAACCGAAACAAAAACACAAAACATTCCAATGGGTCAACAAAGCATAAGTCCGAATGTTCAATTTCGAATAAAAATAACGTCAAATGCAGCCCTTTTCGGAGCGAGAGAGAGAGAGAGAGAGAGAGGAAGAGAGGAAACGTCTGCTGCAGGTGGACAGCCAAGGAGTCGCACAGCAGTCAGCTTTCGTCTGGCGCGGCTACACCCATGTCAATGACTCTTTGGCCGCAGTGAAATTGTTTAAACTTTACACAAATCATTTATTGAACCCCAAAGACCCCATGCAGTTAGCTCCAGTTGCCGACCCTTCGCTTTGCTCGAGGTTAATTATGTTAAATGGTGAATGCTTTATGTGTGTCAGTTTACAGTTTACACACGCATATATGTACATATGTATGCATATACATATACATATATATAGAGCAATTTGTGGGCAGCACATAAACCCTATACTCCAAAGTCCTAGCGAAAGAAGTTCGGACTTCTAGAACGCTTTTTCCTCCTTCCTCAATCTCAATAGCTTCAATTGCAAAATCTAAATGTACAAAATACAATAAGTAAAGTCGACACTCTGCCAGAACTTCCAGAAACTAGAAGCATTTGATTACTTCGATGCGTTTCCCCAATGACTGGGTAAAAGGGTATATAATGAAGTTGTGCAAAAGAATGCAAGGCATAAGGATGCATCTCAGTACCGAGTCGATCTAGCCATGCCCGTCTGTCTGTCTATCTGTCCGCCTGTCTGTCTGTCGTACACGTAGATATCAGAGGCTAGAATAGCTAGAGGCTTCACTTTTGGCATATATGTAAGTTCTCGTAGTCCCTGGTCAGATCAATATATTTCATTTTATCGATAACTCGTCTCGTGCAAAAGTTATCGATCAATTTCGATTTCAGACCAGTGTTTTTCAGCCACGACTTAAAAGGTATTTGAGATAGAGGTGATATCCATAATCTGAAATAGCATACACATGGCATTGGATATTCAAACCAGAAATGTAAACAACAGAATCCAAGAATCCTTGGAATTTTATGCTGATTCTACAGGAATTTCGAAGAGTGCTTTGCTTTAAGTGCACAAACAGTTGTAAGACACTGTAAATTCACTGCTCGAACAGATACTTCGATGAGTGGCAGGCATCAACTTTAATTAACCATTGACTTAATAACATTTCCGGAACGGAAAAGTTGCTTTTGCTCAAGCATGTGCCATTTAGTTTAGTCACTTAATTCTCTGGATGTTAAAACATATTTTTGCACAGCTGCAAAGTAGCGAGATAAAGATAAGACTGAGATATCTCTATCTTAGTGGCTTTATCGGTCGATGTAATCAGCTGCTGCTTATATAAGTTAGTGCTTTAAACTAACTAACTGGGAATGTTATCTGGTCCATATCATTCCTCGGATACACAAATAAGTTGTTAGCTTCATAACTATGAGTGCTTCGATAGTTGGAATGAAAGAGTTACCGTTAGTTAGCATATCGAGCGTTAATTCTATGCATTATCGGAAACGTGACTCTTTTGGCTTGAGCATCAAGTAATTAGTCAGTTCAACTATAGAAGCTTACCCAAATTAAAATAGATTTGCATTGACTGCTAAGTTCTTGTTGAGCAGCACTCTCTGTCTACTCCTATTATTATCACATTGTGCAAATAATACCAATTGTAAATAGCAACAAACAATTCAACAATTAAATGCCTCATTAAGGAAACTTTTTTTTTCGTTTAATTTTTTTGCATTTGTCGCAACATTTCGAGATAAGTTGCGACAATATTTGTTTAAGCGAAACAGAAAGCATGGCAGATCCACATACATACACATATACACATCATACATATATATATATATATATATATATATATATAGATATATACCTGTAGAAGCTTGTGCGAGTTGCCTTCTGCTCATTGTGATTTGTAATTTCGGACTAGCTATTTTTAATGCGTTAAGGGCAAAGCCTCTTCAACAATCCAAAATTATTAGTCTAGAATACATATATCATTTCTACTACATATTTGTGCACTGAGAAAACTGAACGTGTAACAACACTGGTGTTATATCGAAACTTATCGATAGCTTTTGAACGGGACGACCTATCGATAAAATGAAATAAGCTTCATTTGACCAGGGACTACGGGAACCAAATATGAAGTCTCTAGCTCTTGTAGTCTCTGATAAACGCATATAGAGATAGACAGGCAGACGGACATGACTAGATCGATATATACACTATATAGTCGAAGATGCTTCCTTATGCAAGTTACATACTTTTGCGAAACTTCATTATACCCTGTCCCTTTTTAATGGGGACTTCTAGTTGTATGGCAGCTATAGGATATAGTGGTCCGATCCGGCCGGCTCCCATCAATGTGATGTATGTTTGAATAATAAATATCAGTGCAAAGTTTCATCGCGATAGCTTTGAAAACATGGCATTTATGGCCAAAACCGACTTCCAGTTGTATGGCAGCTATAAGATATAGTGGTCCGATCCGGCCGGTTCCGACCAATGTGCTGTCCCTTAGAATAATAAGTCTTTGTGCAAAGTTTTATCATGATAGCTCAAAAACTGAGGGACTAGTTTGCATACATACATACAGACAGACAGACAGACAGACAGACAGACAGACAGACATGGCTAGATCAATTTGTTTTGTCATTCTAAGGGGGTCTGCGACGCTTCCTATGCGTTACAAACTTCAGCACATACTTAATATACTATTTTCTTCGAAAAGAGTATAATAATAAGGTATTATCTTCGTATAGCTTAAAGTGTATCTGCTAGTCGGGAACTCTTGACTACAGCCATTCATGCTCTTTCACATTTCACATAGTGAAAAGTCTTTCATTCAAATTCATCCATTTTTGGTAACTTAAGCACATGTTACTTTTTTCCAAGTGTATAAATGACTAGTTTTCTCAGTGTTTCGCAGTCTTCTTCTTACGGCTCTCCTTGATTTTGGCCAACGGGTGCCAATAGGCCAACAATTTGTTTATTGTTTTCGACACTAAATGAGATAAACTCACCTCATAAACTAGAGAAGGAACAAGTAAGAGTGCTCTAGTCGGGAGTGCCCGACTACGAGATACCCTGAACCCAGTCCTTACAATCATTCATATTAATCTAAACACACACATGCTGCAGTACAAGCAGTACAAGCAGTGCAAGCGGTCTAAGCAGTTAGCTTGCTTTTCGCTGAGCCCCACATAATGGAAAGTTAAATCTTAAATAACTTCTGTGTCTATCGTCCGATCTTATTGAAATTTTTGGGGCAAACAATTGTCAATAATATGTGTGACCAAACCAAATTGCAAGGTCGTACCTTCAAAAATGCGTTTTTTAACTTTTGGGGGGTTTGGGGGGTGGTATCCAAAAAGTGAAAAATTTGTTCATGTGTATGCTATTCGAGATTATACATGTCAAATTAGGGGCCTCTAGCTCTTATAACTTGTAAGTTATATCCAAAAAACGCTGGTCTGAAATCGAAATTTATCGATAACTTTTGAACGGGACGAGCTATCGATAAATTTTAATAAACTTGATCTGTCCCGGGATTAGGAGAACTTATGTTCCAAATATGAAGTCTCTAGCTCTTGTAGTCTCTGATATCTGTGTGTTCATACATACAGACAGACGGACAGACAGACGGACATGGCTAGATCGACTCGGCTGTTGATACTGATCAATAATATATATACTTTATATGGTCGGAGATGCTTCCTTATGCCTGTTACATACTTTTGCACAACTTCATTATACCCTTTTTACCCATTTTTAATGGGTTCAGGGTATAAAAAGAAAACAGCAACGGCAACAAGAACAACAAGATTGATGTGGCTGAGAGTAAAGCGACTAATGGCACACAAGGTTCGGAGATGCACGGATACGGGTCTGGTAGTAGCCGTAGCGATGTGTGTACGCCGTACTTGATAAACAACGGAACGTGTACTTTGCCTGGCAGCTGCCTGCTATTATTATTATTATTACTATTGTTATTGTTATATAATTATTAAGCTTGTAGAATTGTTGCATTTGAATGCCAACTCATGTTTGTTTAGATAGCAAGAAGCTAGATTTGGTTACACATTCTCGCATTGAATTTCATAGATTTTTCAAAAGAAAATGACACTAGTGAGGTGTTGGATAAATGTGTACATACATATATATGTACATATATGTATAAACATAACATATCTAGCAGGGAATGCGTTATGTTAACAACATCTAACATAAATAATAGCTGATTCTTGCATGCCTAACAGACCAAAATAAATATATATATATATATGATATGTATGTATGTATATGAAAATGTAAAACTGGGGCGCATTCTATCTATCGTTCTAATGATCTCAATGGGAGCGATAGGCTGCTGGCAATAAATTTGAGGCTACTTTATGAAAGCAAGAAAACACATTAATGCATTTATCACTTTGGGCTATTGCATAATTACCATATAGACTGCATCAAGTAGGCTTGGGAACTAAATAAAAACGAAATTGTCTTGTATGTTAGCAGTTTGCTGTCAATATCAGTCTACATTCATTTTATGTGCAATTAACACCAACTTTTGCCAGTGGCTACAAATTTGTTTTCTTTTTAAAATATTTTAAATTTTTAACAATGTATATTCCAAATTTTATCAGTAAACAGTGCTGCGCCTGCAAAACATATCAACTGGTAAGCAAACAAACAAAAGCTAACCAAATAAGCCTAACTTAACATAACTGGCTTAACATATGTGCGTTGCGCGTGTGTGGCCTGCTGTTAACTAACAGCGCACGAGCTCAACTGTATGCCAAGGCTGCAGCCTTGACCTTGGCCTTGGCATTGACTCTTAAATATTGTTTGTTGTTGTCTGCTCTTTTTTGTTTTGCTTGTTTATTAATCATAAATTGCCATAATGGGATAGTAAAGGATGCCGCTGCACGCAAGCACAAACCAAAGGATTTTCAATTGTCAGGTGCTGTTGTTGCTGTTGTTGTTGTCGTTGCTTGCAGGGCTGCATTGCAATTGCAATCGCTGCTATTTATAGCTGGGCAGCAGCCAGCGGCCAGCGGCTCGCAGCAAGTCGACTGATTGTTTTCCGATGATTTTGTTGTTGCTGTTGCTTATGTTTTATCCGTCTGGCAATAATTTATGTTATTTGACTTTTAAGCCCGGCTTCAATGCAGCCCGTAATTGCTAGCTTCGCTGGCTGCTGGCTGCTGGCTGAATGTGCGCCCTTTGCAATTAGCCTGTGGAGTTGCTGCTGCTGCAGTTGCAACTTGGCATCGAGTTCATCAAGTCGGCTCAAGTGGCCGCCTCTTGGGCTCGCTGTTTGTGCACCCAGCTCGGATTCGCTGGGGTTAAGTTTGTTCATTAGCTGGCATTGTTCCTCCTCTGACTTGTCGCACTCCAGCTCAAGTTGCTACGTGACTTATCAGCTCTCTGGGCCTGTTTGCTTACCCTGCTTCAAAAGGGGGGGCATCCTCGAGCTATGTGGCAGTCGGTGGCGGACACCTTGCAACCCCAATTGTTTAAATAAGCAGGTGCTCGTGTTTAATGCAAATAATCGATATATATCGATTTACAAACATTCTTTTGTTTGCGCTAATCAGCGACATCAAGTTTTGATTTGAAAGCTCATATTTCAGTTTGTTTGGCAATAACAACACGACGTTCTGGAATTTCTGGAATTTCTGCCCTTTCCAAATACAAATGTTCATGATGTGAGAACAAAAATGCTTGAATCAAGTATAATCACAACAAAAGTTTGCCACCAATTCGGTTCATTGTTGGAACCAGTGGACTTGGTATCCTCTTTGTTTGAACCTTGGTTCATTCGATTTTATTTATTTTTATACTCTTTTCGAAGAAAATGGTATATTCAGTTTGTGTTGATGTGTGTAACGCATAGCAGGAAGCGTCAGAGACCCCCAAAAGATACTGTCAGTATGCTTGGATTGACAATACAAATTGATCTAGCCATGTCTGTCAGTCTGACTGTCTGTATGTATGCAAACTAGTCCTTCAGTTATTGAGCTATCGCGATAAAATGTTGCACAGACACTTATTATTCCACGGGACAGCACATTGGTCGGAACCGGCCGGATCGGACCACGATATCTTATAGCTGCCATACAACTCGAAGGCGGTTTTGGCCATAAATCCCATGTTTTTAAAGCTATCGCGATGAAACTTTGCGCATATACTTATTATTCTAAATGACAGCATATTGACCAGAGCCGGCCGGATCGGGCCACTAAATATTTGCAAAGAAAAATTTAAATTCATCATTGATATCATTGATCAGTCTTAGAACAAAACAAAAATAAATCGAATTTTTACAGCAAATGAAAGTGTTGCACTTGGCTTAAAATTGTCTAAGGGTTCGAAAAGAGTATGAAATCTTCGGCACGCCGAAGATAATCCTTTCCCATTTGGTTTTGATAATAAATACACATTTTCTAATAATATTATTTATAATTTTAATTAGGTTTTCTTAAAACAGAATTCCGATTTACAGCCTTAGTCATTATGCTTAAAATTAGTATTACAAAATTTAGAAATTGATTTACATATTCGTTCTTGAAATGTGAATTTCGTTCTCTGATATAAGATGTACACCGTTTTTACTTGATTTGAGTACTTAATGATCTATTATTTTGCTCAGTGTAATCACGGCTTTAAATTTTGTCAAATCTAAACGAGCTTTCGTTTTGGTCATCGTTTAGTCGCAGTATTTATAATACATTTACATACATACATATATCTGAAAAATATAATGTATGTGTGTACATATTCTTGAACCTATATATGTATGTACATATGTATGTATGTATGTACATAGATCGTGGGTAATCCCTCGTCAAACACTCTTGACTCGAACATTCTGACGTGTGTTCTCTTTGCAAATTACAAATGCAATTAGCCGCTATAATAACAATGCGCAAGGCAGAAGGCAACAGCAACAATTCGCAAAATGTAATTAAATTGTTTTTTACTTACTACGGTTTCACTTGTTGGCAGCCGAATGGCAAAAGCCAAAGCGTTAACTGTTGCAAGCAGAGCGCAGTTAATACCGAACCCGAACCTGAACCTTATACCGATATTAACTTACATACATACATCGCAAAACAACTACATATGTATATACGTATGTACATACATATTACATGTGCATATGTATATAATATGTATGTGTGTATGTATGCTTGCATAAGAGCAACAACAACCAGAGCGCAGCTTAATCAGACAGCAGCTTTGTTTGCCTGGATACGCCCCCTTCCCCTTCCCACCCCCTCCCCCACACACTTTACCTACACTTGCCATCCTCTTTCAATTGGAAGTTTTGACGAATTTACACATAAACACAGAAACATACATATATGTATGTATGTAGCTAAGCATAAAAAGCACAGTGCAACAAAGCCATTTAAAACGTTGAAAAACTCTTTTAAATTTTATTTTGTGCACACGGCTAAAAAAAAACATTATTGATTTTCAAAATTCAAAAATAATAGCAGTTTTTTACGTTTATATTTCAAGCCATATTTTGTGCACACAGCTAAAAACAAAACATTATACATTTTCAAAATTTAAAAATAATAGAAGTTTTTTACGTTTATATTTGAAGTCACGATATAGTAAAATATTTATAAAACATTTTTATCGACTAAATAAAACTTTCGTTGCTATACATACGATTTTCTCAGTTTGGTCCACCATTGAATGAACAAACTGTTTTGCACAGTGTATGTACTATAATTGAGAAAACTAGCGGCCTGTTTGAGGGCGTACTCGGCCGTAACGCTGATCACGAAAGCCATAAAGTCTATGCGCATAAAATACGTGTAAATTCGATTTTCTCAAGTTGGCTCTGATTTGAATATAAAATGTACAATGTAGCTAGTACAAATGGCTTTTATCAGAATATTCATTTCAATCGAATCACTATTGCAGAGCATTGGACAGTCGTGTTGGCCTGTTCCGAATTGAAAGCAAATCATTTTTGCTTAACTGAAAAGTAAATAGTTCATAAATAAATGATTTCTATAATTACCAGCACGATTGCCAGCAAAGCAATGAAACGAAAATGGCACAAACATGTATTAGTGATCTAATGAAGAGTGATTACTTTAAAATACCCTGGACCTAAAACTAAAAATGTAAGTCTTCTCTAAACAGGGGAAAATTACATTGAAAACTAAATAATAAACTAAGCTTTTATAGTCTTAGATACATACGTTCGTTCAAGCTGAGTTTTGAGCAAATCAGATACAAAACACATTTTTTAGATTTTGGTTATGGTGGACAGGTTATGATACCCCTGCTTACATATTTTATGGTTACAGAGTATAAAAAGCTAAATTCAGAAATGAGCATCAGCTACATTTAACTTATGCGTATGTAAATAAATACATACTGTACTTTGCATGCGTACATGCATAAATATGTTAGAATGTATGTATGTACATACATATGTACATACGTACATACATACATACATACATACATATGCTTATGTCGATGCAGAAAACAAAAAACAGAGAGACAAACCGAAGACGATGCGTCGTTTCGGACAGTCGCTGTCAATTTTTGATGCCAACGCAGCGCAGCGATTCATGGCATAACAGACGCACATCACTGTTGTTCGCTCTCTCGTTCTCTCTGCGTCTGCCTCCGGTGTTTCTTGCGCTCTATCTTTGTGCCTGCATGCATGCCTGTTCTTAATGCACTCTCTTTGCCGTTGTCCGTTGTCCGTTGTCGCTGCCTTCATCGCCGCGGTTCAATAAACAAACCGTTTTGTAATCTTTACCTGCACTGAAAGTGGAGCAAAAGAACATTGATGGGGGGTCGGAGGATCGCAGGGGTCGCTGTGACCAAACCATGTACACACACAAACACACACACACACACACACACATACATACATATGTATGTACTATGTACAAATGTGTTTTATGTAAGCCTTAAAGTCATAGGCAGGGGTCAAACAATGCGACACTTGTCGGAAAGAGAGAGAAAGTGCGTTTGTGTTTTTGTTTTATTGCTCTTTTTGACTGCAGCTGATTCTTGTGCTCTGCTTGCTTCTGTTCCCCCTTTTACCAATTTGTCTGAGTTTGTGTGTACACAGCGTATTTAGGTGAGCGTCGGCCTAGCGTTGTCTTCTTTTTGTTTTTTTTTTTTGGGCTTAGAACATAGCCGAGCGTATTAGTTTGAACTCATTTAATTTATTTTACAAAAAATAAAATTGAAACCAACTAATCATTCTCTTATGGAACTTATGGTTGAAATTTCAAATGCTAGCAAATATAAATAGTTTATTGCAATCATTATTTACAATTCGTCGTATGGAATGTAAGAAGCAGCGTGGATGCCCTTGCAGGGTAGAAGCTAGTCGTTATCAGCGTTACGCACAATCTTCTTCATCCGTGCTTATTTGTTTCTGCTTTGGCTTCCTGCGGCCGCATCGCCTCTCCACGTCTCCTTATCGACTGGCCGCTGCTTATGCACTTGCCGCTCGATTCCAAATGCTTGATCCACTCAGTTTTCGGACACGCAATGTGAACGTAGGCGCGATTCACGCACAGAAAAAAACGAACTCAAATCGAATTCAAATTGTAATCAAAACGAAAATCGCCTAGAATGATGAATCATTTGCGCGGCCACAAATTCAAATTGGGCGGCAAGGATAATGTGGCTACTGCCGCTGTCGACACAACCGCCGCCGACAACAATAACAGCATTAACAACAACAACAACAACAATATCAGTAATAGCAATGGCAAAGGATTTCTCACACGAATCAAACGCTACTCGGTGCTGGGCAACAAGCTGAGCCGCCGCCATTTGGGCAGCATGACCCTGCCGCGCGGCAACGCCAGCAAGGATCGCTCTGTTTCGCCGAGCAAACTGAACGCCGGCAGCTACAACATGACCGGCAGCCATTCGGACGATCATCGTCTGGAGATTGGGGCGCCCGTGCTGATATCGACGACCACACTGGACACGGATCGCTTTGGCGTGACGGAGGCGCGTCTCAAGCAGATTGGCGGCGGCATTGCGCAGACATCGTCCATAGTGCGCACGCTCACTCCACGCAGCTCTGATGAGGAGGAGTTTGTGGATGCCTGCGGCACGCCCCAAATTGAGCAGCAGTTGGAGGTGGAGCCGGAGGCGGAGGCGGAACACGAACACGAACAGTTTGCCACGCCCAGGCATCAGCCGGAGGAGGAGCAGGTGGAGCGGGTGCAGGTGCAGGAGCAGGAGCAGGTGCAGGTGCAGGAGCGGATGCAGGTGCAGCCAGAGCAAGTGGAGCCGCCAGTGCGACGTCCACGTCTCGCCCGGCTCACACAGCAATCGCAGTCCGTGCAGAATCTGCATCGTTCCGAGCTGCAGGTCTATCTGCACAAGTCGCCATCAATGACGCTGGACATGGACCTGGATATGAACAGAACAGCTCCGCCGCAGCTGTGCCTCAATCTGCCGGAGCTGCCGGAGCTGTATGGCGCCAGCGAGCTCAGCTTGGCGGGCAGCGGCAACAAGGAGAACAAGCCGCAGATTTCGAGCTTCTACAAGAGCAGCGACTCCTTCCAGCTGCTGCCCAACAAGCAGAGCTCCAAGCAGAGCCTGACCACTAGCTGTCGCAGCAGCAGCCGGACACGCAGCCGGAGTCGCAGCCAAAGTCAGCTGAGCCAGCTGAGCATCAATGAGGCATTCGACTACGATCTGAAGTCGGTCAGCTACCAGAGCTTGAATGCACAGAATCTGTTCGTGTCCATCGATGAGCTGCAGGAGATCACACGGCAGATTAACGAAACGGAGGATTTCAGTCGGGAAATCGATCTGGAGTACTGCACGCATCGGGATCAGCTGCGTCCCAGCGAGCGTCGCATCACGCTGCTGAAGAACAAGAACCAACGCCTGATCAACTTCAACCACAACAAGGAGAAGCTGCGCAAGGGCTGGCACGGCATGAAGCACTGGCTCGGCGAGGAGGGCAGTCGCCTCAAGGAGGTGGTGCGCCAGCAGACGCCGCTCAAGCGTGTCGCCCAGTCCAAGAGCAATCTCAATCAATCTTCGAGCAGTGCCAGTCGTCAGTCCATGTCACCGGATCGTGATCGCGATCGCGATCGCGAGCGTGACGTGACCGAGAGCTGTGAGGATGTCACCGAACGCACCGAGTTGGAGCAGTCGCTGTCGCAACATCCCAGCGAGGAGGATCTGTCGCCGCACGCCAAACGCTTCAAGGACGAGGTACAGGCAAAAGCATTGTTTGGTTCCCCTCAGCGGCTCTGTCACATTCATATTAATCCTTTCCTGTCCAAGGTTTATTCTATGCTTGTAGTCATTTCAACAACTTTTCCTTTTGTTTTTGGCAGGGTCAGAATGGATTTGAGGAACTCAGACGTTATATCAAACAGGGCGGTGACTTCAGCAAGGAACTCATATTTGTCCTGCAGGAACGGTAAGTAATGCTTTTGCGTTTGGGGAGCAGAAAAAGTTCATATCCAACTGATATATAGAACTAAGTATTTCTGTAACTGTCCCATAACAATCTGATCCATCAGTTAGGAACAAACTTGTGACACATAATCAGTTAATCTGAATAGCTTACCCCCACAACTAACAGTAATCTCTTCACTCGATTCTAGCGCCGACTCGGAGCTGATCTACTCGAAGTCGCTCTCGAAGTTGGCCAACAAACTGAACAAAGCCGGTCGCGAGATTCCCGGCAGCGTGGCGGATGCTTGGCGTGGTGTTGCTACAGAGATGGAGAGTCGCAGCGATATTCATCGCCAGCTGGCTGCCTCGCTGACCGACGAGCTAGTGAAGCCGCTTAAGACGGTCGTCGACAATCATCACAAGACACGCAAAGCGGTAAGTTGGCCAATTGAGCTAAGTGATCCCAATAGTGATGACCTAAGATACTTTAGACGCCACCCAATTCCCCCAATACAATCCCGATACACCAAGTTCGAATTGAATCACTGCTAAAGTTATTGCAGTACGTAACCTCAATATTTCTATTGTACTATAATCTCGATATTATATTTCTTCTATTGAAGACTGTGAATTTGTCACTGTTCTTTAATAAGCAATATTATTAAGCAGCTGCCAAAATTAGTGTAGGACCAAGCCAAAGACCTCGCAATCGCAAATCTGATCAGTTTGGACTAAGTTATAGGGGTTTGAAATATTTGATGAGCATTTCCAGGCTCTTGGGAGACTAGTCATGGCTTGTTTTTCGTTGAAAATCGAAAAACAATAAATATACAAGTCAAAACATGATCAAAACTGCCTCGGGATCGAACATCTGATCAAAGTTATGGGAGATATATCAGGGCTTGCTTTTCATAGAAAATCGAAAATTCTAAAATTCTAAAATGTTTTAACCATAACAAATTGAGATATAGAAAAAGTATATTGTATGTAGAGATGTATGTATGTATATAGCCTTGTCTTATTGTCTTATTTGAAAACATCAGATTGCAATTGTTCCAAATATGTGTATAAAATCGCTAAAAATAATAAACTAGTCCCACAGTTTTTGAGCTATCGTTATCAAACTTTGCACAGAGACTTATTATTTAAAGGGACATCACATTGGTCGGAACCGGCCGGATCGGACCACTATATCTTGTAGCTGCCATACAACTGGAAGTCGGTTTTGGCCATATATCCGATCTTTTCAAAGCTATCGCCCTAAATTTCCTTTAACACTTGAACATCCTTAAACCTCATCAAAATTTCAAATCGATTGAGTTATTTTTAGCAAAGAAATGCGTCATTAAATATTTCCGTGGTGCAGTTGGCAGAGTGAAAATTACCTAAAGGTTCGAAAAGAGTATAAAATCTTCGGCACGCCGAATATAATCCTTCCCCACTTGTTTATATTAATATTAAGCACACAAGCTGTCAAAATTGATTACTACTTTTACATTTATGTTGCCTACTTTTAGCATTTATATAAAGTTGTTAGTTGCATTTGATATTTCTGACATTCTGAAAAGATGAATATGAAAATGATAATAAAAACCCGTCTGTCCACCAACAGGTGGAGAGCAATGTGGACAAAGCGGCGCGTGTCCTCACCGAGTGGCGTGTGAGCGAGGCGAAGGCCAAGAAGGCATCGCACACGGCTGCCCGGGAGAACGAGAAGCTGCAGGATGCGATGCTGGACGTGCGCATACAGAAGTCGCCGTCGATAGCGCTGCTGCACCAGGGACCCAACAAGCTGGCCGCCGAGAAGGAGCTCAAGTCGGCGGAGAAGGACTGCGTCAAGCTGGACAACAAGCGCAAGAAGGCCGAGGAGGCGGTCAAGCGAGCCGATGTCGAATACTATACGCTCTGCGTGCGGGCCGAACGAGCCCGGGTCGACTGGGAAATGGCCGTGCTCCGTGGCTCGTCGCAGCTGCAGAGCAGCGAACAGCATCGCGTCGGCAACATGCATAACTTTGTGCAGCAATATGCACGGCTCATCAGCGACATGCAACCGATATTGAGCAGCCTGAGCTGCGGCCTCCAGCCGCAGCTGGAGGCGTGCAATGTGGCCAAGGATATGCAGGTGGTGCGCAACATTCGCCGCAACTCGGAGGGGCCCAGCGAGCAGCTGCTGCCCGACTTCTACTGCGAGCACACCACTCTGGCCATGAATCGGGAGCGTCGCAAGCACTCGCTGATCAAGCTGCTGCAGCTGGTCAAGACGGATCTGGAGCGGGAGCGACGCTCCAGGGATGGACTGCGCGGCCTATCGCAGTCGCTCAACAATCAGGAGCATCAGAATATTACCGACAAGCTATACCATGTGAGTTTGACCATAAACTGAACTTGCTCACAACTCATATATGTATAATATATGTATAAATAACTGCCGCAGATTCGCTCCATGCTGACCTATTTGGAGGGGGCACGTTTGAAGCTGCACTCGGCGCTGCTCGAGCTGGATCACAAGCCGCGCACAACACATCCTTTAGCGCAGCACATACAGGTAAGTCCTGATGGCTGATGTGCCGCCAACAGTCGGATGCAACTGATGCAACGATTCTTGCAGATTACACGCGATCGCACTGGACTGCAGCAGAGCATACTCAAGGTGCCCAACTGGCTGAAGAACAATGAGAAGACGCCGCACTCGACGACGCTGCTGTCGCTGGATGGCGGCGAGCCGAATGCCGTCGACGAGGACGACTATGCCCAGTTGCAGAGCTCCTGTGCGAACATCAGTGTGGTCGCTGTCGCTGCACCAGCGACGTCGCTGCTCAAGCACTTCAATCGCAGCAAGAGCAACATTGAAACCTTTACCAGCCAACCAAAGATAATCTCGACGACAAATGCATCGCTGGCGACATCGACATCGACGGCGACGACGACCGTCAAGTCCAAGCTGAACAGTGATCGCGGCCAGGCGGATGGTGGCTCCAATCAGCAGGACTCTGACTTTGATGAATTCAGTTCGCAGGACGAGGACGAGCCAGACGAGCCGCACACGCTGCCAACACAAAGCTTATATCAAAATGCGCAAGACATGCAGCAGAGCTCATCGAGCAGCAACAGCAACAGCAACAGCAATTGCAATAGCAACTTCACCAGCGTCAGCTCCAAGGATGGCGGCCCAGCGCCGAGCAGCCAGGTGCTGGGTCGCTGCAAGGCCCTCTATAGCTATACGCCAAAGCTGTACGACGAGCTGCAACTGAGTCCCGGCGATGTTATCGAGGTGCATGCCAAACAGGACGACGGCTGGTGGCTGGGCGCCTTGCGCAATCAGATTGGCATCTTTCCCGCCACCTATGTGGAGGAGTGTGCCTAGCATATCGATTCTACACATCTAAGCCACATAACGATTTAAGCGTGTGCGTGTGTGCGTGTGTGTGTGACTGCATAGCTTAGTTCTTACTTTAGAGGAGTGTGTGCGTGTGTGCGTGTGTGATAATGGAAGAATGTCATATTGCTTTTAAGCTAGCCTTTTTTTTGCCCGCTTTTTGAGAAATGCAATTACAATGAGCTTTAAAGGTCTCTGCATTAAATTAACTACCAATTAAATGAAACGTATCGTGTAAACAGTTTTTTTTTTTTTATTATGATTATCATTATTATTATTATTATTTATAGCGCCCAGTTGAGTCATTTCACTTGCAAACTTATTCTTGACTACGTATAATTGTCATTATTGAATAAATACAATTTTTGTTTACTTCATTTACATAATGGAACGACATATAACATATGTATATATATGTGTGTATTCAACATAAATATACTACGAATGCGGAATCACAAAATGTATTTTTTTCCTTCTCATTTTATTCCTTTTGTTTTTGAACATCAAATGATTCTCGTTTTGTAATTACATTTAATAAATTATGTATATTAAAAAATTAAAAACAAAAGTAATATGTTTGTGTATATATTTTCAAAATACAGCAAAAAAAAAATGAACAAGTAAGAGTGCTCTAGTCGGGAGTGCCCGACTACGAGATACCCTGAACCCAGTCCTTACAATCATTCATACTAATCTAAGCACACACATGCTGCAGTATAAGCAGTATAAGCAGTGCAAGCGGTTTAAGCAGTTAGCTTGCTCTTTCGCTGAGCCCCACACAATGGAAAGTTAAATCTTAAATAACTTCTATGTTTATTGTCCGATCTCATTGAAATTTTTGGGGCAAGCAATTGTCCATAATATGTGTTACCAAACCAAATTGCAAGGTCGTACCTTCAAAAATGCATTTTTTGAACTTTTGGGGGGTTTGGGGGTGGTATCCAAAAAGTGAAATATTTGTTACATGTGTATGCTATTCGAGATTATACATGCCAAGTTTGGAGCCTCTATCTTTTATAACTTTGAAGTTATATCCCAAAAACGCAAGTCTGAAATCGAAATTTATCGATAACTTTTAAACGGTATGAGTTATCGATAAAATGAAATAAACTTGATCTGTCCCGGGATTAGGAGAACTTATGTTCCAAATATGAAGTCTCTAGCTCTTGTAGTCTCTGGTATCTGTGTGTTCATACAGACAGACAGACGGACAGACGGACAGACGGACAGACGGTCAGACGGACAGACGGACAGACGGACAGACGGACAGACAGACGGACATGGCTAAATCGACTCGGCTGTTGATACTGATCAAGAATATATATACTTTATATGGTCGGAGATGCTTCCTTATGCCTGTTACATACTTTTGCACAAAACCATAATACCCTTTTTACCCATTTTTAATGGGTTCAGGGTATAAAAATTATAATAGTAATGTGTTTGATAAAAACATATAGGAAATGCAAAAAGCTGTGCTTTTCGATGCATTTACTACAGTTACACTAGGGAGATTCACAATTATAAGAATTGAATATGTATTGCTCGTAATATTTTGGATTTTACATCAGCAACTTTTAGTTGGAATTTGTTTATATTGCCAGCGTTTTTCAATTGTACACAATTGTAGTAGATTATTATTAAATATTGCTGCTTCGCACAGGCAAGATATACATGTATGTATGTATATAGTTGAATGAAAACTCATACGAAAATCGTATTCAAAAGATTTTGCATAGTTTAGACTCTTGCTAAAGATGAGCACATCAGCTAGGAAAGACTCTTTTTGACTGCTCAGAAGCATCTTTATAGGTATGATTATAGACTATAGATATAGTAACTAATTGCTACTTAAATGTGCTGCATTTTGAAGATAATTTTGATCACTGATTACTGATAGATACTTATTGTTTTATCAACTTAGTCTTTGCACTTTGCATTTAATTTGATTTCGCTCAGCAGCTTGATCTTGTAGTGAACTGATGAATGCGAATACAGTGAACGCTCGTTAACCAAAACCTCTTGGTTTCAGGTGCAGTTTCATTTACCCACCGTTTTGGTTTTCTTTGTATCAAGTGAACTACTTATGATTTGTAATGACTCTGTTTTTTTTTCTATTATTAAAACCACTTTGTAAACATTTGCTGTTTCAAATATTCCAATTTCCAAATGTTCTAATATCCGAGCGTTCATTTTGCTTCTAAACTGGGGCATTCTGTATCGCGGGATCGTTTCAATTTTTGGTTGTCCCACTCGAATCAGAAATGTCTGCCTTTAGCAGGTAATAGCCGTAATCAGTGATCGAAATTGCCTTCCGAATGCAGCCGTAGTAACTGAAAAAAGCAGCTTCAACTCTGATTGCTGACCTCTGTGGCAGCAACAGTTGCCACAGCTGGTGTTGCACCACTTGCCGCTTTGTCCAGGCAGCGCAGCTTCTGGTACATGTGTATGTAGTGGGCCTGCAGCTGCTTCTGGTAGCCCAGCACCTTGTCCTTTTCGGCACACCATTGCCGCTTCTCCAGCTCCAGGTTGATGCGAAAATCGTCGAGCTTCTCGCGCAGCTTGGCAATGTCCTCGGCATACGTGGTCGACTCCTCGATGAGCGTGTCGAGTGTCTGCTGCGCCGGCTGCCCCTGGTCCAGCTGCAGTCGCTTCATCATCGCATCCAGCTGCTGCGGCGCCGCTGGCTGCGCAGCCTGGGCCGTGTACTTGCGCGTCTTCTGGCAGATCTCGTTCAGGCTGTCCAGCTGCTGCTTGAGCCGGGTGTAGCGACCGCACGGCTCCTCGCCATACTCATGTGCGATGGCCAGGTCGGAGAGCTCCTTGCGCAACTTGGCCAGCTCGTTGGTCAGCGCACCAATCACTTGATCCTTGAGTGCGATGATTTTGTTGAGCTGCTGCAACTGTTGCTCCTGTTGCTGTTGCTGCTGCTGCTGCTGCTGTTCCTCCGCCTGTTGCTTTGGTTGACTTTGGCATGTGGTTGTCTTACAGTTGTTGTTGTTATTATTATTGTTGTTGATATTGCTGATGTTGTTGCTGTGTCTCAGGCTGACAATTGCATGATCCTTCATATTGATTTCAAGCTGTGCAACAATACAAATAGAAAATGCATCAACTTATTAGCATTAATAGTAACAGTAGTAATATAAATAGTAGTATATGTAGTAGTTGTAGATGTAGTAGTAGTAGATGTAGTTAGAGGTGGAGAACTATCGATGGCACTATCGGCACTATCGATGGTTTGGCACTATCGAGACACCATCGATAGTAGCTCGTCACTATCGATATTGTTCGATAGTTTTTAGTAAATGCTCTACACTAGAGGTGGAGAACTATCGATGGCACTATCGGCACTATCAATGGTTTGGCACTATCGAGACACCATCGATAGTAGCTCGTCACTATCGATATTGCTCGATAGTTTTTAGTAAATGCTCTACACATCACCAAAAAAGCGCACATTTCTATTGGCGTCTATTTAATTAAAAGTGAAAAGAGTGTGTGATACAAAAAAAATGGATAAATTCTTGTCAAGAGTTGACAAAGGTAAATAAATTTAAGTATTAGCAATGTTAACTAAAAAACACTAAACGTTTGTGTTTCTTTAAAGTGAAAAGAAGCAGTTCGCCAGCGTCTAGCGTTGCAAGCGTTGATGCAGCGGTGGCATGTGTTTGCAGCAGCACAGACTCCGACCTTAGCCCCAGTAAAAAGGACAAAACCCAAAAAAGGAAAAAGGGTATATCAAGGGTTTGGAAATACTTTAAGAGATCTGATGATAAAAAATTTGCCAAATGCCTTAACTGCGGAAAAGATTACAAGACGAGTGGCAACACGTCTAATTTAATAGACCATTTAAAACGGTTTCATCCCGGCTTGGATGCTCCTTCTCTGGAAGTAAGCAGGGAAACCAACACAACAGACTCCAACCTTAGCCCCAGTAAAAAGGACAAAACCCAAAAAAGGAAAAAGGGTATATCAAGGGTTTGGAAATACTTTAAGAGATCTGATGATAAAAAATTTGCCAAATGCCTTAACTGCGGAAAAGATTACAAGACGAGTGGCAACACGTCTAATTTAATAGACCATTTAAAACGGTTTCATCCCGGCTTGGATGCTCCTTCTCTGGAAGTAAGCAGGGAAACCAACACAACAGACTCCAACCTTAGCCCCAGTAAAAAGGACAAAACCCAAAAAAGGAAAAAGGGTATATCAAGGGTTTGGAAATACTTTAAGAGATCTGATGATAAAAAATTTGCCAAATGCCTTAACTGCGGAAAAGATTACAAGACGAGTGGCAACACGTCTAATTTAATAGACCATTTAAAACGGTTTCATCCCGGCTTGGATGCTCCTTCTCTGGAAGTAAGCAGGGAAACCAACACAACAGACTCCAACCTTAGCCCCAGTAAAAAGGACAAAACCCAAAAAAGGAAAAAGGCTATATCAAGGGTTTGGAAATACTTTAAGAGATCTGATGATAAAAAATTTGCCAAATGCCTTAACTGCGGAAAAGATTACAAGACGAGTGGCAACACGTCTAATTTAAGAGACCATTTAAAACGGTTTCATCCCGGCTTGGATGCTCCTTCTCTGGAAGTAAGCAGGGAAACCAACACAACAGACTCCAACCTTAGCCCCAGTAAAAAGGACAAAACCCAAAAAAGGAAAAAGGGTATATCAAGGGTTTGGAAATACTTTAAGAGATCTGATGATAAAAAATTTGCCAAATGCCTTAACTGCGGAAAAGAATACAAGACGAGTGGCAACACGTCTAATTTAAAAGACCATTTAAAACGGTTTCATCCCGGCTTGGATGCTCCTTCTCTGGAAGTAAGCAGGGAAACCAACACAACAGACTCCAACCTTAGCCCCAGTAAAAAGGACAAAACCCAAAAAAGGAAAAAGGGTATATCAAGGGTTTGGAAATACTTTAAGAGATCTGATGATAAAAAATTTGCCAAATGCCTTAACTGCGGAAAAGATTACAAGACGAGTGGCAACACGTCTAATTTAAAAGACCATTTAAAACGGTTTCATCCCGGCTTGGATGCTCCTTCTCTGGAAGTAAGCAGGGAAACCAACACAACAGACTCCAACCTTAGCCCCAGTAAAAAGGACAAAACCCAAAAAAGGAAAAAGGGTATATCAAGGGTTTGGAAATACTTTAAGAGATCTGATGATAAAAAATTTGCCAAATGCCTTAACTGCGGAAAAGATTACAAGACGAGTGGCAACACGTCTAATTTAAAAGACCATTTAAAACGGTTTCATCCCGGTTTCATGCTCCTTCTCTGGAAGTAAGCAGGGAAACCAACACAACAGACTCCAACCCATTCAATTTAAGTGCGTCAACAAGCAGCAGCTGCAGATCAAGCACGCATTCTATATCATCATATTTTAAGAGGGCCATTCTCTACGATAGTAATTCAAGATTTCTTACAAGAAAAGGCAATGGAAAAAAAAATACCGCTCGTACTAATGCCATAATAATAAAACGTCAGTATTTGGAGAGGTCAATTGCCACGGAGGAGACTGATCCACTGCTTTAGATAAAAGTAAATATAAATATATTTAAATAATATTTTACGAAAAAAACTTATTATGTTCCTATTTTTCAGGTCAACGAAAATGAATTCGATTTAATAAAAATCCTCATGTTCAAATATTTATGCGTGCCAGCGACGTCTGTAGAATCCGAACGCATGTTCAGCAAGGCTGGACAAATCGTCTCTGATAGGAGGACTCGCCTTAAGGAAAAACATATTAATATGTTGCTTTTCTTAAATAAGAATTTTTGGCTTATAAAGAAATAATATAAGTATTGTTTAAAAAAAATAATTGAATTGAATTAAAACAAATTTTTCGTTAAAAATATGTACTAAAGAATAAATATGTACTAATGATATAATATAAGTATTGCTTAAATCAAATTAAACCAATTTCTGTAACTCAGTTCACTATCGAAAACTATCGATAGAATATCGATGTTTTTCGAAAAACTATCGTCCACTATCGATGGTGCCGACTATCGATAGTTCTCCACCTCTAGTAGTAGTAGAAGTAGTAGTATATGTAGTAGATGTAGTAGTATATGTAGTAGATGTAGATGTAGTAGTGGTAGTAGTAGAAGTAGTAGTAGTAGAAGTAGTAGTATATGTAGTAGATGTAGATGTAGTAGTGGTAGTAGTAGAAGTAGTAGTAGATGTAGTGTTGGTAGTAGATGTAGTAGTAGTATATGTAGTATATGTAGTATATGTGGTAGATGTAGTACTAGTAGTAGTAGTAGTGGCAGTAGTAGTAGTAGTAGTAGTAGTAGTAGTAGTAGTAGTAGTTGTAGTAGTAGTAGTAGTAGTAGTAGTAGTAGTAGTCGTAGTAACAGTAACAGTAAGTAACAGTAGCATTAACAGTAACAATAACAGTCACTGTAACAGCAAGTTACGATAAGTAACAGTAGCATTAACAGTTACAATAACAGTCACTGTAACAGTAAGTTACGATAAGTAACAGTAGCATTAACAGTAACAATAACAGTCGCAGTAACAGTAAGAAATGGTAAGTAACAGTAGCATTAACAGTAACACTAACAGTCGCAGTAACAGTAAGAAACGGTAAGTAACAGTAGCATTAACAGTAACAATAACAGTCGCAGTAACAGTTACAGTAACATAAACACTAGTCACAACATTAGCAGTAACAGTGGCTGTAACGTTACAGTCGCAGTAACAGTTACAGTGACATAAACACTAATCACATTATTAGCAGTAACAGTAACAGTTACATTAACACTAATCACAACATTAGCAGTAACAGTTAACAGTAGTATATCTGTTTTCCATAATCTGATGTAGTTTGACATACATAAATCGGATTTACATACACATTCTTTTCATCAGTGTACTTTTAATCAAACTTGAGCCAAGGCTAAGGCCTAACCTTTATGTTATTTGCTATTTGTTTTTGTTTGCCCAAGAGACACCACAGTGAATATATACATACATATGTTGAGTGGGCAATACAAATCAGGCTAAGATTCAGATTTGTCAAAGGGTCAGAGGAGCCGGTTGATAATAGATAGTAGATTGATTGATAGAACTTCCACTCACATGCGCCTCCTTGAGCTGCGTCTTGAGTAAAGCTATCTCGCCGTTGCGTTCGCAAACCTTCCACTCGCTGTCCTCCAGCTGGACGCGCAGAGCACTGATCGTCTGGTGGGAGTCGCTCAGCTGCTGGCTGAGCTGCTGCGTGGAGCATTGGAGCTGCTGCTCGGTGTGCTTCAGGCTCTTGTTGCTGCACCGGGTGAGGTCGAGCTGCTGCTGCAGCTTGTGCAGCTGCTCCGACTGGCGGAGATTGTGCTGCTTCAGCTGGAACTGCTGCAGGGCGAGGAGCTGCTCCATTTTCTTCAACTTCAGCTGATACTCGCGCTGCTGGCTCTCGTAGAAGAGCTTGAGCCGCTTCGTCTCGTGCTCCCAGTACACCTCCTTGTCCTGCCGGGGAACAAAAGAACAGAGGGCACAACAGCGATCAGTTAGACTGATCATTTAACCTTTTGGACTTTGACAATTACTTTCTCATTCTGTTCCATTGCCTGTCGCAGATACGACAGCTCCGAGTCGCGATCCTTCAATGCCGCCTCCAGCTCCGATATGCCCGAGTCCGACGGCGATGGCGTCAAATCGCTGCCAGCTGCCACAGCGCTGCCCTTGCTGCTTGATGTGAAAGATCCAACTGTTTGGTTATCCAAAGCATCATGGGCAACTCTACTGCTTACCTGCTGGCGCCATCCGGCCTATCGTGACCAGTCAGGCACTCCAGGCCCAGACTCAGACCCAAGCCCATGCCCATGCCCAGTCCGAGGCCATCCTCGTGGCTGCTCCTGGTAGCAACTCGATGGCCGCGTCGACGTGCCGCCAAATGACGCAGATCTGTTGTGCCTGGCAAGAAATTAGGTTAACAGCTAGCATATTGTGGGCCATGTTTGCACTCACTGCCAAACTTGTGTGTGGCCGCTGCCGTGGAAAGCGGCACCAGGGAGGGAGTCGATCCATAGCCGTACCGCTCGCAACTGGCCACCGGCTGCTGGGCGGACGCCTGCTGCTGCTGTTGCTGCTGCTGCTGCTGCTGCTGTTGCTGCGAGGCAATGCGGTAGTCCGGCTCGAAGGGAATGGGCTTGAAGGCAATCGGACGCACAAAGTTGACGCCGTTATTGTTGTTGCTGTTGTTGCTGTTGTTGTTGTGCTGCGGCGAAAGGCAACAGATAGATCAGATCAGTGTGTACTGCAGTAATGCGGCCAGCCCAGCTGGCACACCCAATGCCAATGCTAATGCCTCACCTGCTCCATGGCCTCGTCCGGCTGCTGCTGCTGTTGCTGTTGCTGCTGTTGCTGCTGTTGCTGCTGCTGCTGCTGTTGTTGTTGTTCGCTAATGGCTAGTCGGCTTCCGGCTGAAATGGGCGTTGTGCGTCGCAGCGTCGGCGTCTGCTGATTGAGCATCGCCGGCAGCGATTGGAGCACCTCCTCGCCCATCTCGCTGCGACTCAGCTCGAACATTTGCCGTATGTTGTGGAACTTGGTGCGCATCTGTTGACCCGCCGGCTCATCGTCCAGATTGCTGTGACTGCCATACTTCTGGCTCAGCCGGCGCTGCTCCTGTCGCGACTTCAGCGTGCCCGTGTGCAGCGGCGATCCCAGCGCCGTCCGCCCCATGCTGCTCACACTGCTCACACTGCTCGGCGTGCTGCGCAGCAGCATCAGCGGTGCATTCGTCTCCAGCGACACGGAGCGCTTGTGGCCCCGCTTGCCCAGTGGCAGACTCAAGCCGCCGCCACCGGCTGATGGACTACTCAGCGGGCCGACGGCATGCGCCGGCAGTGCCATGTGCGTGGCACCAGACATCCTCCTCCGGGCGTGCGGCTGTAATGTGCAGACAAATACAAATCCAATTTTAGCTATCTACGAATCGTTATATATATAATAGCCGACTGGCCGATACCCTCAACTCAGTCCTTACATTCATTCACAGTTGCATATTTCTGCATATATGCAAACACAAACAGCATGCAAGCAGTGCAAGCAGACGAAGCAGTTAGCTTGCTTCTGCACTGAACCCCAAACTAAACAAAAAATATAATCTTGAACAACTTCTGTGTTTGTTGTCCGATCTATGTGAAATTTGTAGGACATCAAATTGGCTATACAATGTATGATCAAACCAAATTGCAAGTTCATACCTTTCAAGCTGAGTATTTTACACTTTTGGGAGCATAGAGGGGGGCTTTATCCAAAAAAATTAAATATTGTTTGTGTATGTGTATGCTATTCGAGATTATACATATCAAATTTGGTGGCTCTATCTATTGGTTCAAGGTATATAAATAAGATAGTTTTTTTTACAAATGTAAATCTTCTGAGAATCTGTTCCTTATTGAATTCCAATTTTTGAATTTTCAAGTTAACAAAAAAAACGTTCCTGAAATAAGAATACAGATTTTGGGAACGTTTATTACTACTTGCATTGAACATACAAATTAGCATGTTTTTTCTAAGTGTATAAGTTTCCACCATAATGATCAGAATGAAAAGTAGCAATAATAGAATAGCAGTTAGAATGGAATATCAACTATGGAAAACAGTCAGTTAGTTGAGAGATGAATCCGATTTTCTTTTTTAAAAATATTCGTTAGTCTAAAATTTCAAATCAATTCACTTCCTATTCAGTTTTATAGTTCGACTTCAGCTCTAAGACTTGAAGCATATGAATAAGCATTTGACCAAAAGCAAATTATTTATTCAATCTATGAGGAATGTGGAAAAGACACCAAACTCAAATCGCTATGATAAGTGATAAATGGGTTTCAGAGTCAGGATAGCGTAACGGTAAACAATCGAATTATGATTGCCTTCACAATATTTTGAGCAATTATTTGTTATCCGATATGCTTGGCTATTTGTGTTGTATTTTTATTTGCCAAGAGCCAAGAGCTAAGAGCTTTCATGGTGGTCCTCTTCCATCGATTGCAATCCTCGCAGTTTTCAGTTCTTCAGTTCGCTAACGGCGAATACCGCTTTTGAGCAACAACAACAATCACAACAACAAAATATTCATCTCATTTTGTAAAGTGGCTCAGCACAGAAAACTGTTGGCATCTCGCTCTCGCGATTTCTCGTTTCAAGACCCGTCGACCCATATTCTGGCAACTAACTAACTATAGCGCAACTATTTCTCTCTCTGCCATTGACAACGCATAACTTCATCTGTGTCCACTGTACACTCTGGCCATTAACGACAGTGTCCACCGTCCACCGTCCACCGTCCAACGTCCAACGTCCATCGTCCAACGGTGCTCAGCTTTTATTGGGACCATCGCCGACACCAACTCCAACTCCGACTCCGACTCCAACTCGGTGTCCGACACTTGTAAGGTTCTCGCAACTGGTTTGGCACAAATGCCACAGCATTTGGCAACAGGTGGCAGATCGGCCTTTGTTTTTGTTTTCGTTTTTGAATTTCACCCAAGGTTAGTTGGGTATTTCAGAGCAAGCTGAAAGCGGTACACTCAGAGAAAACTACGGTTCGGCGCTTTCGATTATAAGCGACTTTGTCGTCTATGCAACTCAGAGTCCTCTCTTTTTATAATACAAGAAACAGCTATGTTTTCGATTTTATGGCACTTAACTAACTCGTAGACTTACTTCTTTGTTATTAATCCAACCTAATATTTATATTTTATTTTTATTATTGTTTGTCGTCTGATTGGGTTTTTTCCTTGGATTTCCAATATTCTAGCTTCAAATGTTGGAGCAAATTTTAAAATTAATTTTCCTTAATACGAGGAGTTATGAGGATGTCCAAGTGCATGGGGATAATGAAAGCGATAGCTTTAAAAACATGGAGTATATGCCCAAAACCGACTTCCAGTTGTATGGCAGCTACAAGATATAGTGATCCGATCCGACCGATTCCGACCAATGTACAATCCCTTTAAATAATAAGTCTCTGTGCAAAGTTTCATTGCAATAGCTCAAAAACTGAGGGACTAGTTTGCATACATACAGGCAGACAGAAAGACGGACATGCTCAGATCAATTTGGAGGTCACTTTTGAGAATCTCCGACGATTCCTCCATGCATAACAAACTTCGGCACAAAATGAATATACTATTATGTTCAAAAAGAGTATAAAAAATGCATTGCAGCGAATAATCGAATTTAATTAAATCGATTTAAGAAATAATAATAAAATAAGAACAATCGTACTTCAATTAGCACGAAACAGTCTTCATTTTAGTAATTTTACACAATCTAACATATATATCCGTTTAAAGAGTCTGGTTTCAGATGTTCCATATTTTTTTCGAGTGTAGCCAGTGTGAGTAATCCTCATAAAATATGCAAAGACTTATGGTGTTAGAAGCTTCAGTTAGGGCCAGGTTCAGTTATAGCCTGAAGTAACCTAAATTCGGACTTAGAGATTACCTGCTAAGCTAACGGATTCCAATCAGCGCATTGTTATAATTCCCATAAACATATTTATCATAGTAGAAAAAACACTTTTATCTGGCAAAGTTTCCATCTTTTGACAACTTCTTATGCGTTTTTCTGCTGTTTGTTCTTTTTGTGTTTATACTCTTTTCGAAGAAAATAGTATATTAAGTTTGTCCTGAAGTTTGTAACGCATAGAAGGAAGCGTCGGAGACCCCCAAAAGTTACTGCCAGTATGCTTAGAATGACAATACAAATTGATCTAGCCATGTCCGTCTGTCTGTCTGTCTGTCTGTCTGTCTGTCTGTCTGTCTGTCTGTCTGTCTGTCTGTCTGTCTGTATGTATGCAAACTAGTCCCTCAGTTTTTGAGCTATCGCGATAAAACTTTGCACAGACACTTATTATTCCAGGGGACAGCACATTGGTCGGAGCCAGCCAGATCGGACCACTATATCTTATAGCTGCCATACAACTCGAAGTCGGTTTTGGCCATATATCCCATGTTTTTTAATCTATTGCGATGAAACTTTGCACTGATACTTATTATTCAAAAAGACATCACATTGGTTGGAGCCGGCTGGATCGGATCACTATATCTTATAGCTGCCATACAAATCGAAGTCTGTTTTGGCCATATATCCCATGTTTTTGAATCTATCGCGATGAAACTTTGCACAGATACTTATTATTCAAAGAGACATCACATTAGTTGGAGCCGGCCGGATCGGATCACTATATCTTATAGCTGCTATACAACTGGCAATGAATTAAATATTCTTAGAACAAAAAATAAAATGTTACGCGACAAAACGATTTTTTACAGCTTATGAAATTTCAGTGGTGCAGTTGGCAGAGTGAAAATTGCCTATAGGTTCGAAAAGAGTATAAAATCTTCGGCACGCCGAAGATAATCCTTCCCCACTTGTTTTTCTTTGTATTTCCAGTTTCTTTGGATTTATTGCTTCATCTAGCAATACATGATTGGGTATTTATATAGCAAATTCTTGAATACTTAACGATTGGGGCAATTAAGCATATTATGTGGTTATGGCCAATCACATCTAATAAGCAATAATTGCCCGGACAACAAAAATATTGCTGAATTGCTCAAATTAATGAGGAAACGATCGAATACGAAAATAGTCAAAAGTACTTATATCTGAACTGAACTGGAATCCATTCTAGATTGCTGTTTCCTTGATTAATTGGTTTTTCTTCTTCTTTGTTTTGTTATGTGCTTGAACCTTTCGAATATTGATGTACAAATAAGATTGCTCTGTGAACATTTTTGCTGTAAGAATTGTAGTTAGTTTTTCGTTGATAACAACTTTCCTATAACATGAACCTCTTCTACTGTTCTATTTAGATATCACATTTTTGTTTTTTTTTCTACATTGAATGTCTGCAACAACTAGAACTTTTTACAATTGCTCTCTATTTAGGTTGGGAGTCATTAAAGATTATAGACGTTATAGACTTGGCATATATTATATTATATATTATATAAAAAATAGACTATAAAGTAAAATAACATACAGTGTATACTACGTATTAAAAACCACTTGGTTTCAGTTGTGGTTCGAATTGCTAAATAGTTATGATTTCTCGACGTGATTTCTGATACTTTTTTCAATAAATGCAACACCGAAATGATAATTTTCATATTTTGTAATAAAAATAAAAGTAAAAATTTAACAGATATGGAAGCTTTAATTTCCGTACGTTTCAATTTCCGAGTGTTCACTGTACGGATTTTAAAATAACTTAATGCCAAATGCATTTATTACAGTTTAGTGGTTTTTTTTTTTTGGGCTTTTGTGTAAAAACTTTTAAGTTAATTATTAAAAATAATATTAATTTAATCGCTATATGCACATGTATTTTAACAATAACATCAATTTTGCAGTTTCCGATTGAAAAAATAACTCATATTTGCGGCTTCATCGATGCGTTGAAATTGTAAGCTGTATTTTTACACATCAATAAACTAAAACAACTAAATTGGCCAATGTAAATTGGAAATTAATTGATAATACCGAAAATTACAGTGCACATCAATAAACAACTTTCGTTTTGACATTTGCAACATTTGCAGCAATTTAGCCATTTATTTGATGTGTGGCATTCAATGTGAACTAACTGTTGGATAATAGAGACCATTCAAGCCACATCCAATGAATAGCGGACCATTCATTACAATCGAATGCTTTTCACATCGTTTGCAATTGCAATGCAATCTATCGATATACACAGATAGCACACATGCATATATACATATACATATACATACATATACATATGTATATGTTTCACAAGATTTTCTATCGTGTGCTCGCTAAAACGCATTAAACTGGAGCCGCTCCAACTGCTCCAGCTGGCTGTGGAGCTGTGGACACGTTTCGCAATGGGCAGAACGGGCCAATAAGATGTTGGCTTTGACTCTTGTAGGCCCGGCTCAAACAATGAACGGTAACAAAGCCGGCCGATCAGGCGACAATTTTCAACAGCAACAACAACAGCAACAACAACAACAACAACAATCAACGCCAACGACGCGTCTTTGTCGTTTAACTGTCAATGTAATTTATGTACTTCTGCTGATGGCTTGTGAAACACACACACACACACACATGTAAGCAAACATACACACTCACACATTAACTGTTAGCTGGCAAAGAAGAGACAGAGAGAGAGAGAGAGAGAGAGAAAACAGCCATCTTCGGTGCACCGAACATTTCATACTCTCGCATCTTTTTGTACACCACTCAAAGTGCGTACAAAGTGTATAATGAAGTTGTGCAAAAGTATGTAAAGAGTATAAGGCAGCTTCTTCGACCATATCAAGTATATACATACATACATATATTCCTGATCAGTATCAACAGCCATGTCCCCTCTGTCTGTATAAGCACGCTGATATCAGAGACTATAACAGCTGGAGACTCCATATTTGGCATATAGTATGTAAGTTCACGTAGTGCCTGGTCAAATCAAGTCTGTTTCATTGCAACGATAACTCATCCCGTTCAAAAGTTATCGATACATTTCGATTTTAGACCAGCGTTTTTGGGCCATATGTAACGCCAAAGTTATAAGCGCTAGAGGAATATCATACACATTATAATAATAATGATGTGATCAGAGTGAAGTTAGGCTAGTAGATCAATATCGATCATTTGTGGCCAAGAAATATCGATCGATTGTGAGTTTGCTAAGAAATTGTAAATTGTCTGTTGTAAGAAACATCTTTCTATAGAACTTTCAGGAAACAAAAAGTGTTTGTGTGTTGTCAACTGATAAATCCGATGGCAGCTATATAATATAGTGATCCGATTTGGCTGACATTGACAAATGTGTTGTGGCGAACCAATTTTCTCAAAGTTAACCTAAAAACTGAGAGAGAATTGATGTGTATTTGCTTTATGGTATCTTAAGTGTCATCTTCAATGCGTTACACACTTTACACCGAAACTAGAATACCCTCGACAAGTGTATAGAAATAAAAAAATAAACCAACTGACCGGCTGAGGTGAACAAAACCCGTTCGCATTTTGCCCGCCGGCCCATTCTCGATGATCAAAGCCAAATGGGTTTGATTTTTGCGTTTTGAAAGTTTCCATCAATGAAAGTCCACACAGCCAAAATCATAATATCATAAAAAGCAAGAACAACAACAGCAGCAACAGCAGCAACAACAAGCGGCTCAGATCCGCATCGCTGCCCATTCAATCAGAATTCGCATTTGCATTGGATTTTAAAAAGTGTTTTGACCCTAAAACAACTGACAGCCGCAACAACAACAACAACAACAACCGCAACCACACCAGCAACAAATTCGTTGAAATAGCCGCCTTTTCATGTTCTGGCTTTTATTTATGTATTTATTTGCGTTTTGCAGTATTTTCGCCAGCCACACGGCGTATGAGTAATAAATGCGTTGACCATAAGAACTGATACAGGCAAGCGGCAGTTGTGGCCATGTCATCGTCGGTGGCCAGCAGAGAGACCGGAATCCAAGCCCCAAACCCCAAGCCCCAAGCCCCAGCTGCCCCATCGCCATTTTCCCACGCTCACCGCAGTCGCAGTCGCAGTTTTTGTTTTTGTTTTTTTTTTATTATTTTATGCACACTAACTACCTTCATTTGATTTGCGTTTTTCGTGCAGTCGCACAGTGCAGCAAATGCAATTGAAATATTTAAATTATTATTCGTATATGCTATATATTTCGCCTTTTTCTATAGTTTTGTACTCCTTTGGGTTCCGATTTTGCAATCTTGTTCTTTATTCGCCCTCTATATATTCTATCTTCTCTCTCACTATTTAATTTAATACACTAATTTTTAAAAATATTTCGATTCATCAATAAAACACTTATATTTTTTATTGTTTGTTTGGTTTGATTGGATTTTTCTGGGTTTTTTATTTAATAAATTATTTATTATTTATTAATAAAATTATTTGTAATTTTAAAATTTATAAGCATCAAGCTTAATTTCTCAAATATTATTGAATTAAATAATTATGTTTTATTGATTTTTCAAATCGAGTATTTAGATCACATCTATAAGCATCTACAGACTTTCCTTGGCCTGTTTTTAATTTTTATTTTGAAAGCATTTAGAAAAATGCTTCCTGCTTCACACTTCAGTTGTTTTCCTAAGCTTGCACCACTGTCCAGCGCTGCTAATTTAAGCTTTTAGTTTTTGTATCTATTTTTTTATATACATACATATTTTTTTGCATTTATATCTCAAAGTCCAAGCGAATTCAAATCAAATGCCGCCAAGCGGTTGAGTTAGTTATTTATTGTTGATTGTGAATTTTTAATTGAATTCATTTAGACGGTAACGATGGCGACTTGTATGTTGTTGTTGTTGCTGCTGTTGATGCTGCTGTTGTTGTTGCTGCTGCTGTTGATGTTGGTTTTGCTTCAATAATTGCATTCAAAGTCGGCAGCATTGCGCAGCCGCATTCATTCGGCACACAACAAAAATCATAAAAAATATACACGCTTTAAATACGTATTAAGAGGGGGAAAAAAAAAATAAATTACCAACTAACGGCAATACGAAAAATAAATAAACATTGTATAAGCGTGACGAAAAAAAAACAGCAAACAACAATAATAATAACGCAGCAAAGCTTTTCTTTTAAATTATTTATTCATCGCTTGGTAGCTTTTCATCAAAATGCAATTCAATTTCAGATTTCAGGTTTCGGCTTCGGTTGCGTTTACGTTTTCGATTTCGTTTTCGATTTGGAAATCTGAGCAACCCATATGTATTTTGGTTTTACTTTCGTTTTGCATCATTCGATGATTGCAAAAGGTCAGCGCAGAAGTTTCTGTCCAATATTATGTGTGACGTCACAATAAATAGGATTACGTCGACCATTTTGATGGCAACTACTTTATTTATGAACATTTACATTGACATTAACAGTAACACACTTATGAGCTGAAATGCAGCAGTCGCTTGCAACATCTAAGCCGCTAACGGCATTCGAGACCGCCCGAGTCGATTGACATTTATGTCTTGGCATAAATATGCCTCGGAGAAAAGCCCCCCTCACACACACACACCCAGACACACACACATACACACACACATTCCATGCCAATGGGTGTGACCAGTTCCAATGACAGACACAAGTGGCCCAACATCATCAGCAGCGGTGACCTTGGCACTGTCTGGCGCTTTGAGTGGCAGCTGGAAAGCTGGGCAGCTTGATCTTTCAAATGGGAATAGGTCAATGGTATGTGGAATACGTACAACTATTGATACAATTGTAGGTCAAAATCGTCACTATGTTACCTATTTTGCAAATGGGAAACCAGTGAAAAAAAAAAAGAAAAACAAGTGTGGAAGGATTATTTTCTGTGTGCCCAAGAATTTATACTCTTTTCGAGTTTATGGATAGATTTGCTTACTGGAGCTAACTTTTGGGCTCCTTAGATCTAAAATTGTCATAACTTTGCCAAAACTGAACCGATTTTGAAGCTACAGGCCAATTTGTTCATGGCTCTTCCTCTACTTTAATTCTACATTTAAGTCAATTTTTAAATTTAATTTTTGTTACTTTTTCCCGTATACAACTGTTTATTCAAAATATTTAACGATTCTTGACAATTTATGAGTCAATCGTTTCGTAAAATATTATGAGTTATAAGTATATTTAAGTGTGCATGAAAATTTAAGTCGATAGCCTCAAAAACATGGGATATATGGCCAAAACCGACTTCCAGTTGTATGGCAGCTATAAGATATAGTGGTCCGATCCGGCCGGTTCCGACCAATGTAGAATCCTTTAAATAATAAGTCTCTGTGCAAAGTTTGATCACGATAGCTCAAAAACTGAGGGACTAGTTTGCATACATACAGACCGACAGACAGACGGACATGGCTATATCAATTTGTAATGTCATTCTAAGCATACTGACAGTAACTTTTGGGGGTCTCCAACGCTTCCTTCTATGCATTACAAACTTCAGCACAAAGTGAATATACTATTTTCTTCGAAAAGAGTATAAACATTTTCAGATCTATTCGTCAATCGAATATAATTTAGAATATAAATGCTCCCAAATGTGTTTCTATGACGCGAATATCAATTAGCAATTAATTAAGCAATTAGATGAATGTATTTCGGAAGTCTTTCACTTTTTGAGTAGTCAGTAACATTTGAACGAATCAAAGTGATTAATTGGATTGCAGCTGACAAAAGTTCTATTCTTGTATAACAATTTAATGAATATTCTCTTTTTTCGTAAATTGAATACTGCTGCAAAACAGAGATTGGTTGAATGAATGAATGATGTCTCGAATGGTCATCGAAATTGTTTTTGGCGATTGTTGCTGCTCTTGTCCAAGTACACCCACTGACCAATGCTTTGAGTTTCCAAGTATCTATGTATAACTGTTGGCAAATAGCATTTGAATAGCATTGTTATTTCCATATGGGTAAAGCCTGAAACAATCAAGTGGTCCAAATTGATGCGGGCAGCAATCAACGAAAAGTTTAAGACTTTTTTTTTGCAAAATCACAGCAAAGAAGAATAGCATGACTAGAAGATACCTCGTACACAAATATGCACTTATATTTTTAATGTTATCTAGAAAACAGTCAATATAGTACAATTGTGAAAAATTAAACATACAATTAGGTGATTATCAATATTAAAAAATTTCTTTAAAATAAAATATATATATATATATATTAGAAATTCAAATTTCAAATTAGGGCTTAAAGAGCAGCTGAAAACATATATTCGACTGTAGATCTTAATTAGTAATATATATATATATGTTAAGTTTTAATCGCTTACAATTGATCAACCGTTTTAGATGTAAGCTGACATGTAAAATGTATAAAACTCATTGATGGTCATGGGGTATATCAAAACGAAAAAAGTCACAATAGAATGCCTTTATATAGTTCAGGGCATGTAGGCATATAGACCATTTTAACGCCTCAATGGTTTTTAGTTGTATCGAGTGTGTGTATTTGTTTTGTTTTTTTTTTTTTTTGTATTTTTCTTTTAATGCTGTTGTGAATAACTATTGACCTTAAATTGTGGCAAATGCGTTGGCGTAATGATGCCGAAATTCTTGCCCATGACGACTATTTAAAGCCAATGAGCTGAAATTTATGTTTTCTGGCTGCCTTTTTGGTAGTACGGCACGACAACAACAACAGCAACAACAGCAACAAAAGTGGCCAAAAACTATGCAAATAGTCGAGCGCAGGAAGCCCGCACTCAAGATGTGGCTGCTGTTGCTAATGATGATGGCAATGACAGCTTTGTCAGCTTCGACAGTTGCGACGCATATGCAAATCCAGTTTGGGTCAATTGCATGGCCAATTAACAACAGCAGCTCAATATCCGGGCACGGACTCCAACACAGTGGGGCAATTAAATGACCAACGCTTGAATCGCCACAAGAGCAACAACTACGAATGCGGACCAGGCAGCCGTGCAGCACATGCAACACATGCAACACAGCGCTTTCACTGCCCATTCATATTCATTGCCAGCTGCCAGCTGCCACTTGTTGTTGCACAGCAGCAACAGAAACAACAAACACTTCAACTAAATCGCTAGGATAAATGCAACATTTTTTTTGTTTTTCTTTTTTTATACTCTTTTCGAAGAAAATATGTCTGTCTGTATGTATGCAAACTAGTCCCTCAGTTTTTGAGCTATCACGATAAAACTTTGCACAGACACTTATTAATCCAGGGGACAGCACATTGGTCGGAGCCGGCCGGATCGGACCACTATATCTTATAGCTGCCATACAACTCGAAGTCGGTTTTGGCCATATATCCCATGTTTTTGAATCTATCGCAATGAAACTTTGCACAGATACGTATTATTCAAAGAGACATCACATTGGTTGGAGCCGGCCGGATCGGATCACTATATCTTATAGGTGCTATACAACTGGCAATGATATAAATATTTTTAGAACAAAAAAAAAAAATTGTTACGCGACAAAACGATTTTATACAGCTTTTGAAATTTCAGTGGTGCAGTTGGCAGAGTGAAAATTGCCTATAGGTTCGAAAAGAGTATAAAATCTTCGGCACGCCGAAGATAATCCTTCCCCACTTGTTCTTGGTAAAGTTTATCTACAAATTTCAATTGATACACTGAACCCATTCAAAATGTAAATGTATGTAACATAAGGCAGCATCTCTGACCATATCAAGTTTATACATATATATAGATATATACATATATTCTTCATTAGTATCAACAGCCGAGTCGATCTAGCCCAGTCCGTCTATCCGTCTGTATGAACAAGCTGATATCAGAGGCAGCAAGAGCTAAAAGTGGCTTATTCAGGCTTATTTCATTTGATCGATAACTTATCCCGTTCAAAAGTTATCGATAAGTTTCAATATCAGCCCAGTGCTTTTGGCCATAGCTTCAAAGTTGTAAAAGCAAGAGGCACCCAATTTTGGTTTGTATAATCTCAAAGAGCAAAACCCATGTACAAAATATGTACATGTAAAATACATGTTCAGTTTATTTATATTTATGAAATCAATTGAAACAACAACACATGTGCCGCATAATATTTTAACTAAGTATGAAATACTTAAAATTAACAAAAGAGCAAAACAAAATATGAGATTGAAAGAACATTTAATATTCACATGATCAAAAATAGTATCTCTGTTGAAAATAGCTTTTTCAAGGAAAGTTCCTAGGCTAACATATTCGACATTCTCATACGTTTATTGTTAATTTTACTTCTGATCTTTATTGCAATAGAAAAACTGAAATCAATGTGCTTAAGCTCTTGAAATGCTTTACATTTTTTTCCAAACAAAATCCAAATGTAATTGATTTTTTTTTTTAATTTTCTATAAATACTTTTAAATTCCTTTTCCAATGAGCATTTAATATAATTAAAAAAAAATCATTAAATTGTATTCCAATATTATTTAACTTTGCTGGACAGTAAATGAACAATAAAATATAAATTATCAAGTAAGAGTGCTCTAGTCGCATATGCCCGACTACGAGATAGCCTGAACCCAGTCCTTACAATCATTCATACAAATCTAAGCACACACATGCTGCAGTACAAGCAGTGCAAGCGGTTTAAGCAGTTAGCTTGCTTTTTGCTGAGCCCCACACAATGGAAAGTTAAATCTTAAATAACTTCTGTGTTTATTGTCCGATCTTATTAAAATTTTTGGGGCAAACAATTATCAATAATATGTGTGACCAAACCAAGTTGCAAGGTCGTACCTTTTAAACTTTTGGGGGTTTTGGGGGGTGGTATCCAAAAAGTGAAATATTTGTTACATGTGTATGCTATTCGAGATTATACATACCAAATTTGGGGCCTCTAGCTCTTATAACTTTGAAGTTATGTCCCAAAAACGCTAGTCTGAAATATAAATTTATCGATAAACGGTACGAGTTATCGATAAAATGAAATAAACTTGATCTGTCCCGGGATTAGGAGAACTTATATTCCAAATATGAAGTCTCTAGCTCTTGTAGTCTCTGATATCCGCGTGTTCATACAGACAGACGGACGGACGGACGGACGGACAGACAGACAGACGGACATGGCTAAATCGACTCGACTGTTGATACTTATCAATAATATATATACTTTATATGGTCGGAAATGCTTCCTTATGCCTGTTACATACATTTGCACAAAACCATAATACCCTTTTTACCCATTTTTAATGGGTTCAGGGTATAAAAATTACACAATCTAGCAACTGCAAACATAATATTTGTATTTAACAATTTGAATAAAAGCTTAAAGTAATTTGCAGCTGCAAAGAGACCAAAACAGTATATTTAGCGCAGTAAACGCACTACAATTATTATTTCGATTTCGCTCAGTGTAGTTGCCAGCTGGGCAGTGCTGCTCCGAAAACTGCTAGCCAAAGATCAAAACGTGGGCGAGCGTTGGCTTTCCCACGTTGCTGGTGCTATTGCTGCTGTTTGCTGTCGTCTTGGGGCTTGGAGCTTGGAGAATGGAGCTCGGAGCATTGAGCATGGAGCATGGAGCATGGAACTTGGGGCTTGGTCAGCCATTAGTCACGCTCGGTTTTGTTTATCTGGCGCGGCGCATTCGCTGGAAATCGCAGCACATAGACACTGGCCGTTGTCTTTGCCAAAAAGAACAAATAAACAAACCGAAATATGCACATACATATGTAGTATTGTGGCAAATGCCCTTTCCCATACTTATAGCCATAGCCATAGTTATAACGATTTCCATTTCCATATCCATTCCCATTTGCTGCTGATGTTGCTGATCTTGCCGATGCGCATGTGTGGCCCCCTTGGCTTATTATTATTGTTATTGCCCCGTTTGTTTGCATAATAAATAAGTCAGGCTAAGAGCCAAGTTTATGCCAACATCAGCAATGCAACGAGCAACAACAACAACAACAGCCGTGAGACGGCATTTAAGCCGCTCAAAAGTTGGCAGCCCAGAATGGCCATAAAGCTGCTGCACTCGGCCTGGGAAGTCGGTCCGCCCAAGGAAGTCAGTCACCCATCTCCAATCTCCCATCTACCGTCTCCCGTCTCCCGTCTCAGTTGGAGTTGCAGTTGGATTCAGCGAGCCATGACCAATGCGCGTTCTCTGCAATTTACAATTATAGCAAGTGGGAGCTGTCTATGCACATCAAAATTGCCGACACTAGTATATAATGCTGTTGCAGCTGCAGAAGGCGTCGATCCGTTGCTGCACCTTTCACACACACACACACACACACCCAATATATATGTGTATATATGTATATATAGATGTGGACCGGAAACCTACGGGGCTTGGCCCAAGATTTGTAGGCTTTTTTTCAATAATCACAAATTTATGCTATTTGAAGAGAGTGAAGAAAGAGTGAGAAACTGTCTCTCTCTCTCCCCCTCTCTCTCTCTCTCCCTCTCTCTCTCTCTCTCCCTCTCTCTCTCTCTCTCTCCCCCTCTCTCTCTCTCTCTCTCTCCCTCTCTCTGTAGGGGGTGCCCATAATCAATTGCGCTTCGTTATACCCTATATATTCTGGATCACTATTCCACCTAGCCATGTCTCTAAAAGTTACATACCTCACATTTGGCATATAAGTTCTCGTAGTGCCGGGTCGTATCAAGTTGGCTTCATTTTATCGATAGCTCATCCCGTTCAAAAGTCATCGATAAGTTTCGATTTCAGACTAGCATTTTTGGCCATAACTTGAAAGGGTTCAGGGTATCATCTAGTCGGATCCTCCCTCTGCACATACTTATGTATGTGCGTTTAATAGAATACTATTTCATCATATTTCAGTAGGTAAAGACAGAAACCGAACACTTTTAAGTTGTAAGTATCATTTGAAATATCTTTAACACTCTCAAGTAAAAAAAAACTTTCTTTCACAAGAGCCACAAAGACTTCAACTGAAACAACTGTAATAACTTGTTGCAAGCCAAAAAAAACAATATGATTTACAAACAAAATATGTTACCAACTGACATAAATATGTTTGCCAGGCAAAACAGTAGAAATATGCACAGTGGAAAGCGCTAGAAAAGTAATAAATTCGGCGAAAGGCGATAAGCGACATAAATAAAATATTTTACAGGATTGGCTTAAGCTGCTCGTAGTAGTATTTATAATCGCAATGATATTCAAATTGGCTTGTCCACCAAGAAGAAGAAGCAGAAGCAGAAGAAGAAGAGGCGCTCGTGACCTCGATCTATGGCTGGGATTGGAGACTCTCATCTTCTTTGATTTACATACATACATACTACATGTATATTTGTGTGTAAGTATGTACATATGTACATATGTAGGTGAGCAGTTAGACAGATGGACAGATGGGCAGATGGACGGACGGAGTTGTTTTGAACGGACGCACTCAGCGAACAGTATCAGAAAGTGATCATAAATTTGTATAACCTGTATGTGGATTTTCACCAACTCTTATATATATATGTATCGCTAGACTTGTACTCGCTATAACGAGTCGCGTTCTGTGTGCCAGCCCGCAACACCACCCCCCCACCGCCCCACTTCCATCCGCCCCCGCCCCCCCCCCACGCGTAACATAAAAAGTGAATTTTGCGCGGCACTCGCTCCACTTCAGCCTTCAGCCTTTTGTTTTGCTTGGTTTGGTTTGACTTTGTGTGCTGTTTTTGGTTTTTGTCTTTGGCTCGCACTTACTTGATATTATATGATTTGGTTTGGTTTTGTTTTGTTTTGTTTGGCTTTGTTTTTGCGCACTTGGCCTTAATTGCGCATGCGCGCACTTTCAATTCCTGTGGATGATGTCGATGTCGATGACGATGACGATGACTCTTCTGGTGGACTGGGCACAGGGGGCACGCGGGCACAGGGAGCACAGGGGGCACAGGGAGCACGGAGCGTGTGGCAAATTGTGGTAGATTTAAAGCGCGGCGATAATGATGCGACTCGGCAATGTAATCACTTTGATGGAAGCGGGAGCAACGGATCGAGGCGGGCGAATCCAAACGAAAATTGCTCCAAAGCAGTGCGAATCGAGTGAGTGCCGGACTGTTGGCCGGGCCAACAAGCAATCAAGTTCATGACAATAACAACAACAACAACAACAACAACAGCGACAAGCCAACTAAAAACAAGAGGAATTTCGCTCTACAAGCAAACACCGACAACTGCATACTCTACAGTTGTAACATTGAGCGGTATAATTGTTTTTTTTTTTAATTTTTTATGTTTAAATTTGCAACAAAAAAAATCAATAAAAGAGTAAGTTTGGAAATTTATTTTGTTTTTCATGTTAAGCGCGAATTAAAAATTAATAACAGTCGGTATATAGTACTCCACTTCAATTAATAAGTTAACTTTTATTTGGTTTCTATGATCTTTATTTTGTTATTTACTTTAAGCCTGAATTTAAAATTGCCACAAAGTGATTCGTGATTGATTCCATAAAACTCTATGTACAATAATAAGTCGATTTTTTTTGCTCTCTTTTGCGACTTAAATCGTTTTTAATTTTAAGCCCGAATTAAAACTTGCCTAAAGCTTTCAATTTATACGTGTATCTATAAAATTCGACTTCAAATAATAAGTTTACTTTTTATTATGTATATATATTTATGCATGCTTTATTAAAATTAAACGTATTCAAGTTGTTAAATGCAACTACTATTTTTTAATGCGTATAAAAGTAGACAACATTGAGTTGTCATATTCTTATTCTTAAGTTATACCCATTCTTTACAAAATAAATTGTCAAGTAATAAAAAATCGATTTGAAAGTATTGAAACATATTCCAAGGCAGAATTGCTCCATGTCTAAGAAACTTGTCATTTAAGAAAAAATAGTATTCACTGCCAGGTTTTGTGATAGAGTACAATTTTTAGTTTTAGCCGACTAACTACCAATTAAAACTCGTTCGAATTGATGCGAATTAACCGCAAAGCCTGAATGAGCCTCTTATGCTACCCTGATCTGATTGAAGTGTATCGAGAGGGAGAGAAAGAGAGAGAAATAACAAAAAACAATAAAAAAAAGAGCTTTAAGATTGTCTCGCATACAGATTTCTAGAGGTTGCCAGCGGCAGCGAGATGTTTTTATTATATATATTTTTTTTATATTTATTTCTTGGTTTTTTCTTTTGTTTTTGTTTTTTTTTTATTTGTAATTTTTTGCTACTTTGGCAACAGGTTCGTCGATGTTGAGAAAAAGTCAAACGGCTCAATAATCGAAGACGGCTCCAACTCCAACTCCGACTCCAACTCTGACTCCAGCTACTACTCCGACTCCGACTCCGACTCCAAGTGCAACTCCGTGGCTGGGCTCACAACTGGCAGCCGGATAAAATGAGGACAACAACAGCGACAACTTTAATGAGGTTATGTCTAGCTGGTGTGTATCTGTGCGAATGTATCTGTATATCTGTAAATCGGTGTCTGTGTATCTTTAAGTCCATATCATGGCAGCCTGTGTATTTGTTTGTATGTCAGCTGGGGATAGGCAGTCAGGTTTGCAATCTTTTTTGTGATTTTCCTTCATTTTTTTGTTGTTTGGTTTTTGTTAATTTGGCTTTTGTTGCTCAAATGCAACCTCGAAACGCGCTTAAACACAGCAAATCAAACAAATGCAATGCATATTTACTTACCTCTTCCTCTAGACGTAATGCTCGTATTTGCTGTTGACTTCTGTTGTCTGCCTGGTTGTTATTAATGTTGCTGCATATTTTTGTTAGCTTTCAGCAAAATTGCACAAATCATGAGATTACAAACACACAACAGCGGCGAAACAAGCAAAATACAAATCCATAAAACGCCCAGTAGCTCTATCAAATCTGCACAAAATTCGTATGCTTTTCACTTCACACAACCACAAAATCAAAGCAACAACAACAAAAAAATAAAAAACAAACAAACAAAGTAACACACACAAAACGATAACAGAAACCAATCGTGGCTGAAACGGAGAAAAAAACCGTTGCACGCCTGCGCTTTCAAAATTGTTTTGGCAAAGCTTTTTCCAATAAGACGCAAACGCAGCGCCAACTTTCACGTACGAGTGTTCAAAGCAAACTGACATCGGCGTCGGCGATGGCGATGGAAACGACGACGACGACGACAACAACGACGACGACGACTCCTCCGATTCGATTGCGACTGCGCCAATCACTGCTGTCGACGCGCAGTGTTGGCAGTCTAGCCGTTTTACGGCTAGCAATAATAACAAGTGCACATTGTATATGTTAATCAACTATGTTTGATAGCATTTTGTTAATAGTTAACAACTATCTCAAGAACTAAAACATATTAAGACGCAACTCGATTTAGAGCCAGAGCTTAGAGTTGAAATGTTATACTGAAAACTGAATATGCTATTGTTTTACTACTATACACTCAAAAATGATATGCCAGAAGTTTATAACAAAAATATTGAATTTATAACATTATTATTTCAAAAACCAAGCTATTATATGAGCTAAGCTATTCTATATTATGTATAATTATTTAAAATAAAATGCAAACATAGCCCTTATATATTAACTACAAACTCCAATTTATGTTATACTTTTGCTAAAAAAAATGTAACTACTTTCAAGTAAATGTTATTATGCTTTATACATATTATATTTTTACATATATGAGCCAGTTTTATTTTTGGCACTTTTTTAGCTGCCTCCCAACATCGCGCAATACATAACCTTTTATTTTAAATACAATATTTTTTATTTCTGAACAAAATTTTACATTTATTTGACATTTTAGCTTGCAGGCCATCGATGCAAATCTCTCTTGTCAAACTATCAAAAGTCGTATTCCAAGCAATTGCAGCTTGTACCGCTGTGGGGAACCGCTAAAGTTGGCAGCACTGTTGCGCCTGGCCTTTTCGCTCAGTTGGCGTTGCCACTGCGTTGCAATTACTCGACTGATTCGCTGCGACCGCAATCGCTGCCCGAAGCCGCTTCGTCGTCGCACTTAGCTGGGTGATTAGCTGCCGATGCTGCCACAGTGGCCACCATCGCCGATACCGCCGCCGTCGCCTTGCCTCAGTTAATTTCCTTCAATTTTGCGGCTTTTTCGCATATGGGTTAGTACTCTTACAATGCATTCATTATATAGTATACATGTATGTGTGTGTGTGTACACAGCAGAATGTTTGTATGATTGTTTACCTGTGTACAACTGTACATTCGTAATGGGCGTCCGCAAATTGACCCATAAAATTATAACGTTGCTTTTGTTTCAAACTGCAAAAGTCGGTGTTCGACTCCAGTTCGATTATTGATAGTTAAGATTGTGCTTAGATTTGTATCGCAACCTTGACAAACACTTTTTGTATCTTGCGTTGTATCAGCTGTATTTTCCAAAAAGAATTTGGACTGTTTTCGCTTAGGTACTTCAATATGTATGGCCGATCGCATGGATTGAAACCCAATATCATCAATATCATTCGAAACATAATCACGATCAAGTCGATTAGTATGCAAACAAGGTGGCTTTTAAATAGGTAGGTTCTCTTATCTATTACTGATCAGCGTGCGAGATTTGATTTCTTTATTGCGAATATGATTAAAAAAAATAACGTTTTGCTATATTAAAATAGAATATATAAAGAGCCATTCGAAATTATATATATTTTACGCGAATCAAAATTTTAGAATAAGCATATGGACAAAGGAATACGCTCAGAAAAACATAGAGCAATCATTCTGAAAATCCGGACTTGATTGAAAAACGTAGATCTGCAAAATTCACATTACAAGCTGGGTTTTTGTTCTCCAAAGTGCTCAAATTTTGTACTACAATTACGAAGAAAATCTCAAAAATCTGTAGTATCTAATTTGAAGTACAAAATAACAAATTGTTTTGATTCTGAAATGTATAGCGATTTATACTTTGTTGTTAGAATATTCAAGAGATTGGAAATTGGATTATTATCTATCGACCATGACCTCGAACATTTTAGATTAAGTTCGATTAAGGTTATTTATCAATTGTAATATTTCCGGCAATAATGATTTTTGTATGTTATATAAATATATGACGGCAGCAATTATTAAATTTCTAATATTTTTCTTTACACTCCATGGTTTTATCATAGTTTAAAAGCGTTCAAATGCAAACTTATCAACTTTTGTTTTATATATACAAAAAAAAAGCCCACAAGTAAACAAATAAAAATCTCTGAAATCTAGCTTATGCTTTTATTAATATCGTAGATATATTCTTACAAATCGAATTTGGCAATGTCCGAAATGTTGAGCTTCCAAATGTCGGCAGTCTATGCCTTTTTCACCTCAAAGGTCTCATAGGTGTATTTCTCAATGGCCTTCAGGTTCTTGATGATGAACTCCTTGACAGCTGCCACGTACTCCGCTGCCGAGGCGATCAGCTGCTTGAAGGCTTCGATGACTTTGCCCTCTCCCTGCAGTTGGCCCTGGTAGAAGTCGTCGGAGACGCGTGTTATATAGCCCCGTAATCCCAAGAGCTTGGCCTGGGCAACGGCAAACAGCTCAAATGCCTCCTTGGGCACATAGCCACGGATCTCAAAGTCGCAGGACATAATTTCGGGCTTGGGGCCATCGGTAGTCGCCATTTGTTGACTTGATGAATGAAATTGCTTTCTTTACTATGAACTAATTTGGAATGCCTGCATCTGCTTCACACGGAAACTCAACTCAATTATGAGCCTTAAACACGAAAACTTGGCATAATACGCTCAGGTTCCTCTCTAATTGCACCCAACTTTAATCTTTGCAAATAGATCAGCTGCCAAAGCACGAGAAAGAAAACTAAATACAGCAGCTAGCGAGAGAGCAAAAAAAAAACAAGTGCGGCAGAATTATCTTCGGCGTGCCGAAGATTTTGATACTCTTTTCGAACCTTTAAGCAATTCTCAGTCTACCAACTGCACCACAGCCATTTATAGTGACGCATATCTTCGCCATTTCTGACTCAATCGTTTGGCAACTTCAAACATCGCTGAGCTATAAGGATGTTCACGAGTGCCAGGAAATTGAAGGCGACAACTTTGAAAACTTGGGATATATGACCAAAACCGACTTTCAGTTGTATGGCAGCTATAATATATAGTGGTTCGATCCGGCCAATTTTGATCAATGTGCTGTCCCTTTGAATAATAAGTCTCTGTGCAAAGTTTCATCGCGATAGCTCAAAAACTGAGGGACTAGTTTCCATATATACAGACAGACAGACAGACAGACAGACGGACATGGCCAGATCACTTAGGAGGTAACTTTTAGTGGGCTCCGATGCTTACTTCTATGCATTACACACTTCAGCACAAAGTGAATGTACTATTTTCTTTGAAATGAGCATACAAATTACAACACTAACAAAATGGCAAAGTTGAAAAATAATACCCGTCATTAATACTTGAGTATAAATTAGATAAGAATATAATTAAAGCGAGAGAATAACAACAACAACAACATGAAATTTTAAATTAAATCACAACTCGGTTTCAAGTCTTTTCCTTCTAGTCATAGAATGTATCTGCTTAGCGGTATTCGTAGCACAGTCTAAAAGCGATTTATCTCAACTTTGTTTCTCGTCGACGCTTCCGTTAACACGGGCACCACAGTCCGTCTAGAGTAGGGTTACCCATGAGGGGTGTGCATAAAAAAATGATTATAAATTAAATAAATTGCTTAATTAAATAGCGAACACAACGACAACGACAGCAAAAACAAAATCACACGCAGAGGCAACACACACAACACACACAACACACACACCACGCACACACATGAAACAATGCAACAAAGTCAAGTAACTAGCATAAGAAGCACAAAGAATAACAAGAACAATTACATAACTGCGGCGCACCGAAGATTGAATACACTTAATTAAGTGCATATAAAGTACATAAAACGCCTGATCAAAAGATCAATTTATTTTGCAAGTGTCAAAAAAAAAGGTTTTCAAAAAACTAACAAATTTATGCGGAAATGATATAATAATAAAATAATATATGCCAAAAAAATACCTTTACTATAAAGTGCCAAAAAGATGACATATACATACATAAAAGCTCGTACACTTGAAAAAATTTACATTTTAATACAAAATGCAAAAATATAATACTTTTACCATCAATTTATTTTTCAAATGTAAAAACAAGGTTTTAAAAATGCGAAAAGGATATAGTTATCTAATAATATAAGCCAAAAAAACTGCATTAAGCTGACAAACACATACAAAATTCATACACTCGAAAAAATGGCCCTTAAAATAAGCAAAAAAATACCCAAACAAAGAAAATTACTTTGAAAAAAATTTTTTTGTGACAATCTGCGCTTTAATAAATCCACCAAAAAAAGTTGAAAATAAAAAATAGTATTTTTGTATATTAATAAATTTACCTTAATAAACAAATTCCTCTAAGAAACTATTTTTTCGAAGGTGATTTTTAAGGTCATAAGTATCTCAATAATTTGAGCAGCTATTACGAAAACCAAACAATCATATTTAAAACTGCAGTATACATTTAATATAGCCGAAAAAAATAACTTTTAATACAGTATACAATTAAATTCTTATTAAATGCTGTTGGAAAAATCTCAATATATTTAATTCGATTTTGTGTCTATATTCTTATGTATATGTATGCTAAAGTTTATAAAAGCCGATGCTTTTTTCTTAGGCCGAACAAACTTCATTGGAAATGTATGTGACTTTTGCTTGCTTTTTGGAATTGAAAACAACAAAAATTAATAACAAAAAAATAGAAAAAGTAAATGTGAAAAGTTGTCAACCTTTGGGGCAGGTTAAGCCAACAGATGTCGGCACGTGACGTCACGTCACGTCACGTCACGCGGCGTGTGTCGCAGCAATTTTCCCAGAAAGAGTTAGAAAATGCCTTAATGCCCCACAAACAATTATGCGCAATTTTCTTGGCAGGCGTCGGGCCGGGAAACCGAACGGAATAGCGAGCAATTATTATTATTATATAAGACCAGTTCCAGATTAAGCAGATAGCCAGATGAATACGCACAGACACACAAGCATATTGAAAGGCATACATATACATAAGCGAGCATACTATATGTGTATGTATATATATTTAATGAATTCCTGTTAACAATTTGATATATTCGTTTAGCAAACGTTGTTCGTGCACAACTGAATTTCGCTTAAGTGCTAGATGCATATGGTATACAAAAAAAAAAGGTTACATATAAGTATATATATGTATACATATATATGTGTATATAGATTGGGTGTACATGATATTCGTATAGTTGACACAAGATTCATTTTTCTGTCACATTACTGACCCACACAGAAGCCATGAGAATTTCGATTCACAAAACATGTATTTATCGGACACCCCGTTGGCTGTCTTTTGTCTGGGGCTTACGTTCGGCAAATGGACAGGGTGTCCAGCAAGAAGACGGCACCGTTGATGATCATCAGCGAACCGGCTGCGATGGCATTGCGCTTGCGATCCTTCAAGAAATCATACATATCATGCCACTCATCGATGACCAGAGCTCCCGATGCCACAAACAGAATGCAGCCGAGCAGCGAGATGAGCGCATTGAGACGCTTCTCCACCACCGAATTGATCACGTGACCTGTGTGTGCGTAATGAATAGCATTTGTAATCGGAGCTATCGACTTGGATCGATTGTACAAGCGACGAATACTCACCGACCAGCAGCACGGCACAGATGATTGTGAAGCCGCCAATGGTGCCGCAGACAATCAACGGACGCTTGCTCAAATCTCCGACGACCTCATAGAGCACCACACAGGCAATGGCAATGCCCTGCGAATAAGAAACAAATACATAATATATATAATCAATAAAAGATCAAGCAAACAAAAAAACGCAGCCATTAAGCGGCAAAAAGTACAGTGGCTTACAGGGCGTATTATTGATTTTGTCATACGAGATGGCATTTCCGATTCCAACTTAGACCACTTATAAAGGCACGGCTTGGACAACACACTGAGTCAAGCGAGCATTTATTTATAATCTATTTGTGTTGCTGATCGAAAAAGTTTGAGATGCTTTTTCAATAATAACAAAAATTATTCACATTTATGAATACTATTAAAGGGGATTTATTTGATAAGAGGAAAAAGAAACTGTTTCACAAATTAGAGCTATGCAGAAATTGGAATAGGGTAATACTATTTTCAAAATGTATATACATATGTATATACAATGTTCTTATAAGTAAAGTTAGTAGTGCTATAGTTAAATTACTTACAAATAATAAGTATGTGTATTTATGCTTGCCAAATCCTAAAGCTATGAATTTGGAAGAGAGCAGCTGAACTTTCGGCAGGCCGAACAAAGTAGTTTATGTCGTTGTTTGATTTCGATATGGAAACAAATACTATATGTGGAATGAGCTTAAGCCGAGTGCTTTATGACTCATATATAAGCAATCTGCTTTTATAGTTCTCCAACATTTATTGAGCATGAAATATGACAAATGTATCGGCAATAAAAATGGCAGCATCGGCAAAGGCCAAAACTCCCGAGGCGAGAATAGTGTTCTTATCTTTGGCCATCTCATAGCAGTCCATCCAGCGATCGAGAATGATGGCGCCCGTGGATATGAAGAGCACAGAGCCGGACACAGTGAAGAGTATATCGATACGCTTATCCAGTTTGGCGCCCAACAGGTGTCCTGCAATTGAAGTTGGAGTGGGAGGCAATGGCAAATGGCAAACGGCAAATGGCAAATGGCAACTGATGCCACGCAAATATCACAATTGTCATTACCTACGCTGAGAGCGCTGCAAATGATCAGATAGCCGGTGAGGGTTCCACAGACGAGCATCGCCTGGCTGCTGTAGCTGTGATCCGCCACGCTCTCAATCAAAATGATGATGCTTGCGGTGAAGATCTGCGATGAGTCCTCCAAACATCGATCAGACACGGTCACATCTGGCTGGACAACGGATAACGGACAACGGACAACGAACAACGGACAAGGGACTGGCAAACAGACAAATATAGAACACTCCAGACAGAGAGACAGAGAGAGAGAGAGAGAGAGAGAGAGGCAGAGAGAGAGAGAGGTGCATTCACGAAAACATTCAAGCTTCTTGCTTCTTACAGTTGAAAGTTGCAAAATTGCTTTAGAGCAAAGATTACACAGCAAGAAAAGGTGCATATTTTAAATAGGTTTTTGTTCAACCTCATTTTCAGGGTGCTTGAAATATTATGCGTTTTAGTTTGTAATTTAATAATCATGTATAAATCAACTCTTTTCGAGCATCTTTGGACAGATTGCACTAGCTTATGCATATGCTATAGATTAGTCAGAGAATAATTGCATTTTTTCGACGCATATCTTTAGTATACACTGATGAGTAATGAGGATATTCCAGTGTGCAAGGAAATTGAGGGCAATGTCATTGAAAAAAAAAGAAGGAATATATGGCCAAAACTAACGTCCAGTTGTATGGCAGCTATTGGATATTGTGGACCGATCCGGCCAATTCCGACAAATGTGATATCCCTTGGAATAATAAGTCTCTGTGCAAAGTTTCATTGCGATAACTCTGAAACTGAGGGACTAGTTTGCATACATACAGTCAGATAGACAGACAGACAGACAGGCAGACAGACAATTAGCATTTAGCCAACAAATTGCAAATAATTTATATTTGAACAATGAGATAAATTCAACGGATTCTCGAAGCTAGTCAATAACAATAACAGTTAATAACAAAAGCCGATTTAATATGCAAAACTTAAAGGTGCTGCTTAAACTTCTACGCTTATGAAGTCGAGTGCTATTTATATGTTGCATGTGGCAAGTTAATGCGACAAAAGTCATTGGACTCAGCAAATAAACCGAATTGGTAGCCAATTTGCTTATCAGATATGAAAATTATTTCGATATTGATATTGCCAAATGGGCGTTATATTGATGAGCCATTTAGCACTCATGGCGGTGTCAACAAATGTCACCATTTAGCTAGCTATCTATATCTATATCTATATATAGGAAAGTATTATATATGTATGTATATAAATGAGGCGCTCCCCGTTTACAAAAGTGCCAACTGTGGCAGATGGCAGCTGGTAACTGGTAGCTGGTAGCTGATGGGGCAATCAATCAATCAATTAGAAGCGCCGTTAGACGCCGCACTAATTGCCAGCTAAAAGGATGCGTATCCTTCGCAAGCCCTCAATTGTTTGATTTGAAATGCGAGCTGCTACAGCAAAAGGTCATTAAGGTAGCATGTTTTTTGCTGATGTTTATGTTTTTGTTTTTAGATAACACACAGTCTAATGGACATACATATATGTATATATATATATACAGATAGATATAGATATAGATATGGATATGGATACAGGTATATAGGGTGGGCATTATTGTTTATTATTATTATGTATGTCAATAATTACCAAAATGTTGGCAGCCTTTTTGTTCGCATTTGCAAAGCTCACACTTTTTTTATTGCCTAATTGAGAGGAATCAAGTGGGAGAAGGATTATCCGAAGATATTATACTCTTTTCGAGTAGTATATAATTTACGCTTATGCATATGCTATATTATGGCAAAGTCTGTTCAAAACGTACTTTATTTGCTAGACTATTTAATGACGCATATCTTCGCTGCTTATGACTCAATCGGTTCGCAATTTTCAAAATTTGATGAGTTGTAAGGATATTCAAGTGTCCAAAGAAAATATAAAGCGATAGCTTTGTAAATATGGGATATATGGCCAAACCCGACATCTATTTGTATGACAGCTTTAAGATATATTGGTCCGATCCGGTCGGTTCCCACCAATGTGCTGTCCCTTTGAATAATAAGTCTCTGTGCAAAGTTTCATCGCAATAGCTCAAAAACTGAGGGACTAGTTTCCATACATACAGACAGACAGACAGACAGACAAAAGGACATGGCCAGATCAATTTGTAGGTAAATTTTTTGGGGTCTCCGACGCTTTCTTCACAATGCAATAAATGATAAGTACATATAATGACAGCTAATATTATTAATAATAATAAAAATAATATAAATAATAATAATAATTAAGTTCTACACAAAGTTGGTAGCCAAAAGTAATTACTAAAATGCAAATGACTCAATGTTAACAATTTGTGTTTTGGGTCGCAGCTAATTTTATGGCCACTTAAATTTTGCATTACCAATATATGGAAAATGGCATTGAGAATGCTTCACTTCTGTCTGAAGTGCTACAAAAAACAATAATAAATAACATCCATTCATAAAGATTAAACTTATGTATTGCGTTTTGTGCACAAATTCTTCAAAAGTGTATTTAAATAATGTATAAAAACTTTAAAAGAGCTTTTAGCGCCATCGAAACTTAGCACATATATTTGCAGTTGATTTTAATTTTAAAATATATTCATATTTTAGATGTGAGATTTTCTTACAAAACTATATTCTAGAAATTAAATAGAAAATTCAACTGGTTTATGAGTTATGCAGGCAACTAACAAAACAAAGTCTGGGATTTTCAAAACAATATTTAAAAGTTGATAGTTTGTAAAAACTAAAAAAAACCAACTCTATTTAAAATTGTTTATACTAAATCAAATCTTACATTTTCAAGGCAGCAAAATGCATTAAAAGCAAATCAAATTTGTTCATTGTATATACACATATATATACAAATTGTTCAGACTGTCTGTGTTTTATAGAGCGGCACAAAAATATATTACCAAAAAAAGAACCTAAAATGATGACACAAGTATACCAAAAGTTGATCTATGTTCAAAGCGAAAAACAAATAACAATATGGTAACAAAAAGAATCCATAGGCAATTCTATGAATTGCTTGAAAAGTATATATATATATATATACAGTTTTGTTTGTTCCCAGACTAAATCAGACATTGGAATTTCCCATTGGTTGCGAAAGCAGCCAAAGTTAGGAGGCCTGTTTGGGCTTACAAAAAGCAGCCAAAAGCAACTTGACCAAATTAAGCGCCGCCGTTCGGGCCATGCCCATATATCAATTTGATTTGAAATCAGGTACATACGCAATACTACGTGTGGTAGTTAAAAACATATGGCAATTAATTATATGACGCTGACATGCCATTGACATTGGCCAATGCCCCGGCTCCGTCTCCGGCTCCAGCTACTAACAAGCTGCACGGCTCATTGTTTACCCAAAAAACAATAAAAAAAGTAAAAATACGGCCAACAAATGTCGATGCGAACAATAACAAAAAAAAATGCGCCACAGATTCGCAGTTAAAACATTTATTAGCTCGTAAACAGATTTGCGAGTGTGTTGCAAGAAGCACGTCGTGATTTTGGTTGGTGCAAAATCAAAATTGAGGCGTATCCGACAGACATACACCGAGAGAAAGAAATGCATTCCGAAAACCTAATTGCGTATTGATCTACGATTTTATTACATTTCAAAGGATATAGTTAAATTTAAATAAACTATACAAAAATAAGTAAGATAAACTATTAATTTAATGGAAAAAAAACACATACATAAATCTTTACACTTTACACAAAAAAAATTAATTGGAAGAAAAAATATTCCATTTCACTTAAATCAATGTTTTTCAACATTAAAGTTTAAGTTTAATATATTTTCATAGGTTACTAGAAACTTTAGTGTTATAGAAAAAAAAATATATTTATATATATATATATTTATATATGAAGTTCTCTTCTAAGTCGTCGCTTTTTTTATTATTAAAATAATAATTGAAAGCATTTGCTTAGGTTGATTAACATAAATATAAAAAGTTTATTAAACAAGTTTGTTGCAATCGACTTAAAAAAAACGTACTTGATTAAGGAAAGTGTTTGCTTTATATTTTTTTTGAATGTATGCTTAAACTTTTGGTTACTAATTTCTTCCAGTTTAAGTGCTCCTAGCTCAACGTTATACATAATTATATATATATATATTCTTGGCTTCCGATATCTGTCGCTTGTTTTTCCTGATGTCTTTTTGTTTTTCTCGGTGTAGGTGTTGTTGTATATCTAATGCAAACAATTGCTGCGCCACCTTATCTGCAATGCTTTGAGCTCATTCCCATGACCGGCGATCCATAAGCCATTAACAAATACATATTGAACCAAGAATGTGGCCCGTCCAGCAGTTATTTCATTTGTGGATGGTGATGGGAATGGGGCTGGGAATGGGGCTGGGGATGGGGATGATGATGACGATGAGTCAGCAGTGACTGCTGCTGTTTGGTCGGCTCACAGCTCATTAGGCGACTCATTACAAATTAGCTATGCCACTCACACGCACACACACAGATTTGTTGTGTTGTGTTGTGTTGTTGTTTATTCAATGCAGCGACGACCTTTGCCGGCTGCCCCACTGGCGCACATGGCGTATGCGTAATGTGAATCTTTTTGCGCTCGCACTTGCTAGCATGACATCATCAACATCATCATCCACATCATCATCATTATTGTCATGAACATCCTCGGTTCGTGATCGACTGCCGCCGGTTACGTGCCAATGCGACTTAGGGCGCGTCTCAGCTTGATTTCATTTCATTTCATTTCATTTCATTTAATTAGCCAACTGAAAACCTGCTGCCATGAAAATGGCCACAAAACCAAAGCTGAGCACCTTTTTGGGGTGCGGCACCAGCAATGCAATTGAAACCAACCTACAACAACAATAATCACAGTCCGAGGGGCCAAGTGTACTTTCTAAATACAAACTTATGCATAAAAAAAAAAACAAGTGGGAAATATTTTATACTCTTTTCGAACCTTCATATGATATCAATTTGAATTGAAATATTAAATTTATTTCCAGTTGTATGGCAGCTTCGAAGATATAGTAATCCGATCCGAAAAATGTGATGCATATTTGAATAATATGTATCTGTGCAAAGTTTCATCGCGATAGCTTTGAAAACATGGGATTTATGGCCAAAACCGACTTCCAGTTGTATGGCAGCTATAAGATATAGTGGTCCGATCCGGCCGGTTCCGACCAATGTGCTGTCCCTTTGAATAATAAGTCTCTGTGCAAAGTTTCATCGCGATAGCTCAAAAACTGAGGGACTAGTTTGCATACATACAGACAGACAGACGGACAGACAGACGGACATGGCTAGATCAATTTGTTTTGTCATTCTAAGCATACTGGCAGTAACTTTTGGGGGTCTCAGCACAAACTTAATATACTATTTTCTTCGAAAAGAGTATAAAAATACCGCAACATTGAGATCATATTATTGATGTATCTCATGTCATCGCTTGTTTACGTATGGCGTGTGAAAGAAAACTAAGAATTGCTAAATATGCAATTCTAATTCGCTTATTTAATTGATCTTGAAATACCTGTGGGACATGGCAATCTGTTCATTCAGCACTTTTGACTTTATAAACAAGACAAAACTCAATTATAATCCTATTATTCCAATAGTATTATATGGCTATTTTGATATTGTTTATTTATGTATTCGCTATTGGTATATTTCGGTACAATTATAATATATAGCATTAATGTAAATATTCTTTGGAAGCTGCAGCTGCAACAGTAAGAGAACAGAGAACCAAATTCGAAATTAGCTTAAATATACGTGTTGCAGTGTGTATACACTCAGAAAAAGAATATATAATTCTGAACTCAAAATTCGGCTGGATCATTCGAGAACGAAATGCAAATTTCAAGTATGGTTTTCGTATTAAAAAGAAAGAACAGTATGTGATCTTTATACTTGATTTAAGAACATTCTCTTATTATTCTTGTAATATTAGCGATCTATTTTGAACTCAATAGCTATGTATACTTTTTCAAGATTATTCAAGAACGAATGAAAACCTATAATTTGTTAAACAAAATGGCGTTTTTCTTAAGTGCATGATATAATAAAAACATATGATAGCAAACCCAGCTTTTAAGATTAGAATACTGTCGCCTTCAATGTGTGACAAAAAAAAAAAAAGCAATTCCCAAAATAGATGCGTTTAATAAAATGACAACTGCTAAATTGAGAGTCATGGATAAAAATACTTAGTCAATTAAGCAAAGATATTTGCAGTTGTGTTCCACATACTATATATGTAGTATATAATTGTGATCCACTGACCTAGCTGATAAAGCCACATTCTCTGAGCTCATCACAAGCGAACAGGCAGAGCGATAAGAAGATGCAATCCAAGCAGCAACGTTGCATGCGTCATGTTGCAACGCTATCACTGAGCGCAAAATGGGAACAACAGCAATTGCCAATGACGAACAATATGATAAACAACAACAAAAACAACAACAGCTGATAAAATCAACTGAAACTGAAAAACCAGATTTTTGTCTAATGCAGCTAAAAATTGAGTCATGTCGCAAACAAATAAGAAATATGTACATACATTCATACATCGAGTAAATAAACTAATACGCGCAACGGTGACATCATATAGAGAACATCATCTGGGCGACTTAGGCGGAAGTCGGAAGCGTTTGATTGTTATTATTTTGATTATTGTTATTCTTTTAGCCGAGACATGAGAAACGGCCGATGGCCAATTGTTAGAGGCGGTGTCTTAATCGGTTGAGCTTCCAAATCGCACTTCATCATTAATGACATCATGCCGGCCGGAGATCACAAAAGACTGATGCCAGCCAGCACGCATTATAAGTACTACGCAGTTATTGAAGAAGGAACATGAAACCAAAGCCAAATCAAAACACAAAGCAAACTGCCAAAAACCAAAAAAAAAAAAAAAAAACTAGTGGGGAAGGTTTATCTTTGGCGTGCCGAAGATTTTATACTCTTTTCGAACCTTTAGGTAATTTTCACTCTACCAACTGCACCAACGAAATATTTAATAGCGCATATCTTTGCTAATTATAACTGAATCGATTTGAAATTTTGAACATTGATGAGTTATAAGGATGCTCAAGTGTGCAAGGAAATTTAAGGCGATAGCTTTGAAAAGATCGGATATATGGCCACAAGGGAATTCCAGTTGTATGGCAGCTATAAGATATAGTGGACCGATCAGGCCGGCTCCAAACAATGTGCTGTCCCTTTCAATAATAAGTCTCTGTGCAAAGTTTGATCACGAAAGCTCAAAAACTGAGGGACTAGTTTGCATACATACAGACAGACAGACAGACAGACAGACGGACATGGCTAGATCAATTTGTTTTGTCATTCTAAGCATACTGGCAGTAACTTTTGGGTGTCTCCGACGCTTCCTTCTATGCGTTACAAACTTCAGCACAAACTTGATATACTATTTTCTTCGAAAAGAGTATAAAAACAGAACTTCAAATGAAGTCATGAGCAACAATGAAAACGAGTCTGGGCCAATGGAAACCGGTTGCTTCAAGGGTAGAAATAAAAAAAAAAATAAAAAAAAAAGAGCAACAATTTCCACAGCAGCCGACGAAAGGGGAGAGAGAAAGAAGGAGAAATTGGAGCAGCAGCAAAAACGAAACACAAACGAGAGCGATAGTTAAAAGGACGCCAAGTCAAAAGACACACAGAAGATACATATGGTTTATAAAGTGGCGCGGACAGGATATAATACATTTTGTTCATAAAATCATAAAGAAGTTAATGATAAGCTCCAAAACTCCCACGCCACTGACTATGTATAATAACATACACAGGTAATTGAATATTACTCACCAGCTCAATGATCTTCAATAGCAAACGATTATTAAACTCCATGGTGATTCCTTTTTTGTTGTTGTTTGAGACGCTTGAATTTCGCTTTTCAATTCGCTTCGCTTTCAATTGATTTCGCCGCTCACGACCTGTGCACACGTCTTGACCACACGTTGTGCGAAAACTGACTAAACCGTAACGACGACAGCGCGCGCATCCAAAGCTCAGCCAAGCATGGCAGCGACGTCGACTGCGGACTGCGGACTGCAGACAGCGACTGCGGACCAGCGCATGGTGAAACTGCTAAAGGTAGAGTAAACAGCAGCGTGGCGATCTACTCAGCTGCCTAGTTGCCAGTCGGCATCTGAACGTCGTTGAAGCAGGTCGACATGCGGATGCATTTTTTTTGCTTTCAGTAATGTTTGATTGTATGCGTGAATGTATTTGTGCTTGCATGTGTTCTACAAGCGTTAATGCACGCACTCAAGCACATATACACACATACACAAGCACACCACACTGCTGGCAACTGCCGGCAGCTCGTTCGTAAAAAAAACGAAGCCTGGCAACTCGAAAAATTGTGTACGCCACCATGTATACTTACACCATGGACCAGCGACTGCGGCCAGCGACTGCGGCCAGCGACGGCGACGGCGACGGCGACGGCGACTGCGATGTGGATGACAGCAACTGGTGTGCGTCGTATACATGTGTGTGTGTGTGTGTGTGTATGTACGCATGTGTGTTTGTGGCTTTGTACACATTGTATGTATGTACGTACATATGTATGTAGGCATATTCTTATTAAAGTCAATAAATACTCAATATTTATAAATGTACATACATATGTATGTCATAATACAATAGAAATAAACATAAAGGACTCATTGTTTACCACTGCCTAAATAGCTTTAGCTCTATTCGAAATTTAATGTTGCTGCACGTTGGCTTATCAGCGACTTGAAGTTAAAGCTGTAATCATTTATACTGAATTATATTATAAGTAATTTATACGTACATATGTATATTTATCATTTTCTCTGCCAGATATGCTCAATAAATAACTTTTTTAATATCTATATTTTGATTATTATATAGATAGGAAAGTTTTTTCCATTAATACTCTAAAACAAGTAAGAGTGCTCTAGTCGGGAGTGCCCGACTACGAGATACCCTGAACCCAGTCCTTACAATCATTCATACTAATCTACAAGCATGTACAAGCAGTACAAGCAGTGCAAGCGGTTTAAGCAGTTAGCTTGCTTTTTCGCTGAGCCCCACACAATGGAAAGTTAAATCTTAAATAACTTCTGTGTTTATTGTCCGATCTTATTGAAATTGAAATTATTAGTGTAAGCAATTGTCGATAATATGTGTGACCAAACCAAATTGCAAGGTCGTACCTTAAAAAAAGCGTTTTTTGAACTTTTGGGGGGTGGTATCCAAAAAGTGAAATATTTTTTACATGTGTATGCTATTCGAGATTGTACATGCCAAATTTGGGGCCTCTGGCTCTTATAACTTTGAAGTTATGTCCCAAAAACTCTAGTCTGAAATCGAAATTTATCGATAGCTCTTAAACGGTACGAGTTATCGATAAAATGAAATATACTTGATCTGTCCCGGGATTAGGAGAACTTATGTTCGAAATATGAAGTCTCTAGCTCTTGTAGTCTCTGATATCTGTGTGTTCATACAGACAGACGGACAGACAGACGGCCATGGCTAGATCGACTCGGCTGTTGATACTGATCAATAATATATATACTTTATATGGTCGGAGATGCTTCCTTATGCCTGTTACATACTTTTGCACAACTTCATTATACCCTTTTTACCCATTTTTAATGGGTTCAGGGTATACAAAAATAAAACCTTAGGAACAGTCATCTTATACACATATGTTCAATGTACATTTGTATTATTAATTTGTACATATTTATATTCAAAGTAGATTAACTCAATAAGTTAACTTTCCCTATTTATTATTATGCTTGTTGACAAGGAAATTATTAATTACAATCATTCATTCCAGTTACAATCCTTGCGTATTGTAGAAATTTATTTAAGATTTGTAGAAATTTATACGGTTTTCGACTTTTTTAATAAAGTTATCGAATCTCTATCGCTTTTCGTTTTCGGAGTGTTGTTTCCGAATTGTCCATCTTTTAAAGTGCTGTTATGTGCCAAATATAAATTCACTTAATTTTAACGGTTATATTTGCCTTTTGATTAAAAATTTTTATAAACAATGGCAGTAACTAAATTATATGTAAATCAAAGAAATAATCGAATATTTTACAAAGATAAATGTTTGCAGTTTAGTATATTGTATATATGTATTTTATTGTATTATATTAGTATAGTTGGATTTTGGGTTTTCCAGCATTATTAAATATTATGCAATATTAAACTATATAATTTTGTAAAATGCCAAATTGTTAACTAATCAAATAAAATTTATAAAAAAAAAAATGGAGGCAGATAATTTAGCAAATCAATAATACATTTACATATTTCAATCTAGCGTTTTATTTTTGAAATTTTATTTGATGGAGCATTACTTAAATGAAAAAAGAATTCCTCGAATTGGGTTAGAATTAGGCTAGAATAGATTTCAGTGTCAGATATACACAGTTTCAATGAAAAAATCCAAAAATATGCTTACATACAATATTCCTTTTATTTAGTATGGTTACAAATGCAAGAAAACAGAAGAGACGAAAAAAAAGAGTGCTAATATAATTATGAGCTAAGTTAATTAACTAGTAATGGCCATGCCCACATGGGCCATCGCCCGCTCCGCCTCAAAGACGGAGACAAACTGTGGCTCCAACGTGGACAGCGCCCGCCGGCTCAAAAGGGCAATGCTCTTGGCCTCGCCATGATCCCGCTCAAAGGCGATGTATTCGATCCAGACGCTTGGCTCCTTCTTTCCAAAATATGTGGTCATGAATTCGTAGCACATGCGCCACGCTTTAATTGTTGACAGGTCCTGCAAGTAGACGATATTAATGCCAAATTTTGATAGTGCATATTTGGTATGTGGTTTTTCTGGATTATTAATCGATGGTCCCATAGCCTTAAATGCATTATTTTTCTCTAACTCAAACCTCCATCTGCCACAAAAAAAAGTACGAGTTATAGAGATTTCGATTAAGACAACACCGTAAAGTATATCTAATAAGTTTTGTCAAAGTTATGGAAGCTTTAAGTCTTGCTAGGCCATTCCAAGGGACTTGGAAGCCATATCATGACTTGATCTTAAAAGAAAACCTAAAAATTTGGAAATTACTTTAGTGTAAAATTGATAGACAAGCCAAAACATGTGCAGATATACCTTGAAATCGAAAGACTGATAAGTTTTGACAAAGTTATGGAAGCTTAAAGCTTTTGATGGGCATTACCAATGCTTAGGAGTTGGTGAAGTTAGACTGTATTAAACGAGAACGCTCATGCGGCATCTGAAGATAAAGTTTTGATGCCCTACACAAGTGATGCTCATCGATTGACAATACTAGAGACAGGATGACCACCCTAGTTTACCTTCAGCTTGGAGCTCTGTATCAGCTTGACCATCTCGCGATGCAGCTGCAGCGACAGCGGCGGCTGCTGCGCCAACTTGGCGTACTCATCCCGAGCCTTGGCCGGTGAGTGTTCGTGCCACAGATAGCGCAGATAGCTGGCACGCAGCTCACCAAACTCCGGCCAGGTCTCCTTGCAGGCTTGTGTGTAAATGTCGTTGAGCTGCCGCTTCGCCTGATTGTCGCCCCGAGCGCGATAATAGGCGATGACCATCTGCCACAGAGGCAGCGCCACGGCGCCCATCGAGCGACGCACTTGAACGAAAAGCTTCTGCACCGCCGGCTCCGCATCGTTGCGTATGTGGGCAGCCAGCAGCAACTCGTGCATGCGCAGCGAGTCGTCGTGCTGCAGTGCCTCCGTCAGGATGCGAGCGCACGTCTCGCCGCCGTTCTCATTGCTGCCCAGGATCATGCTGAGCGTGGCATAGTGCCTGGCATGCATCAGCTTGGAGCTATGACCATCCTGCAGAGCCGTTGCCAAGCACTGCTGAATGTAGGTGCGCTCCGTCTTGTGATTGCGACTCAGCGAGAGCATGGCGTCCAGATAGAGATTCCACATCTCCTGCGACTGCAGCTGCTGCACGGCGGCCTTGTAGACCATCACACAGAGCTCGATGCAACGCCGCTTGGAGCGTGGCTGAAAGACGCGCGTCGTCTCCTCGCGTGACTTCTTCTCGCTGGGCTCAACGGGCTCGTCGCTGCCCTCCATTTGGATCAGATCACCCAAATGGTAGCCGCGCAGCTCACGCTTGGCGAGCGCATCCCAAAGCGCTGGCCTCGCGAAAACTTCGTCTGTATGTCGTCGACGATGTGTTGCTGCAGCTTGGCAGTCAGCTCGGCATGATCCTCACAGCTCTCCAGAAGCTTGAGAAAGTAGTCCAGGTTAGTAATGTTAGCCAAACTGTTGCGATAAACGGCAACGACCCGTTCCAGCTGTATGTCCTGCTCGGACACCGTGTTCTCGGCCAGGGTGCGTTTGCTGTCTGCCTGGTCGGCCTCCTTTAGCTGTATGTTGAAGAAGCAATTGTTCAGCGACTCGGAGCCTGGATGTCGCTGCAGGCCACGCAGCAGGATGTCCTGTACGCGTGCAATATTCGCTCGATTATACTCGTACAGCCACAGTGCGGCACTGATCCAAATCTGTGGATCACCGCCATGGAACTGAAGACAGTGAGGGAGAGAGAGAGAGATAGCATTATTTATTTATTTATTTATTAGAAAAGGTTAGAACTAATTACTAATTATGGCCTAGTACAACGGGTTTTAAACAATTTCTTCGAACAACTACTTATTTCATTATAATGTGGTAAAAAAGGTGTCAACCTATAAATAGATTTAAGCTTATTTAAGTAAAAATTGTTAGCAAATGCTTCAAATGAACATTAAAAACATAATAATTTGTTCAAACTTTCGATTAGTTGCAACTCACCGACAGCATCTTCTCATATATGCCAGCGACCTCGACTGGTGACGATTTCTTGCTGAACTTGATGCAGTTGTCCCACAGTGGCTTTTCGTGTGCAAATTTCACCAGCATTTCCCTGTACATGCGCATTATCCTGGTGCAAATGGAGGCCTTTAGTCCGTTTAGTTTGAGGCCGGTGAGCTTTTCCTTTTCGGTGATTGCCTTATGCATCGTTTTCTCATAGACAATGAACTCCAAATAGTCGGCCATGGTTATTTGGCTCTTGGTTATGTTTAGCAGCAGGCGTTCACGTTTACGCACACATTCTCTACAATTTTATAAACATTTACTTTCATATACACATATCTATTATTTATCGACATCATTGCATGTTGTTTACCTTATTTGATCGGGCGTAAATACTTGATAGTGCTTCATTTGCTCGTACTCCGGCAGCAGGCGCTCCTGCATTTCCGCTATAAACTCCGCCATTATTACCGTTGAATATTGCCCTGATTTTTAAATGAGTTAATTGATTGTTGATTATTTGTCAGCCGCGCACGTTGTTCATCAGCTGTTTGCCGTTTTTGGCTATCGATTATGGCATGCAACCCTGCATGCACAGTTGCTAGCGATTACTGTTTTGTTTTGCACTTCATGCGGTTTGGCCACCCAAATACCAAATTATTAGCCGTCTGGTCACTTTTTTCATATACAAATTTTTTTTAGTTTACAGTAAATAAATACAATTCGCAAATATCAAAACACAAAACGCAATGGCCGAATTCTCAGTCGAACGAGTAGAGGACAAACGCTTGGTGAACGGTCGCACTGAATACTACTTGAAGTGGAAGGGATACCCACGCAGCGAAAACACTTGGGAGCCGGTCGAAAATCTTGACTGTCCTGATTTAATAGCAACGTTCGAGGAATCATTAAAGAGCAATAAAAAAGAAACGAAAAAACGTTTGTCCACATCATCCACACCCGATTCCATCCGGAGCAAGCGCAAATCTTTCTTGGAGGATGAAACCGACGAAATGCGCAAGCTGATTGGCTTCGATCGCGGCCTGGAGCCATCTAAAATCCTGGGTGCCACCGATTCATCTGGCTACCTCATGTTCCTCATGAAGTGGAAAGGCAGCGACCACGCAGACTTGGTACCCGCCAAGCTGGCTAATGTCAAGTGTCCCCAGATCGTCATACAGTTCTATGAGGAGCGCCTGACCTGGCACACTGGGAATGGTAACGGCAACGGTGGCAATGGTAACGGTTCTGCCAGTGGCAGCACACATGCTGGCACAGGAAGCGGTAGTGTCGGCACCCCGGGCAGCGTTGTCGACGCCAGTCCCAGCGGCAGCATCAACGATGAGAATATGAAGCCGGACACTGAAGCCGATTTGGCAATGGCCGACGACGTTTAACTAATTTAAGCAGGAGCCAAATTCAATGCCATGCAATATGGATGCAAGAAAATGGATGCACCACACACACACACACACACACCCCAACGCAATCATACATATACACGGACACAACTCGCTGCAATATTTTATACATTCAAATGCAAACAAAATCACACAAACACATTTATACACATTTATACAACACACTTTTAAGTAGATATACATAACGGCATGTTTCTGTAAAGCGCAAACAAAATATTAAATTTATTGCGCCCTTTTCAAAATTAGTGCGTACATATACATACATAAATATGTAACTTAAATAAACGAAAAAACAAATGTTTCTGAAAACCTAAGCCCATTGGGCTGATTCATTTAGTACCTCTTCGGAATGTGCGTATATGCACGCGATCAGTCAACTAAAACGCAACAAATTTCGTGCGCACATTTCGAATATATGTACATACATACATGTACATATGTATGTAGATGTATAAACTGTACATGTACATAAAAGTATGTGAATGAAATATACGAAAATGTGAAGCATACTTAGAAAGGTTTATTACATCCTTGCTAAGCTAAACATAACAAGTGGGGAAGGATTATCTTCGGCGTGCCGAAGATTTTATACTCTTTTCGAACCTATAGGCAATTTCACTCTGCCAACTGCACCACTGAAATTTCATAAATTGTACAATATCGTTTTGTCGCGAAAAATTTTTTTTTTTTGTTCTAAGAATATTTAAATCATTGCCAGTTGTATAGCAGCTATTAGATATAGTGATCCGATCCGGCCGGCTCCAACCAATGTGATGTCTCTTTGAATAATAAGTATCTGTGCAAAGTTGTATCGCGATAGCTTTAAAAACATGGGATATATGGCCAAAACCGACTTCGAGTTGTATGGCAGCTATAAGATATAGTGATCCGATCCGACCGGCTCCGACCAATGTGATGTCTCTTTGAATAATAAGTATCAGCGCAAAGTTTCATTGCGATATATTTAAAAACATGGGATATATGGCCAAAACCGACTTCGAGTTGTATGGAAGCTATAAGATATAGTGGTCCGATCCGGCCGGCTCCGACCAATGTGCTGTCCCCTGGAATAATAAGTGTCTGTGCAAAGTTTTATCGCGATAGCTCAAAAACTGAGGGACTAGTTTGCATACATACAGACAGACAGACAGACAGACAGACAGACAGACAGACAGACAGACGGACATGGCTAGATCAATTTGTATTGTCATTCTAAGCATACTGGCAGTAACTTTTGGGGTCTCCGACGCTTCCTTCTATGCGTTACAAACTTCAGGACAAACTTAATATACTATTTTCTTCGAAAAGAGTATAAATACGCCTCATACATATGGAAATTAAGAATAATGGCGCAGTCAAGCTCGATTAGTTGCATTCTATGGCACATGGAGTGGAACGACAAAACAAGCACAACTCAATAAATTTGTTGCGTTCATTTCACAATTTGTAATTGTAAAAATGTAAATAAAATAAACGAAACTAGATAATATTTCTAAAAACTAAAGCATATTTTGACTGATTTATTATTCTTGCTCTGTGCGTACATAAATAAATCTGGCAACGCCAAGTTTCAGGCACTCGATACGTATTCGATAAATTTGCGCCAAGCCGGCAAACTAGAAATACAAATAAGTGCGCTCTTATTGCAATGTTTTTTCAAACGTAAAATTACAATAATGGCACAATGAAGCTGCTAGGCGCATGCAACATTAGTTGTATTGTGTGCATGAAGAACATTTATCTTATTGTCTGTGCCGTCTGTGTTTTTATGTATTGCAACTGGTTTGTGTTTTTGCATGTGAGGTAATCAAAACGCACCTGAACTGGCAGGAGATCGTCGTGTTTCCACGCCGAAGATGTCCGCATTCGTTCCCTTAGTAGGCAAATTTACGAGACGCTGCTGGCCGCCGGCTACAGCAATGGGTAGGTGGCGCTACTGAATGTGGAGAGCGAGTCGATAATCTCGGGTCCCGTCTAAGAGGATGACATCAAGATGGATAAGCACAAACGTTATCCTTGCTTGACGACGCTCGATCAGAAGTCGTTTTCGTAAGGTTCGCCCTGTTTTCTCTCTGCCGCTGCTGGGCGCGTTGAATCACCAAAAATAAATTCATACAAATCTTCATTTGATTAATTTTTTTGCCACTAAAAAATATGAATATTTTCATTTACAAGCAAATGTGCTCAACGTAAGTAAACACTAATTTAGGCCAGCGATTTGAAAACCCAAATACCAAATTATTAGGCCATGGTCACATTGTTCAAATACATTTTTTTACTTTACCGCAAGTTCGCAAAATATGAAAACACAAACCACAATGGCCGAATTTTCAGTCGAACGAGTTGAGGCGTAGAGGTGGAGAACTATCGATAGTCGGCACCATCGATAGTGGACGATAGTTTTTCGAAAAACATCGATATTCTATCGATAGTGAACTGAGTTACAGAAATTGGTTTAATTTGATTTAAGCAATACTTATATTATATCATTAGTACATATTTATTCTTTAGTACATATTTTTAACGAAAAATTTGTTTTAATTCAATTCAATTATTTTTTTAAACAATACTTATATTATTTCTTTATAAGCCAAAAATTCTTATTTAAGAAAAGCAACATATTAATATGTTTTTCCTTAAGGCGAGTCCTCCTATCAGAGACGATTTGTCCAGCCTTGCTGAACATGCGTTCGGATTCTACAGACGTCGCTGGCACGCATAAATATTTGAACATGAGGATTTTTATTAAATCGAATTCATTTTCGTTGACCTGAAAAATAGGAACATAATAAGTTTTTTTTGTAAAATATTATTTAAATATATTTATATTTACTTTTATCCAAAGCAGTGGATCAGTCTCCTCCGTGGCAATTGACCTCTCCAAATACTGACGTTTTATTATTATGGCATTAGTACGAGCGGTTTTTTTTTTTCCATTTCCTTTTCTTGTAAGAAATCTTGAATTACTATCGTAGAGAATGGCCCTCTTAAAATATGATGATATAGAATGCGTGCTTGATCTGCAGCTGCTGCTTGTTGACGCACTTAAATTGAATGGGTTGGAGTCTGTTGTGTTGGTTTCCCTGCTTACTTCCAGAGAAGGAGCATCCAAACCGGGATGAAACCGTTTTAAATGGTCTTTTAAATTAGACGTGTTGCCACTCGTCTTGTAATCTTTTCCGCAGTTAAGGCATTTGGCAAATTTTTTATCATCAGATCTCTTAAAGTATTTCCAAACCCTTGATATACCCTTTTTCCTTTTTTGGGTTTTGTCCTTTTTACTGGGGCTAAGGTTGGAGTCTGTTTTTTTGGTTTCCCTGCTTACTTCCAGAGAAGGAGCATCCAAGCCGGGATGAAACCGTTTTAAATGGTCTTTTAAATTAGACGTGTTGCCACTCGTCTTGTAATCTTTTCCGCAGTTAAGGCATTTGGCAAATTTTTTATCATCAGATCTCTTAAAGTATTTCCAAACCCTTGATATACCCTTTTTCCTTTTTTGGGTTTTGTCCTTTTTACTGGGGCTAAGGTTGGAGTCTGTTTTTTTGGTTTCCCTGCTTACTTCCAGAGAAGGAGCATCCAAGCCGGGATGAAACCGTTTTAAATGGTCTATTAAATTAGACGTGTTGCCACTCGTCTTGTAATCTTTTCCGCAGTTAAGGCATTTGGCAAATTTTTTATCATCAGATCTCTTAAAGTATTTCCAAACCCTTGATATACCCTTTTTCCTTTTTTGGGTTTTGTCCTTTTTACTGGGGCTAAGGTTGGAGTCTGTTGTGTTGGTTTCCCTGCTTACTTCCAGAGAAGGAGAATCCAAGCCGGGATGAAACCGTTTTAAATGGTCTCTTAAATTAGACGTGTTGCCACTCGTCTTGTATTCTTTTCCGCAGTTAAGGCATTTGGCAAATTTTTTATCATCAGATCTCTTAAAGTATTTCCAAACCCTTGATATACCCTTTTTCCTTTTTTGGGTTTTGTCCTTTTTACTGGGGCTAAGGTTGGAGTCTGTTGTGTTGGTTTCCCTGCTTACTTCCAGAGAAGGAGCATCCAAGCCGGGATGAAACCGTTTTAAATGGTCTCTTAAATTAGACGTGTTGCCACTCGTCTTGTATTCTTTTCCGCAGTTAAGGCATTTGGCAAATTTTTTATCATCAGATCTCTTAAAGTATTTCCAAACCCTTGATATACCCTTTTTCCTTTTTTGGGTTTTGTCCTTTTTACTGGGGCTAAGGTTGGAGTCTGTTGTGTTGGTTTCCCTGCTTACTTCCAGAGAAGGAGCATCCAAGCCGGGATGAAACCGTTTTAAATGGTCTATTAAATTAGACGTGTTGCCACTCGTCTTGTAATCTTTTCCGCAGTTAAGGCATTTGGCAAATTTTTTATCATCAGATCTCTTAAAGTATTTCCAAACCCTTGATATACCCTTTTTCCTTTTTTGGGTTTTGTCCTTTTTACTGGGGCTAAGGTTGGAGTCTGTTGTGTTGGTTTCCCTGCTTACTTCCAGAGAAGGAGCATCCAAGCCGGGATGAAACCGTTTTAAATGGTCTATTAAATTAGACGTGTTGCCACTCGTCTTGTAATCTTTTCCGCAGTTAAGGCATTTGGCAAATTTTTTATCATCAGATCTCTTAAAGTATTTCCAAACCCTTGATATACCCTTTTTCCTTTTTTGGGTTTTGTCCTTTTTACTGGGGCTAAGGTCGGAGTCTGTGCTGCTGCAAACACATGCCACCGCTGCATCAACGCTTGCAACGCTAGACGCTGGCGAACTGCTTCTTTTCACTTTAAAGAAACACAAACGTTTAGTGTTTTTTAGTTAACATTGCTAATACTTAAATTTATTTACCTTTGTCAACTCTTGACAAGAATTTATCCATTTTTTTTGTATCACACACTCTTTTCACTTTTAATTAAATAGACGCCAATAGAAATGTGCGCTTTTTTGGTGATGTGTAGAGCATTTACTAAAAACTATCGAACAATATCGATAGTGACGAGCTACTATCGATGGTGTCTCGATAGTGCCAAACCATCGATAGTGCCGATAGTGCCATCGATAGTTCTCCACCTCTATTGAGGCGTAGTGGACGGTCGTGCGAGCTCCTACTTGAGGTTAAAGGGATAACCAAGCAACTAAAACACTTGGAGCCGGTCGAAAATCTTGACTATCCTTACATCCGCAACAAAAAACATTGATATGCAGAATTCACGCCTGGACCTCATGAAGAAAGCCAACACGGAAACTGGCTTCGATCGCGGATTGGAGCCATCGAAAATTCTTGGCGCCACCGATTCATACGGCATGATCATGTTCGTAATTGTGTTTAAGGGCTGCGAATACGCGGACCTCGTGCCTGCCAAGGTGGCCAACGTCAAGTGTCCCCAACTTGTCCTAAAATTCTACGAGAAGCACCTCGTCTGGCCGACTGTCGACGGTAACGGTTCTGCTAGTGGCAGAGCTGATGCTGATGCCGATTCGGCTATAGCCGACGTTTAACTACACTGGAAAACTATGGATGCACAGCACACACACACACACACACACACCCAATCATACAAACACACATACATACATACTCATATTCGCTTCAACATTTTCTACATTCAAATTCACCAACACATTGAAATATATACATATATGTATGTATGTACATAACAGCATGTTTCTGTACGTCGCAAATAAAAAAACAGTAATTTTGTTCGCCGTTTTGAAAATATGTCTATGAAATAAACGAAGAAAAAAAGTTTCTGGGAACTTAAAGTTAATTGGGTTGACTTTACATCCATGTGATCAGGCAAAAAAAACGCAACAAATTTCGAAGCTAGAGCGTGCGTACATATAAGTATGTACTGAAATAAAGGAAAACAATAAGCATATTTTGACAGGTATTTGCTATGTGCGTAAATCCATGTGATCTTGTAACGACTCTAAAAGTCGTTAAGTTTGCGCTACCGCTAAGCTGGCAAACTGGAAAGATTACGTTTAAAACGTAAATTTACAATCATGCCACCATATTGGATTGGACGCATGCAACATGAGTTTCATTGCGGAGCACATGGAGTGTAACAACAATACAATTTGTGTCGTTCATTTTGAAATTAGAGCTTACATATAAATATATACTTAAAATAATAATAATTATAGTAGTAGAATTTATAATAACGTAGTAGGTATAGTGACTAGTGCATAAATATACAGTCATTTAAAAACTTGTATATGTAGGATAAAGTTAAATTGATTAACTTAATCATCCATATTGAATTGAAACAAATCTTCATTTGATTCAATTTTTGGCCACGCAGATGCATTTGAAAATATAAATATATTCATTTACAAGCAAATGTGCAATGTAAATAAATACTCATTTAGGCTAGCGATTTGAAAACCCAAATACCAAATTATTAGCCCCTGGTCACATTGTTCAAATACATTTTTTTTTACTTTACCGTAAATTAAAACAATTCGCAAAATATGAAAACACAAACCACAATGGCCGAATTTTCAGTCGAACGAGTTGAGGCGAGGTGACGGGCCGTACAAATTTCTACTTGGAGTAAAAGGCATACTAAAATTTAAAATGGCAACTAAAACACTGGGAGCCGGTCGAAAAGCTTTACTGCCCTTAAATCAGGACATGCATAATTCACGCCTGACCGTCATGGGCATCGAAACCGACCAACAACGCAAGCTGACTGGCTTTGATCGGGGCTTGGAGCCATTGAAAATCCGGGGCGCCACCGATTCAACTGGCGAATTGACATTTCTTCTAACGTTTAAGGGCAGCAACCACATAGACATTGTGTCCGCAAAATTGGCCAACGTCAAGTGTCCCCAAATCGTTATACAGTTCTACGAGGAGCACTTAGTGTGGTTCCCTAGCGAACATGATGAATCTTCTGACAGCGATAGCAGCTCTGGTGAAAGCATCGTACGCGGAAGTGTCGGCACCCCAGGCAGAAGCGCAAAACGCGCAGCGTCATCCGCGCTCAACACCATACGCAGTAAGCGCAAAGCGTACGAGGCAACAGATAGCGACGAAGAGTGCAGTCTGACTGGCTTCGATCGCGGCCTGAAGCCGTCGAAAATTCTGGGCGCTACCGATTCATCCGGGGAGCTTATGTTATTGATTAAATGGAAGTGCAGCGATCTCGTGGACTTGGTGCCCGCAAAGCTGGCTAACGTCAAGTGTCCCCAGCTCGTCATAAAGTTCTACGAGGCGCGCGTATCCTGGCAAACTGGCAACGAAGGCGTCCAGAACGGTTCTGGTGGTGACAACTTGAAGCCGGACGCTGACGCCGATGCGGCAATGGCCGGCGGCGTTTAACTAGTTTAGGCCGGCGCCAAATTCAATGCGATGGAAGAATATGGATGCACACCACACACACAAACACACGCTCAATCATACAAACATATGCACATATATACATACATTTTTTTCCAACATTTGCTACATTCAAATTCGACAACACATACATTGAAAAAAAAAACCACAACCTACATACATACATATTTGTTGCGCCATTTTCAAAATAATTACGTACATACAAATACATTGTCAATGAAATAAACGACATAAAATGTTTCTTAAAAATAATTGGGCCGACTTATTTACATCCTTGGTAACTGCAGGTTTATAACATCCTTGCCATGTGCGTAAATCCATGTGATCTAGTAACGACTTTAAGGCGTTCGTTAAATTTGCGCTGCCGCCAAACTAAATACATTTAAAACGTGATAATGGACACTATAATGGACGCATGCAACATGAGTTGTCTTGTGGAGAATTTGGAGTGTAACAACACCAACACAATTTGCTTCGTTCATTTTAAAATTAGAGCGTGCATATAATTTTGTGCTTAAAATCAACGAGAGCTAAAACATATTTCGACTTATTTATTGCATCTTTTTCTGATTTCTTTTAATGTAATATTAATGCCAAATCGACCCTTAATAATTTTAGTAGTGGTATTTATAATAACGTAGTAGCTATAGTGACTTGTGCATAAATATATAGTCATTTAATAATTTGTATATCTAGGATAAGGTTAAATAGATTAACTCAATCATCTATATTGCAGATGCATTTGAAAATATAAATATATTCATTTACAAGCAAATGTGCTCAACGTAAATAAATAGTACTCATTTTGGCTAGCGATTTGAAAACCCAAATACCAAATTATTAGCCCCTGGTCACATTGTTCAAATACATTTTTTTTACTTTACCGTATATTCGCAAAATACGAAAACACAAACCACAATGGCCGAATTTTCAGTCAAACGAGTTGAGGCGTAGTGGACGGTCGTGCGAGCTCCTACTTGAGGTTAAAGGGATAACCAAGCAACTAAAACACTTGGAGCCGGTCGAAAATCTTGACTATCCTTACATCCGCAACAAAAAACATTGATATGCAGAATTCACGCCTGGACCTCATGAAGAAAGCCAACACGGAAACTGGCTTCGATCGCGGATTGGAGCCATCGAAAATTCTTGGCGCCACCGATTCATACGGCATGATCATGTTCGTAATTGTGTTTAAGGGCTGCGAATACGCGGACCTCGTGCCTGCCAAGGTGGCCAACGTCAAGTGTCCCCAACTTGTCCTAAAATTCTACGAGAAGCACCTCGTCTGGCCGACTGTCGACGGTAACGGTTCTGCTAGTGGCAGAGCTGATGCTGATGCCGATTCGGCTATAGCCGACGTTTAACTACACTGGAAAACTATGGATGCACAGCACACACACACACACACACACACCCAATCATACAAACACACATACATACATACTCATATTCGCTTCAACATTTTCTACATTCAAATTCACCAACACATTGAAATATATACATATATGTATGTATGTACATAACAGCATGTTTCTGTACGTCGCAAATAAAAAAACAGTAATTTTGTTCGCCGTTTTGAAAATATGTCTATGAAATAAACGAAGAAAAAAAGTTTCTGGGAACTTAAAGTTAATTGGGTTGACTTTACATCCATGTGATCAGGCAAAAAAAACGCAACAAATTTCGAAGCTAGAGCGTGCGTACATATAAGTATGTACTGAAATAAAGGAAAACAATAAGCATATTTTGACAGGTATTTGCTATGTGCGTAAATCCATGTGATCTTGTAACGACTCTAAAAGTCGTTAAGTTTGCGCTACCGCTAAGCTGGCAAACTGGAAAGATTACGTTTAAAACGTAAATTTACAATCATGCCACCATATTGGATTGGACGCATGCAACATGAGTTTCATTGCGGAGCACATGGAGTGTAACAACAATACAATTTGTGTCGTTCATTTTGAAATTAGAGCTTACATATAAATATATACTTAAAATAATAATAATTATAGTAGTAGAATTTATAATAACGTAGTAGGTATAGTGACTAGTGCATAAATATACAGTCATTTAAAAACTTGTATATGTAGGATAAAGTTAAATTGATTAACTTAATCATCCATATTGAATTGAAACAAATCTTCATTTGATTCAATTTTTGGCCACGCAGATGCATTTGAAAATATAAATATATTCATTTACAAGCAAATGTGCAATGTAAATAAATACTCATTTAGGCTAGCGATTTGAAAACCCAAATACCAAATTATTAGCCCCTGGTCACATTGTTCAAATACATTTTTTTTTACTTTACCGTAAATTAAAACAATTCGCAAAATATGAAAACACAAACCACAATGGCCGAATTTTCAGTCGAACGAGTTGAGGCGAGGTGACGGGCCGTACAAATTTCTACTTGGAGTAAAAGGCATACTAAAATTTAAAATGGCAACTAAAACACTGGGAGCCGGTCGAAAAGCTTTACTGCCCTTAAATCAGGACATGCATAATTCACGCCTGACCGTCATGGGCATCGAAACCGACCAACAACGCAAGCTGACTGGCTTTGATCGGGGCTTGGAGCCATTGAAAATCCGGGGCGCCACCGATTCAACTGGCGAATTGGCATTTCTTCTAACGTTTAAGGGCAGCAACCACATAGACATTGTGTCCGCAAAATTGGCCAACGTCAAGTGTCCCCAAATCGTTATACAGTTCTACGAGGAGCACTTAGAGTGGTTCCCTAGCGAACATGATGAATCTTCTGACAGCGATAGCAGCTCTGGTGAAAGCATCGTACGCGGAAGTGTCGGCACCCCAGGCAGAAGCGCAAAACGCGCAGCGTCATCCGCGCTCAACACCATACGCAGTAAGCGCAAAGCGTACGAGGCAACAGATAGCGACGAAGAGTGCAGTCTGACTGGCTTCGATCGCGGCCTGAAGCCGTCGAAAATTCTGGACGCTACCGATTCATCCGGGGAGCTTATGTTATTGATTAAATGGAAGTGCAGCGATCTCGTGGACTTGGTGCCCGCAAAGCTGGCTAACGTCAAGTGTCCCCAGCTCGTCATAAAGTTCTACGAGGCGCGCGTATCCTGGCAAACTGGCAACGAAGGCGTCCAGAACGGTTCTGGTGGTGACAACTTGAAGCCGGACGCTGACGCCGATGCGGCAATGGCCGGCGGCGTTTAACTAGTTTAGGCCGGCGCCAAATTCAATGCGATGGAAGAATATGGATGCACACCACACACACAAACACACGCTCAATCATACAAACATATGCACATATATACATACATTTTTTTCCAACATTTGCTACATTCAAATTCGCCAACACATACATTGAAAAAAAAACCACAACCTACATACATACATATTTGTTGCGCCATTTTCAAAATAATTACGTACATACAAATACATTGTCAATGAAATAAACGACATAAAATGTTTCTTAAAAATAATTGGGCCGACTTATTTACATCCTTGGTAACTGCAATCATGCGATCAGGCAAAAAAAAAACCCAATAAATTTCGAAGCTACAGTGTACATGTGTATGTATATGTGTGTTACTGAAATAAACGGTACAAATTAAGCATATTTTGACAGGTTTATAACATCCTTGCCATGTGCGTAAATCCATGTGATCTAGTAACGACTTTAAGGCGTTCGTTAAATTTGCGCTGCCGCCAAACTAAATACATTTAAAACGTGATAATGGACACTATAATGGACGCATGCAACATGAGTTGTCTTGTGGAGAATTTGGAGTGTAACAACACCAACACAATTTGCTTCGTTCATTTTAAAATTAGAGCGTGCATATAATTTTGTGCTTAAAATCAACGAGAGCTAAAACATATTTCGACTTATTTATTGCATCTTTTTCTGATTTCTTTTAATGTAATATTAATGCCAAATCGACCCTTAATAATTTTAGTAGTGGTATTTATAATAACGTAGTAGCTATAGTGACTTGTGCATAAATATATAGTCATTTAATAATTTGTATATCTAGGATAAGGTTAAATAGATTAACTCAATCATCTATATTGCAGATGCATTTGAAAATATAAATATATTCATTTACAAGCAAATGTGCTCAACGTAAATAAATAGTACTCATTTTGGCTAGCGATTTGAAAACCCAAATACCAAATTATTAGCCCCTGGTCACATTGTTCAAATACATTTTTTTTACTTTACCGTATATTCGCAAAATACGAAAACACAAACCACAATGGCCGAATTTTCAGTCAAACGAGTTGAGGCGTAGTGGACGGTCGTGCGAGCTCCTACTTGAGGTTAAAGGGATAACCAAGCAACTAAAACACTTGGAGCCGGTCGAAAATCTTGACTATCCTTACATCCGCAACAAAAAACATTGATATGCAGAATTCACGCCTGGACCTCATGAAGAAAGCCAACACGGAAACTGGCTTCGATCGCGGATTGGAGCCATCGAAAATTCTTGGCGCCACCGATTCATACGGCATGATCATGTTCGTAATTGTGTTTAAGGGCTGCGAATACGCGGACCTCGTGCCTGCCAAGGTGGCCAACGTCAAGTGTCCCCAACTTGTCCTAAAATTCTACGAGAAGCACCTCGTCTGGCCGACTGTCGACGGTAACGGTTCTGCTAGTGGCAGAGCTGATGCTGATGCCGATTCGGCTATAGCCGACGTTTAACTACACTGGAAAACTATGGATGCACAGCACACACACACACACACACACACCCAATCATACAAACACACATACATACATACTCATATTCGCTTCAACATTTTCTACATTCAAATTCACCAACACATTGAAATATATACATATATGTATGTATGTACATAACAGCATGTTTCTGTACGTCGCAAATAAAAAAACAGTAATTTTGTTCGCCGTTTTGAAAATATGTCTATGAAATAAACGAAGAAAAAAAGTTTCTGGGAACTTAAAGTTAATTGGGTTGACTTTACATCCATGTGATCAGGCAAAAAAAACGCAACAAATTTCGAAGCTAGAGCGTGCGTACATATAAGTATGTACTGAAATAAAGGAAAACAATAAGCATATTTTGACAGGTATTTGCTATGTGCGTAAATCCATGTGATCTTGTAACGACTCTAAAAGTCGTTAAGTTTGCGCTACCGCTAAGCTGGCAAACTGGAAAGAATACGTTTAAAACGTAAATTTACAATCATGCCACCATATTGGATTGGACGCATGCAACATGAGTTTCATTGCGGAGCACATGGAGTGTAACAACAATACAATTCGTGTCGTACATATAAATATATACTTAAAATATACGAAAATTATAACATATTTTGACTTATTTAGTGCATCTTTCCTCCGTGCGTACATAAATCAGTCTGGCAACGCAAATTTTCATGTATTCGATACGCAGTCGATAATCTTGCTCCAAGCCGGCAAACTAGATATCCAAATAAATAGCCGCTTACAATAATGACATTAGCTGCATTCTTGATAGCATGGAATGGAACAACAAAACATATTAAAAATAAGAACGTATATATGAATATGTAACTGAAATGAACGATGAACCAACATTTCTGAAAACAAGCATATTTGGATTGACTTGCTACATGCGTACAAAAATCAGTCCGGCAACGTCAACTTTCAGACATTTACTTCATATTTAGCCAACTATTAATGAAAATAAATAATTTCTCAATGAAAACGTAAATTTATAATGTTGCAATAATAGACGGATCACGATGCATGAGTTGTATTGTGGAGCGCATGGAGTGAAATAACAAAATGGATAAAATTGCCTATGGCAGCGAAAAAGGTGCGAAAGCTACATACATTTGTGTTTTTATGCATTCCAATAGCATTTAGTGTCTTTGCAGGTGAGGTAATCTTAAAGCCCCTCAACTGGGAACAGATCATCGTGTTTGTAACGCCGAGGATAAGCGCGTGCGTTCCCTCAGCTGGCAAATGGACGAGACGCTGCTGGTCGTTGGCAACAGCAACTGCTTAAATGCTGGATGCTTAAAGCGAGACGGTTATGTCGGGTTTCAGCTACGAGGATGACATCAAGAAGGTGTGCTTTAGCAAGGCGAGGGATAAGCACAAGCGTTATCTGCACGAGCTGCCGCCGCGTACGAATATTGCTCCCTGGTTGAGGACGCTGGATCCGAAGTCTTCGTGTGCAGCGGCAAGATGCATCAGATGCTGGGCTCGTTGCAGGCGGGCATCATTAATTATAATAATATAATTATTTACGCTCGGAGATTATAACCTCTTAGTTTCTCTTAATGTGTTTTATCCTTGTGCCATATAAGCCTATATTTTATAATTTGTAATGGCTTCTGCTTATATTCATATTGCATTATATAATTAAAACAGCGTTATGCATATTAATTAAAAACAAATACAAATTCTTAAACTAAAATTTATGTTTCTGATTTCTTTTAATGTAATATTAATGCCAAATCGACCCTTAATAATTTTAGTAGTGGTATTTATAATAACGTAGTAGCTATAGTGACTTGTGCATAAATATATAGTCATTTAATAATTTGTATATCTAGGATAAGGTTAAATAGATTAACTCAATCATCTATATTGCAGATGCATTTGAAAATATAAATATATTCATTTAACAAGCAAATGTGCTCAACGTAAATAAATAGTACTCATTTTGGCTAGCGATTTGAAAACCCAAATACCAAATTATTAGCCCCTGGTCACATTGTTCAAATACATTTTTTTTTACTTTACCGTAAATTCGCAAAATACGAAAACACAAACCACAATGGCCGAATTTTCAGTCGAACGAGTTGAGGCGTAGTGGACGGTCGTGCGAGCTCCTACTTGAGGTTAAAGGGATAACCAAGCAACTAAAAATGGAGGATGAAACCGACGAAATGCGCAAGCTGATTGGCTTCGATCGCGGCCTGGAGCCATCTAAAATCCTGGATGCCACCGATTCATCTGGCTACCTCATGTTCCTCATGAAGTGGAAAGGCAGCGACCACGAAGACTGGGTACCCGCCAAGCTGGCTAATGTCAAGTGTCCCCAGATCGTCATACAGTTCTATGAGGAGCGCCTGACCTGGTACACTGGGAATGGTAACGGCAACGGTGGCAATGGTAACGGTTCTCTGCCAGTGGCAGCACACATGCTGGCACAGGAAGCGGTAGTGTCGGCACCCCGGGCAGCGTTGTCGACGCCAGTCCCAGCGGCAGCATCAACGATGAGAATATGAAGCCGGACACTGAAGCCGATTTGGCAATGGCCGACGACGTTTAACTAATTTAGGCCGGCGCCAAATTCAATGCGATGGAAAACTATGGATGCACAGCACACACACACACACACACACACACCCAATCATACAAACACACATACATACATACTCATATTCGCTTCAACATTTTCTACATTCAAATTCACCAACACATTGAAATATATACATATATGTATGTATGTACATAACAGCATGTTTCTGTACGTCGCAAATAAAAAAACAGTAATTTTGTTCGCCGTTTTGAAAATATGTCTATGAAATAAACGAAGAAAAAAAGTTTCTGGGAACTTAAAGTTAATTGGGTTGACTTTACATCCATGTGATCAGGCAAAAAAAACGCAACAAATTTCGAAGCTAGAGCGTGCGTACATATAAGTATGTACTGAAATAAAGGAAAACAATAAGCATATTTTGACAGGTATTTGCTATGTGCGTAAATCCATGTGATCTTGTAACGACTCTAAAAGTCGTTAAGTTTGCGCTACCGCTAAGCTGGCAAACTGGAAAGATTACGTTTAAAACGTAAATTTACAATCATGCCACCATATTGGATTGGACGCATGCAACATGAGTTTCATTGCGGAGCACATGGAGTGTAACAACAATACAATTTGTGTCGTTCATTTTGAAATTAGAGCTTACATATAAATATATACTTAAAATAATAATAATTATAGTAGTAGAATTTATAATAACGTAGTAGGTATAGTGACTAGTGCATAAATATACAGTCATTTAAAAACTTGTATATGTAGGATAAAGTTAAATTGATTAACTTAATCATCCATATTGAATTGAAACAAATCTTCATTTGATTCAATTTTTGGCCACGCAGATGCATTTGAAAATATAAATATATTCATTTACAAGCAAATGTGCAATGTAAATAAATACTCATTTAGGCTAGCGATTTGAAAACCCAAATACCAAATTATTAGCCCCTGGTCACATTGTTCAAATACATTTTTTTTTTACTTTACCGTAAATTAAAACAATTCGCAAAATATGAAAACACAAACCACAATGGCCGAATTTTCAGTCGAACGAGTTGAGGCGAGGTGACGGGCCGTACAAATTTCTACTTGGAGTAAAAGGCATACTAAAATTTAAAATGGCAACTAAAACACTGGGAGCCGGTCGAAAAGCTTTACTGCCCTTAAATCAGGACATGCATAATTCACGCCTGACCGTCATGGGCATCGAAACCGACCAACAACGCAAGCTGACTGGCTTTGATCGGGGCTTGGAGCCATTGAAAATCCGGGGCGCCACCGATTCAACTGGCGAATTGACATTTCTTCTAACGTTTAAGGGCAGCAACCACATAGACATTGTGTCCGCAAAATTGGCCAACGTCAAGTGTCCCCAAATCGTTATACAGTTCTACGAGGAGCACTTAGTGTGGTTCCCTAGCGAACATGATGAATCTTCTGACAGCGATAGCAGCTCTGGTGAAAGCATCGTACGCGGAAGTGTCGGCACCCCAGGCAGAAGCGCAAAACGCGCAGCGTCATCCGCGCTCAACACCATACGCAGTAAGCGCAAAGCGTACGAGGCAACAGATAGCGACGAAGAGTGCAGTCTGACTGGCTTCGATCGCGGCCTGAAGCCGTCGAAAATTCTGGGCGCTACCGATTCATCCGGGGAGCTTATGTTATTGATTAAATGGAAGTGCAGCGATCTCGTGGACTTGGTGCCCGCAAAGCTGGCTAACGTCAAGTGTCCCCAGCTCGTCATAAAGTTCTACGAGGCGCGCGTATCCTGGCAAACTGGCAACGAAGGCGTCCAGAACGGTTCTGGTGGTGACAACTTGAAGCCGGACGCTGACGCCGATGCGGCAATGGCCGGCGGCGTTTAACTAGTTTAGGCCGGCGCCAAATTCAATGCGATGGAAAACTATGGATGCACAGCACACACACACACACACACCCAATCATACAAACACACATACATACATACTCATATTCGCTTCAACATTTTCTACATTCAAATTCACCAACACATTGAAATATATACATATATGTATGTATGTAGATAACAGCATGTTTCTGTACGTCGCAAATAAAAAAACAGTAATTTTGTTCGCCGTTTTGAAAATATGTCTATGAAATAAACGAAGAAAAAAAGTTTCTGGGAACTTAAAGTTAATTGGGTTGACTTTACATCCATGTGATCAGGCAAAAAAAACGCAACAAATTTCGAAGCTAGAGCGTGCGTACATATAAGTATGTACTGAAATAAAGGAAAACAATAAGCATATTTTGACAGGTATTTGCTATGTGCGTAAATCCATGTGATCTTGTAACGACTCTAAAAGTCGTTAAGTTTGCGCTACCGCTAAGCTGGCAAACTGGAAAGATTACGTTTAAAACGTAAATTTACAATCATGCCACCATATTGGATTGGACGCATGCAACATGAGTTTCATTGCGGAGCACATGGAGTGTAACAACAATACAATTTGTGTCGTTCATTTTGAAATTAGAGCTTACATATAAATATATACTTAAAATAATAATAATTATAGTAGTAGAATTTATAATAACGTAGTAGGTATAGTGACTAGTGCATAAATATACAGTCATTTAAAAACTTGTATATGTAGGATAAAGTTAAATTGATTAACTTAATCATCCATATTGAATTGAAACAAATCTTCATTTGATTCAATTTTTGGCCACGCAGATGCATTTGAAAATATAAATATATTCATTTACAAGCAAATGTGCAATGTAAATAAATACTCATTTAGGCTAGCGATTTGAAAACCCAAATACCAAATTATTAGCCCCTGGTCACATTGTTCAAATACATTTTTTTTTACTTTACCGTAAATTAAAACAATTCGCAAAATATGAAAACACAAACCACAATGGCCGAATTTTCAGTCGAACGAGTTGAGGCGAGGTGACGGGCCGTACAAATTTCTACTTGGAGTAAAAGGCATACTAAAATTTAAAATGGCAACTAAAACACTGGGAGCCGGTCGAAAAGCTTTACTGCCCTTAAATCAGGACATGCATAATTCACGCCTGACCGTCATGGGCATCGAAACCGACCAACAACGCAAGCTGACTGGCTTTGATCGGGGCTTGGAGCCATTGAAAATCCGGGGCGCCACCGATTCAACTGGCGAATTGACATTTCTTCTAACGTTTAAGGGCAGCAACCACATAGACATTGTGTCCGCAAAATTGGCCAACGTCAAGTGTCCCCAAATCGTTATACAGTTCTACGAGGAGCACTTAGTGTGGTTCCCTAGCGAACATGATGAATCTTCTGACAGCGATAGCAGCTCTGGTGAAAGCATCGTACGCGGAAGTGTCGGCACCCCAGGCAGAAGCGCAAAACGCGCAGCGTCATCCGCGCTCAACACCATACGCAGTAAGCGCAAAGCGTACGAGGCAACAGATAGCGACGAAGAGTGCAGTCTGACTGGCTTCGATCGCGGCCTGAAGCCGTCGAAAATTCTGGGCGCTACCGATTCATCCGGGGAGCTTATGTTATTGATTAAATGGAAGTGCAGCGATCTCGTGGACTTGGTGCCCGCAAAGCTGGCTAACGTCAAGTGTCCCCAGCTCGTCATAAAGTTCTACGAGGCGCGCGTATCCTGGCAAACTGGCAACGAAGGCGTCCAGAACGGTTCTGGTGGTGACAACTTGAAGCCGGACGCTGACGCCGATGCGGCAATGGCCGGCGGCGTTTAACTAGTTTAGGCCGGCGCCAAATTCAATGCGATGGAAGAATATGGATGCACACCACACACACAAACACACGCTCAATCATACAAACATATGCACATATATACATACATTTTTTTCCAACATTTGCTACATTCAAATTCGACAACACATACATTGAAAAAAAAAACCACAACCTACATACATACATATTTGTTGCGCCATTTTCAAAATAATTACGTACATACAAATACATTGTCAATGAAATAAACGACATAAAATGTTTCTTAAAAATAATTGGGCCGACTTATTTACATCCTTGGTAACTGCAATCATGCGATCAGGCAAAAAAAAAACCCAATAAATTTCGAAGCTACAGTGTACATGTGTATGTATATGTGTGTTACTGAAATAAACGGTACAAATTAAGCATATTTTGACAGGTTTATAACATCCTTGCCATGTGCGTAAATCCATGTGATCTAGTAACGACTTTAAGGCGTTCGTTAAATTTGCGCTGCCGCCAAACTAAATACATTTAAAACGTGATAATGGACACTATAATGGACGCATGCAACATGAGTTGTCTTGTGGAGAATTTGGAGTGTAACAACACCAACACAATTTGCTTCGTTCATTTTAAAATTAGAGCGTGCATATAATTTTGTGCTTAAAATCAACGAGAGCTAAAACATATTTCGACTTATTTATTGCATCTTTTCTCCGTGCGTAATCAGTCTGGCAACACCAACATTCATGCAATCGAGACACATTCGATAAGTTTGCGCCATGCCGGCAAACTAGAAATACAAATAAATACACTCCTAAGATAATATAATAATATATAAATATGTAACTAAAATACACTTCTAATATAATATAATAATATATAAATATGTAAGTAAAATGAACGAAAAACCCAACGTTTTAGAAACAAAGCATATTTTGACTGACTTATTACCCTTGCTACATGCGTACATAAATCAGTCTGGCAACGCCAACTCTCAGATAGTTCATTCATATTCGAGTTTGTACTGCACCCAAGCCGGCAAACTAGAAATAGAAGTAAATGCTTTTAATGCAAACATAAATTCACAATAATGGCGCAATCAAGCTCGATGAAGCTGCTGGGCGCACGCAACATGAGTTGCATTGTGGAGCGTATGGAGTGGAACAACAAAATGGATCTCATTGCCTATGGCACCGAAAAAGGTGGGAAAGCGTCGTTTGTGTTTTTATTCATACTTGCAATGGGCTTTTGTGCTTTTGCAGGTGAGGTTATCATACAACGCCTGAACTGGCAAAAGATCGTCACGTTTCCCACGCCCGGAGAGGATGTGCGCGTGCGTTCGCTTAGCTGGCAGATGGACGAGACACTGTTGGCCGTTGGCTACAGCAACGGCAAAGTGGCGCTGCTGGATGCCGAAAGCGAGACGATAATCTCGGGCCTCATCTACGAGGATGACATCAAGAAGGTGTACTTCAGCAAGGCGATTAACAGCAAGGAGAGCCTTGACAGCTACACCTGCAACGCAAAGGATAAACACAAGCGTTATCTGCCCAAGCTGCCGCCGCTGACGAATATTGATCCTTGCTTGAAGACACTCGATCAGAAGTCGTTCCCGAAGGGCTCACCATGTTTCCTCGTTGTCATCATGCGCAGCGGTAAGGTGCATCTGCTGCTGCTGGGTGCGTTGCAGGCGGGCAGCATTGATCTCACCCAGCACATACTGCATCCGGAGCAGTTTGATGTTTACGATGTGCGCCTTAATGGTGACTTTAATGCAATCTATGCTTTGCTGCGCGACGGTCATCAGTTGAAGCTGCTGCATTTCCATAATCAGGTGCTGGAGGATTGCATTTCGCCCATGCTTGAGCTGGCTTCCCACTGCGCCCACATACTGGAGACCAAGAAGTCTGTTATCGTCTGCATTTCGTATGGCTTTAACTAACTTGAATCTTCCTAGCTATATCAACGACACACAGCAGTGCCTGACGGAGGCCTGGGAGACGGTGCAGCTGGAGATGGACAACAAGCTGACCAAATATGCTAATTCGCAGGCTTATGGCATGATATCGGCGCACTTTCTGGAGCTGCTCGTCTTTGGCTATGCGACTCTGGAGGTCGAGGAGTTTTTGTTCGAGTGAGTTAAGTCCCTACATTTAATATACAGTGCTCATGTGCCCCGCCGCTGTGTTCTCTCCTCTCGCTTTGCAGAACGCTGACGGAGAAGGGCTTCAAGAAGATAGCCAATTCGGTGGATCTGAGTCTCAACAATCTGCAGAGCCTGGTCTTCAAGCAGCTGAACGGCGCGGCCATAAATATGTTTTATTTCCTCAACACAATTGCCGGCTTCGGACGCATGACACATTTCTTTGAGGTGACTATAGTAGAGCAGTATATATTTAAAGCGTAGTTCAGTTTTAGTTGCTTTGCTCAATCGAATAGAGCTAACAGAAGAACAGAATTTCGCATATTTGATTGCATTACATGCATCTATGTATCCATTAATTTAATGTCGGCCAAGAAAGAGTCGACCCACAAAATTGTGAAAATTTTAAAAAATTAATGATCTCAAATCATAAATACAAATGCAAAGTTAAAGTTATAATTAAGTTAGTACTGCTAAAGAACAAAGTGCCATTTTAATACACTTGGTGCTATTGAACAACAATAATAATAGTACAATAGGTAAACATTTTGAAATGAAAATGTTGCATGATACTTTCAATTTGCAACTTAAAAAAAAGTATTTAAAATATACATATGTGACATCTCATAAGCACTGCTTAATATATAGAAGGAATCAGTCTATATATCTAACAACTTTATACATAGGTCAAAAACAGAATATGAAATATAAAAACAATCGGGCATGCTACGATTTCCGAATCCAATAATGTGGATTCGGATTGTAAATATCATGTCGAATTTGTTTAGTAAAATAGTTAAACTGATTTGAAACTTAGGTTACAGCACATAGAAACACTATCTGATAGTTTTTGATCCAGACTTGAACACACTACGCAGCGAGCCAAAAACAGATCTTCCGTTTATCACAATTTTCAAAGGCTTTGCATTAAGTTATGACCCATGTCCGGAAGACTAATGCGCACCAAAACAATTGGCGGAGCCATTTTTTACACAAACTAACCAAATATGAAAAGAAAATTTAAAAAAATGTAAAATAGGTGATGTACAGAACAAATAAAATTAGTATTTCAGTGAAAATTCATAGTTCTTAAGAAAAGGTACATGCTGAACGCGTAATAATTAATCATAATTCAATTCAAATTTGATAACACTACTATGGAATACTTTTATAAAAATCAATTTAGAATAGTTTGTATATAATGAATTAGGTCTAGTCCAAACACACAGCAGTTATCTAAATACCTGCAAGGACAATAATATTAATTATAATGGATACGTACTAATAATAATATAAATTCTAAAATCAAAATTAGCATAATACTCGGAAAATATAACCCTTTAATTTCAGGAGTGGTTATAATTTCAAAATAGTTATTCTCTCTGAACTAATAATAATAATATATTACATATTATATATTATCGACACTTAGTTATATTAAAAAAAAGAAGAATCATTTCTATGCACACGAATGAAATACTAATGTCATTTTTTGCGATTCCAGGCACTCATCTCACCGGATGTGGCCAGCGAGGCGATGCGAGCCTGTGGCGCCTTTCTGCTCAAGGTGCACGAGCTGCAGCGCACCATCGACATGCTGATGGCGAACATGAAGCTGTTCCACTCCTGGATCATATTCACCATACTGCGCCTGTCGCACCAGGAGATACCCGACGACATGGTGTTCAGCGGCAAGGAGAACATGGCGCTGGCCGAATTCTTCTGCTCCATGGAGCCAGATCTGCACGATCCGTGCGACAGCGATGAGCTCAGCCAGGAGGAGCAGGCGGCCACAACGTCAGCGGCCGCGGCTGCGGCTGCGGCTGCAGCAGAAGCAGCAGCAGTTGATTCCGAGGAGTACTCTGACGACGCGAGCACCAATCCAACGCCACCGACCACAGCACGCAGCAAATTCAACTTGGAGCGCGTGGGTCAGTATCTGGACAATGCCTATCTGACCCAGCTGCAGCCGGTTAGCGTGTCGGATGTGTGGCCGCGCCTGCTCGCCGAGAACGAGTGCCTGGCGCAGTGCAGCCAGCTGGTGCCGCACGACGAGCGTCTGTCACTCATACAGCAGCGCGACAAGATGTTCAATGCAATCGATGCGGTGTTCCACAAGCCCACGGAGAGCATCAGTGCCAGCTTCAAGCTGACCACAGCTGTGATGTGCGGCGAGCTGCCGCAATATGCCGCCGAACAGGACCTGGACGCGGAACAGGAACAGGAATGGAACTATGATTATGTCAACTGCAGCTACCATGTGCATGAGGCGACCAAATGTGATATGCTGGCGGTCACAGTCAGCTGGCAGGAGGCCATGGTCCTGGAGTTCAGTCGCGCCGAGGACTGCCTGCTGCGCTGCACGCGCGTCCACTTGCAGCCGGGTCCGTTTACGCCGCAGCTGCACGAGGACTACTACAATCTGCGCTTTGTCGACATACAGTTCTACAACGAGTCGTCCATCTCGATGCTGGCGCAGACGTCGATGCCAACACCGGGCATCCGGCCGCACAGCTATTTCCTGCAGTTCGCGCTAAGTGCGACGAGGAACCAATGCACCCAGCACCAGCTGGCGCCGCTGGTCAAGCTGCCCGAGGCGACCATGACTCACAGCATACACGATATACCCGATGCGGCCGCTTTCAAAGGATTAGATGGTGTCTGTGAAATGCTCGCCGTGTCCGGCAGTCGCAAAGTGGCCACCGTACTCTCGGATCGCCGTCGCAAGATGACCATATTCGAGATGGAAATCGAGGAGGAGGAGGACGACACGGAAATGTCTCAAGCATCCTTTCTGGACATCAGCAAAGAGTCGGTGCTGGCCAGTGGGGCCAACGATGCGGATAAGTCAGAGGCGTAGTATTAAAAACCATATTAAGTAGTTTCAATCAAATATTTAGCACAGTTTTACCTCTATATTTATATATATATTATTTTTGTTACTACTCTCTTTACCTAGCAAAGAAACATATTTATATATATTTATAAAAATACATTTATGTACAAAACCAACGATTTCAAGCAACTCTAAATTAAATTTTATGCCATCAAATTGAGTAGTTTTGAGCCACATTAATATGTATAAAAAAAAACGATCTACTCGACTATTGCTAAGAGATAAGTAGAAAATAAATATAAATGTATATATATATATATTTATCTCTACTTAGCAACGGAATGTATATATATTTAATATAATTGTAAATTAAATTTTGTACAAAACAAAACAAGCATTTCCATTCCAAATTCGAAATAAATGTGTAAGCCATCAAAATAAATTTTTTTTAGCCACATTGATATGTAGAAGAAAGTAAAAGTGTTCTTGTCGAGAGTCGACTAGCAGATACCCTGAGCCCAGCCCAGGCCCTGTATTAATTCGTAGCTACTTTTTCCCCTTAAACTGCTCTTTGAAGTCTTTAAACTCACGTAACTTGCCAAATCTGATCCAAATTTCAATGGCCGTGGCTAACTTGACGCACATTCAGATGACGCTGCCAAAACATCGATGCTTGTCGCTATCGATGAGTTCGAAGCTTTGACAAAAAGGATTAGGGGCAAAAGGTAAAAAATCAAACCCAGGAGCACCAAATTATAACGTTGATAGAATTTTTGTCGAATCACAATATCATATACTTATTTGTCTTTAGGTTTCTCAGCTTGGACTTGTATTATAGAAGTCTTCTCATTCTAGAAACAACTCTCGTATAGAGTGTGTGGCAGGAAATAAAATTTGAATTCGTATTTTGATTATTGACGGCAACAAGTGTAACGCATTGGTAAGTAAGTAAGCAAAATTCTTAGATATAAGGACATATTGCACATAGAACGAAGTCAATATGAATACAATGGTAATAGCGAATCTCTTATTGAATTCCTAATTCCACAGCAACATGTCAGATTCATACGCTGAGCTCTTGGACTACTACGAGCGACTGGTGATTTTGCTTAATAACATCCCAACCTGGGAGGCTAATTGGCCTTCCGATGATGAGCGTGATCATGATGGCGACGAAACCGAAGGTGACATTACCATCCGCAATGATGAAATCGATCAGAACAACGGCGATGGCGAAGTCGCACCCAACTCAGGTGACGGCTCTGAAACAGAATCTTAGAAGGTTGAATGTTACGTTATGTGGTACATTATCTATCAAGACTTTTATTTTGTAAAGATGGCTTGAGGTTAAACTTCAAAGCAAAGGATTCCCAGAGAAAAGAATATCAATGGGCCTGCGACTGGGCTCATAAGATAAAGGATATACCTTGATGTGATTTTATGTATAGAATTTAGACAACATTTCAAAACCAAAACAAACCTACACTTTATTCTGATACTGGTCTATACTTAAAACAATTGTGAAAACTCTACACCAAAAATATAATAAGATCTTTCAAGTTTAGTTTAGCTTTAAAACCTTTAAGAATGTCTTCAAATCTTCGGTTGCTTGTTAGTTGCTTGCAGTAGATATTAAAATTTTTTTTGAGCTGTGTATCACATTTGATACCTATATGATAATGATTAATTATAATGATGTTTTGGTTTATTGCTAATAGTTGTGGTAAAGAGAATTCCGTGGGTTGATTTAAATTGAAATTAACTTTTAGCAAATCAAAATCAAAGCACGGAATGACATAAGCGTTTACTGATTCGTGTTAATTTGAAGGTTAAATTCTTATAAATTTTCTGGTTTGTAAAAGTTACGGCGCTGATGTCCGAGCATACATATATTTTACATAAAGCTATTTCCTGCGCACTTACCACAAATTTGTAAGTGACCAAATAGTGATGTGGAAAAGCTTGTTCGTAGACTATCGTAACAGAAATATCGATAGTTAACTCAAAAAACAAAACATCGACTATATCGGTAGTGCCTCGATGTTTATGCAGCACTAATCAGCTGTGCAGTTGATGAAAACGCGAGACCGCCTGCTTATAAAACAATGTCTTTCAGTAATTTATTAATGAAAAGCGGCGCAAATGGCGGCTTGCGGGGCACACAAGCTACAGCGCTATTGTTGCTCAATGCCAGCACTCGGCAGGGACACACGCTGCGTGGCAAACCGCCCGGTGTGGCACGAACTCTCGAGCAGCGGCTGCGAGGTAAGTTCAGTTGATGTAACCAACTCCGCCACAAGCAATCTAACTGTTAACTGCCTGCAAATTGCATCCACAGATGAGAATGTCAGCGATCCGGAGCTGCTGGAACGCATCAACATTGGGTTTCCGCAACTGAAACCGTCGCGTTCGGCCCAGCTTAAAACGCGTCTGGATCACCTCAAGGAGCAGCGGGCTAGCAAGGAGCTGGAGCAGATGGCGCGAAGCAATAAATGCAAGTAGCTAGTCCATAAGCTCTCACAACCAGTGGTATAGGCAAGATATTCTTAAAATCAAAGAAAAGTTAATGATAGCTTCTGTTTCGAAAAATCTGGGGAGATGTTTTGCGACTACAATCAAATACCTTTTTATTTCTTGATAATGATTTTCGGATTTTGATTTTGATGTTTCAGGGATAGTGAATAGTGACTAGACTGGACAGATTGATAGATGGATTATTTATTGAAATTTAATATACTTTTATATATACATATGTATAAATATTCAGTCAATGCTGCATAGTTAATTCGCTCCTAATTCATAGACAAGTATTTAATCTACGGCTTACTCTTTACACAGTGCTCATCGATCTGGACAAGGTGCAGAACACTTATGTGCAGTCGACGGGGCAACATGATCTGCGTCTGCTGGCGGATCACTATGGGATCTTTGAACATCTGTTTGGCAGCGCCTACTTTGTGCCGCGTGTCCCACTGAGCATACGCTATGAGCTCAATGCGGACACCTTCAGTCCCGTCTACAATGGCAACGTGATCAAGCCCACAGAGGCGGCCAAAGCGCCTGTTGTCCATTTCGATGGCCAACTGGATCCGATTACGGGCAAAGCAGCACCGGGCGACAGCTACTGGACTCTGCTGGCTACCAATCCGGATGCACACTATACAAATCCGGCTGCCGAGTGTCTACACTGGTTCATGTATGTTTGTATTGCGGCTCGAATTTGTTGAATATGAATAATAAACTTGCTTTAAAATCCTTAGCGCCAACATACCCAACGGCAAGATCGGCGAAGGCGAAGTGCTGGCCGACTATTTGCCACCCTTTCCGCCCCGGGGCGTAGGCTATCAGCGCATGGTTTTTGTGCTGTATAAGCAGCAGTCGCGCCTGGACTTCAGCGCACACAAGCTGGCTGACAGTGACTATAACAATTTAGAGAAGCGCACCTTTAGCACGCTGGACTTCTATCGCCAGCATCAGGATGCGCTGACACCGGCGGGTCTGGCCTTTTATCAGACCAACTGGGATGAATCACTGACGCCATTCTATCACAATGTGTTGCGTAAGTGGGCTGGCAACTCACATAATATCTATAACATACCATATATCTTTTATGCAGATCTCAAGGAGCCAGTCTTTGAGTATGACTTCCCGAAGCCTTATCTGGCGGATCAGAAGTTCTTCCCACTCAAGCAGGCGTTCAATCTGTACATGGACAAGCATCGCGATGTGAAGCAGGTGAACAAGGAGTATCTGCAGCGCAAGTTGGCCCAAACGCATCCGTTCGAGGGTCCAGAAGTGCCGCTGCGCTTCCCCAATGCCCATCCCATACGCGAAGTACCGTCGTGGCTCAGAACGGAGATTCGCAAACGGCGACTGGGCACCGGACGCGTGCAGGACTACTAAATGCGCGCCGAGGACTGCCTGCTGCGCTGCACGCGCGTCCACTTGCAGCCGGGTCCGTTTACGCCGCAGCTGCACGAGGACTACTACAATCTGCGCTTTGTCGACATACAGTTCTACAACGAGTCGTCCATCTCGATGCTGGCGCAGACGTCGATGCCAACACCGGGCATCCGGCCGCACAGCTATTTCCTGCAGTTCGCGCTAAGTGCGACGAGGAACCAATGCACCCAGCACCAGCTGGCGCCGCTGGTCAAGCTGCCCGAGGCGACCATGACTCACAGCATACACGATATACCCGATGCGGCCGCTTTCAAAGGATTAGATGGTGTCTGTGAAATGCTCGCCGTGTCCGGCAGTCGCAAAGTGGCCACCGTACTCTCGGATCGCCGTCGCAAGATGACCATATTCGAGATGGAAATCGAGGAGGAGGAGGACGACACGGAAATGTCTCAAGCATCCTTTCTGGACATCAGCAAAGAGTCGGTGCTGGCCAGTGGGGCCAACGATGCGGATAAGTCAGAGGCGTAGTATTAAAAATCATATTAAGTAGTTTCAATCAAATATTTAGCACAGTTTTACCTCTATATTTATATATATATTATTTTTGTTACTACTCTCTTTACCTAGCAAAGAAACATATTTATATATATTTATAAAAATACATTTATGTACAAAACCAACGATTTCAAGCAACTCTAAATTAAATTTTATGCCATCAAATTGAGTAGTTTTGAGCCACATTAATATGTATAAAAAAAAACGATCTACTCGACTATTGCCAAGAGATAAGTAGAAAATAAATATAAATGTATATATATATATATATTTATCTCTACTTAGCAACGGAATGTATATATATTTAATATAATTGTAAATTAAATTTTGTACAAAACAAAACAAGCATTTCCATTCCAAATTCGAAATAAATGTGTAAGCCATCAAAATAAATTTTTTTTAGCCACATTGATATGTAGAAGAAAGTAAAAGTGTTCTTGTCGAGAGTCGACTAGCAGATACCCTGAGCCCAGCCCAGGCCCTGTATTAATTCGTAGCTACTTTTTCCCCTTAAACTGCTCTTTGAAGTCTTTAAACTCACGTAACTTGCCAAATCTGATCCAAATTTCAATGGCCGTGGCTAACTTGACGCACATTCAGATGACGCTGCCAAAACATCGATGCTTGTCGCTATCGATGAGTTCGAAGCTTTGACAAAAAGGATTAGGGGCAAAAGGTAAAAAATCAAACCCAGGAGCACCAAATTATAACGTTGATAGAATTTTTGTCGAATCACAATATCATATACTTATTTGTCTTTAGGTTTCTCAGCTTGGACTTGTATTATAGAAGTCTTCTCATTCTAGAAACAACTCTCGTATAGAGTGTGTGGCAGGAAATAAAATTTGAATTCGTATTTTGATTATTGACGGCAACAAGTGTAACGCATTGGTAAGTAAGTAAGCAAAATTCTTAGATATAAGGACATATTGCACATAGAACGAAGTCAATATGAATACAATGGTAATAGCGAATCTCTTATTGAATTCCTAATTCCACAGCAACATGTCAGATTCATACGCTGAGCTCTTGGACTACTACGAGCGACTGGTGATTTTGCTTAATAACATCCCAACCTGGGAGGCTAATTGGCCTTCCGATGATGAGCGTGATCATGATGGCGACGAAACCGAAGGTGACATTACCATCCGCAATGATGAAATCGATCAGAACAACGGCGATGGCGAAGTCGCACCCAACTCAGGTGACGGCTCTGAAACAGAATCTTAGAAGGTTGAATGTTACGTTATGTGGTACATTATCTATCAAGACTTTTATTTTGTAAAGATGGCTTGAGGTTAAACTTCAAAGCAAAGGATTCCCAGAGAAAAGAATATCAATGGGCCTGCGACTGGGCTCATAAGATAAAGGATATACCTTGATGTGATTTTATGTATAGAATTTAGACAACATTTCAAAACCAAAACAAACCTACACTTTATTCTGATACTGGTCTATACTTAAAACAATTGTGAAAACTCTACACCAAAAATATAATAAGATCTTTCAAGTTTAGTTTAGCTTTAAAACCTTTAAGAATGTCTTCAAATCTTCGGTTGCTTGTTAGTTGCTTGCAGTAGATATTAAAATTTTTTTTGAGCTGTGTATCACATTTGATACCTATATGATAATGATTAATTATAATGATGTTTTGGTTTATTGCTAATAGTTGTGGTAAAGAGAATTCCGTGGGTTGATTTAAATTGAAATTAACTTTTAGCAAATCAAAATCAAAGCACGGAATGACATAAGCGTTTACTGATTCGAGTTAATTTGAAGGTTAAGTTCTTATAAATTTTCTGGTTTGTAAAAGTTACGGCGCTGATGTCCGAGCATACATATATTTTACATAAAGCTATTTCCTGCGCACTTACCACAAATTTGTAAGTGACCAAATAGTGATGTGGAAAAGCTTGTTCGTAGACTATCGTAACAGAAATATCGATAGTTAACTCAAAAAACAAAACATCGACTATATCGGTAGTGCCTCGATGTTTATGCAGCACTAATCAGCTGTGCAGTTGATGAAAACGCGAGACCGCCTGCTTATAAAACAATGTCTTTCAGTAATTTATTAATGAAAAGCGGCGCAAATGGCGGCTTGCGGGGCACACAAGCTACAGCGCTATTGTTGCTCAATGCCAGCACTCGGCAGGGACACACGCTGCGTGGCAAACCGCCCGGTGTGGCACGAACTCTCGAGCAGCGGCTGCGAGGTAAGTTCAGTTGATGTAACCAACTCCGCCACAAGCAATCTAACTGTTAACTGCCTGCAAATTGCATCCACAGATGAGAATGTCAGCGATCCGGAGCTGCTGGAACGCATCAACATTGGTTTTCCGCAACTGAAACCGTCGCGTTCGGCCCAGCTTAAAACGCGTCTGGATCACCTCAAGGAGCAGCGGGCTAGCAAGGAGCTGGAGCAGATGGCGCGAAGCAATAAATGCAAGTAGCTAGTCCATAAGCTCTCACAACCAGTGGTATAGGCAAGATATTCTTAAAATCAAAGAAAAGTTAATGATAGCTTCTGTTTCGAAAAATCTAGGGAGATGTTTTGCGACTAAAATCAAATACGTTTTTATTTCTTGATAATGATTTTCGGATTTTTATTTTGATTTTTCAGGGATAGTGAATAGTGACTAGACTGGACAGATTGATAGATGGATTATTTATTGAAATTTAATATACTCTTATATATACATATGTATAAATATTCAGTCAATGCTGCATAGTTAATTCGCTCCTAATTCATAGACAAGTATTTAATCTACGGCTTACTCTTTACACAGTGCTCATCGATCTGGACAAGGTGCAGAACACTTATGTGCAGACGACGGGGCAACATGATCTGCGTCTGCTGGCGGATCACTATGGGATCTTTGAACATCTGTTTGGCAGCGCCTACTTTGTGCCGCGTGTCCCACTGAGCATACGCTATGAGCTCAATGCGGACACCTTCAGTCCCGTCTACAATGGCAACGTGATCAAGCCCACAGAGGCGGCCAAAGCGCCTGTTGTCCATTTCGATGGCCAACTGGATCCGATTACGGGCAAAGCAGCACCGGGCGACAGCTACTGGACTCTGCTGGCTACCAATCCGGATGCACACTATACAAATCCGGCTGCCGAGTGTCTACACTGGTTCATGTATGTTTGTATTGCGGCTCGAATTTGTTGAATATGAATAATAAACTTGCTTTAAAATCCTTAGCGCCAACATACCCAACGGCAAGATCGGCGAAGGCGAAGTGCTGGCCGACTATTTGCCACCCTTTCCGCCCCGGGGCGTAGGCTATCAGCGCATGGTTTTTGTGCTGTATAAGCAGCAGTCGCGCCTGGACTTCAGCGCACACAAGCTGGCTGACAGTGACTATAACAATTTAGAGAAGCGCACCTTTAGCACGCTGGACTTCTATCGCCAGCATCAGGATGCGCTGACACCGGCGGGTCTGGCCTTTTATCAGACCAACTGGGATGAATCACTGACGCCATTCTATCACAATGTGTTGCGTAAGTGGGCTGGCAACTCACATAATATCTATAACATACCATATATCTTTTATGCAGATCTCAAGGAGCCAGTCTTTGAGTATGACTTCCCGAAGCCTTATCTGGCGGATCAGAAGTTCTTCCCACTCAAGCAGGCGTTCAATCTGTACATGGACAAGCATCGCGATGTGAAGCAGGTGAACAAGGAGTATCTGCAGCGCAAGTTGGCCCAAACGCATCCGTTCGAGGGTCCAGAAGTGCCGCTGCGCTTCCCCAATGCCCATCCCATACGCGAAGTACCGTCGTGGCTCAGAACGGAGATTCGCAAACGGCGACTGGGCACCGGACGCGTTCAGGACTACTAAATGCCATATTGTCCGGCACTCTCCCACTCTCCTCCCAAGTGCACACACATCTGTATGGTTTTGTTTTTGTATTTTGTATTTTGGTTAACAAGTTGCTTTCATTTCGCTGGAAGTACATGGAATTGAATCAATGAAGTACACGTTGCGCATAACATACCCGAGTCTACCGTTTGTTATATATGTATATATATATATATATATATATATGAATTACATAATAGTTTAAATAAATACGTACATAAATAGAAGAAAGCTACCATTATGCGCTATGGAATTGTTTAATGCGTTTAACAATCAATTTGCACCTGCCTTCTTTCCTTAATTGCCTTTGATGTGTGATGCTTTTATTTGATTCGTTATTTATACCCTTGCAGAGAATATGTATGTTTTCTTAATCATATAATATATATAATATTTCCGATGGTATAAATTAGTAGTTTGTGTAAACACAAGTACAGTCAAGCTTCTCTAACTTGAAACGCCATAGAGACAATCAGTTAGAGATCGAAAATTTTATGATTTAATTTCCCAATTAAAATGTTCAGTTTTTGGGTTAGAAATTGACAACATCGGGCTACAATATGACATCTGAACAATCGGTTGAAACATCGGTTGAAACAGTTGAAAAGTTCTTGTATGAGAAATACTTGTGCTAGGCATGATATAAAATATATATCAAATCAGCAGTCATAATGCTTCTAATAATACTAATATGCCCAAGAAACAATCGGTCGCGAATTAAGCTCGTTAAGCTATGACAAAACTATCGAAATGATCTAAAGATATATGTATGAGATACATATAAGAAAATGTTCGTTGAGGATTAAAGTCCACAGCAGACAATTCGAACGAAAGCGGATTAAGTAAAATTCTAAAATTTGAATCGACTAACACCCACACTGTTGAATTCGTTCTGCAAGGATACGTTATCCTCGGCATGCCGCAGACTGTGGCTCAGGTTTCGAGTTTCGTTTTGATTTGAAGTGTTATTATTTTGTGTTACTTTGTTTCGTTTGATTTTTGGCACAGTTTATGTTATATACTAAGTATTATATATATATGTTGCTCATAAGTACGCGTCGTCAGCTGCTGCAACGTGGCCTACAACAATTGCTAGCTGGAGGTACGGGCCTAGGTCTGGGCCTTTCCATAGGAGCCCACTGCTGGCCGATACATGGCCGGCAGCATGACAACCTGGGGCAGATTGAAAGCGTATTTGCGCTTGCCAATGTTCTTGAAGACATTATCCATGCGCGTGCCCTCGCTGCAACAAAAAAAAGGGACACTTAGTTTGGGTTTACATGCAAATGCATGTAGGGATGCAAACCTGCGCATGGTGCTGAGTGCGTAGGGTACATTCTTGGCAGGCAGCTGAAATTCGCGCACTAGGACACGACACTGCTCAAGGGTGACGGCCATGCCGGTGCGGTCCTTGGCGCTCTTGCAGGATGTGAAGCGCAGCCCGCCCATCAGGCGGCACGCATCCTCGGCCAAGTGCAGGATCTTCACATTCTTCGAGACATTCGCGCGCAGCTGATGCTCCATGTAGCCCAACAGCGACTGCAGCGACTCCCAATTCGCACAGCTCGCATCTGCCGCGGACGTCGCATTCAGGCCCAACTTGCGATAGCGACTGAAGTACTGACGCAGCCGCAGAAAGTTGTCCAGATTGGAGCGATGCTGGTCGCGCGTCTGGCCCAGCGTCGCCCTCTCGTTGATGCCAATGTTGAAGAAGACGGGCGTGATCTTGAACTGCAAGGCGGCTCCACAGCCAGCGCTGGTCAGCGCCGGCTCCGGCACCGGCAGCACCACCTCCAGCGCCTGCCGCGAGCCCTTTATGAGTGGCATCGGTGTCTGCTCGCCGGAAGCCGGCACCAGCGTGAAACTAACCGCCGACAGATCCTCGATGGCAATGCACATGTCGCTCCACATGTCCGTCTCGGCGCCATACAACGACAGCAGTCCCTCGAAGTACGCCAGCGGACCCAGCTCGCGCAGCATCGTCAAATAGGCGCCATCCAGCTCGGTGCCCCACAGACGCAGCATCAGGGCGGTGACCAAAGACGTCAACTGTGTGGAGCAGAGAAGGCACATTCTTGTATCACTGAATATCTAAGTCCAGCTAAGCTAACCCACATAATATATGTAGTTATAGATTATAGATAGTTGCACTGCTACTGTACAAAAGTGTATAACAGGCATAAGGAAGCATTTCCGACCATATCAAGTATACGTATATGCATATATTCTTGATCAGTATCAACAGCCAAATCGATCATGAGCACGTGGATATCAGAGACTACAAGAGCTAGAGACTTCATATTTGGAATTGCCCGACTAGGAGATACCCTGAACCCAGTCCTTACATGTACATACATTCATACAAACACACACACATACTGCAAGCAGTGCAAGCAGTTAAAACAGTTAAGTTGCTTCTTCATTGAGCACCCACATTATGGAAAATGGCATCTTAAGGAACTTCTGTGTTTATTGAGCATCTAAATGAACTTTTTAGGCATTCCAAGGTCATACCTTAAAAAATATTTCCTTTACACTTTTGGGGGAATGAATGGGTATGCAAAATGTTAAATATTTGAGATTATACATACCAAAATAGGTTCCTCTAGCTTTTCAAGTTAGGACTGAAAAACGCTAGTTTGAAATCGAAATTAATCGATCCTTTTTTAACGGCACGAGTTATCGATAAAAGTAAACAAACTTGATCTGACCTGGGGCTGTGAGAAATGTTAAATATTTGAGATTATACATACCAAAATTGGTTCCTCTAGCCTTAAAAGCTTTCAAGTTAGGACTAAAAAAACGCTAGTCTGAAATCGAAATTAATCGATCACTTCTTAACGGCACGAGTTATCGATAAAAGTAAACAAACTTGATCTGACCTGGGACTGTGAGAAATGTTAAATATGTGAGATTATACATACCAAAATAGGTTCCTCTAGCTTTAAAAACTTTCAAGTTAGGACTAAAAAAACGCTAGTCTGAAATCGAAATTAATCGATCACTTCTTAACGGCACGAGCTATCGATAAAAGTAAACAAACTTGATCATACCTGGGACTATGAGAACTTATATTCCAAATATGAAGTCTCTAGCTCTTATGGTCTCATACAGATGGCTAGATCGACTCGGCTACTTTATGGGGTCGGGAGTTGCGTCTTTGTATAGCCTTCTCACAATTGATAGTTATAGTGATCCATAATGTTAAGCTTACCGCCTGGGAGAAGCACACATCCCGCCGGTACATAATGCTCGCCTGCAGTTGATTGCAGCGCACATCCTGCTGCAGTCGCTGCACGGAGTGCATCAGCCTCGCCGTCTTCAGCAGACGATCCATGGCGTGGCGCAGCTTGCGCATGCTGGGACGCAGCTCGCCCACCCAGTCGGTGGTCAGCGCGAGGTCCAGTCCGTCGGTGAACTTGTTGCCCTTCTTAGGCGCCGGCGCCACGGGCAGCGGCAGATCCAGTTGGCGCTGCTGTGAGGATGCCGCTGGTGCCGCAGCAATCACATCGGGCGCCTGCTGCTGATGCGGCTGCAGCTGCGGCAGCAGCTGCTGATGCTGTGGCGCCACCGCAAAGCCCTCGCGCTGATGCGGCACACGGGGATGACGCAGCCGGATGGCGGGACTGTCGCAGCGACCGCAAAAGAACTTCAGCTTGCTGACCAGACACATGACGCTCGCCTCAATGTTCAGCTGGGTGAGATCCAGCGGCTCTGGCTCCTCCGTCGGCCGATAGTAGTTGGCCGAGGGCGAGGAGCTCATCAGCTTGGTGTCGAGGAAGCCAGCGGGTGGCTGCCGCTGCTGCTTCTCCTGTGGCGCTGTGGCCACACCCAGCCAGCTGGGCGGCAGCGATTGATATGTGGCCTCCGCCGGAGCGCTTTGTGGCTGCTGTTCCAGACTGCGCAGATGCGCATTGTAGCACTTGACCACATGCTGCAGCGAGTCGATCGCATTGATGTCCAGCGAACTGGACGGCGATGAGCAGCTGCTCGGATGCCAGCTGTTGGAGCGCATTAGCGGCTGGCCGCGTGGCCAAAGATCGGGTGGCGCCACCACTGGCGTCGCAAAGTCCTCCAGCTCCGGCGACTTGAGCTCCAGTGCGCTCAGCTGTTGTGTGATCTTGCGAAAGGGCGACATCGGCTCCATGAGCACATTGTCCGGCTCCTCGATGATGCGATGGCGCTCAATGAAGGTCACCGCCTCCTCGACAATGCTCGGCTCCCAGATGTTGAGCAGCGTCCGCGTCTTGGCCACCATCTCGTTGCACAGCGGCATCATGTCCCGGGCATTGCGCCGACTGGCCAGTTGCAGCAGCTGCGACATCAGCTCGACGATCTCCTTGCGCAGCTGCTTGGTCGCCTGGACGGCGGCGTTGGCCGCCTGCACCTTGCACGCGTTGCTCTCCTCCAGCTTCCAGGATTTGCTCTCCTGCAGCAGTCTGCAAAACAGGTGCAATATCTCAGAAAATGCCACTTGGAAATGTGTGAGACTATGAATAGTGGTGCTCATTGGGCAGAGATGCTCATTGGGCAGATATATATATATATATATATATATATATAAATGTATATTTGCTTAACTCTAATTTTAAACTGTTTGCTTTTTTTTACCTCGAAAAATGGGTTTCATTTTGAAATTGATTTCTTTGGGTAGAATTATAGCATGAATTATTAGCTAACATTTTCTTTCCAAATTGAAATACTATATTAATTGAACACTCGAGAGGATACAATATATATATATATATATATATATATATATAATTATAATTAATGCAAATAAATTACTTGAATATGTATAGACTTTAAATGTTGCCCAGATGTCTTCTTCAATTCGCAACACAATTTATATACAGTATAATCTAGATATTTCGGACACCCGTGGCTTGTTTTTAATACATAATCCAAAATTCAAAAATGCTTGAGATTCGCAGAATCAAAATAAAGGTCAAACAAGTGGGAAAGGATTATCTTCGGCGTACCGAAGATTTTATACTCTTTTCGAACCTTTAGGCAATTTTCACTCTGCCAACTGCACCACCGAAATATTTAATGACACATATCTCAATCAATTTGAAATTTTAAACATTAATGAATTATAATAATGTTCAAGTGTACAAGGATATTTAAGGCGATAGCTTTGAAAAGATCGAATATATGGCTAAAACCGACTTCAAGTTGCATATATAAGATATAGTGGTCCGATCCGACCGGTTCCGACCAATGTGCTGTCCCTTTGAATCACAAGTCTCTGTGCAAAGTGTTATCGAGATAGCTCAAAAACTGAGGGACTAGTTTGCATACATACAGACAGACAGACAGATAGACAGACGGACATGGCTAGATCAATTTGTTTTGTCATTCTAATCATACTGGCAGTAACTTTTGGGGGTCTCCGATGCTTCCTTCTATGCGTTACAAACTTCAGCACAAACTAAATATACTATTTTCTTCGAAAAGAGTATAAGCATGATCGAAACTGCTTCGGGATCGAAAATAGGATTCGTTTTGACAAAGTTATGAGCGTTTGAAATATTCGAAGAGCATTTCCAGGGTCTTGGGTGACTTATTGTGGCTTGTTTTAAATAGAAAATGCGTCAGATTTAAAAGCAGAATTAATAAAGAGCTCAAACCATGATCAAAACTGTTTCGTGTACAAAAATCGGATTAGTTTTCATATTCAAAACATATCATAGCCTCAAATATGATGAATGTTTTTGCATATTATAGGTTTTAAAATGAAAACAATCATCAAATAATTACTGGTATATCAAACTAAATACACTAATACCCACTATAGTTATTTTGCTGGGGTATAGCCGCTGAATTTACGGATTCGGAACTGGCTTCAACAATAAGTCAGACGAACGGAGAATACCCGATATTATGGCAACACTAGAGAATTGAGAGTAGTTGGAGCAATGGAGCAGCACTCACTTGATGAGGCCACCACACTTGCGACCCTTGGGATCGTGGCGCGTAAATGCGCCCACCGTAATGATGTCGAGGACACCGCAGCGCGTCAGTGCATCATTCTGGGCCCACATGCGCTGCACGTGCAGATTGACGGGCAGGAACTCGAGAGATTCGTCCGTTTTGGCCGCGGAGCGCTTGTAGTAGATGTTGTCGCGCATCAGCTGCTGGATGTTCTGCTTGGCCTGCGAGTAGTCCTTGAGCAGGCGCAGATGCTCCTCCAGCAGATTCATTTGCCGCCGCCGCCACTCGCCGCTCAGCTCGCCCATGCCGGAGATCTCCTGCAGCTTCTCTTTCTCGCGCTGTATCCAAATGGAGAGCAGCTGCTGCGGCACCACACAGCACATTCGCGACTCCAGCAGCGTCTCCAGCACACTGATGTCCGCATGCGTGGACGACTGCAGCCGATACGAGTGCTGCCTGGGATTCGCGCAGATGCGTCCAATTCCACACTGCTGTGGCACAAACAGACGCACGCCCAGCTTCGGTGGCAGCGATTGAGTGCGTCGATGGCCTGAAGTTGATTCAAAGAAAGTATTACTATTAATAAACAAGTGGGAAAGGATCATCTTCGGCGTGCCGAAGATTTCACACTCTTTTCGAACCTTTAGACGATTTTCACTCTGCCATATGAATATGAATTTAAATTTTCTTTTGAAATATTAGATATATTTCCAGTTGTATGGTATGTATATAGTGGTCCGATCCAGTCGGCTCCGATCAATGGGATGTATATTTGAATAATAAGTAAATGTGCAAAGTTTCAGCGCGAAAGCTTAGGAAACATGGGATCTATGGCCAAAACCGACTTCCAGTTGTATGGCAGCTATAAGATATAGTGGTCCGATCCGGCCGGTTCCGACCAATGTGCTGTCTCTTTGAATAATAAGTCTCTGTGCAAAGTTTTATCACGATAGCTCAAAAACTGAAGGGCTAGTTTGCATACATACAGACAGACAGACGGACGTGGCTAGATCAATTTGTTTTGTCATTCTAAGCATACGGGCAGTGACTTTTGGGGGTCTCCGACGCTTCCTTCTATGCGTTACACACTTCAGCACAAACTTAGTATACTATTTTCTTCGAAAAGAGTATAAAAACATGATCTTTGAATTTGGCTGAATAAAATTAAATATTTATATCTAATGTTTGGATATTTGCAACATTTATAACTATAAATAAAAGCTCAACTCAACCATTTTAGACTATGAGTTTTAGACTAACACCCAAACTTGTAATTCAATCTTTTTAACCTATAACCCAGTGGTTTTTTTTTGTGTTTTTTTTGAAGGTTGAAAGGTAAAATGCCACCAAACTTCTATTCATTCACAATTCGAGTAATAGTTTTTACTCTAGTTATATTTAAATGTTCTTGCACGATTTTTTCTTACACATATAAGAACAAATATTTAAGAAAAAAACGTCGTTAAAACTTTTTAAAAGTGTTAAAAAAAGAAAAAAGTTTAATACACGTTACCTTCAATTTTGCTCAAAATAAAAAAGTCGATAAAAAATATATATATATAGTATATAAATATACAAACAACTTTGCCAAAATATATTTGTAGTTAGTGAACACCGAAAAGTATACAATATAATTATTCGACAATTTAGTTATTGTTAAGTTATTTTTACACTTAAACTAAGCTACTGAATTGCTAAAACTTCTCTTTTTAAAAGTTAGATAAATTAATCCAAAAATGAAAAAAAATTGAATTTTTACTTTTTAGTTTTACAAAATCTTTTAGCCGATTTTTAAAGTTTTTTTGTGTGCTCAGATAAATATTTAGAAATATAAATAAAAACGACTTGCTCACAAACAAAAATTGTTAGTTAAGTTTTCATTCGGAAACAGAAAACTGTAGAAAAACTTGAGAAAGTTCTTTTTTTCTTTGATATCATATTATAAATTTGAAAACGGTTAGAAACATTTTAAAAATCGAAAATATTTAGATTTTATTTTTTAATAATAGACAAGTACCGAAATACTTTCAAAATCTGAGACGATCATATTAAACTTCAGAAATCAGAGCCACCACTGAAACGAAGAGGTTCTCATTTCCGAGCGCCCACTGCTATATATGTATATTATCTTTGTATATACTTTGGTGGAGAGTTTTCTATGGAAATGTGCAACTGGCGACACCAAGAGATGGTGTTAAAAGCGAAGCCAGCTATTGTTTACTATTGCGATAAATGAAAGTGGAGCTCACCCTTGTGTCTGGTGGCACTTCTGCCACTTGTTGCCTGCTCCTCGAACAGCTGTGTGTTGGAACGCGGCGGCGGCGGCTGATTCACGCCATTGATTGTCCTGGCCGGGCCGGCACCCTCGGGGGTCCAGGAGGCCAGCGTTATGAAGCCGCACTCGCCACGCGGCGAGCTGATGGGCAGGCGGAGACGCGTCGCATCCTGGATGACGCCCAGCGCCACCTCGGCGTGGCCAAGGGGCAGCGATGTCAAGGAGACACGCTCCCGCACATCGTGCACGCTGAAGCGCAGCCGTGTGGCCGCCTTGAAGCCGTCGCTGCGCAGGAAGCGCATCGTGCACAGGAACAGCGGACTGCGACTGCGCTCCACGAGCTCGGTGCGTGCATGCTGGCGCCACAGGCAATCCTCGCCCGTCTGCAGCACCGAGCAGATGACGCGCGGATTCGGGGCACGACCGAAGCCGTCCAGCGGCAGATTATCACAGGAGATCGCCGTCTCGCAGATGGGCAGCTCCGAGAGCTCTGCAAGACGAAGAGGAACAGTTGAGAACGTGTGCGGTGTGTGTGTGTGTGTGTGCGGTGTGTGTGTGAATTAAGTGTGTTATATTTGGTTTTGGCACATGCTTATCCACTACAGCAAACTGATTTACGTAAAATAAGAACAACAAATCAATTATTTACATTTGTTTTATAAACAAAATAAAGTTTATTCTTCGAATAAATTCAATTTCCTCCCTGTACTGTATTCGCTTTCTGTGTGTATTTCTATCTCTTTCTCATCCGCACCATACCCAAGTACAAATTCATATATATTGTTGTTTGTAGACGTTCTAATTTAGCAGATTCGTGAGCGACAAAACAACTTACCTCAATATATATATATATGTTTCTTACAAACTATAAATTCGATATATAGACCAAAGCTTTACGCTAAAATGACACTTGCTTAAATTTTTTTTTTTGTTGGAAATTTACCAGCACTGTTTCGAGCATTATGTATTTTATTGGATCTATGCTGCACTCTGGTTTTGAAATTTGGAAGAAATCGTGTTTTTAATTTGAAATATACAATTTAGATTTTGTAGCGCTTAAGGCTCAATTAGTTGGCATGAAATATAATTATTTGTAATTTGCCAAAGCTTAATGCTGAACGTATCATGTTTATTTTGCAATCATAATTTGATAATTTCTAGTCTCAACTTAAAGCTCAATTTCTTTGCACTATAATTGTTTTTAGGTCTGGAATGGCTTGACTCTTAAAGCTCAAAACTCAACTCATTTTATCATTCATGCTCTCTACTCAAAGCTCTATTCCTTTGCACTATAGCTGGATTTATATTTTTAATTGTTCCCAATCGAATATTTAATTGGCATTAAATAATCGAGTTTCACTCTAAGCAGCTTCAAATTGTATGTTTAGTTTGTACTTTAAGCAAATGTCATCAAGGCATGTTATTTTTTCTGCAAATCTTTGGTTTCGTTTGGTGTCTTAAATGGCGTTCACACCATGATCACATTAGGAACAAAATCGATGTGTACAAATATGTTAGAAGAAGGCAAAAGTTGGCAACTGCTTTAGTTGTTTAACTAGGTGTGTGCTTGTGTGCTTGTGTGTGTGTGTTAAGCGAGTGTGTGTAAAACAGAGCAAACTTGTAAGGATTACAAACTAAAAGTTGAACATTAAACCATGGCTAAAATATTATTTCTTTGGGGGTATTTCGTGGTTAGAAAGAAAAGAAAACAAATGTATCCAAGATGGGGGACTGTCCACATTGTTAGAACTGTATTAGATCACCTTCAAAGGGCGCCGCCTCGAGCGTGGCCGCCGGCCAGGTGGCGTCTGTGGCAAGCATCGCTGGCGGCAGCGGCAGGCCCTGATCAATGCGATTGCCCATGTGGCTGATGGCGCCGGCAATCTGATCCTGCAGCTGCTGGATCTGCAGATCGATCTGTTGATTCGAGCACGCCTCAATGGTGCGCACCCAGTCGAGCCGATCCGCTGCGCTGTGCGTCACCAGGCGCTGCGAAGGGCTGTCCTTGAATTCTGTAGGGATTACAAGTAGTAGCGGGATATACACATATATACTATATAGAGATACAGATACGCCCAAAGCACTTACCTAGATCGAATGCGTAGCCCTCCGATTCGGGCAGCTCATTCAGTATGTGCGTCTGGCAGTCCTGCAGGACGAAAACGCCAGAGACCGACGACCGGGGATTCTTGTCCTTCAGATAGAAGAGCAAATTTCCGCGCAGCTTGCACCAGCATTCCAATTTAACTGTATTTCAAGATTGGTAATATCGCACACACAGAGCGAGAGAGGAGGAGAGGAAAAGAAAGAGAAAGAGAGAGTTGGCCAAAAAAAAGTGCATAAGCAATTGGTGAGTGGAGCTGAGTGAAATCTACTCGATCGACATATAAAGTGGGTATGTAAGGGTGTGTGTGTGAGTGTGTATGTGTGTGTATGTGTGTGGGTGATAAGCGGTAAGCAAAAGTAAGGTTTGCAACAAAGAACCCGCGTGTGTGTCCAGCAAGTAACAAAGCATCTTGGTGTATATGTATGTATGTGTTTATAGATGTGAATGCAGTGGCGTGGGCAGGGTTGAATGGGGGCTAGCCCCCATTCCAAATATAAATTATTCAGGCATGCTGCTATTTCCGATACAGTTGCGAATTGAAAACTAAAGACAAAATGTATTTTTTCATATTTTAGTTGACTTTTTCAACTATAAGTTTTAGTTCACATAAAAATGGTGTTAAAACAAATGGGCGAGGATTATCTTCGGCGTGCCGAAGATTTTATACTCTTTTCGAACCCTTAGGCAATAAGTATCTGTGCAAAGTTTCATCACGATAGATCCAAAAACATGGGATATATGGTCAAAACCGACTTCGAGTTGTATGGCAGCTATAAGATATAGTGGTCCGATTCGGCCGGTTCTGACCAATGTGCTGTCCCCTGGAATAATAAGTGTGTGTGCAAAGTTTTATCGCGATAGCTCAAAAACTGAGGGACTAGTTTGCATACATACAGACAGACAGACAGACGGACATGGCTAGATCAATTTGTATTGTCATTCTAAGCATGGTGGCAGTAACTTTGGGGGGTCTCAGACGCTTCCTTCTATGCGTTACAAACTTCAGCACAAACTTTATATACTATTTTCTTCGAAAAGAGTGTAAATATAAATTTTTTAAAACTTATTTTTCAAACCCAACCCAAATATAAATTATTCAGGCATGCTGCTATTTCCGATACAGTTCCGAATTGAAAACTGAAGACAAAATGTATTTTTTCATATTTTGAATGACTTTCTTCAACTTTTTTAAAAGTTTATTTTTCTCTATTCCCATGGGAAAACACAATTTGATATGGGCCTTGGCTGACCAATACCTATAGTTAGCACTACAAGTAAAACCACATGATACTTTCAATCCACATTTGTGGATTTGGAAATGGGGGGCATGACTGATTATCTTATTTGTTCATTGAAGTACTCATTTTGATGAAACAAATCCTGCCTACGTCACTTGGTGTGTGCGTGAGTGTGTGTGTGTGTGGCGAGGATTGATTGATGGAGCCTCAGCACTCACCATCGGTGCGCCAGAAAATGCCTTCCTGCTCCGTTATGGTGAGGAGTCCTTCCTTGTCGAATCGGGTTTCGATATTGGTTGCCAAGCTAGCCAGCTCTGATCGATTAAAGCGCATGCTTCTGGCCTAAACGTTGACGTTGATTCGATTGCAATTGATGTTGTTTTTTTTTCGTCTCCCCCGACAGCTGTTGACAATTGTAATTGAGAATTGATGCGTTTTGCGTCCATTAAAACAATAAGTGGTTAGAAATATGTATATAAAAAAACGCAGCTTTGGCAGCAAACACATTCAACACCCATACAAACACACATTTCATTTAATTATACAAATTGCTCCCAAAAATGGGCGGCTGGACGCACCTTATAATAACTGTAGGTGCGCGTTAAATAATTCAACAAATTATGCACACACACACATGGAGACAGCGAAGACGAAGACGAAGACGCAGTAGCAGCAAAGTAGGAAAGGGCTTGCCATGGGCGTTGCAGGGAAGAGGGATGGGCGGGGGGTGGTGGGGTGGAGGGGTCGCAGGCGTTGCATAGCAGGTGCCGCAAAAGTTTACATTACATACCTCCGCTCTTCTCGCCGCCGCACAACAGTCCCTGTAACAGCACTCCGCCGCTCTCGCTCGCTCTCACACACTCAAAATGGCACAGCTGACGTTGACAACAACAGCATATCGCAACTAACGAAAAGCGGCGCTTCTGGACCGGACCGGACCACCGAATGAATCTCGTTGCAAATGTGGGGCACGCTGACCTGTTCACCAACAATTTTGGCAATTGCACTGTCAGTTTGCGTGTTTGTTTGTTTGTTTGTCGACCGCACGCACACAGCTGGTGTCTGGTGTTTTGTCGTGTTATCAATTCACAGCCGCACTGTTGTTATCGGTTTGACTGTCACAATCGTTTCCCAATCGAGCTTATACGGTCTATTCACATTAAGGCTCAGGCACTGAATATTGTACATTTTTTGCCTGGCACTCTTAAATAATTTTTTATTTATTGTTTTTTGAATTTGCTCTTTGCATCGAATAATTACAATGTTGATGTCAATGTTAGTCTTACTGTTAAGCTGCTGTTATAGTCAGATGTTAGCTCGCAGGGCTGGGTAGACTAAAATAAGTTTTGTAGTTCACGGTTGACTCTTTAGCTGGCTAAACCATTTTTTGTATTTTTTCCTTAATGCATGCAACATTAAGTGCTTTGCACAATTTTGAAACCTGGCAAGCAAATATTCTGTAATCACTTCGTAATTTTGTTTTAAATAAGGCAATCGCTTCTTGAACACGTACTTATATGCTAAAGAATACATTAACTATATTATTTATTCTAAGAAAGCAGTTTTTTGTCAAAAATTTGCATTTATTTGATCTAAAGATTAGTATGTTACTTTACAGTTACTTTGGCTAACTGCTTAATGATCAGGAGGTTAGTCATTGCGCAGGATAGATTATGGACAAATCTGCCATTTCGATCAAATGCAGAACATCGATACAGTTTTCGATAAGCATTTTACGTTTGCAGCTAACTTAACTCAACTGACGTGCGCGTTCGCAGCCAACTTTGCTCACTAAACAGCTGATTGTGTGGTGAAAACGAATCAGCGATACTGTTTCACATTCGTAAAATGGCGTCGGAGGTAGCGGTTGAACAACAAGACCAAGAATTTGTAAGTGTACAAACAAAGAATTGTTGAACCAATTGGATACATACATATATATGTTAGCAACAAAATGACACACGCCCTAAGATACTGTAAAATCATGCGTGCAAATGCAACAGACCAACAATAAACTCACAAATTGCGTGCGTGTTTTAAACTGTGCGTGTATATGAGGGTGTGTGTGTGTGTGTGTGTGTATGCGAGTGAGAGCAAATTGGAGCTGGTGTGTGTTGCAATGTGTTTTCATCAAAATCTGTTGCGGTATTCGGCACTTGCAAAAAATGTGCTCGAATGTGTGTGTGTGTGTACATTCTTAAATTGACATGTGTGTGTGTGTGTGTGTGTGCGTGTGTATGTAAGATGTGTTAGCACGTGCTATTTACAAATAAAAAGCATAAAAACAGCAGCAAACGAAATTAATTCCTGTACACTGGCCTCTCTGCTGCTATCGGTGTTATCAGACAATAACAGCACATCCAAAAAATAACAACAACTTTACATGTAGATGTGTGTGTGTGTGTGTGTTTGTGTTTGTGTTGTGTAGCAAGTGGTTGCAACATGCTCTTGCTCTCTCACTCTGCCGCTATTATCGCTGTTAATTTCTTGTGATGCATTTTAATAGGGAAAGTGATTTCCGTTCGCCGCTCTTAATGTTGTTGTTGTTGTTGTTATTGTCATTGCTGCATTTTACACTGCCCGTTAAATTGTGTGCGCTCGCTAAACCAGTTTACAGTTAGAAAGAAAAATAAGTGCAAATTCATAAAGATCTCTGATCTTCGTCGCTCTCTTGCTCTTGTTTGCTCTCTCTCTCTCTCTCTCTGTCTCACTCCCACTTTCGCAATTGCCCAAAATAAGACTTCCTCCAGCTGACGCAAAGTTCATTGTTTGCTTAATCGGCAGCAGTGATGCCAGCTACAGTGGTATTTCGTTAAAGTGAACCACCATCTGGCATTAAAGAAAAGTATGCCATTTATAGTATAGACACATGAACGATTGCAAATGCACGAACCACTTTTACACCTAATATAATATTTTTTTTATTAAAGCTTTTTTTAGTTTTAAAATGTATGTTTACTGTAATAAACATAAGTATGCAAGTGGATATTTGAATCAACTCAAAAATAGTAAATAGAAGGTTTTTAATATTCTCTTTTTTTAACTTTATGCCAAAATTTGTCTTTTGGAATACAAATTGTAGTTATGGAGATATAGATTTTAGCTCATGGGACAAGATAATATTGTCCTATATATGAATTGGTTGATTTAGAGAAGCTCGACTGTAATTATTGTAACAGGATCGTTGCGGGTATGACTTGAGTACTGTTGTTGACTGACCTTGCTTGAAATTCCAAAGTGTACACTTGCATACCACCCATACTCGCACACCCACACACACACACCACACACACACACCACACACCCGTTCAGACAATATGTACTATCGATGCGCATTTGTTTATTTATTATTTACTTATTTGTTCATGGCACCAAAGGCGGTCGTCCACTCAAGTTTTACGGTTCCGTTGAAGTGGCATCGACTTGATTCCGTTTCCTTTGAATTTCGCTGTTTTTTTTCTCTTTTAACTGCCCAATTTCCAACAAAAAGTTCTTGCAATTTGCCTCACAATTTTCCCACTTATTTGCCAATTTGTTTAGACCGCATTTCATTCATTCGTCTATTCATACGCTTGCTAATTTGTTTATCTGCTCGTCTGCGATACCCTTCATTAAAAATGGGCCATAGACAAATGCGGACTAGATTCCATTTGGGTTTTCCAATAATCATTTTGGAATACAGCATTTTAAAAACTAAAGTCTTGCATTCTACTCTGAAGATCTAGTTTGGCAATGCCATTTTGGCTTCTAATCTTTAACCTCACCCTATGTGCCAAAAATATTTGGAATTATAGAGACCACTAATTTGATTATGAAATACTTTTTGGTTTCCCAAAATATATATACCAAAAGCACCAGATCGCAATAGATAACATTTTAAACCATTCTCAATCCTTTTGTGTACATACAATATGTATTTTGAGTTCCAAATTGGACTTTCTAGAGAAGTTTGAGTTATAGGGACAAAAAGGTTCGCGACAGTATTGCATAGAATTTGGACTCTTAAATCTATTGTCACTCAAATGTGGTTCAGCTTATGGAACTTCGATTGTCTGTACATATAATTGTATATATGAAAGCAATCAATTAATACCTTTGTCAAAACTAAATCGATTCATAATCCTACATCAATTTTGCTCAAGCTAAGAGGTTTGCATGATTAAAGATTACATATTTGCTCTCGAATTTTTCAAAAATATCTAGTCATATTTATTACGAGAAATAAAATAAAGAATACAATTTCCTAAAACGAACTTTTGCATATATGTATATCTGTCTTAGAAATCTACTGCACCTTATGTATTTTGTCTTCCAATTAAAAAACAAGTAAGAGTGCTCTAGTCGGGACTGCCCGACTAGGAGATACCATGAACCCAGTTCTGACATCCATTCATACTTGCCTAATAGTGTGCATACATACAAACACACACATACTGCAAGCTGTGCAAGCGGTTTAAGCAGTTAGCTTGCTTTTTCACTGAGCCCCACACAGTGGAAAGTTAAATCTTAAATAACTTCTGTGTTTATTGTCCGATCTTTCTAAAATTTGTAGGACATAACATTGGTTATGAAATGTGTGACCAAACCAAATTGCAAGGTCATACCTTCAAAAATGAGTTTTTGAATTTTTGGGGGGATTGAGGGGTGGTATCCAAAAAGTGAAAAATTTGTTACATGTGTATGCTATTCGAGATTATACATGCCAAATTAGGGGCCTCTAGCTCTTATAACTTGTAAGTTATAGCCCAAAAACGCTAGTCTGAAATCGAAATTTATCGATAACTTTTGAATGGGTCGAGTTATCGATAAAATGAAATAAACTTGATCTGTCCCGGCACTACGAGAACTTATATTCCAAATATGAAGTCTCCTAGCTCTTGTAGTCTCTGATATCCGCGTGTTCATACAGACGGACATTCGACAAAACCAATATACTATGAGTACCTTCTTCGGTATCAGAGTATAATGAGCTTCCTTCAGCCCATGAAATTAGTCAATTACTTGGGACATACTGTTTTATTTATAAAGAATTTATCGCTTATACATACATATATATAATGAGGACTTGGTTTGACCATAAATGATGATGACCTGGTTTTGTGCATAGAATATGCGATGGGCAATGAATAATAGATGTGCTCCACTAAATACTAGTTGAGCAGTTGCTAATGTTATTAAATATTAGCATGTAATGCAATAAGTTTCAATTGAAAACTCTTCTACTCATGCCATACACACTATACTAGATATGTACATATTTATTGTGTATTTTGTGATTGCTCAATTTGTGTATTATTTTGTATACATAATCGATTTCACTTGAACTGGAATTACATATCGCATTTGCTGTGTTGCATGTTTGTTGCAGCTCGATGCTTCTAAATCAAATTGCTCATAAAAACATGCGAGACAGCAGCCAGCCAATGTGTGTGCGAGTGTGTGTGCGAGTGTGTGTGCGAGTGTGTGTGTTATGAAATATTAGTGTCCCATTGCAGCTGACTTGTGCATTTGTTCGCTGTTTATCCTTGTGCCCGGACTTTGAACCCCAATGTTGCCGCACAATGGGGCAGCCACAAAAAGTACAATAACCTTTTTGGCACCCAGCCTTTCGCCTGTGGGGGTGGCGCTACACTCTGTTTGTGTTGCGCTTTTCTTTTTTTATACCCCGAATCCATTAAAAATGGGTAAAAAGGGTATTATGGTTTTGTGCAAAGGTATGTAACAGGCATAAGGAAGCATCTCCGACTATATAAAGTACATATATTCTTGATCAGTATCAAAAGCCGAGTCGATCTAGCCATGTCCGTCTGTCTGTCTGTCCGTCTGTCTGTCTGTCTGTCCGTCTGTCTGTCTGTATGAACACGCGGATATCAGATACTAAAAGAGCGAGAACGAATATAAGTTCTCGTAGGCCCGGCACAGATCAAGTTTATTTCATTTGATCGATAAATCATCCCGTTCAAAAGTTATCGATCAATTTCGATAATTTCAGACCAGCGTTTTTTGGTCATATCTTGAAAGTTATATGATCTAGAGGCCCCAAATTTGGCACATATTATCTCGAATAGCATACACATGTAACAAATAGTTCACTTTTTGGATACCAGCCCCCAATCCCCCCAAAAGTAAAAAAAAAGTGATGACCTTGCAATTTGGTTTGGTCACACATTTTATTGCCCAGTTTGTGCCCAACAAATTGAAATAGGATTGGGTAATAAGCCCAGAAGTTCTTAAGGATTTAACTTTCCACTGTGTGGCGCTCAGTAAAGGAGCAATCTAACTGCTTAGACTGCTTGCACAGCTCGCACTGCTTGTAGCATGTGACTGGTTGGTATGAATGGGTATCTCCCAGTTGGGCACTCCCGACTAGCGCACTCTTACTTGTTTTTGTTTTGGTTGCGGGGTAGTTGGTGGTTTCCAATGCTCTGTTTTGTTCTTCTTTCTTTTGCAGCCTGTTGCTGTGGCGGCCGCTTTTTCATTTCGCTAGCCCGACTAACTGACTGACTGACTGACTGACTGACTGGCTTCCTCATTTGCGTTGATTAAGCCGCTCACAGATAACAAATAACTTGCATGAAAGGCAGCAGCAACAAATAAATATATATATATATATATATAATATACTTATGTACATATTGCAGGCATATAAAACACAAAATGCGATGTGCAGCAAAATGTATGCATATATATGTATGTATATATATATATATATATATATATATATATAGCTATATGTTTGGCATGTGTGTAAGTCTGTGGTTGTAAATAGGTCAGCCACGCTGCGGTCGTCGCTATCACTAGCAAACAAACAAACACACACAACAACAACAACAACAACAACAATGGCATACACAAATGGAACAGCAAACCCCTGTTACCTCAGTTCGCCCCCCCCCCACCCCAAAAGCCGAATAAAAAACGGAGCCCCATTTTTGCGAGTCTGTCTGGGGGCTTAGACGCTGCGCTTACCACCCCTTACCACCCCCCCCTCTCAAGGCCCTTAGGGCCTTAATGCTTAGTCACTGCGCTATCTATAGCAGCACTAGCCAAAAAGCATACAACAAATAATAACAACATCGAATGCGGCAATGCTCTTGACATAACATTATATAATGCAGCTAATATTGTCATTAACAATCACGCTTTGCAATTGCAATTGGCTACAATTAAATAATTCAATAATTGGCCGGTATTAGCTAATAAATATAAAACAGCTGGCGGCAATTTCGATTTTTAGAATCACAATCAAATTTTGTAAGGGCTTTAATTACACAGTAACAATCAATATAAACAGAAATGCATAATATAACTAATATTTTATATTATCAATCGTAATACAAGTGCAATAAGCGTATTTATCGGTTTATATTTCATAATTGGCTAATACCGATAGTTTTCCAAACAGCTTGGCACAATTTCGATTTTTCGTATCACAACAAATTTTGATCGGGGCTTTAATTAATATAAAAAGAATTGCATAATTTAATAATATAAAAATAATCAACTTTCATTTAGGGCTTTAATATGATTGATTTGCTTATATTATATTAACAGATTTGCATAGTACAGCTAATATTATTATTATCAATCATTGTTAAATTGCAATATACTTATTTATCGGCTTATATTGGGACAGTTTCGATTTTAAGCATAACTCTTCTATCTTTATTTATTTTTTTTTATAACGTTTATCAGTTAACATTTTTCTTTAGAGTTCTGTCTTTTGGTTTTTGCAAGTTAACAAGTTATATTAATATACAAAAATAAGTACAAATATTATTAGTATAAAGTTCAGTTTTAATAAACTTTCTTTAGGTGGCTGAACATTAATGTTTATTAAATAATGTTTGTTATCATTGAATTGCAAGAAAAATAATCTCAAAAACAATAATTATTGTTTAGCTGTGTGGATTTTCTTACAATTGTTTATTATTGTTGAATTTATATAGCTGCTCATATTCTGGCCGATCAGGTAACAAATCTAAACAAAGCATATTCATGCTCTTCTCTGGTTTTATTGTTGCTTGTCAAATAATTACAAATGTTAATCTCAATTTGTCAAAATTAACGAAATTAATACAAATATTGACATTAAAGCATGTTGTGAAAGTAGATATTATAATATTATATGCAATTTGCAACATTTTGCCAAATCAGTTGACATAGCTGATGGACTTTAATTAGTGCAGCGCATCGCCAAATGAAACGAACGAAAAATGGCACAAAAATGAACCCTTTTAATACTATAAAACGTTTTTCCTCTTCTATCGCTGAAGCACACTCAATGAATGCTTACTTATAGAGCCGTATATTTATAGAAATTTCCAGTACGTCTGTACATATGTATATGTGTACATAAGTACGTATGTATTTTTGTACATAAGTACGTATGTATTTTTGTACTAAATATATGTACATATATATATATATATATATATACTTATATATTTCATTGTACTATATTGATTTGCGGCTATTGCGCTGTACTTTCCCATTGGAGTCGAAATATATTTGCGATTTTATAGACCTTTATAACTTGAATGCTCCGTAATAAAGTTGAGTTCTAAAGAACTTTCACATATTCCATTTCAGGTCTTAGATTTGAGCTCTAAACTATGTTAAAAATAAGAGTGCCGGAAAAAGCGAGAGCATTTTAGGATTAATTAAGTTGGGAAACGCTAGTTTCTGATAGATAGTATCGTAATATTCGTCTCATATAGAAAGTTTTCTAATTGCAAAGTCTGAATTTTCTCTTAGGAGGGCTTACAGTAAAAAAATTTTATTATCTAGGCTCCACACTGAGCCAAGACTCTTACCTTTTGGATAGTTAAAACAAACTTGAGAAAATGTTATGATGATATGAAATGATTTGGAAATCCTAGTATTTTCTCAAATGCTATCTGATTGGATAGTATAGGATATTTTTCGCAATTTCTTTATTCTTATTGCCTGCAATATCAATGAAATAATGTACATTTTGGAAATGTTGTAACGCAAAACAATTTTTTATTGAATTTTATAATATTTCATTTAATGTCGACTAAAAAAAGTCAACACACAAAATTGTAGAAAATTAGGCAAATATATTTATCAATAAAAAAATAAAAAAAATTCTAAAAATATTTAATTGAATAGAAATTTTGGGCTAAAGTTGAAATTAAGCTAAGTTCTGGGGGTAATAATAAATGTGCTTGTTATTAGTAAATATTATTATTATACAATACTGCATTACGGCATTCCTATTTGACCAATTTGCTACTTTATTTGTTCATCAATTATGGTTGCCATCGAAGTCAGTTGTTGCTATTGTTGAGAATCTCGCCTATATTATACACTGTGCTTAATTGGGTCATTGAATCCTGTGCAAGGGCCAGGTCCTTTGGAAAGCACTTCAAATTTCTGCTGCTGCGACTTGAAGCTTTCCAATGCATTTCATTTCGTTTCGTTTCATTGCACATTCATATTGTTTATGCATAATTGAGAGCAAACGAATTTCTAGCTTTATAGCATATTTTGTTATTGTTGCTGTTGCTGTTTGCGTATTTATTCCAATCACAGGTTGTTGAACTCCACATGTGACCGACCGGCCGAGTGGCTCGAGGCTCTCAGACTTCGAGACCCTCGTAGTAGGCTGCTTCTGCTTCTGCTTTTGCTTCTGCTTCTGCTTCCGCAACGCTTTCTTCTTCTGTATGGGCGCTTTATCGCCATTGCTTTTGCCGCTGTTTATACCCTGTGCCTAGAAAATGGCTAAAAGCGGCTAATTGTGACGCAACAGGCAGTTGGCGACATCTCCGACTCCATAAACTATGTTAGCATCAGCAGTCGATATGCGATTTATTTTATGCTATCGATAACTTGATTTCTTTAATATTATATATATTAGCATTGTTGTCTATTTACTCAAGCTCAGTTTTCAGCGTATTAATTTAAGTATCTGAGCGTTGAAAGTTTTCGTTTCAAGTTCAGTTAGGTGTCGGATAAAAATCCCTTTAAAAACCACTAGAAAATAACTACGCAAACTATCAAAGATGATTCAGATATCGTTTTTGGTTTGAATTTCACTTCGATTTCTGATTCATTTACTAGTGATTGGCAGAAATGTACTTAGTTGTTGATAAAAAAATTAGCATTCCGTTTATAAACAGTTATCGAAATCAAATAATCGGCAAGAGCCCAAGAAATGGTAAGGTCTGGAATTTCCCGATCTTAACCCGTTTAAAAAGATAGTTTCTGAAATTAAAACAATTAAAATTTATCTAGCGAGATAGCTAAACGTTGTGCGGGACTATTGCTAAACAAAGAGTTATGAAACCAAGTACCAACTTAGTGCACAAATATAGTGGACAACATTCATCCATAATTTCCAGTATTCATAAATATTTTTGGACTCCATTGAGGGCTATGAAATTGGCATTACTTTGCAACCACTATTATTTTGACCAGCTAATTTTACATAAATGTTTTTCTTTTAACCTATAAACAAAACTTTATTCACAATTAAAAAAAAAACATGCATTATTATATACATAAATACTACTATACTATATATATATATATACTATACTATACTATACTATATATATATATATATATAATATATACTATACTAGAACGTAAAAACACTTGTGCTTATTTCAAACTCTTTTCGAAGAAAATAGTATATTCAGTTTGTGCTGAAGTTTGTAACGCATAGAAGGAAGCGTCGGAGACCCCCAAAAGTTACTGCCCGTATGCTTAGAATGACAAAACAAATTGATCTAGCCACGTCCGTCTGTCCGTCTGCCTGTATGTATGCAAACTAGTCCCTCAGTTTTTGAGCTATCGCGATCAAACTTTGCACAGATACTAATTATTCAACGGGACAGCACATTGGTCGGACCCGGCCGGATCGGATCACTATATCTTATAGCTGCCAGTATATGAAAGAGCTGCAGTTAGCAGAGTGACAATTGTCCAAAAGTTCGAAAAGAGTATAAAATCTTCGGCACGCCGAAGATGATCCTTTCCCACTGGCTGAAATTTAAACAGCATTCTAAATATTTTCAATGTCTAAAATATATTGAAACAAAAACAACAACAAAAATAAAATAAAAAATGTTCTGAAATTTAAAATTGTTTAACATGGACAAACTAATTTCTGAAAGTTGTATTTAGCGAATGTTGCAACAGTGCAACACTGGATACAACTAATTGACAATACGTGTACAGAGCTAAGTACAGGGTATGCAATTGGACGAGCTGCTCCATACCAAAACACTATTATTATTACTATTATTGTGTTTGTTGTTGTTGTTGTTTGCTGTTTGCTGTTGTTCGCTGCCCTGCTGCTTTTGCTCAGTTTAGCTCATCTGCGTTCTTTTGGCTTGCTGTTGTTGCTTGTTGCTTGTTGTTCTTGTTGTTGCTTCTAACAGCGGCCTTAGCAGCAGCGCCATTGTCTGACGTTTTATTTCCGCTGCTGCCACTGCTGGGTAACTGCCGCCTGTCATCCCCATTTGCATCTCTTATCCATTGTGGCGTGCTCAAGTCTCGGTTGCACTACTTGTTTCAATTGCATTTCGTTTTCGGGGGATTACTTTGGGGTCAGTCGCTGGGCGACAAAAAACGTGTTCGTCCACCCATCAGACACATCTCAGCGCATCTTCCATCATATATGTATGTATGTACATATGTATGTATGTATGTACATATAGCGCTTTCCAATGGGCCCCTCGGGTGGTGCTTTCCAAATTGTTGCAAAAATGTTGTTAAAACCGAGTTGAAAGAACTCCAATAGAGCGTTGATAATATCGCCGGATTGTTGCTGCTGCTGCTGTTGTTGTTGTTGTTGTTGTTGTTGCTGTCGTTGAGATTTTTACTCAGCCTTTTTGATTGGTTTGACCGATTTACATTGTGAAAAGAAAAGAGTTTTTTTTCTTTATTATCATTATACTCTTTTCGAAGAAAATAGTATATTAAGTTTGTCCTGAAGTTTGTAACGCATAGAAGGAAGCGTCGGAGACCCCCAAAAGTTACTGCCAGTATGCTTAGAATGACAATACAAATTGATCTAGCCATGTCCGTCTGTCTGTCTGTCTGTCTGTCTGTCTGTCTGTCTGTCTGTCTGTCTGTCTGTCTGTATGTATGCAAACTAGTCCCTCAGTTTTTGAGCTATCGCGATAAAACTTTGCACAGACACTTATTATTCCAGGGGACAGCACATTGGTCGGAGCCGGCCGGATCGGATCACTATATCTTATAGCTGCCATACAACTCGAAGTCGGTTTTAGCCATATATCCCATGTTTTTGAATCTATCGCGATGAAACTTTGCACTGATACTTATTATTCAAAGAGACATCACATTGGTTGGAGCCGGCTGGATCGGATCACTATATCTTATAGCTGCCATACAACTCGAAGTCGGTTTTGGCCATATATCCCATGTTTTCAAAGCTATCGCGAGACAACTTTGCATAGATACTTATTATTCAAAGAAACATCACATTGGTTGAAGCCGGCCGGATCGGATCACTATATCTTATAGATGCTATACAACTGGCAATAAATTAAATAAATTTAGAGCAAAAAAAAAATGTTACGCGACAAAACGATTTTTACAGCTTAAGAAATTTCAGTGGTGCAGTTGGCAGAGTGAAAATTGCCTATAGGTTCGAAAAGAGTATAAAATCTTCGGCACGCCGAAGATAATCCTTCCCCACTTTTTTTTTTTTTGTTTTGCTCGTTTTCGGTGTGTCTAACTTCACAAACAAACAAACATACATACATATGCATGTATATAGAAGAAGAAGAGCTTTTATTTGCGTGCTTTTTGTGCCCTACATTGGTCAACCCCAACCATTCAGTGGGTCTACATTTTTTTCTATTTTTATTTTTAGCCATTTCTGATAATTAAAAAGCAACATTTGCCTTTGGCTGTTGCTGTTGTTGTTGCTGTTGCTGTTATTACTATTACTATTATTGTTGGTCTGCTTGGCTCGGTAAGCTTGGCATCTTGCCCACAAAGCTTACAAATAACCGTTAGACCACATTGCGATTGCCAAAAGCTTTGTGCTGCTCTGCTCTGCTCTGCGCCCCAAGTTAATTACAACTAAATGGTTACGTTCTAGGCCAAAATGTCCAAAGCTTTGATACAAGATTAATTACTCGATGCGCTACAGTTGATTGTGAAATCCTTTATGACTTGATTCGATTCGGTTGAGCGAGCTTCGAAACTCTTTTAATGTTCGTTTTTGCATTCGATAAACAGAATACAAATGTTCAGTGTCCTTCGATTGCGGCTTAAAAGATCTTTTTGAATGCCAATCAATAAACGAACTTATAAAGATCAGTTTTTGTTAAAAAAAACACTTTGTTTTCCAAGATATACACATAATGGCACCCACTTGGACAGTTGCTTTTATTTATATAATGATAAATAAAAAACAGGTCATCTACTAAACCAAAAATGTTTTTCTCTAGTTCTGTTTTATTTTAAATGTTTTAATGTTGCAAGTCGTATTCCTTTATTTTAATAATTTAGTTTTTTCTGATAAAGTTTATAATGTGAATATGTGAATTAAACGCTCGAAACTTAGAATATCGAAAAATGTTTTCATAACTGCATTTTAATTTGTTATACTCTTTTCGAAGAAAATAGTTGCTGTCTGTCTGTATGTATGCAAACTAGTCCTTCAGTTTTTGAGCTATCGCGATGCAACTTTGCACAGACACCTATTATTCAAAGGGACAGCACATTGGTTGGAGCCGGCCGGATCGGACCACTATATCTTATAGTAGTTGTCATAAAACTGGAACAAATTTAATATTAAAAAACAAAAATTTAATTCCTATGAAAGTGCTGCAGTTGGCAGAGTGAAAATTGCCTAGAGGTTCGAAAAGAGTATAAAATCTTCTCACTTGTTTTTATTTCACACATTTTAAAAATCTAAAATATTTAAATTGATATTGTAAAAATTATAAATGTATAGACTAGTCATTAAAAATAATGAAAACGATCATAAGTCGTTCATTTGAGACGACGAAAAAAACGTTCAGAAATTGGAACTTTCATAGCTTTATTTTTGTTTAAATACTTTTATTTCTCAGTTTTTTTTCCTTGCTGTTTATACCCTGAACCCATTAAAAATGGGTAAAAAGGGTATAATGATGTTGTGCAAAAGTATGTAACAGGCATAAGGAAGCATCTCCGACCATATAAAGTATATATATTCTTGATCAGTATCAATTTGGTCGAGTCGATTTGGCCATGTCCGTCTGTCTGTCTGTCCGTCCGTCCGTCCTTCCGTCCGTCTGTCTGTATGAACACGCGGATATCAGAGACTACAAAAGCTGGAGACTTCATATTTGGAATATAAGTTCTCGTAGTGCCGGGACAGATCAAGTTTATTTCATTTTATCGATAACTCGTCCCGTTTAAGTGTTATCGATAAATTTCGATTTCAGACTAGCGTTTTTGGCCTTAACTTAAAAGTTATAAGAGCTAGAGGCCCCAAATTTGGCATGTATAATCTCGAATAGCCTACACATGTAACAAATATTTCACTTTTAAGGACTGGGTTCAGGCTATCTCGTAGTCGGGCACTCCCGACTCTTACTTGTTTTCTTTTTTTTTGCAATGATTCTCATTTCATCAGAAACAGTGGACCACTGTGCTTTCAACTAAGCCACCTCCTGGTGAATTCGCACAACTGACCAATGCAAGCACATGCGAGAGAGCTTTGCAATGAGTGTGTTGAGTACGCTAAACCACTTGCGTAATAGTCGTTGTCTGATCTAGCGCAGTAGTGAGAGCAGCAGCAGCAGCAGCGGCTTTTGGGATGCTTGCTGCTGGTCACGTTTTGGCGCAATAGCCTCGCTGGTCACAAAATGTCACATCATCGTGTTGTTAGTTGCAATTCGGCACTCTGGCCACTTGCTGCTGGCTGCCACTTGCGTAAGCGGTGCGAGCGAGCGAGTGGTCCAAAGTGGAGGCCCACTAATCCCATTCGGATCACTTTCTAAGCGGGTCGCGGCGTTGTTCCCTTTTTGCCCCCAACATCTGCTGCTGAATGAAACTTGTTTGGGTCTTGGTGCCAGGGCTGCGACAAAACTCAGATTTACAACAAACAAAACAAGTGGGGAAGGATTATCTTCGGCGTGCCGAAGATTTTATACTCTTTTCGAACCTTAAGACAATTTTCACTCTGCCAACTGCAGCACTTTCATAGGAATCAAAATTTTTTTTTTAAATATTAAATTTGTTCCAGTTTTATGACAGTAAATTGATCCGATTTGGCCGGCTCCGAACAATGTGATGTCTCTTTGAATAATAAGTATCAGTGCAAAGTTGTATCGCGATAGCTTTAAAAACATGGGATATATGGCCAAAACCAACTTTGAGTTGTATGACAGCTATAAGATATAGTGGTCCGATCCGGCCGGTTCCGACCAATGTGCTGTCCCGTTGAATAAAAAGTGTCTGTGCAAAGTTTTGTCGCGATAGCTCAAAAACTGAGGGACTAGTTTGCATACATACAGACAGACAGACAGACAGACGGACATAGCTAGATCAATTTGTATTGTCATTCTAAGCATACTGGCAGTAACTTTTGGGGGTCTCCGACGCTTCCTTCTATGCGTTACAAACTTCAGCACAAACTGAATATACTATTTTCTTCGAAAAGAGTATAAAAAGCAAATAGATGTACATAATTTATGTGATTTCTTTCGTTTTGATGCGGATTTCTGCTTCAAAATACATGCATGCATATGTAAATAATATCTTTGGAACGCTGACAAACAAAAAACCAAAACGTATAAAAGAAAGTTTTTAACTTGTTATATGTATGTGTAGTGTCAATGTCACGCCTCCCGTTTGCTCTAAGCTAGCGTTTTGTTTAAATAATCGATGCGGCCAGAAGAAAGCATCATAATAATAATAATAATAATAATAATAATAACAATAGCAATCATCATGCGCAAATGGTAGAAAAGCAAAACCGAATCAACGCAACGCACCGAAACAGAAAACAACAACAACAAACAGCGGGTGAAATTTTTCTTCACGACACTCAAAACCAAAAACAAAGTCGGCGAAATTTCTTAACACTTTCATAAGAAGTCAGAAAGAAGTCGGCGAGTCGCGAGTCGAGCCAGAAAGAGAGTAAAGCTTAAGTAAATATGTATGCATATTTATGTATATGTATGTACATACATGAGTACAATGTGCGTACATAAATTAAATTAAGCACACAAGCTGCTCAGCGAGCCGTGTGCTTGACTTTTGACTCGCCAAATGCGCACTTCATTTTGCGCGTAGTAAAAAGTTTCATTAACGTTTCTTTAACGTTTTCTTTCGCATCGTTGATGAGCGCGAGTGGGAAAGAGCGTCTAACAGCATGCGTTAGAATTTTGGGCCAAATAACAGCGCGCTGTTAGCTAACAGCAACATTTATCCTTAACATTTGTAAGCTCAGCGCTTCCGCTCGCTCGCCCACACAGCTGACATTGAACTGTGTCAGTGGCAGCAACAACAGCAACAGCAACAGCAACAACAAGAGCAGCCGCATGTAATGGGGCGGGCTGCTGCGTCTGCGCACGCTCTTTTCGCTGCGCTGCTACTGCGCAGCTGGCTTTGCCTGGCCCGTTTCATTGTTGTGTTGTGTTGTGTTTGCTTTTGCTGGCGGACAACTTTGCTGCTGCCTGCTGCCTGTTGGCCCCATCAGTCGTCGTCGTCGTCGCAGCCGCGTCGCGTTGTGTTCATCTCTTGTCTCTGTGCTGATCGCGCGCGCGTGCTCGTCTGTGTGTGTGTGTCTAAGCGTGTTTGGTTTTTCTTTTTTTTTTGGTTTTTGGTGTCTCGCCTGCCTGTGGAAAACTTAAAAGCACCAAAATATAAAGCCGAATTCATTGTGGTGCAATAATTTGTTGTTGTTTATGGCATTGTTAATTGGTGCTTGTGCGTTTAAACTCTGTGATAAATGAGACGCGCGTGATCCAACAACAAAATGCAGCAGCTACACCAGAGCAAGGATCATCCAGGAGCGGACTGCGATTATTCCTATGCCAAATCGAGCAGCTGTCATCGACGGCTCTTCCTGTGTATTGCCAAGGTCTTTACTCTCTTTCTTACTGTCTCTCTCTCTCGCTCTCTCTCTCTTAAATGTGCGTACTCCCACTGTCGAGCTTTTGATTAGCCTTTTTTTCATAGCAATTGCCAAGTTGTTTACTCTCAATTGCTGCCGCTTTACACATTTTATAAAGTGACTTTCTCAATTCACTGTGTGGTTTATGCATGCATGCATGCATCTTCATCTGCAGACGACGTTGCCCAGCCCTGGTCGTAGTCCTAGCCCTCGCCAACAACTCTTGATGCTTGTCACACTCTCTTTGGCTTTGACTTTAGCTTGTCTTGCGCTTTGCGCTTTGCTCGCTCCCATCACTTGCAGTCGCTGCAATATTTGCTGTTCTTGTTGCTTTTGCTTGCGCTATTTATAGATGCGCTTCATTAGTTGTTGTTGTCCGTCTTTTTGTTACCTTCTCGCTTTACTCGCTCAGCTCAGCTCAGCTCAGCTGTCAGATGCAAACCTGATGCGGACTTACAGTTTTTGTTGTTGTTCAGTTGCTGCTGCCAGTTCTGCTCATGCTCTTCTTTATCATTATGCTTTTGCGCATGTGTGTGTGTGTGTGTGTGTGTGTCTGTTTATAACAGCAGCTCTGGTAGCTAATCTATTTAAAAGCTTGAGAAAGCTGTTGCTGCCTATTTATTTACATATATGTATGTAGTCTCAGTTAACACGTTCATATTTGAAGAATAGATAAGAGTCGTTTGACTTACCTGAGATAAAACCGTAGGTAAAAAGCTCTTTAAAAGCGTGCTATGATTTAAATAAAGTGTTTATAGCCTTTTAATGCATTGGCTTCGAGTTTCACGACTTTCGCTCAGCAGTAATAAATATCGTTGCTTTTGACAAAACATAAACAACGTTGCATATTCACCTGCATAAACTATAACTGTAGCTGAAACTAGCTTTTCAAATTCTTTTCATGCATTTTTGCTCTTGCAATTAAATAAAAAACAAGTTAAGCGGAATAATTTTCGAAGATTCTAAACTCTTTTCGATTCTTTGCGCAGGTTTTACTAAATTTAATTACATGTATATAAATTAAAGTATTGCTATTGTTTTTTAGTGCGTGGTCAGCTCTTGTGTATTTATCACAGAGCCAAATTCTTTTTCTCTCTTAATCGCTATTTGAATCAGTTAAAAGTCGTTGTGTTTGTCTTGTATCAAGTACTTGATTATACTCTTTTCGAAGAAAATAGTATATTAAGTTTGTCCTGAAGTTTGTAACGCATAGAAGGAAGCGTCGGAGACCCCCAAAGTTACTGCCAGTATGCTTAGAATGACAAAACAAATTGATCTAGCCATGTCCGTCTGTCTGTCTGTCTGTCTGTCTGTCTGTCTTCTGTCTGTCTGTATGTATGCAAACTAGTCCCTCAGTTTTTGAGCTATCGCAATAAAACTTTGCACAGACACTTATTTTTCAACGGGACAGCACATTGGTCGGAACCGGCCGGATCGGACCACTATATCTTATAGCTGCCATACAACTCGAAGTCGGTTTATTATTCAAAGAGACATCACATTAGTTGGAGCCGGCTAGATCGGATCACTATATCTTATAGCTGCCATACAACTCGAAGTCGGTTTTGGCCATATATCCCATGTTTTTTAATCCATCGCGATGAAACTTTGCACTGATACTTATTATTCAAAGAGACATCACATTGGTTGGAGCCGGCCGGATCGGATCACTATATCTTATAGTTGCTATACAACTGGCAATATATTAAATATTCTTAGAAAAAAAAAATTTTACGCGACAAAACGATTTTGTACAGGTTATGAAATTTCAGTGCTGCAGTTGGCAGAGTGAAAATTGCCTATAGTTTCGAAAAGAGTATAAAATCTTCGGCACGCCGAAGATAATCCTTCCCCACTTGTTTTACTTCAGTACTGAAGTGGCTCAATCAAACGTAACATCAGCTGAATTAACAACGCTTTTCACTGTTGTGGCAATCTGTTTTCCTAATGGATTCACTTGCTCGGCAGCTGTTTTCCGCTTACTGACTCAACCAGCACAAAACACAAGCACACACTGTAACCAATTTTTCGCACATAATCCAATCCGTACAGCTGGTCGGTTGTAGACTGTAGTGTAAAGCGTCATCATTTGGCACGCAAATTCAATTTGTTTGTTTCATATGCAATGAACAACGAGACAAAGGCTCTTCCGAGTTGCAGTAGTAGTAGTAGTAGTAGTAGTAGTAGTAGCAGTAGTAGTAGTAGTAGTAATAATGGCAACGCCCCTCCTCATCCACCTGCTCCTGCTCATCCTCATCCAATGCTCACCTAGTTGGCTTTTTAATCTACACACGACTGCGCACAAAGCGGAAGCGCATTAAATGTGCTTTCAAGAGCATTTTGCGAAAGTGTTTTGCCCCAGCCAGTTGATGTCCCGTTTGCCCCACTCCCGACTCCCGCTCCCGACGACTCCCACATCCAACATGCAACCCTTGGCTGGTGACCGGCGTCCATTTCCGGTTGAGCAGTGGAAAACTGTGGCAAATGGCCGGCGGCACCTCTCCGATGCCGCACAAAACAGCGGATGTGTGTCGTTGTGGGTGTCGAATGCGACAATCTGCCAGTAATATCCTGCATCCTGCAAGCTGTATCTGGCATGTATATGGCGAAACAAATTGGCTCTTGAATTGAATGTCTTGATTACGGGATAGCTGGCAAATTCAATAGCAAAGCGAAGCAAATAGATTTGCAATGCCGATGCAGTTTATTTTCAGTTACAACTTGTACAGGAATCGAACTTTTTCACTCGTTTGGGGCGAAAACTTTGAAAAAAAAAAAAATCAAATAAGTTTTTTTTTTCTTTTTGCCAATTAATAAATTACATTTTTAATGACTTTTTGCCTAGATTTAGCAATTTAAATCCATTTTATTTTAATTTGTTGAGAATACTGAAAGCGTCTTTTTATTTTGGAATTTATTTATTATCAACTATTCGCATTGACAGTTGATTTCATATTTATGAAAAGATGGTTGTTCCAAAAATATAGTAGTAGTAGAAAGGGCTAAATGGCTCATCATGATTAATAAGTACTACAATTTGAAGCAACAATTTGGATGTGTGCAATTTGCAGAAAAGAAATCTGAAATAATCACCCCCACATATTATACATAGTAGTATATTGATGATACTTTAGCACTGGCCCGAGCTTAACCCAACTGACTACTGATCCATTCAGTTGGAACATTTATATTATTATTGCAACTGACGACCCATGATCGATCAGCTGCTGATGCAATCACAATAATTGTCTTAGACTTTTTGTTTGTATTAGTTCACGATCCAAAAACCAATGTTCACTCATTGTGCATTTGCATTTGCATCGATCACGTTTAGCGTTTATCGTTTAGCGTTTAGCTTCCGATCATATTCACTGATTAGTCACTATTTTTAAAAACGAATCGTGTGATCATACAGTGCTGATCACTGATTAGCCCACAGCTTGAACACGATCCGAGTGTTCTTTTACATCGATCAACATATGTACACTCGAAAAAAACAAAATAACAGCAACTTTGTACGAACGAATGTATTTTTTCCATAGCTTTAACTTGTTGTGTCAAAATTGTTAACTCTAAGTTGCTTTCTGGATATGTTAAGTGGAATTTGATAATTTGATTGACTAGAGATATGCATATATTTAGTGTATTATTTAAAGAACTCAAGATATGAAATCATTACACTGATATCTGATATACTGAAACTAAAGCAGTTTTAATCAAGAATTCAAATGCTTAAATATAATATTCTAAGGTAACAGAAAGCCTGTTTAATAAAATATGTAAACACATATTGTAAAAAAAAAAAAAGACTAAAAAAAAGAGAAAAAAAAATAAATTAAATATAATATTGAGTTGCACTTTTTTCGAGTAAAAAAATGACTTGCGTTGAGTATTTTGTAGCATACTTGTTTTGTTGTTCGAATATTATCGACTATCGATTATTTAATCGAAAAATGATGTATACTTGCATAAGTAGTTTAAGCAAAAAATGGCAGAAAGCAGAAAATGTGTAGAAGCTCGTTTTTCTCCAAGTGCATGTAGAAACCGCTAATTTGATTTATATATAGTATACATATGTATATATGTACATAACTGTGCCGCTGGCAGAGGCGTCTCGATCAGTGGCACATCACACACTTGAAACTGTCATGCAACAGTCTCTGCGAACAGTATGTGCACACGACTTTAATACATCAGTTAGCCGCTACTCTTTCGTTTTATATTCGTGCATGCTTTGAAAGCGGTTTACAGTTTTAGAATGCTTCTCATTGTTGTTGTTGCTGTTGTTGTTGTTGTTGTTGCTGCTGCTCTTACTTTGCATGCGCAGTTATGAGTGCTTTGAAAGTCGCCGTTGCCGCCGCTGCTGCAGAGAAAGAAAAAAGCGTTTCACTTGTTGCTCTATTAACTCGCTTCACAGAGCTAATGGCCAATAATTTAAGGTACCGCACGTTCCGCCTGCTACTCGTCGACGTCGCAACCGGAAATGCTCTTCACACACACACACACACACACACACACACACACACACACACACACACACACACACACACGTACTAAATGTCGCTTCTTTACCCAACAAAACAATTCTAACCAATTTGTTTACATGCACATATTGTTAAACAATTTGGCCTCCATGTTTATCTACAACAAAAATATACATGTATGTATGTACATATATATATGTATAAGTATATATTGCAACATGCAACAGCAAAAATTTGTTTGTTTCTTGGTCTTTGCGGCAACGACTTTGCATTTCATTTATTTACTAAGAAATCAGCCAAACAAAGGCAAATAAGAAACAAAAGTATTGTAGTCGATGATCGACTGAACGATATGCTGTTAACTTGAGCAACAGGGTCTTAACAACTTGTCGTGACATAAAACTATTTGGATACTTTCCTCATTTCAAATTCGGTGATATATTTGATTGAAATCGATACTTAAAATCTGCGATATATAATTACAAAAAAAATTCATTCGATATTTATCGATTTGTGTGCTATCGAAATTCGAAAATTAACCATTTGTACATGTTATATGCACAGCAAATTCCTCGATTTTATAATTTTCAAAAATAAACAAAAAATTAAAAAAAAAATTAAGCTGCTACTCGAAATTGCTAGACTTGAAGATACTCTACAGCAGGCAGTCCGTCTTTTGTTATTTGTAATACTCTCAATTTGCCCAATCATCCATGTAAGCTTCACTAAAACAATGACTACATATTTGAAAATCGTTTTGTGGGCGGGCAAATGGGCGTGTCGATATGGGGTTAGTCACATGTGGCCATTGTTGATAAGCCCTTTTGAAGCAAAGGCGCTGAAAAGTGAAAGCCGACGCAACAACAAAACGACTTCAAGCTGAAGTTGTTGGCTCAAATTAGACACAGTCATTCATTAAAGCTGACCTGGTCGCAACACACACACACACACACGCACACACACACACACACATGGAAAGAAATGTGGCATGTGGCGTCACGGACTTGATTCAGATAGAATTTTGCATACAATTTACATGAAATTGAGTTTCATTTCGAGCAATGTACACAGCTAAAAAAACAGCATCTGGGAAGAGAACACGTTTCTGACCTTAGATAATACAATACGATGCTGCTTCTTGAATCATCGACACGTTGGGCGGGGGAATTCCGATTCGCGTTTCTTTTACTACTATTTTCATTATTTTATCACTCATGCTGGGCATTCTAGCATTCCAATTCATGTCATCGCTTTATCTGCCTTGCCCACAAAACGGATGATGCTGCCGCTGAGGCTCTGTGGATAATAACAATTTCGTGGAAACAATGGGCAACCACAACAACAACAACAACAACAAAAGGTGACGCACTCGCACCATTGAGGCCTGTCAAAATTATCGCCTTTCAACAGCAGCATCTCTCTCGCTCTACACTCGAACAAAAAGTGTGCCAAGAACTTGAGCTAATTTAAAAACAAAAATAGGGAATGTAGCGTATGGAAATGTCGTTATTCGCAGCTCTTTTGATGCTTCAAAACTTACGTAATATGGTTATAAGTCAGCAATTTTAGCATTAAGTGCTATTTATCACAATACGTGGAAAGATATTGCATCAGACAGATAGAGATACATTATTGTTTTCTCCAGACGTCATGCTCGTGTCTGTGCTGTTCTCAATGAAACTCGGACACGTAAGATGCTCACGTACCCCAAAGTGAAAAACAAAAAAATATATATATATTTATATGCTCGAGAGCTAAAAACTAAACACAACAAAAATCACATTTTTTATACTCTTTTCGAAGAAAATAGTATATTAAGTTTGTGCTGAAGTTTGTAATGCATAGAAGGAAGCGTCGGAGACCCCCAAAAGTTACTGCCAGTATGCTTAGAATGACAAAACAAATTGATCTAGCCATGTCCGTCTGTCTGTCTGTCTGTATGTATGCAAACTAGTCCCTCAGTTTTTGGGCTATCGCTATAAAACTTTGCACAGAGACTTATTATTCAAAGGGACAACACATTGGTCGTAACCGGCCGGATCGAACCACTATATCTTATAGCTGCCATACAACTGGAAGTCGGTTTTGGCCATAAATCCCATGTTTTCAAGGCTATCGTGATAAAACTTTGCACAGATAGTTATTATTCAAAGGGACAGCACATTGATCGAAGCCGGCCGGATCGGATCACTATATCTTAAAACTGCCATACAAATGGAAATAAATTTAATATTTCAATTCAAATTGATAGCATATGATATCAATTTGTACAGGTGAAAGTGCTGCAGTTAGCAGAGTGAAAATTGTCTAAAGGTTCGAAAATAGTATAAAATCTTCGGCACGCCGAAGATAATCCTATCCCACTTGTTTTAGCTTATTTTTATACTCTGATACCGAAGGTACTCATAGTATATTGGTTTTGTCGAATGTCCGTCAGGCCGTCCGTCTGTCCGTCTGTCCGTCTGTCCGTCTGTCCGTCTGGCCGTCTGTCCGTCTGTCCGTCTGTCCGTCTGTCTGTCTGGATGAACGCGCGTATTTCCGAAACGATATTAGATAGACTCTTGAAATCTTTTGCGTTATGATTATAGCTATCTGCTTCAGATCAAGTTTATTCCAAATTTATGCCACGCCCACTGGGAGGCTGGCAAATCGATAACATGTCGATACACCTCAAATCACAAATCGATTAAACGTGAATAACTCCCACAATTTTGAAGCTAGAGTAATCAAATTTGGTAGGTATATTGCTGGTGACCTCCCGAAAAAATTGGATCCTAGGTTAATCGGCCACGCCCATTATTACGCCCACCAGCCCCCCTCCAAAATTAATTTGAAATGCTTATATCTCCCGCAGTTTTAGAGCTAAAGTCACCATATTTGGAATATATATTACTGGTGACGTCCTCTACAGATTACAGAAACAAAATTTCGACCACGCCCACTCCCGCCCCCGTAATCGCGAAAATCGATATACATGAATGCACAATTCGATAACACGTGTATATTTCCCGCAATTTTGAAGCTAGAGTCCCAAAATTTGGAATTTAGACTAGGGCTGACCAGCCCAAAAGATTGCGTCCTGGATTTTCCGGCCACGCCCACTAGAACGCCCCCCAGCCACCCCGCCCCCACGAAACACGGAAGCCTATATCTCGCACATTTTAAGAGCTAGGGCCACCAAACTTTGAGGGTAGACTTCTGGCCAAGTCCTCTAAAGATCGGACAAAAATTTTGGGGCCACGCCCCCGCCCGCCCCCTAAAATCGCGAAAATGTATATCTTCCACGGTTTTAGAGCTAGAGTCACCAAAATTGGAGGATAGACTTATTGTCAGCCCCCCAAAGATCGTCAAAAAAATTTGGGGCCACGCCCCCTCCCGCCCCCAAAAATCGCGAAAATGTATATCATCCACAGTTTTAGAGCTAGAGTCACCAAATTTATAAGATAGATTTCTTGTCACGCCCTCTAAAGATCGGAAAAAAATTTTTGGGGCCACGCCTCCTCCCGCCCCCAAAAATCGCGAAAGTTTATATCTTCCACAGTTTTAGAGCTAGAGTCACCAAAATTGGAAGATAGACTTCTTGTCACCCCCTCTAAAGATCGGAAAAATTTGGGGCCACGCCCCCTCCCGCCCCCAAAAATCGCGAAAATGTATATCTTCCACAGTTTTAAAGCTAAAATCACCAAATTTGGAAAATAGACTTCTGGTCACCCCCTCTTAAGATCGACCACGCCCCTCCAGTCCCCAAAAACTTGGAAGGCCGATTTCGGGTCACCCAAACACCAGCAAAAATGTTCTGTTCACTTGCTTTCAGCTGTTCTTAAAATGGTATCAGAGTATTACGCAGTCGGCTCCGCCCGACTGCAACGTTCTCACTTGTTTATATATAATATAGCTCTTGGGTATGGCTTATTTCCTGTCACTCTACCATACTTCTAATCTTAAGCTTAATATAATTTTGAAAATATTATCGTACAAATGGTATTGATTGTAGAATCGACGAGTTCAATAGATTTAGTTGATCATCGAAAAAAAAAACACAAAATAACTCATTATTTGTGGTAGAAACATCTAGAATGTGGAATTTCTAGAATTAATCACTTTACTCGTGTTATTAAAAGCTTAGATTTTCGTATTGTTGAGTTGAAAAACAACATAAAGTACATATCTGTAAAAGGTCAAAAATGTATCACAATAAATTGCGATATATTCAATATGATATGATATGATACTCAACGTTATTATTAGACTTCAACTTATGAATCAATATTAACGTCTTGCTTTTTCAGCTATTACACAAAAAAAATTGTGAACAAAATGCTTTAATCTTGCGAAAGTTCGATTTAGATAAATAATAAATACGATATTGTGTACGCTCGACAATTGGATACTCTTAGTTTCAGGTGCTTATTTAATTCAAAAAATAAAAAAACAAACAAAATGTATGATAGCTTTTCTAATTTGTAATGAGTATTAGTGCATGGTAAAAATTCAAAAAAGAAATTGAAAAAATTCGGGAATTGAAACTTTCAAAAAGTTACCAACCATTTCTCACGGTGCAGGGCTGCAGTGTTAATTTTGTTTGATGACGGCGCAAATGCGCTAACCTCCTGCGACGGCGACAGCGACAGCGACTGCGACGTCGACTGCAACAGCAGCGATGGTGACATATGGACAACTCAAATGGGATGACTCAAATTGTTGGCATGCTAGGGCGGCAAAGCGGCAACGCGGCAACGCGACAACTGCTAACGCTCTTTGCTTTTTTGACCAAGCGGCGCATGCGTTGTTGCTGTCGGCATTGGCTTCGCAGAATTGTGGCTGGCCGACGTTGCGATCCGATGCGAGCCGAGCGTTCGTTCGTTCGTTCGTTCGGTCGTTCGTTTGTTGTCGCTCGGCTGCTCGACGGGGCAGCCCAGAAGCGAATGCAGTTCAATAAAGTTCGTTAACATGGCTCGCCAGCAGCTAGTCATCAACAGCAGCAGCGACGTCGACGTCGACGTCGACGTCAGCAGCGATAGCGGCAGCGGCAGCGTCTGCTATCAGCAGCTGCCTTTGTGTTGTTGTTACTGTTATTGCCTTTTGTTGCTGTTGTTGTTGTTATTGTTGTTGTTGTGCGCTTCGTTGTTCAATACGCTGGCAGATCGAGGCGTTCGCTGCGTTTTTTCCGTTTCAGTAATGAAAGAAACTTTGAAAGCGTCGTGTCGCGAAACGAGAGAAAAGCCCTCAAAAATTAACAATTAACTGCACACTATATCGATATATACATATATATATAGCCATATAGCTAAATAGCTAAAATAAAGTGTTGCCTGTTTTTTTTCTTCTTTTGTGCGTGTGCGTGTGAGTGTCAAAATGGTGCATCTCTATCAGCGTCGGCGCAATCGGGAACAGGTGGGTGGCGTCAGCGATTAGGTCAGAAAAGCATTGAGAAACAAGTGGGGAAGGATTATCTGCGGCGTGCCGAAGATTTTATACTCTTTTCGAACCTTTAGGCAATTTGCACTCTGCTGCAGTTGGCAGCACTGAAATTTCATATGCTGTACGACATCGTTTTGTCGCGTAACATTTGGTTGTTGTTTGTTCTGAGAATATTTAATTCATTGCCAGTTGTATGGCAACTATGGCAGCTCCAACCAATGATATGTCTCTTTGAATAATAAGTATCAGTGCAAAGTTTCATCGCTGTAGATTCAAAAACATGGCATATATGGCTAAAACCGACTTTGAGTTGTATGGCAGCTATAAGATATAGTGGTCCGATCGGGCTGGTTCCGACCAATGTGCTGTCCCCTGGAATAATAAGTATCAGTGCAAAGTTTTATCGCGATAGCTTAAAAACTGAGGGACTAGTTTGCATACATACAGACAGACGGACATGGCTAGATCAATTTGTATTGTCATTCTAAGCATACTGGCAGTAACTTTTGGGGGTCTCCGGCGTTTCCTTCTATGTGTTACAAACTTGAGCACAAACTGAATATACTATTTTCTTCGAAAAGAGTATACAAATTCAAAGAAAACTACCTGCCCTTTTATCCGGCCACACACAAACACACATATACATATATACCAAAAAGTCGTATAGCCGAAGAAGCGAAACTAATTTGCTGATAGGCCAACGCTTAGCGCATTTGAAGTATCTAATTAGCTACTGCAAAACGCATGAATGAACTCACTGCAAAACTGAACGAATGAAATGACGAATAGAAATGGAAATATAAATACGATACGATTGGGAAGTTGAAGTGGCAAATAGCTGTATATATATATACAATATGAATGTGGACGACGACAGGGATTATTTGCAACTACTGGAAATAAACCTTGATACCATTTAACGAGCTTCAAATTCAGTTGCAGTTCCAGTTCCAGCTCCAGTTCCAGTTCTGTTCTGCAGCACTTCAATACACTGAAATAATGTAATTCTGCGAAATTGTGCACAATGCTAACTCGGAAGCGCAGTGAAGCAACTTAATCCCAATTAGAAATGGATTTGCTGCCCCATGAGGTCGTGTTACTCGTTATTCCCATCCACAGTTGCAACAGCTAACACAAAAAACATAAACAATTCGCAGAAAGTGTTGTGTTTTTGCGTTCTTTCATTAAGCAGAAAATCCAATTAGTCAAATACTTGGGCGATTTGAAAACTTTGCGACCAGTCGGAAAGTCCAAATTTTACAGTTACCTTTTTCATACCGAGAAATATTGTCTAAACTAACCACCAAAAGATTAACCAATACAATGAAATCTAAAGTTCGTATTGCTTGCATAACCATATGGTTTATACAAAATATTATTATACAAAAGATTTTATACTCTTTTCGAACCTATAGGCAATTTTCACTCTGCCAACTGCACCACTGAAATTTCATAAGCTGTACAAAATCGTTTTGTCGCGTAACATTTTCTTTTTTTTTGTTCTAAGAATATTTAATTCGTTGCCAGTTGTATAGCAGCTATAAGGCTATAAGATATAGTGATCCGATCCGGCCGGCTCCAACCAATGTGATGTCTCTTTGAATAATAAGTATCAGTGCAAAGTTTCATTGCGATAGATTCAAAAACATGGGATATATGGCCAAAACCGACTTCGAGCTGTATGGCAGCTATAAGATATAGTGGTCCGATCCGGCCGGCTCCGACCAATGTGCTGTCCCCTGGAATAATAAGTGTCTGTGTAAAGTTTTATTGCGATAGCTCAAAAGCTGAGGGACTAGTTTGCATACATACAGACAGACAGACAGACATGGCTAGATCAATTTGTTTTGTCATTCTAAGCATGGTGGCAGTAACTTTTGGGGTCTCCGACGCTTCCTTCTATGCGTTACAAACTTCAGGACAAACTTAATATACTATTTTCTTCGAAAAGAGTATTAAAATAGACACTAAATTCTATAGAATTTTGTCTCCATAATTGCAACTTGTATAAATCGCACAAAAATGGTATATTTTTTGCATTTATACAGAACATTATTAATTGCAAATTGTAAAATAACTTTGAGTATTGTTCTAAACTCAAATACAATAACAATATGTTTTAAGACATTAAATTGACAATGGCTTGATTAATTGTTGCAAATGAGCAGATCGACTACGCTCTGAAAGGGTATCTGATGGTCGGCTGGCCAGACCCAGAGCTAGCTGTTCTCTCTTGTTCTTCCTGCCATTTTTTTTATTGAACTGCTTTATGTGTGTGTATTTTTGTATATATGTATGTACATATACGTGTGTGTGTTGATTACTGTTGCCAGCTTATCGGTTTGTTTAGTTAGTGGGGGCAACTCCCGTGATTGATAAGTAACGACGATCCATTGAATGGAGTGCAAATCGGAAATCGACAAACACATGAGAGAAATTCGGCCAATATCGGTTATCTTTTACTGGGAAAACAGAATATTTTTGCGATTTATCTGCATATGCTGTGTAAATTTGAGCTGCAAATGTGTTTCTCAGTAAATCAATACAAACTGAATGTGAAATCAATTCTAAGCCAATCGGCCGATCTACTATTGACTTGGTCTTTCGTTATTATACTTGCTATTTGTATTATTTGTATTATTTATTTATTTTTTTTTATAAGATAAGTTTTCCAAAAGTCAGTCTTACATACTTACTTAGTGGCTCACAGATGTATGGAGTTCTTAAATTTCAATAAAGTTCTCTTGTTAATGTTGAACGACTGCTCTAAGACTTAATAACTGTATTGGTTAGGCGACCTTATGCTTTTTAAACTGTATCCTTTAGCAAATAAGCTTTGAGCCACTGTAAATATATTTTGTGTATATACTACCTCTTCTTAATTCTTTCTTGTTCCCATCACTGTGCAGTTATTAATTAGTTGTGGATTGTAAAGGAGCTTTCGACCCCTGTAGGATGGGTTCCCAATGGTCAATATTATGCTAATGTCTAATGGGTTCGATTCGGATCGGCTCTATTGACCCGTTTGCCCAGTTTCATAGACAAGGCTAATGCAATTGGCATCCATCCATATGCTGCTTATCGGCTTGTCTATTGAAAACTATCAATCTATTAACGATTCATACAGCAATTACAATCGTTGTTAATTGCGCATAATGGCGTAATTTCACAGCCAGTAATAATAATCATGATGCGCACAGTGAGTGATGTTTATTGGGAAAGTAATGCCCCATTAAAAATATGCACATACATAGTATCAGCAATTAGACGGGCATATTATTCATGCCTCAAATGATTAAGTGCATTCTGGTTCGCGTCATAAATGACATTAAGTCGCAGAAGAAGAAGATAAAGAAAAAAAGAAAACAAAACGTTTTTCATAAGCAATTTGTAAAAATTGGCTGGCAAGCAATAAATATTTGCGTGTATTTTGATAAAAATCAGTTTCCTATTCCAGCTGCGAGAGAACTGTATTAAACAATTTAATATAATTAGTTCCAACTCGTATAAATTGTTTTTCTTTTTTTAAACGTATAAATGAATTTATAATTTGTCATCTTATGGCAATAGGATTTTGAACAATGAAACTTTATATTATTATATTACTATAGTTTACTGATGACGAAATACGTTTATTTCAAAATATTGCATCAAAAGAAATTTGTGATTTTGTTCATACATTTTTTTTAACCGCTCTCAAATGCGATAAGAAAATAATTTCAAGCTGTTCATAATTAAAGAAAAGAATAAAAACATTTTTTTGATGATATCATTTCTGTTCGAATATATATAAATACTTGGGACATTGTAAATTTTTGTTGGTATATCTACAAGAATTGAAAGTTTTATGACTTCAAGTAATAATAGAAACAAAATTGAAATCTTAAATTATAAATATAAAGCTATTAGATGGAATATGTGGGTATTTAAAATGTACATTTGTTGCAAATCTTGGGGAAACAACAAAAGAAAATACCAATCACACGAATAAAATGAGTGTTTGTAAATTAAATAGAAACAAGTGGGGAACCACTCCGAACCTTAAGGCAATTTTCACTCTGCCAACTGCTCCACTGAAATCGCAAATGCTATACAAAATCGAAGAATTGGTATCATATGAATTGAAATTTTTGTTGTACGGCAGCTATAAGATATAGTGGTCTGATAATACGTATTTGTGCAAAGTTTCATCGCGACAGCTTAGAAAACATGGGATATATGGCCAAAACCGACCTCAAGTTGTATGGCGGCTATAAGATATAGTGGTCCGATCCGGCTGATTCCGACCAATGTGCTGTCCCGTTGAATAATAAGTGCCTGTGCAAAGTTTCAACGCGATAGCCCAAAAACTGAGGGACTAGTTTGCATACATACAGACAGACAGACGGACATGGGTAGATCAATTTGTTTTGTCATTGTAAGCATACTGGCAGTAACTTTCTGGGTGTCTCCGACGCTTCCTTCTATGCGCTACAAACTGCAGCACAAAGTTAATATACTATTTGCTTCGAAAAGAGTATAAACATGTCAAAATCCTTACATACAGAAATTACGTTTCATAATATATATATATATAAAATTGATTAACTGAGTACTTTAGTACATTGAATGGAGATAACTTTGATTTGCTAATTGACACATTTTGCATTCTACGCTACTCTTTTCAGGCTGTCAAACAATTTATTGATCTCTGCAACAATTTGGGCGCAAACTGCAGCACAGCAGCCGCAGGCGCCGCAACAACAACAGCAACAGCAGCAGCCGCCGCCTCCTCCTCCACCTCCACCTCGAATGCCAGCACATCCAATTTCCACATCACCATTAATACACAGCAACAGCAGCAGCAACAGCAGCAACAAACAGTCGCACAAACAATAGCAACATCATCAACCGCATCCGCATCCGCATCCTCATTGCCCATTCGGCGTCACATCACGCATACGACAGCCGTTAAGTTTCTGTACGCGCGCAAGTTTGATATACCAAGAGCAGTATCTCTGTATGAGCAGCATGAGCAGATACGCCAGAGGGAATACCTGTACAATATTGATGCGGATGTGGAGCCGCTGCGCTCCGAGCTGCAGACTGGCAAGTTCACAATACTGGTGCGTCTAAAGCTCTGCAAGTCAAAGATACCGCTAGCAACTCACTTTTGTCTCCTTGTGGTTTCTTTGTGCGTTCCCCCTCTCTCATCTTTTCAGCCGGCTCGCACTTCGAGCGGCGCTGCGATTGCGCTATTCACAGCGAATCGGCATAGTCCGTTGAATGCCTCGCATACGACAACATTACAGGGTATCGTCTATCAGCTGGACTGTGCGCTGCAGGACACGGAAACGCAGCGTGCGGGACTTGTCTTCATTTACGACATGAGTGGCTCCAAATATTCGCATTTCGATTATGATCTGTCGCAAAAGATTCTCACGCTGCTCAAGGTGAGTTGCCCTACTAATTGTTGCATACTTTGCGGCGACAATTGAAATCTCCCCAAGCACACATGTATAATTCCCAAGACTGACACTGACACACTTTACGGCTGCCAAAGTCGAAGTCGGGCCTCAGAACGGGCGGCTGACCCACAAGCGCACAAAGCGTGCCCAACAAATTGGAATACAAATATATGTACATTTATGTATATGTATCTGTATATAATCGCTGTTAATCCCCATATGCATCTGTGTATCTATTGTACATTCAATTCAATGTTTTGGAACTTTGTTGTGTCTTCAAGCTGCAAATTTGGTTTCATTTCGTTGGCTTTTAATACGCTTGCAGTGGGTATTTTCATTTTGTCACCAAACAACGTACGAAATATGCATACACATACACTTCTTGGTCGGTCTTGTCAGTTTTTATGCCCTGAACCCATTAAAAATGGGTGAAAAGGGTGTTATGGTTTTGTGCAAAACAGGCATAAGGAAGCATCTCCGACTATATAAAGTATATATATATTCTTGATAAGTATCAACAACCGAGTCGATCTAGCCATATCCGTCTGTCTGTCTGTCCGTATGTCTTGTCTGTCTGTCTGTCTGTATGAACACGCGGATATCAGAGACTATAGGAGCTAGAGACTTCATATTTGGAACATAAGTTCTCGCAGTCCCGGGACAGTTCAAGTTTATATCATTTGATCGATAATTCGTCCCATTCAAAAGTTATCGATAAGCGTTTTTGGGACATAACTCCAAAGTTATAAGTGCTAGAGCATGCCCACAGTTGGCATGTATAATCTCGCATAGCATACACATGTAACAAATATTTCACTTTTTGGATACAATCCCAAAATCCCCCCGAAAAGTTAAAAAAACGCATTTTGTGAAGATACGACCTTGCAATTTGGTTTGGTCACACATTTTATTGCCAATTGTATGCCCAAAAAATTTCAATAAGATCGGACAATAAACACAGAAGTGCAGCATCAAGCAAATTGCTTACACCGCTTGCACTGCTTTTACTGCTTGCAGCATATGTGTGTTTGTATGTATGTACACTGATAGGTTAGTATGAAGAAATGTAAGGACTGGGTTCAGGGTATCTCCTAGTCGGGCACTCCCGACTAGAGCACTCTTACTTGTTTTTGATTGTCTACATAGGAACTATTCGAAAGATGAGCTGCTCTTTCAAAAATATCTTTGTCCCACTCACTAACTATTGATTAATAACTTTAAACAAGCATATCGTTTAGATTACGTATAAATAATAGGTTTAGAATCGAGTGTACGATATTTGTAAGCTTAAAGCTATCTTGAAAACGGGTCAAAATGCCATACATTTCCATAGCATAAAGAACAAATGTTCGTTATTTGCAACATGTAAGTGCATTACATCTTCGCTGATTATTAAGTTTGTTTGTTTTCCAAACTTATTAAAAGCTAAAAGCTTAGGCGTGTCTTGGGCGAAGGCTCTTAGCATATGCACTGCTTACTGTACATGTATGTATGTACATGTACATACATACATATGTATGTTAAGCGCTGTCAGCACTCTCTCTTTCAGTCGCTTTCGCGCTTTTGTGCCTCGTTGATTAGGGTGAACCCACGCTCGCTCTTTGAGCTGCCGCTTCAGTTGAAGAGCCAACAAAAGAGCGACTCGGAAATCCTTTTGAACGGAAGCAGCCGAGCTTAACAATCAGCGTAACAAACAATGCCAGCTAGCGAGCCCTACATCCATCCATACAAACATACGCCAACGCACACACACACGCACACACACACACCTACTACACTACACAACGATGTGGCGGTCAAATCGGTGGCTTTTATACTCCTACGCTAAATGTGGCTGCGAGCAGCAAGTAAGACGTCATTTTCATTTTCAAATAGTAAATAGGCAAGAGGCGGCGGATTAGGGCAGCTGCCGCTGCTAGTCGCTGCCTTCTTTCCACAACAATAACAACAACAACAACCATATACAAAGATATGTATGTATATAGTGTAGCGAAAGCAATCATCCCATATAGCGTATACGCAATGTTAACATAAAGGAAAATGCTGATATGTAAATGTTAAATTTGAAACAAATGCCGGCCGAGGAGTTGTCCGTGATCTATGTATACGTATACATGATCTATGTATACATGATATGTATGTATGTATGGACATACATAAGTATATATACATTTAAATTACATACTGCTATATATGCATGCGTTTTGACACCAACTGCCTTAAAATCGAAAATCAAAACGCAAAAAAAGCTCGACAGTAAAATAATTTGCGTGGGCTCGCCAAGCAGCGACGGCGACAGCAAAAGCAGCTGAGAGCCTACACAAATTGAGAGCTCTGGCGCTCTTGTGCCTATTTGTATGTGTGTGTGTGTGTGTGCGTGTGTCGGTGTGTGTGTGTGTGTGCTCGCATGAGAGAAGAGAGTGGAAGAGAGTGCAAACAAAATGGAATTCAGCAAGGTAAAGCGTGGCGAGTGAAATTGTTTATAGTTGCCATACTTTGTTGTTGTTGTGCGCACAGTTGCACAAAAGCTGCTCAATATCAATCACAAGTTGGACCAACATGCAAATATACAAAAATTAATATGCAACTATTTTATAGGTATGTAGATACATTTTATAGGTAGATATTACAGCTAAAAATTGGAATTTCCAAATGATTTTAGTAATTTTTAATCTTTGTAATAATCTAAAACAATATTAATCAAAAACCATTACAAAGATATGACACAAAATAAAACAGGAGAAGCAAGTTAAACCACACCTAAACAAAAAAAAAATGATTCTAATTTTTTAAGCGACAATTCTATATAAAAAGAAAATAATGAAAATCAAAATTAAAATAAATAAATATTCGCATACAACCACCGTGGCGTGCCAGTTGTTAATGGCTTAAACATACTCTCACTCAAGCATACACACACGCACGCACACACACACAAACAGCCACATACAACAGGGTGTCACAGGCGTATGCGTAACATTTGGTATCTCACATTACGCATACGCAGCGTGCGCGTCGCGATGAGCGCTGCTAAGTACAAACTCAAGTGCACACAATCAAGTATAAATATTTATGCACGTCTGCTTGTAAGCAATGTGCAGATACGGAGAGATTACGGCCATGCACATTGGAAAGCGATCGTCAAGTTTATTGCGTGGCACATTGGAACAGCTGCTACACAGTACACACGGTACACACGGTACACGGTACGCGAGAGTAAACAGATAGACACACAGCACACACACACACGGACACATTTTCACTCTCGTTTTTGTTCGTACACCTCTCTCAGCTGGTTGTGTGTGTCTTTTAGCTCGCTTTCGCACTCGCACTCGCACTCATCGTTCGTCTGTCGAGCTGCTCTCGTGGCGAACGCGCGCGCCGACGCTTGTGGCTATCTTTTGCTTGATTAACTAATTCAGTTGACGAGTTCTAGTCGAACGTAATAGATTGATTCATAAGCAGCAATGAAATCGACCAAATAAAACAATACCTTAACGTAAACGTGCGTTGTGCTTTGTGCGTTTTATCGTTGCCGGCTCGTTAACCGTTTCCGTTGCGCCCGCCCATTCGCCCCGCCCACAATTCGTCGTCGTCGTCGTCGTCGTCGTCTTTAACGACAATTGGAAGCAACGCGCGTAGTTCGGAAGCAAACTGTTTTCATTTTTTTATTTGTGTCTGCTTGTTAAACTTCCAATTTCTTATACTACATACAAACAACAACAACAACAGCTTATGTAGGTAGACAGCAACACAACTCAACTCAATTATCAACTGTATAGAATTGATATTGTTATTTTTAGTGCTCACCCACACACACACACACACACACACACATACATACATACATATATGTATATATCTATATACATTCAGAGCACAGTGTTCATTCATTGCTCAGTTGGCTTAAAAACAGAAACAAAAACAAGTGGAAAAGGATTATCTTCGGCGTGCCGAAGATTTTATACTCTTTTCGAACCTTTAGACAATTTTCACTCTGCCAACTGCACCACTGAAATTTCATATGCTGTACAAAATCGTTTTGTCGCGTAACATTTTTGTTATTGTTTGTTCTACGAATATTTAATTCATTGCCAGTTGTATGGCAGCTATAAGATATAGCGGTCTGAGCCGGCCGGTTCCGACCAATGATATGTCTCTTTGAATAAGAAGTACAAGTGCAAAGTTTCATCGCGATAGATTCAAAAACATAGCATATATGGCCAAAACCGACTTCGAGTTGTATGGCAGCTATAAGATATAGTGGTCCGATCCGGCTGGTTCCGACCAATGTGCTGTCCCGTTGAATAATAAGTGTCTGTGCAAAGTTTTATCACGATAGCTCAAAAACTGAGGGACTAGTTTGCATACATACAGACAGACAGACGGACATGGCTAGATCAATTTGTTTTGTCATTCTAAGCATAGTGGCAGTAACTTTTGGGGTTCAACGACGCTTCCAAACGTTGCGTTACAAACTTCAGCACAAACTAAATATACTATTTTCTCGAATAGAGTATAAACAAAAAACAAATTATATTGCGTCGATATTTCGTGTTATTTTTACAACGTGCGCGAGCTGTTTGTTATCGTTGTTGTTGTTAATGTTGTTGTTGTTACAGTCTGACATTGAAGCAAAACGTTGAGATCTTTGTATGTGTGCTGTTATTGTTGTTTTGCCTCAGTTGTTTGTGAACTTTAAATGCAAATTCAAAGTCAACGCAGCTGAAGTTATGCGCTATTATTTACCTCAGTTTGTTGTGCGACTTTTTACACACACACACATTTGCACTTGATGTAGTATTTCATTCAGTTTAATTGAATTTCAACATGTTTGCTGTTGTCGTTGTCGCCGTTTCCGCATTGAAAGCTGAGCGCAGCCAATACACGAATCATGTGTTGGTGGGCGTTAGGGTTTGTGCCAAGGCTAAATAGCTGTGCATATTTTAGCATAAAATCAGTGACACACTTGCACACGATCATAAGTACATACATACATATGTACATATGTACATGCATACATACATACATGTATTGTGATTTTGGCAACCCTTAAGCGGGCGTTAGTGCAGCCCTGGTGACAACCACCCACCGGACAGCTGCAAGAAATGCAACCATGCAGCACACACAACAGCGAATGCAAAATTCAACATCAACCCTCAACGCGCGCTCTCTGGCAGCGCAGCAACCCTGAGAAGTTATCGGTTTCATTTTTGGCCGGGTGGTGAGCCAAAATCAAAAAAGCAAAGCAGGCCAGTGGGTTGCGGCACGCGCGCTCTCGCTCTCGCTTTTTCTCGCACACTCTCTCTCTGTATCTCTCTCTCTTGTCACTTTCGTTGATGTTGTTGTTGTTGGTGGTGGTGGTGGTGAGCGCATTGAGAGCGCCTGCGTTAAGAACGCAACGTTTGGAGGTTGGCGTCGCATGTATGTGTATGTGTGTGTGTGTGCTTGTTCGTTCGTGTGTGTGTGTTTGCCTTGCCGTTTTTACCGTTTACCGCTGCTGCCTTCGTCGTAGTCAGCGGCAGCAAACGACGGCGGCAGAGCCTGACAAATAGACGTAGTTCAGCTCTCCACGACGACGCGCAGCAAACAAAGTTTACCGTTAAAAGCGACTCGCAAACCGAAAACGAATATCGAATGGAAACAAACATAATTCAGCTACACACATTTGTTTATCGCAAACGAGCACAAACGTTGCCAGCTTAGAAAACGAAACTATATTGTTGTTTTTTTTTTGGTTTGTAAAATATACATCTTTTTTTTTATATGACACAGCGAAAAGTGCCAACGGTTAATTTTGCCAGCCAAAGAAAATTGTAAGCAAAAAGGCGAACAGTGTGTGTTTGTGTGTGTGTGTGTGTGTGTGCCGTGTCTGTGCATGTGTGTGTGTGTGTGTGTGTGTGTATCTGTATATGTATATGCTTAGGCTAAAGCTGAATGCTGTCACACGGCTGCTGCAAGTGCCACAATTTGTTGCTTAGACATACACACATACACACACACACACGCACACGCACACATATTGCAAGTCCAATAAGTGCCGCAACTTTTGATCGCCAGAGGGCCACAGCGCAAGAGAAAAGTATCTACAAGTGCAAAAAAGACGCCGCTGCCCAAAACGTCCGCTGTCCGCTGTAATTGTAACTGGACTTGTAACTGTAACTGTAACTGTAACTGTCCCCGAGCAGCGTTTTTTTTTAGTGTGCGAGTGTGTGTGTGTGTGTTTGTTTTTTTTGTTTGTTTGTTATTTTGTTTTATGCATTTCTTTTACAATTTGCAATTTTTGGATGCATCATTTGTGCAATTGTGTAACCGACAACAAACAACATTGTAAAGCGCATTATATAAACAAAAACAGCAACAGCGGCCACAGCACAAGTCTCGCGAAAACTAACAAATGAAATTGCCAATTGAAAATGTCCCAAAACACACGCGAAAACAACGCAAAATAAATCAAATCAAATCAAATCAAATCAAATAATCGCCCTTGTCGTGTTTTACAGCTGGTGGTTCTGCCCCCTTCGCCCTCTGCTATGCATTTAGCATTTAACTGTGCGAATTTATTCAAAACGCCAATAGCAACAATTGCCAAACAACAACAAAGCTCATATACACCATCCATATGTATGTGTGTACGTGTAAAATACATACAAATAATTAACCAAACAGTTAGCAACTGAACAGCGGCAACTCAGGTACTAGCATATAACACTTTGTTAACAATTAATATTCTATATGTGTATGCAAGTATAAGTATATTTAACACAAACACATTGTTGCTTAATCTTTCTATGTTGAATATTATTATAATACATATATACTTGCATTTTTTTTACTCATGCACCATATTGTGTAAATCATATGCTAAGCCAACGGAAAGTGATTAATTATTGCCCACTAAATTTAGTTTCAGCGTCATCGCATTAAACAAGTAATGGGCATTTTTTGGGGAAGAAATATAAAAGTTGTTCGTATGACAAAGATAATTGTTCACTGATAGTGGTAGTTTCTGATCGATTTATGATTGATAACTTGTCAATGAGTTTAGTCAAGATATGTTGGAAAATAAAATGGCACTTGGAACTTCCGCTTCGATTCCGCTTGAGCAATCCTACAACTTAAAATTTACAACTAAAAGTAACTTAAGTCTAGTTTGAAATCATGCTGATCAGGAATATAAATGTGCCTTTTGTGTATTTCTGTTACATATTTTTGGACAACTTCATAATGGCCATTTTCAGTGAGTTCTTGGCTTAAAACCTATAGCAAACATGTTCAGAAATGAGTCACAACAAATCCGAAAAGGACTCTAAATATATTTTATACTCGCAGTTACTTTTAAGTGCAAGACGGTCAACACTCATTTTACAACTTTAAAAATAAACAAGTATGCATGTATGTACATAAGTCAATAAACAAAGTTGGCACAGTGCAAAAGAAATGAGTACTAGTACATTAAGTGACAGGTGATGCGGGAAGTTCGCCTGTTTATACTCTTTTCGAAGAAAATAGTATATTAAGTTTGTCCTGAAGTTTGTAACGCATAGAAGGAAGCGTCTGTGACCCCCAAAAGTGACTGCCAGTATGCTTAGAATGACAAAACAAATTGATCTAGCCATGCCCGTCTGTCTGTCTGTCTGTATGTATGCAAACTAGTCCCTCAGTTTTTGAGCTATCGCGATAAGACTTTGCACAGACACTTATTATTCAAAGAGACAGCACATTGGTCGGAGCCGGCCGGATCGGACCACTATATCTTATAGCTGCCATACAACTCGAAGTCGGTTTTGGCCATATATCCCATGTTTTTGAATCTATCGCGATGAAACTTTGCACTAATACTTATTATTCAAAGAGACATCACATTGCTTGGAGCCGGCCGGATCGGATCACTATATCCTATAGCTGCTATACAACTGGCAATGAATTAAATATTCTTAGAACAAAAAAAAAATGTAACGCGACAAAACTATTTTGTACAGCATATGAAATTTCAGTGGTGCAGTTGGCAGAGTGAAAATTGCCTATAGGTTCGAAAAGAGTATAAAATCTTCGGCACGCCGAAGATAATCCTTCCCCACTTGTTTTTTATGGCATTGTTTGAGTGAGAACAAAAGCAGCTGCCAGTTGCAGACGAATGACAAAACCAACCAACGCGATATCAGACAACAGCAACAACAGCAACAACAACAACAACAGTAACAGCAACGATGACTCGATGAATAAAGAGTCAATGAAATTACAGCTGTTTGGACACATTTAGACGCTTTTGGTTTGTGTCCACACGTTGATTTCTGCCATTCGTTCGTTTCGCTTGCCAACTCATTCCACTCTACACTCGGTATCTCAGCTGAACACACACACACTCGCACACACACACGCTTAAAGCTTTATCAGTATTAGTATATGGGCATAGCAACTATAGAGAAACAACAAATCTCAAGCAATTATGACTGTTCTGGGCGAGAGTGCTTGACCAACTGATACCCTACACATTGCGACTTGTAAGGGCACACAAAAAAACAAAACATTATTTAATTACTAGCTAAACACATACTACTTTTATAACAATTATTTGTCATGCATTGAATCTGCAAAAAAAAACATATAAATTCCTTTGGCGTCTCTAACGAGCAGCACTTTGAATATACCCACTTTGCAAACAACTTGACAGTTAAGTGGTATCTAAAATCGCTTAAATAGAAAGTAAATTTTTCAGAAGACACATACATATATATTTATTTATCTTTTGTTCATTTTTAGCTTCGAACATTTTATGTGCTAGTACAGAAAGAATACAGAAAGTGCTATGTAAATACACTCCTGAGGAAAAACTCACTAACTGTTCCCAGCAAACAACAGATATATATTAGTGAGAAAATCAACAGAGATGATTATAAGGAAAAAATAAATGATTTATTTACATGCCATTTGAGTTCAACTATATTATGTATATTTATTAATATATATATATATATATATATACATGTTATTGGCACACCAAATACCCTTTTGATAGTATTATGATCGTAGGTCTGTTGTTGCGCCCCTCTATTTATCCATACTATCTGTCATATCTATCTATCTATCTATCTATCCATCTATCTGTCTGGCCATCTGACTGACTGACGGTTTACTGCTTGCTGTTTGCTGCTTGGTGCGTGTGTAGCGTTTGCCTTTTGAGGCCAAACGCCGACGACAACAAATTCGTTTCATGCCCAAAGCCGGCGACAAGCTTCAAACGCATTACCAATTTTGGCCATGGCTAATTTCACATACTCACATACCTATTTTTCATAGCGCTTGTATTTTTGTTGCTATTATTATTTTGTTTTTCTCATATTTATTATTTGTATTATTGTTGAGCCCGCTCATATGGCATGTGCCGCCAGTTGGCCAGTGTTTCGGCTTTTATATTTTTGGGCATACATATCGACGACAATATGCAAAGCGAGCAGTGCTGCTAGCCCACCAAACAGCGAATAGCATCCGAAATATTAAAAAAGAAACACAAACCCATGTGCCGTATACTTAATTGCTAACCTAGTAGACAAGTCAAGCTCGCAATTATTCCCGGACATCGTCTTCAAGAGCTATGTACTTAAGTGGCTGTCGTGTTTTTGGTTGCCGCAATGCCACACAAAGTTGTTCTCTCTCTTTTTATACTCTTTCGAAGAAAATAGCATATTAAGTTTGTGCTGAAGTTTGTAACGCATAGAAGGAAGCATCGGAGACCCCCCAAAGTTACTGCCACCATGCTTAGAATGACAAAACAAGTTGATCTAGCCATGTCCGTCTGTCTGTCTGTATGTATGCAAACTAGTCCCTCAGTTTTTGAGCTATCGCGATGCAACTTTGCACAGACTCTTATTACTCAAACATACATCTCATTAATCGGAGCCGGCCGGATCGGACCACTATATCTTATAGCTGCCATACAACTGGAAATAAATTTAATATTTCCAAAGTAAATTTAAATTCATATGATATAAATTTGTACAGCATATGAAAGTGCTGCAGTTAGGTTCGAAAAGAGTATAAAATCTTCGGCACGCCGAAGATAATCCTTTCCCACTTTTCTTCCCCTTTTTTTTGTATTATTTTGAATGCCATTTAGTAAATTCTGTACAATGCTCATAAGCTGGTTAGCTCAGGAAGCTGTTGTGAGTTGTGAACAAAGTCATGATTGCTTCATTTCGTCCAAATCAAAAAATAATCAAAAACTCAAATCAAAACGCGGAGTAATTGCAATTGTAAATAAAATGTTCGCAATGCTTTGAAATTAATTGTGCTTTTTACCGTTTTAGAATACATTTTCTATATCCAGAATTCACGTTCTTTGTCACATTTGTAAAAATGCTTTAAGACTGTATTTTCTTTTTCTTGTGGTCATTTACATATGCATTTTATGTTTCTTACAATTATTAAACAAATAGAATATTAACAAATTTCTTAAAACAATGTCTCGAATAAAATATTTTCCAAATTCAATTAAGTTATTACTAAAATTTGTGATTCTTTTGATCTTAAGATATAATTGTAAAAGAGCTCTCAAGTTCATAACAGAAATTGTTTTGCACAAGCACTATATTATCTATTCTATTGCTCATTAAATAGACTCATTGATCATTATCAATTAGCTATAATTATTAAGCTGCTAAAACAAAAACAATCGATATTATAGATCATCTAATAGCGCTCTCAAGCTTTGCTTTTTATCCGTATATATAACGCGTTTATCATGTGTGTGATTATCTGATCTTTAGCCAAATCAAACGAATCTGATTTCGCATATTTTGACTCATAGCGAAATGAGTAACTTATTAAGATTTTGTACAAACAAAATGGAAAAAGAAAAAAAACAAAATAAATATATAATAATAATAATAGTAATGTTTATTTTAAGCCAATAAAGTGTTGTTTCAGCCATTTCCGGCAATCGTGAATCATATTTGGGATAGCCTTAAAGCGGCGCTTGCTTAGGATTGTTGTAGGCGACTGCTTATGGATTTGGATGAGTCTGGCATCCAGCTGCTGCTTCTTCTTCGGCTCCTGCCGCTTACTACCCCGCGGCTTGTTTCATTTTTGTTTGAGCACTTTCTGCGTTGCTTCGACAATGGCAACACAACAATTAGAAACCAAGTCGCATGCCGGGGCACGTAATGAGTGGAGCCACGAGTGGATAACATGCCCACTTGACGCACAGCATCTCCAATCCTTCACTGCTTCCCAGCGCCCCCCAACCCCCAACCCCCAACCCTGGGCATGCTCCACTTGACGCCGCCTGTGCTTTCCGCCAGATTCATGTCGAAGGCGGAGGCGGACGCAATTGTGGGCGTGCGACCTGAGTAGACTTTCTTTTGGGCCTCAATTGCAGCTGGCCAACAACAACAACAACAACAATCTGTTCAAGTGCGCTGTTGTTTTGTGTGTGTGCTTATTATTTGCAGCTTAATTTGTTGCTGTTTTTGTCGATTGGCGCTTTTGTTGCTTATTAGGGACAGGTGCGTCATTATGCCGCTTATTACGTTACAAAAATACTGCGAACAACGTGCCCACACACACACACACACACACACACACACACACACAAAATATTCCAATTTGTGGTGCCTATGTGAAGAAATACAACCAATAACCAAATTTAATTATTATTATCGCATTTTTGGTTCGATTTTCGGAGAAAGCGTAATTAGAATTGAAACAAAAACCACACTTTAAAGATTATCGATTAACCAATTATTCAATCTGCATGCAAAATTCTATGGCGATTAAAAAGTAATTGGCCAAAGCTTTAATGAAAACAATAAAACAACTCTTCTATATTCTGTTATGTTTTACAACTGTTTTGGCGTATTTAGTTTTACAAATTTGTGCAACTAAACATTTTTTATTTGTAGTTTCGAAAATGCTTTGAAATTAGTTCCGTTTGTTTTATAAAAATTCAAAAAAAAAACTATCAAAAAAATATATATTTACTTTCATGACAACAATATTTACTTTACAATGCCAATAGTCAATATTAAATAAAAAAAATATATAATTAGAAATTTACTTTTATAAGCAGCTTATTATTATTATTATTTTGTTTTTTATCTTTAAATAATGAAGACAAATGTGTACAACCTATATTAAAATAGCAACCTATTTTCAATTATTTTGACTTGAGTTTGTAGATCTTGTGTTAAGGTGCAAATGCATTAATTAAAGAGTATACAATTTGGATTTTCTTTGAAAACTGTAACAATTTTAATTCTAGATTTAAGCAATTCTTTTTTCTCTTCTGTATGAAAATATTTGTGCGACAAAATTCATGATGTATAAAATAGTTTATGTATATTATATAAAATATTTTATCCTGGCTGTCAGGAAAGTTTTGCCAAATCTGATCCCAAGTGGGTTGAAATATGTAAAACTTTGTTGCATGCAACTTTTTGTTGTTCATTCTGTTCGTTTGAAGTTAAAGTGCATTAAATTAATTTCGTTAGTTGCAATTAGGTATAATCCTAACGCCAATCGGTTCTAAACGAAAACCAGAAAAAGCTAGATTTATACATATGTATGTATACAATAAGTATACCTATATTTGTGAGCTAAACATACACACACAAAAGCTGAAATGATTTATATATTGAAATAAGCAATTATTAGTTGAGCTTTTGGTATTAGACACGCAACAATAACGGTAACAAGGACCTAACTGTCAAGCAGCACGGCAAATGTGCCGTTTCCATTTTCTCGCTTTGTACTTTGATTCGCCCTTAACCCAACAAATTCTGTGTGTGTGTGTGTGTGTGTGTGTGTGTGTTTGTTGTGTATGCAAATTGAGTTCGATTTAACGAGAACTCGGGTCAGCCAGCGGCAACAGTTGTGACATTGAGACCCAAAGGAGAACACGTTTCACACGAGAGCTTTCCAAGCTAGAATCGAGTATGGAGTAAGCTTGCTTAACTCTAAATTGTGTTGCCTACTTTGCAGCGCCAGAGCCTTGCAAACTGTACTGCAATGTAAGCTGAGCCTCAACATTCACATTAAACAGCAAACAACATTAGCTATTGAAAGTAAATGCGCATTAAGAAGATTTGCAATCATAATGATGATGATGATGCAATTCGCCAACCTGCAAATGGAAAACCTGAGAACTTAAGAAACATTTCCTGGAAAGTGCAAATTGATTTCGGTTAGCATGAAAAGTGCATTCACAGTAATATATAATTGCAAATTTCACAAGAATTTTATACAACAGATACAAACGCAATTTTTCGTGGAAATACTAATTAGTTATTTAATTAAAAACAAGTAGCTGTGCTCTAGTCGGGTGTGCCCGACTAGGAGATACCCTGAACCCAGTCCTTACATTCACACTAATCTATCAGTGTGTAAACATACATGTAATGGAAAGTCAAATCTTTAATAACTTTTGTGTTTATTGTGCGATCTTTCTGAAATTAGAACATAACATTAACTATAAAATGTGTGTCCAAACCAAATTGCAAGGTCATAACTTCAAAAATGCTTTTTTTTCAACCTTTGTGGGGATTGGGGGGTGAAATACTTGTAATATGTGTATGATATTCGAGATTAGACATGCCCAATTTGGGGCATCTAGCTCTTAAAACTTTCTAGTTATGTCCAGAAAACACTGTTATGAAGTCGAAATTTATATATATAACTTTTGAACGGGAGTAATCGATAAAATGAAATAAACTTGTAGTGTCCCAGGACTATGAGAACCTATATTCCAAATATGAAGTCTCTAACTTTTATAGTCTCTGATATCTGCGTGTTCATACAGACGGACGGACAGACGGAGAGACGGACATGGCTAGATCGACTCGGCTGTTGATACTGATGATCAAGAATATATATACTTTATATGGTCGGAGAAGCTTTCTTATGCCTCAAAACCATAATACCCTTTTTACCCATTTTCAATGGGTTCGGGGGGTATAAAAACGCATCCATAGAGACAATAAACGTAGTTGGAACGCGTGGGCGTCTGCTGATGGAGTTAGTCGAAAATCGGCAACTGTTGTAGTTTATATTGTTGTGGGCGTTGCTTTTAATTAAGGCAACGTGCCGAGTATTGTGAATGCACTTGTTGTTGTTGTTGTTGTGGTCGTTGCTTGCTGACTGCTGCTGACCTTAATCTCCATGCTGCTGGTGGCGCCCTCACCTGAACAAACAGACACACACAAACATCTTTGCATGCCTGTCCATATGCATATACACACATAGATAGATGCGGGCCAGGCTCTGGGGTAGATTGGCCAATAAACTGCGGATAAATGCCGCTGACACGGATAGCAAACGAGAGTAGTGCAGGCCAGCTAAGGGTTTCACTGGCTCTGCTCTGCTCTGTCTGCTTTGCAATTGCAAAAAAAATGCCCGCAATGAAATTCGTTCAGTATTCAGCTCCAACTGGGTGAAGGTTGTGTCGCAGCAGCAGCAACAATTTCATTTCATTTCATTTACAACTGCGCTCGTCGGGATTTTGTTGCTCTTTATTACACACACACACACACACACATATATGTTTGTATATATATATGCATATACGCTGCTGTGCCGCTGTCAGTCAGGCGCGCCTACGCACAATGCTTGCGTGCGTTTGCACGCTCGTCAATGTCGCCAGCTAATTGCCAATAAGTCACTCAGCTTATTTACCTGCGCAAATCATAATCGCTTGTCAATAAAACAAATAATTACCTAGCGTAATCAATTCAATTTGCGTTTCATATATCAATTTGTCGTTGTACTGTTCTTGTTTTTTTATTGTGCTCAACTGCTTGATACCCTGTAGCCACATACTAAGTGTTACTCTTTTGTTAATCTTATTTAAAAACAAGTAAGGGTGCTCTAGTCGGGAGTGCCCGACTAGGAGATACCCTGAACCCAGTTCTGACTTCCATTCATACTTGCCTAATTGTGTGCATACATACAAACACACACATACTGCAAGCAGTGCATACGGCTTAAGCAGTTAGCTTGCTTTTCGCTGAGCCTCATACAATGGAAAGTTAAATCTCAAATAACTTCTGTGTTTATTGTCCGATCTTATTGAAATTTTTGGGGCAAGCAATATGTGTGACCAAACCAAATTGCAAGGTCGTACCTTCAAAAATGAACTTTTGGGGGGTTTGGGGGGTGGTATCTAAAAAGTGAAATATTTGTTACATGTGTATGGTATTCGAGATTATACATGCCAAATTTGGGGCCTCTAGCTCTTATAACTTTGAAGTTATGTCCCAAAAACTCTGATATCGAAATTTATCGATAACTACGATATCGATAAACGGTACGAGTTATCGATAAAATGAAATAAACTTGATCTGTCCCGGGATTATGAGAACTTATATTCCAAATATGAAGTCTCTAGCTCCTATAGTCTCTGATATCCGCGTGTTCATACAGACAGACGGACAGACAGACAGACGGACGGACAGACAGACAGACGGACATGGCTAGATCGACTCGGCTGTTGATACTGATGAAGAATATATATACTTTATATGGTCGGAGATGCTTCCTTATGTCTGTTACATACTTTTGCACAAAACCATAATGACCTCTTTACCCAGTTTTAATGGGTTCAGGGTATAAAAAAGAGAAAAAGCAAAATTCTCGTTTTATCTTCTGGCACAGAGTATGAGAATGCTTTTATAATTTCTGATGCTCGATTTTCTCGAAGTTCTATTGAATTCCTTTATTTTTGAAAAATTTCGATGCGTAATATTTAGTTTTGAATCAGTTGCGTGTATCACAATGAGTATAAAAATCAATAAGGAAATGTTAATCTGTGCCAGTTCGTTTTGCGCTCTAAAATCAAAAATTGCAATTTTGACAAAGTTTTACCTAAAGATGAGCTTAATTTAAGTTAATGAATTGTCGTCTTGATTACTCAGCTTGACCAATTCCGTTTGCGCACAGCACAGGGTATTAAAAGAAAAGCTTACACATGTAATATTACGTACGTATGTGCATATATATATATATATATGTATTTGTATATGTAGCTATTCACATCTGATATTTATGGTCGTATGTGGGCGGGCCGATGTCGACCGGGTGACCTTAGCGTGTGTGCTCCAAGTAGCGGAGCTATAAAAACCCCATTATAAGCACGCACACACATAACGTATACATCGCAGTAGTACTGTGGACATGTAGTACTTGTGCTAATGACAGTATGTGTACATTGTAATTTCTTACCCAATTAAGACTCAATGCAATGAATGCATATTTATCGCGATTTGGCGTTTCCCATTGTTGTCGTTGCAGGGCGGCTATCCGGCGCGGCTGAAGAAAGTGCTGATCGTGACGGCGCCGCTGTGGTTCAAGGCGCCATTCAAGATACTGCGCCTGTTTGTGCGTGAGAAGCTGCGCGAGCGGGTGTTCACCGTATCGGTGCCGCAGCTGAGCCTGCACGTGCCGCGCAAGGCGCTGCCGGTGCATCTTGGCGGCACGCTGGATATCGATCACGCCACATGGTTGCTAACTTGCCGCACATCGATGACGAATCGTGAAGACGAACTGCTTGCCAATATTGTGGGTGCTGCGGGTGTCGGTGCGGGTGTCGGTATTGGTATCGGTATTAGTGGACCTCACCCATCCGCAACAGCAGCAGCAGCAACAGCAGCGACAGCAACACCGCTAAGCAACGGCAGCAGCAGCAGCGCTGCCAGCGCCGCGGCAGCAACCATAATCAGCGCCGTACATCAGTTGGCCGAGAGCAACACAACCGTTGTGACTGTCAGCGGTGAGCAGAGAGCGGCGGCGGCAGCAGCAACCAGCAGCAGCAGCAGCGAATCGGAGCCCAACGAGAACATCACAATAAACGGACTGAGTCCAACGCATCGCAACGCGCTGCTCAAGCTAAACACCAGCGGCATACAGCAGCAGACTAACGGTGCTGCTGCCAGTGGCAGTGTAGCTGCTGACATTGCCATTGCATCCACAACAACAACAACAACAGCCACAGCAACAGCAACAGGTACAGCAACAACGGCTTCGGTAGCAGCAGCGACGGCAGCTGGCAGCGCTGTCAATGGCAGCGCCGCTGGTGTCGCCAGCAACGGTGAATTCTGGTCGGAGAATCCGCCCAGCAGCGCCTCGTCCGGCTTCAGCGATGACGACAGTCTGGCCGGTCAGGAGGGTGATCCCAAAACGATTGACCAGATCGTGCAAATGGTGCGCGAACGCTGCCGCCAGGGTCTGATCAAGGAGTATGCGGACATACGAAATCGGGCGCCCGAGGGCACCTTCCTCCATGCGCGGTAAGTAGTTGCAGTCTCTCCTATATTTGTCAAAACAACAACTATATACATATATACTTATAGCATGCGCAACAATCTGACCAAAAATCGTTATACGGACGTGCTCTGCTATGATCACAGTCGTGTGGTCCTCGCACGCGAGGAGGAGGACGAGCTGTCCGATTACATAAATGCGAATTTCGTCGATGGCTATAAACAGAAGAATGCATATATTTCAACTCAAGGTAACGACGAATCGATGCTCTAGCAATTGCTATGGCTTCGCCCCTGCCCCCGAACAGCAAGCCCAAGCCCCAAGCCTAAGTTCAGCTGAACTAATCCTCTAGCTAAACGCTGGAGCTTGAGTCCTGAGTCTGAGCAGCGTTCATTTAAATGTGAAATTGTTAAGTCCGTGATGGCACGATCAATATTACAAAACTTGTCATTTCTTCACAATATGGTTGTGAGCAAAACCTTTTGACGCATCTGTGGCGCCTAATAACCCACAATCCTGACCATAAATATTAATAATTTACATCGATTTGCAAACCATTCAATTCGAAAAAGATTCAAACATTTAAAGTCTTTGCTAAACAATATAATATTGCTTAAAATGTATATAATGTAATGTGATTGAAATGAACAACTCAACTGACTGACTTGAGACTCAGATCACCCGCTGAATGAGGCAAACCTAATCAACAAACACTCTCCGTTATTGCAGGTCCATTACCAAAGACATCCCAGGACTTTTGGCGCATGATCTGGGAACAACATTGCTTAGTTATAGTTATGACCACGCGCGTCATGGAGCGCGGACGTGTTAAATGCGGCCAGTACTGGGAGCCGACTGAAGATAGTTCCTTAGAGTTTGGAAACTACCATGTGCGAACAATTAGCGTCGAGTGCAACGAGGACTACACCGTTGCATCCCTAGAATTGAGAAACCTAAAGGTCAGTCGGACAAGCAACGATAAAGATGTGCATATTTTGATTTGATTTACCATTTACCACTCGCTCGACAGACTGACGAGATTCGCAATGTGTCACATTGGCAGTTCACCAGCTGGCCGGACTACGGCGTACCCAGCTCCGCAATGGCCATGCTCAACTTCCTGCAGAAGGTGCGCGACAAGCAGGCCCAGCTGGTGCACGCCCTCGGCGACACCTGGGCGGGTCATGTGCGCGGTCCGCCCATTGTGGTGCACTGCAGCGCTGGCATAGGACGCACCGGTAAGTGCTCTCTTGGACACTTGGACATGTAACCATACTCACTTGGCTTACGTAAGTGCGTGATACGGGATTGCGATAGCATGTGCTGCTGTGGTGGCATAGAAATACATTGATTACCCAAGTGTACTACGCTTCATGTTGTAAACGATATCAGCTTTAATTATGTTGTGGCTTTTTCCCAAGAATTACAATCACCACAATTGTATAAGCAAGGAGCGCAAAGTCAAAGGAGTGCCAGTGAGCTGATTACAGATTACATTTTGTGGAAATGCGACATCGAAACGCTTGAACGGATTTCATATTTCAATTACTAGTAAATTGCACAAATACGTTTAAGAATAGACTCTGTGAGGGCAGCACAACTTACGTAAAAACGACTGACTGAAAGATACAATTACAAATTGCAAAAGCAAAAGCAAAAGCTAAATAAAATACAAATACAAATAATTGAAATTTAGAGGAAAGCAAATCGAATCGCTGATTGAGTGGGGGAGTAGATTCATTAGCCAGGTCATATACATATATGATGGTCCTGTGCTGAGAATAAAACATTTTTGTAACTGGACAAGCTGTTTTGTGTGTTGAACGATTGCTTTGTTCATAATATTATTTGCACTGCTCGTTGCTCAATGAAACAGGCTAGCTGGCTCAGATTTGGCAGATTTGGTTGAATTGTTGCTATAAGATTTACCCCATTTATGATCCAAATGAATGCATAAATAAGTTACTAATCACCGCCATTTGTTTGTTCGTGACCAGGCACCTTCATCACGCTGGACATTTGCATATCGCGCCTGGAGGATGTTGGAACGGCGGACATACGCGGCACAGTCGAGAAGATCCGCTCGCAGCGCGCCTACTCCATACAAATGCCAGATCAATATGTCTTCTGCCATCTGGCGCTCATCGAGTACGCGTACTCGCGCGGCATGTTGCAGGCGGTCGACTTGGCGGGCTTCGATGAACGGGAACAGGACTCCGAGTAGGCGACACCAGCAGCAGCAGTAGCAGCAGCAGCAGCAGCAATCTAACAGCAGCCGTGCAGCAGCAGCAGCAGCCACATGGAATACAAATTGTATACAGATTACTTATATTATGGTCACCCTTTTTTTTAAATACTATTATTATTATTTTTTATATAATATATACATATATATATATATATATTATTATGAATTGAAAGAAAAAAAATGTAATTTTGTATTAGATATTTCATTCGTTCGCTCATTCAGACGCGCCTAGGCAAACAATTTATGTTTATTATAATAATATTAATAATTATAAACTATATTTTTTTTTTAAACATACCAACATTTATATATATATATATTTATATATATACAGTTAAATATGTATATGAAAGAGAAAGAGCAAAGAGCAAGCGAGAGCGAATGAAACACGTTTAGCAATGTTCGATGTAAGCGGCTGGTAATTGTAAAGTTGACTATATATATTTTTTTTTTGTATGTTTCTTATTATTATATTATTATTATTTATGTGAAAATGAGTGTGTAGCTGCAAACTGTGCAAAAGTAGTTGCTTAACAATTTCAATTGATGTATGGATAAACAGCGAAGTTTGTTCGTGTGTGTTGTTGTTCTAATTCGATTGAGCTCTTTCTACTTATATACGGATATCATAATTGTAAAATCACTTTAAAAAACCGGACGTGCATATATGATATACAAACATACACACACACACACACCCACACACACACACACACATACCTGCATAGTATGTATATGTATTTGTATTTATACCAAGTTTTTTTGTAATGTACGTAATTAATATTTAAAATGCATTATTTTTATTATATAGAATCATTTCATTACAATGATGCTAATTTTTTTGAGAGCCCAAAGCAAAGCCCACACCCCATGCTCACAAATCTACCACACACCCACTACCCCTGTCAGTTTCCCTGCAAATTACCTACCCCTAATTAACAAGAATTGTAATTGTAATATACATTTATTTAAATTAAATTAAAATTGAAAACAAAACAAAAACGTAAACGTAAACAAAATACAAAAAACTAGATAAAAATAAATGATCAGCATTATGCGAAATAGCAAAACAAACAAACAAACAAACAAAAAGAAAACGAGAAAAAAATCAAATAAAATAACAACATGCTAAAAACAACAAATGTTTAATTAACAGCCCGACAAAAAGTTAACTACGTAAGAAACGCAATTTGCAATTAATTAATATGTTCATATGACGCTTAGACAGAAACGCGGCAAAGTACAACGAAACAAGGCGCCAGGCCAGGCCAGGCCTGCCCAAAGGATTAACAAAAGGATACATGTACCAAACCGAACCGAATCGAATCGAAAATAACTGAACACAACCGAAAGGAGTCCCCAAACAATAGAGCGAAAACCAACAAGGAGAATACAAGTTGATACCGTCCGGCGCAACGGTGGCAACGGAGAAGCAGAATCGAAAGTCAATAAATGATAAAATTACAAAATAATTAGAAATTAGGCACAGAAGCCGGCAACATTATATACATATATAGCAAATGGTTCCACGAAACCGATTCAAAAGCATCTGTTGATGTGGCAACATTGTTTTTTTTTTTTTTAACATACATATATAGATTGAATAATACTGAAATAATCATATGAATGCAAATTGCTGCAAATTTCCTACAATCAACTACAAAGCAGAAACAAACTACTTACAACAAAAAAAACATTACACACACTTAAATACATGCATGTATGGAGCATGTGAACATAAAAGTATATACCAGCAGACAGTTTTAAGCATTGTTCAACTTGTTGCAGAGTGCAAACTAGTTTTGTCCTCCCAGCCGCATTTTGTGCTCCCTCCTCGACAAGTGGCCGTATACCGTAGGAAGCGACCCCACCAGGCCCCCCATTTAGAAGTGAGAACTTCAATCGCTTTGAAAGGAACAACGTTAAACGTAAGAACAGAAAATACAAAAGATGAGATGATAACAAATTACATAGAAATATAAATAGAAATAGAAATAAAACCGTCGTACTAGCTGTTGAATGTTATTACTAGTAATGTTTTTCTTTTTTCAATTTGTTTTTTTTTTCGAATTTTTTGTTTTTTTTTTACTCTATACATATATTTAATTTAGAGCATTTTTGAATGTAGAACAAAATTAATTGTACATGTAGTGGAATTTTACTAAACATTTTACTAAGTAAATAATGATATGAGATACATATAAAGAAGAGTCGCTCAGCATATGGAAATATACATATACATATATACATACATATACAGATAACATGCCTTCTTTCCATGATTTTCATATGCCAGGCGAAAAACTAAAACTAAAACTAAAACTAAAATCAACATATTTTGTATTACCTTTTTAAATACTAAAAATGAATATTTAAATGGAAAAAAGGAACATAAATTAATAAACATAACAAAAACAATGAATATTTAGTTGTTGTGTGCAGCGAGGAATGGAAATACATAATTCAGAAGAAAAAAAAACATTAACTGGCAGCTTTCTTAACAATTGATAACAAAACAAATATACTATATACAAGTAAACAAAACAAAGATCATGAACATAAATATTAACGTAAACGTAAACGTAAACACTTTCGCCAAGGCAAACTTTGTGCATATTTGTAAAAGGAAAAGAAGTATTATAAATATAAGTATGTATGTAATCGCTATATGCATATTGACATCAACACTCCGATGCGAAACGCCTCGCAACATAACTGTGGGCGTGGCACTCAAGTGTGCATATGGTGCACATTCACATATAAAAGTATTTTTGGTGCGAATTTAGTAAAACAACAAATTTAAGAATAACAATATAACACATACTTTGTTGACCACACACAAACACACACACACACACACACACACATACATTTGTATATCATTAGAATTGTAAAAGCTGTGATCAACATGATGAAAAAAGGAAAAGGTAACCTAAAAAACATTCTCCTGCTTACACACTAGTCTCACCAAATTCAAACAAGTTTAAAGAATTAAAAATAATAACAACAAATCATATATATATATATATATATATATATATATCCCAAATACAATATACCATAATAAATGCCAGTCAATAGCTTATAAAAAACCAAAAACACTTGCACTAAAAACAAAACAAACAAAATATAAAAACAATTTTCAATTCTTTCAATGCCTTTTCGAAATGTGAATGAGAGAACACACCCAATCCAATCCAGATGCAAAGTATTACTCTATTCGAAATTCCAAAATATTGCTCTATTTTTGTAATCAAATCAAAGTATCCATTTTATCACCCAATATACATACATATGTACATGTAAATAACCGTCAATGTCCATATTTTTTTTATAGTCTGCCCCATTCGTGGGCTGAATATGAGCAAAACGAAGAGAATTTATTTAAGCCACATTTTATATGTATGTCTGTCTGTATGTATGCACATGCTTGTCTACATACATGCACATGTATATGATATATACAAATATATATAACTTATATGATAAATGGATTTAGCAAAATTTCTTCAAGTGTAATGTACAATTAGCTAGAGTTACATACAAACATATACATGTATACATACATACATATATACAGCACACACATATACACACATACACCGACATTCGCAAACAGGCAACAAGCATTCTTTTTTTTGCCCTGCCTCTTGGCCAGGCTCTCCTTGAGGCGGCAGCTTAGCATTTAAGCATTCAAATTGTTGCATGTGATCTTGCGCTCAGTCTTTGGCTTTCTGAAAGCTTCTCGCTGCGCTTGCAGAGATCACATATCCATACAAACATACATACATACATGCACACATAACAGAGACACAACATAACAGAGACACAACATAACAGAGACACAACATAACAGAGAGAACAGAGATCGTTATCCAGCCCACCCAACTCTGCGCACCCAAATCTCAGCCTAACCCCAAAAAGCAAGTATGTTATGTCTATTAAAAAGCTGTCTACTTAACATGCACGCCACTCTCTCCTGCTGCTATCCCATACATACATACATACATAACTACTACTTACAACTAGCACTTCCATTGCCCAGCTCAAAACTTTGTACATACTTACATAAGAAGGCCCAAGTCCAAGTCGATTTACTTAATTGCTAAACCACAACGTGGCATCTTAAGCCTAGTAAACGATCGGTCACAACATAATAAATAAATATTTAAGTACATATGTTATCATTTCATTACAAACCAAATAAAACAAACAAACATAATAATAATAGCAACAACAACAACAACCGAAATGAACACAAATCGATATATGATGTATAGCGAATTTCATTTGCTGAAACAAAACAAAAGAAAACGAAGAAAACCAAAAGAAATAAAAATAAATGAAATTGTGAACAAAATATATAGAAAACAAAAGAAAATAACTGTTCTTCAATTGAATACAAATCGCCACAAAGGAACTGTAAGTATTTATACCCTGAACCCATTAAAAATGGGTAAAAAGGGTACTATGGTTTTGTGCAAATGTATGTAACAGGCATAAGGAAGCATCTCCGACCATATAAAGTATATATATTATTGATCAGTATCAACAGCCGAGTCGATCTAGCCATGTCCGTCTGTCTGTCCGTCTGTATGAACACACAGATATCAGAGACTACAAGAGCTAGAGATATTTGGAACATAAGTTCTCCTAATCCCGGGACAGATCAAGTTTATTAAAATTTATCGATAGCTCGTCCCGTTCAAAAGTTATCGATAAATTTCGATTTCAGACCAGCGTTTTTTGGATATAACTTACAAGTTATAAGAGCTAGAGGCCCCTAATTTGACATGTATAATCTCGAATAGCATACACATGTAACAAGTATTTCACTTTTTGGATACCAGCCCCCAAACCCCCAAAAGTAAAAAAACCCATTTTTGAAGGTACGACCTTGCAATTTGGTTTGGTAACACATATTATCGACAATTGCTTGCCCAAAAATTTCAATATGATCGGACAATAAACACAGAAGTTATTTAAGATTTAACTTTCCATTGTGTGGGGCTCAGCGAAAGAGCAAGCTAACTGCTTAAACCGCTTGCACTGCTTGTACTGCTTGTACTGCAGCATGTGTGAGTTTAGAGTAGTACGAATGATTGTAAGGACTGGGTTCAGGGTATCTCCTAGTCGGGCACTCCCGACTAGAGCACTCTTACTTGTTTTATCATTATCTGGTGCACAATTTCTATCATTTGAATAATTCGATTCCAGAGTTTTTTTTATTCAAACCAAACTGGAGGATATTTTTTTTAAGCTTATAATATAAAGGTCAAACAATGATCAAAACAGTCTTGACAAAGGTATGAGGATTTCAAATATGGAAAGCGCATTTCAAGTGTCTTGAAAGACTTATCATGGTTTGTTTATCATCGAAAATCGAAAATGCTTCAAATTTCAATGCTGAAATTATAAAGAGGCCAAAATATGATCAAAACTGCATCAGGAATGAAAAATCTGATCAATTTTGATAAAGCCATCGCCGTTTTGAATATTGAAAAGGCATTTTTAGTAACTTAGGATTGATTTGGAATGGAAAATCGTAAATTACTATTAATTGTTAATAGTAATGTCGTAATTAATAAAACGTTTAAGCCATATCCAATTGTGATAAAAATAAGAACATTTTAGATACCCAGTTTTAGAAATGTTCTCAATTTATGTATGTATTGGTAATCCGGAGAGCTTGATATTTCCTACATTAACTGTCCGGACCAAATGAGATTGCACTTACCTTAATTAAGCATATTACCTTGTTCTCTGCATTCATCTACATATTCAGCAGTCAGTTGGATTTGAATACTAAGAAGACATAATTTAGATTTTGAAGTAAAAGGCTCATATTTATTAATTCATTAGTTTATTCAATAAATACACGCACATTAATAATACAATAAAACATTCTCATGTATCAATATAATCGTACATAGTTCAAAAAGCGTTTCTCTGTATCTCTCTCTCCCTCTTTTTCTATCTCTGTCACTCACTACTGCGCTCGTCTTTTATTTTGTTTACGTCTTGTGGTTAACTAATGCCAAAGTACATGTAAACAAATCACCATTTAATAGTTGTTCTTTTATACATATATATACATATATATATATATAAGAAGAATTTTCATTTCAATACTAATCATAAAAATTTGTCTTCATTTTCATTAATTGTTAGCTAATAAATTTCGGTTTTTAGATTTTTGGTTAATATTAATTTGCATGCGCCGGAAAACCCAATAAAGCCAAAGCAGCGCACTGGACCAATTTGCAATAGCGGTAAATGGCTGCGGGATCGATCCAATCAATTGTATATACTTATGAATATATAATATACTTCTAGTAGTTGTATTTGTATGTGTGCAAACAGTTATCGAACAATGAACACACACATATCGACTACATTCCACTTATTCTCGCACAATCGTCTTTGTATATTTAAAAAGATGTTACTTAATTGTATCGAATTTAATACAAGTTTTAGTTTGGAATTGTAGTATAACTAACATACGTATTTTCAATATTTCAATCCCAAAATGGAATGCATAGCTAATAATGCTAATGCACACATCTTAAGAGATTATTAAGGCTAGGGAAATTACAAGCTATTTAAGGAAGTATTGGCATAGAATTTTTCATAGGTATTGTTTCATATTTTTTTTGTTTTTTTTGTTGTTTTTGTTGTTTTTGTTTTCTTTATTTTGGAATGCTAAGTTAAATGTTTCAAAGTCTTGAGACGTGCTTTAAAGTTGTTTTCAGTTTTCAGTTTGCAAAGTTCCTTCAGGGCAGCTTTCAAGCGAACAAGTTCAGCTCGCAAGAACTCTAGTTCATTTAGTTCCCGCGTTGAACGAGTCGTGTAAGTGAGTGAGTAAATGTGTGTGTGTGTGTGTGTGTGTGTGTGGGTGTGTGTGTGTGTGTGTGTGTGAATCTTACGGCTAATGACTGCAATGTGCGGCGCACTGTGGCGCTGGCAAAAAGTTGTTTGAGGTAACGGTAACAGTAACGATAACGGTAACAGCAAAATCAAAGCGGCAATTCAAAGTCGTTCAAATTTGCAAGCAACGAATTGTGCCACGCAAATAGTAACAATATTATTTGCTGTAGGTAAAACAAAAAAAAACACAGTCAGTTGAGCTAAGCGGCAACAACAATACAGATATACCCATATACTATATGCAGTGGCTCATAGCTTATTTCGTGTAGTTGTTAAAGGAAAATTTGAAAAAGCATTGTCACTAAGCTATTAAAAACGACATCTTATTTGCAAATACAAAGTTGAAAATGTTACATTTTGAGGCGTAACAGTGATTTAACAATTGATTTGCAAATACAATTATGTTATGTAAAAGCAAGTCTCGAATACATTTTGCCAAATATACAGTTACTAGCAAGCAATTCTATTTGTAATAGTAAGTTATCAACCGAATGTTAATGAGGTTTCCTTATAAATATTTTTAAAAAAATTACAAAACTGCATTTAAATTAAATTGCTGTTTTTTTAAGCAGTCTTTCAATATTTATAAAGAATTCAATTAAATTTGTTTGATAACTTTAATAGTTTAGGGACTGCATGCTCTTTAAATAGTAACTTGATGTCCAAATGCAAAAATATTCTGTGAGCTACCGTAAATAAATATAAATATAAATATACATATGTATGTGCCAGCTATGCAATAAATACGATGTTGCAAAAAGAAAAGGGGGCGCAAAAAGAAAGCAGTGGTTCACTCAATGCCAAAGGTGTTCGTCTCCTCGACAGCGAGCAGCAGCTTCTCGTAGAGCAGCTCCGGCGTCGGATACGGCGGCAGATCGAGGCGATTGAAGCAGGTGTGCGCCCGGGGCAGCGAATTGGGCTTGCCCCACTTCTCGATGCAGAAGCGTCGCGGACCCGTCGAGCCGCGCAGCGCCGAGAAGCCCTCGTACGGAATGCTCGAGGTGCCCGTGACGAACTGCAGCAGGCGGAGGCGCTGCTCGTTGCTGAAGCGCTCGATGACCTGCCAGAACCAGACGATCACCTGATGGTTGTCGTGATAGCCCGACCGGTACTCGGTATTCAGGCGCCAGTCGTTGGTGTCTATCTCCGCGGTGCCAGCAATGACCAGCTCCAGTTCGCGTGCATCGAAGACGGAGACGAGGCGGGAGTCGACGACCTCGTAGAAGCCGCGCACCAGCGACTCCGTCTGCTCCTGGACGCCGCGCTCCAGGCGCCACTTGATCATGCGCTCCAGATACTCCTTCTTGTTCTTCTCGTTGACAATGACGTTCTTGCCGCCCGGCTTCAGTTCGCGCTCCACAACGCGGCCGAGCAGCTCCTCGGTCACGCAGAATGTGAGGCCGAGATCGATGCCAGTGCCGATGTCGTTGTCGCGTATCCACTGCAGCGACTGATGGAACTCATTGTCCAGCGACTCCAGATCGCTGAGCGCCACGGGCAGGCGCAGCAGTGCCTTGTAGAAGGGACGCGTGAAGAACGCGTCCAACAAATACTGATGGACAAGAGCCAGACCGAGCACGCGTCCGCTGAAGCGGAACCAATCGTGGCAGTTGTCCACAAACGCTGACAGCGGCGACACCTGTACGGTGTACGTGTCATTGGCCGAGTACTCGAACAGGCCGTAGTACGGATTGAAGAGTTCGCGCGACAGCAGAAAGAAGAACTCTCGGGATGGGCCGCCGTAGTCGAGGCCCTCCTCCGTGTCCCAGAGTACGGCGAGACGGCCCCGCTGCAGATCCTTCTTGTTGGCGGACATAATGCGCCGGAAGGCGTCCTCCAGCAGATGGCTGCGCCGGATGTGCAATCTGTCAAAGGACCAAACACACCGTTGCACTATGCAACCAGCAACAGTTAAGATAACTCAATCTACTCACTTGAGCTTGTGCGGTCCCTGGCCGTAGCCCTTGGACTCCAGCTTGCGATAGAAGCTGCGCAGCTTGGCTTCAAAGTCGCGACGGAATGGGGGCGGTGCCCGCTGCGGCATCCGAGAGCTCAGCACCGGAGAGCCCTGCGGGCTGCGCTCCTCAATTGGCACATAGCTCATGATCTCCTGCTCGAACAGGCTGTGGGCAGAAGAAGGAGCATTTTGATTAGGCATGTCGCAAAGTAACTACAATTCACTATATAATAATTATAATTTTCAAAAGATAGAACCAAATTAAGTCGAAGCAAAGAAAATAATACTAAGCAAGATGGTCTTTCACATCTCTGATATAAGGACTCTTGACCATAATTATACTCTTCTCGAAGAAAATAGTATATTAAGTTTGTACTGAAGATTGTAACGCATAGAAGGAAGCGTCGGAGACCCCCAAAAGTTACTGCCAGTATGCTTAGAATGACAAAACAAATTGATCTACCCATGTCCGTCTGTTTGTATGTATGCAAACTAGTCCCTCAGTTTTTGAGCTATCGTGATCGTGATTTGCACAGAGACTTATTATTCAAAGGGACAGCACATTGGTGGGAACCGGCCGGATCGGACCACTATATCTTATAGCTGCCATACAGCTGGTGGTCGCTTTTGGTCATAAATCCCATGTTTTCAAAGCTATAGCGATGAAAATTTGCACAGATACTTATTATTGAAACATACATCACATTAATCGGAACCGGCCGAACCGGACACCTGTCTTATAGCTGCCATACAACTAAAATAAATTTAATATTTCGATAGAAAATTTAAATTCATATGATATCAATTTATACAGCTAATGAAAGTGCTGCAGAGTGAAAATTGTCTAAAGGTTCGAAAAGCTAAAAAATCTTCGGCACGCCGAAGATAATCCTTTCCCACTTGTTTTTATACTCCTTTCGAAGAAAATAGTATATTAAGTTTGTGCTGAGGTTTATATTTATATATATTTCAAAAGAAAATTTAAATTCATATGATATCAATTCTTACAGCATATGAAAGTGCTGCAGTTAACAGAGTGACAATTGTCCAAAGGTTCGAAAAGAGTATCAAATCTTCGGCACGCCGAAGATAATCCTTTCCCACTTGCTTACAACTTTTTCAGAACTATTTTATGTCACTTGTACGAAACTCTCGTTACGATGGATTTCGCGTCCGGTTAAGAGAAGTATTTTGCACTTTTCATAAAGAAAATCTCCCGTTTATTGGTTTGTTAAATACATATTTAAAGTAATTAGATATTCAAACTTATTCCAACTGCCTTTTATGACAACTTATAAATCTTAAATTCATGAAAAACAAATTATAAATCAGGAGACCTCTAATAGGCGTACACCGCTCTTGAGCGGGCTAAAATGGCAAGACGAGAGTATCTTCTTCAAATACCTACATATTATTTTTATTATTAATTTATTTAAGTTAAGTCTTATATTGCTTAAAGCATGCAGGAAGCAATTCTTATCGTAAAAGCAAATAAATGAATAATAATATAATAAATAGTCATTCCAATATTGTTAAACATGTATTTAAACTAGATTTTATTCATTCCATTCTAAACTGTCAACGAACAAAATAAGTCTAAGCTTAACTTATAGTTAACCTGCATAGCTAATACTTAGCTCATGGCGCTTATTAATCACAGGCTCAAAGGCTGCAATTGATTCGTTTTTGGTTTCAAAATCAACTAATCTGACAGCTTACTAATGCCACACATTAACAACAACAGCAACATTTATAACAAACAACAACTGTTCAGATACTCGACTTGCACAAGGGGTACACATAGTATAGTCCTGGGCCATGTAAAATACCCTTTAGGTGGGTGATTCATGAAATCACTTATTTGTAGACGATCAAAATACCAACTTCGAGAAATTATAAGCTAAATATCGGTCAAAAATGTACACTAAGAATTTAAGGTTTGGAATTTGTATACCCTGAACTCATTAAAAATGGGTAAAAAGGGTATTATGGTTTTGTGCAAAAGTATGTAACAGGCATAAGGAAGCATCTCCGACCATATAAAGTATATATATTATTGATCAGTATCAACAGCCAAGTCGATTTAGCCATGTCCGTCTGTCTGTCTGTCCGTCCGTCCGTCCGTCCGTCCGTCTGTCTGTATGAACACGCGGATATCAGAGACTACAAGAGCTAGAGACTTCATTTGAAATATAAGTTCTCGTAATCCCGGGACAGATCAAGTTTATTAAGTTTATCGATAACTCGTCCCGTTCAAAAGTTATCGATAAATTTCAATTTCAGACTCAGCGTTTATGGGACATAACTTCAAAGTTATAAGAGCTAGAGGCCCCTAATTTGGCATCTATAATCTCAAATAGCATACACATGTAAACAATTTTTCACTTTTGGCACCCAATCCCCCCAAAAATTCAAAAAACTCATTTTTGAAGGTATGACCTTGTAATTTGGTTTGGTCACACATTTTATAGCCAATGTTATGTCCTACAAATTTTAAAAAGATCGGACAATAAACACAGAAGTTATTTAAGATTTTACTTTCCATTGTGTGGGGCTCAGTGAAAAAGTAAGATAACTGCTTAAACCGTTTTCACAGCTTGCAGTAATGTGTGGTGTGTTTGTATGTATGCACACTATTAGGCAAGTATGAATGGATGTCAGAACTGGGTTCAGGGTATCTCCTAGTCGGGCAGTCCCGACTAGAGCACTCTTACTTGTTTTAATTTGCTTTAACATTTTATATGATCAAAGCCGAAAAATTTAGAATTTTAAAATTATGCGAACCATCCGTATGTCATAAGTAGTTTATTTGGCACAAGAACAACTTGTTTATTGCTTGAAAAATTTGACATTCATTTAATTCGAATCTTTAAAATTTACAAATTATTTTACATACAAATAATATATAAAATATGTACTGGTAGAATAACAAGTACATCAAAATCAGCAGCAGATGACAAAAAAAAAATTAAAAATGATTGATGTTTTAACAACAAATGGTTGTCTTTCTCAGTGCACGCTTAGCTAAGATGAGAGTGCTGTCAAAATAGATCTGTGAATCAATATGCCCATCGGTTGTGTAGTGCAGCCAGCCTTGATTTTCCAACATTTGAAAAACGGCAGCAACAAATCAATAACGACAGCAAAAAAAGCCAACAACATAGCCGGAAGAATTTGGAAGAGACCGCAGACCTTCGAACGAAAAACGGAGAACTAGCCGGAGAACGTTTCCCAATGGATTCGACTGGAAATCATAAGCTCCAATATTATCGCGAGTATTCTAATTGCCGATTCAAATTTTTTGTGTTGCGTTTTATGTTTTGTTTTTATTTATTTTTTGCTTCTTTTCATATTTTGCGCTTACTTTTTGACCTTCAACTTGAATTTGAAAATTGGTCAATTAATAACACCAATTATGGCGATCGGCGACTGGCTGTGGTCAAGAGCTGAGGGGGTAGGGGAAGCGGGGGGGGGTTGTTTAAGGGGCGTGTCCATGCACTAGTGACAACAGTTTGAGTGCAATTAACGCCTCTTTTGCGCGCCACGGAAATGACTAATTTCCAAAAAAAAACAACATATTAATTTGAAATGGTAACTGATCGGCAATATAAATCGAGCCGTGTCAAATTACTTTCAAATTGACTGAACTTAACAAGTTATTAGCAAAAAAAAAAGTAGGAAAACCAACAGGAAATTGCAATTAACTTAAATTGAAAGCGGCGCAAAACGCGCGAGCGACTTTAAACGCGCGTGTAAAAACGCGAACGCACCCACAATGGTGGTGCGTGGCGGTGCCACTTGTGCTTATGGTGGTGTCATCTTCACTGTTCTGGTGCTGGTTCTGGTTCTGGTTCTGGATCTCGGCAGTTCGAAGTGCAATGCGAGCTGGCGAGAGGTCATCAAATTTCAGTTCAATTCAATTAACAATTAAAAACAAGTGAAGAGTGCTCTATGTCGGCGACTGCCCGACTAGGAGATACCCTGAACCCAGTTCTGACATCCATTCATACTTGCCTAATAGTGTGCACACATACAAAACACACCACACATTACTGCAAGCTGTGAAAACGGTTTAAGCAGTTATCTTGCTTTTTCACTGAGCCCCACACAATGGAAAGTAAAATCTTAAATAACTTCTGTGTTTATTGTCCGATCTTTTTAAAATTTGTAGGACATAACATTGGCTATAAAATGTGTGACCAAACCAAATTGCAAACCAAATCAAAAATGAGTTTTTTCAATTTTTGGGAGATATAGGGGTGGTATCCAAAAAGTGAAAAGTTTGTTACATGTGTATAGCTATTCGAGATTATACATGCCGAATTAGGGGCCTCTAGCTCTTATAACTTGTAAGTTATAGCCCAAAATACAGCTGGTCTGAAATATAAATTTATCGATAACTTTTGAACGGGACCAGTTATCGATAAATTTTAATAAACTGATCTGTCCCGGGATTATCGAGAACTTATATTCCAAATATGAAGTCTCTAGCTCTTGTAGTCTCTGATATCCGACGTGTTCATACAGACAGACGGACGGACGGACAGACAGACAGACGGACATGGCTAAATCGACTTGTACTGTTGATACTGATCAAGAATAGTAGTAACTTTATATGGGTCGGAGATGCTTCCTCTATGCCTGTTACATACTTTTGCACAAAACCATAATACCCTATTTTACCCATTTTTAATGGGTTCAGGGTATAATGAGCTTCTCTCTGTTCTTGGAACATTCAGCATTTAACATGTCAAGCTTATAAATAAATGTACACTCACATGAGAAGAAAGAGCGCTGCAACATTCAAAGTTCAAAATGTACCCACATATCAGATATACTATGTATATATGTATATGTATATGTATATGTACATGTATATATGTTTATCGTGTAGGGCTATTGAACCACAGTAGTTAGTTCTTGCAGCCGGATGCACAATAATGTAATCAAATAAGAGACATGCATACAAATATACACAACTTTACAGTGAGACTTGAGAGGGCAATCAGCTGCAAGGGTTTCAAAAGCCAGTAGCTTCCAAATTTATCAAACAGACGAACCAAGTGTTCGCTTGACCCAGTTAGATCTTTATCGTCAGCCATATTTCATGTTGATAACTAACAGCAAATATCATTTGCTTAATATGCAAGATTAAGAACATGTCAAATCTGAGGTATTATGATTCAATTAAGCTAATAGATGAATCATTTGTAAAACGTTAGAAGAAATCAAAAACAAATGTATCAATAACTTCTTGCTGATGAGCAATCTGTTCGATATACATATGCCCCATTTCGTAAGCTCTGTGAGAAGTGAGAGGCGGCCACAAATGTGGAAAACTGTTAAATACATAAGGCTCCAATTTCATACGAACGACTTTCAGTTCTGCCAAAAAGATCTATTTATTAAAAAAAATACGCTAAATTGGGCGGACAACAAAATATTAGCTGTATATGTAAATCGCATAAGATCAAGTGAAAATCGCAAATATATTTTGACTAGAAACAACATTTAGAAAAAATCTAAATTATCATAAAATTAGGGAAAAATTTGATAGTTTTTAGAGTTTAAAATTCAAGTATTGACAACCAAAGATTTTTGTTTACATTTTAAGGGATAGCTAACACATAAAACAAATCTACTTTTAAGAAAATGTATTTTTTATTTAGAAATGTATCCTAGCCAAGCATGGAATCTAAAACAAGTAAGAGTGCTCTAGTCGGGTGTGCCCGACTAGGCGATACCCTGAACCCAGTCCTTACATTCATACTAATCTATCAGTGTGTATACATAGTACATGTAATGGAAAGTAAAATCTTAAATAACTTCTGTGTTTATTGTCCGATCTTTCTGAAATTCTTAGGACACAATATTGGCTATAAAATGTGTGACCAAACCAAATTGCAAGGTCACTTCAAAAATGCGTTTTTTCTACTTTTGGGTGTTGGTATCCAAAAAGTGAAATATTTGTTACATGTGTATGCTATTCGAGAATAATGCCAAATTTGGAGCCTCTAGCTCTTCTAACTTTGAAGTTATATCCCAAACGCGCTAGTCTGAAATCGAAATTTATCGATAACTTTTGAACGGGATGAGTTATGGCTCAAATTTAAACTTGATCTGTCACGGGCCGACGAGAAACTATATTCCAAATATGAAGTCTCTAGCTCTTGTAGTCTCTGATATCCGCGTGTTCATACAGACGGACAGACGGACGGACGGACAGACAGACAGACAGACGGACATGGCTAGATCGACTCGGCTGTTAATACTGATCTAGAATATATATACTTTATATGGTCGGAGATGCTTCCTTATGCCTGTTGCATACTTTTGCACAAAACCATAATACGCTTTTTACCCATTTTTAATGGGTTCAGGGTATAAAAGTAGTTCCCAAAAATCAAGTCACTTCTACATATATACATAACAAGGCCTTAGTTGGTTTGCTTTAAGATATTTTTTAACTTGTATGAAAATCTTATAGACTTTTAGTCTTACAGTCTAATTCTAGATATAGTTGGAGTACATAATATATATATTTACATAGATATATATATATATATATACATATATATGCCCAAGCTGTTGCAATATCAGCTTCAACTCTGTGTCAACTTCAGGGCCACATGCATAATTTGTATGACAGCAAACAAACAAAATTCCATAAATATATGTATGTATGTATGTATGTATGTATGTAATATGCAAAATATGTTCGTACATCACGAAGATATGAGACACCCTATGCTGGTCTCAAATGCTGCGCATTTCCGCACCAGCAATTGCAACACCAACAACAAACAGAATAGCAACAACAACAACGACAACAATAAGCGACTTACTTGGCCCACATGGTGTTGTAGGTATAGCTGAACTTGGAAAAGAGTCCCATTTGAATTTGGGAAGGGGCACTTCGCCCTGCTGCTGCGCTTGTAAAGAAGCCCTAATGGATTCTCAATTAGCGCACTATAAACAATTTAACAATTTAACGGAAGCAACGCACAACAAACTGTGCCCAACGAAAATCCAATTCTCGACAAACCGAACCGCACCATATAAATATGGATGGACGACAAAACAACAACAATAACAAAATAAAACCTTTCAACGAAAGCGAAGCGACTGATTTCTGGTTTCTGGGCGGCGAGCGTAGGAGTTGCAATATTATTACCCTCTGTGTGCAGTTAGAGACAGAGACGGCGATAGCAAGTGTGAAAGAGACAGAGAGAGAGAGAGATAGAGCGGATGAGAGCGAGGCCCGATAGCGTCGATAAGCGGGCGCGATAACAACCATTGTGGAGTATTACGAATTTAATATCAAACCGATGATGTCGCAAGTCGGCTAGTAGAAGAAGAGGGCGGGCGGTGGGCGGGGTTTGTAATCCGGCAATAACGCATGCAACAGTTTCGACAGTTGATCGATTGCCACCGATTTAGAAGCTGGCAACCCCAATTCGATGAGTGCCTCGCTCGATAAGCACTCAACAAATTTCGTATTGTTTCTGTTCGCCTTGTGTTTTTGTTTGTTTTGTTTAATATGTTGCTGCACTTGTTGTTGACTCGTAATGCGAGTGAAGGATACTTCACATCCTTGAGCGATTAGTGCGCGCAATTGGAGCCAGCATCATAAGAAACGATACAAAAAAAAAACAATCCGAACATCAAATATACTTGTCCAACTGCCAACTACTCAGATTCAATTACAAGGAATCATAAAAACAAAGACCAAGTGGCTTATATTTTATGTTTTTTTTTCTGCATCGCTGAAACCGAAGTCCGTTTTAACCCATAACCTCAAAAATTTCTCAGAGTAACACAAAAAAAAACAGATTTCTATGACTGAAACCGAATGCGAAGCTGTTCCATTCCAACATATCAGGTTTTTGACATCGAAAATAACAATTTTTGTGAACACTTTTCGAGGTTATGTCAAAATCCCGACCCAAAAACATATAAGGAAGTATTTAAATCTGAACTGATTGTTTTGCTCAAGATCTTTTTACCTTTTTAATTGGTGTTCTTAATAATAATGTTGATCAACCACATAATAGGTTATAGAATATTGAACGATTTTTTTGGAAACTAAAAAAAATGATATTTTACCGCGCATTCAAAAATGATTTGGAAAACTACTATATAGTATCTATCTAGAGTTCCGACTTACCTACTTTTTTATAGTTAGTGAGGTCAGTTTAGAAAACAAACTAAATAAATTCTTCAAATATGTATTCATCTACTGAGTTCGATGCTATATTTAATGTCAATACAATCTGCACTACATATGATGAGAAAATCATCACAATACCCAATGCAAAGGGTAGTGCAACAATCAAGAAATATCTAAGCATTAGATTTGCATAAGATGATTACGATAACGCTTGCGATTTGTTTGCGTAGCATTCCTTCAACCAGAAACCCTGAGACACTTCAAATATGCATAAGTATACATAAATATATAGTACATACATACGTATATATTCTCTTTCATTTAGGACTGCGTCTTGTCTGGGTGGCAATGTTGCAACACAACCGTGAGAACTTCATCTGGCATAAAGAGTTGTGGAAGTCGAGCTGCTATTTGGATTATGGACTTATGAATGACGCAGTGAATGCAACTGAAAATTGCTTTGTAGGCAATGGGATATGATTCATGCGATTGTATAGTATAGTGTAGTAAACAAATGGAATGCCAGCCTGTAATATGAGAACTCAGGATGTACATATATGTATGTAGATGTAGGATGTACGTGCGAATGCGATAGATACACAAATATATAGATACTTGGAAGGGAACTTGCCATATTGGTCGATGGCACACTGATTATTTGACAAACTTTACTTTGCAAGTTTATATTTTAGAAACTGGTGCTTAACTATCAACTAGATTTGAACTTTTAACCTACCTAAGGATTATATATTTTAAGAAATTCGGTCTATGTTTAGCTAACAACTAGATTTGTATTTTTAACCTACCTAAGGATTAAATATTTTCAAAAATTCGGTCTATAGCAAATATTAATTACCAGCAACATTTCTTTTATGAACAAATATTAACCTTTATGATCGGACGTGCTAATCTAAATTGAGAAACAATCTATATTTCTCGGAACGGATGGAATTGGAATGCAATCATCATCCCGATGCCAGCTCAACTTGCAGCTTCTTTAATCAGAGTGTGACAATTACAAATTAGTGTTTTTGCTAATGACTTTCTATAAAATAACATAATCAAAAGTAATTCGCTAAAAGACAAACGATAAGATTAGAAACAACGCCATAGTTAGTTTGGGCTTGGCAATAAATAAAGTACAACAATAATGTTACAATCGAAAAGAGCCATCAGTTTCGTTATTATATAGTGAAAAACTATCAGCAGGAAATCGAAGCTGGCTCCTTGCTGAGGCAAACTCAACTATTTGCATATTTGAAAATGTTTATGCCTAGTGTTGAAAGTTGAAACAACCTTACACTGGTTGACACCTCCACTAGTATTTCACAAACGCAAGTAATTCCTGCGATTTTAGTCATGATCGCAGCGCACTCTTTAAACAATACACACTGTACTTTGCAAATACAAAACCGGCTGCTCGCGACGACAATGATTGTTACGGGATTTACAGAACGTGAGATATGATAGGTTGGTGCTGGTATTGGAGCTGGGGTTGGGATTGGGGTAGGTTAGTTTGACCCACTGTACTTACACGGCCCACACAATGTAAGCAGCCTTCGATAGAAAGCCCATTTTGAAGTGTGCCCAAAGCCTTGAGCATAGAATGGTTCAACATGCCGTTGGATGCTTAAAGTTCTATCAAAACACGCTTCACAGCACTGATTGACACAGACGAAAAAACACAATAAATTTAATATTAAACAGTAATTATTGTGTGTAAAATATATTTATTTGGGTGCTTGTTGTTTGGTTTTATTTTTGAAACTGCGCCCGACTTGCACACGCTGACAGTTGAAATGCTTCTGTATTTATGTGTATTTTTTGTTTTATTTTTGTTTTGTTGTTTGCTCGCTGAGTTTAAAGAGCAGCGCGCGAAACCGTAATCGAAATCGAAATCGAACGAGTTGAAGTTGGAGTTGGAGTTGGAGTCGTACGGAATAGCATTAGAGAGTGTCGGACGCGAGTCCCCGCCGTATTTCGAATGCCGAATAGCGAACGCAGAATGGACGCGTTTGTCTAGCGGCCAGCCGATAAATATGAAATTGGAAATGGAAACGGAATCAAAAAGCGAGCGCACGAAAAAAGCGACAACAACAGCGGCAAAAGCGCCACACTAACAACAACTCTAAATAGTTGCCAAAGCTGAACCACAGCAAAGAAAATTGTTTAATTGTATTTGTTGTTGTTGTTGTATTTTCGGTTCTTTGCCGAAGTGCAGCCGAAGCGCTGACGAGCAATTGCCGAACTTTGCTGCTGCTGCGACGACTGCTTCAAGAATCAAAGCGATGTCGCAGCAGGGGTGGAGGGTGTTGTGTGACTGACTCATTGGTGCTGCTGCAGTTTGATTACGATTGCCGAGGGCCGAGTGCCGAGTGACGAGCGCCGAGTGACGAGCGCCGAGTGGCGAGCGCATGTGTGCAACGATGATGACGATGGCGTTGGTCATGGTTATAAGCAGTGGCTCATCAGCCGATCGCCGGCTGCTCTTTGCCCGCAAGGCAGGTTCGGCTGGGGGTATGATTACAGGCAGGCTTGCGATTTGAGCCAATAGCCAAAGGCGCGTCATGCATTCAGCACGCCCAACAAAATGGTTCTTGCAACTGTAACAGACGCGTCGACTGTTCTACGGCAGAGTCAGCACGCATGCGCAGCGGGAGCAAACCCAAAACCCACAACACAAACCCAAACCCAAGCCCAAGCCCAATGAACTGTAAACCAAGCGAGACGGAGCCAGATGGGTCGCCTTCAATGGGTCAAATAACAAACACAAATAGCCCCAACAATAACTGAAAACTGAAAGCTTGTCAACGCTTCAGTAGTGACAAAAATTACAAAAAACCAAAACCAAAAAAAAAAAGAACAAGTAAAAGTGCTCTAGTCGAGTTTAGTCTCCGACTAGCAGTTACCCTGTAGCTTAATCACACAACGCAAATAACTTTATATTCTTTAAGCATACATTATAATAATATGTTTGCTCTTGCAAAAATTACTAACATTTGGTTTTGAAGATATAGAAAACGATTTGGTATTTTTCCAATACGCAAAAAATTAAATAAATTAAAGAACCATTATTTTTGGTTTTTTATTTTAGATTTTAAATTTTTAAGTTATGCCCATGGTATTTTGAGCTCAAATTAGGTACAAACGTGATCAAAATAGGGCCTAGGTAAAAAAGAGCAGGGAACAAAATTCTTATTTTTAGAAAGATTTATGAGAATTTTAATGCAGCTTGCTTCTAATGAGCATTTTATACTTTCCTGTTTTTGCAACCATAATACTCGATTTTGATTTCAAGAACGATAACATAACATATAGATAACATATATTATATATGTATATATAATATTTTTGAAGAATATTTAAGAGCGCATTGTACTTTACATGATGAGAGTAAAAGCAAAATTAAGAACTGCGTTCAAAAATATGTATCTATATGTTGAAAAAAAATAATAATAATAATAATACATAGTGTCTGAGATCGGACGGATCAAGAATGTTTTGTATGGACATATGTCGATTGCTACCTGCTGGCAGTTACATACAGTTGGAGCAGCTCATGACACCCGTTTGTGGTCGGTCATTTGCAATGGACACAGGGTATATGAATAATAACAACGCTGGCCAATGATCATCGTGAATGCGCCTAATGAAGATGACGTAGCTGCCACACCCCCAAGACTTAGCATCCCAGTCCGAGCTGCAGCTGGAAACCCTGCCTAGCCAATAAATTATGGTTTATTGGCAACGCTCATTTGTCGCCACTGGAGCTCAGCTCCAAAAAAGAAAAAAATAGCTGCAAATTGGGTTAAACAGCGCCTCGTTTCGTCTCATCGCTTCTCGAAGGGATTAGCGCGAGAATTTAGTGAGCGCCAAGCCAACTGGCATTTTATATTATTTATTTTTATTTTGCGCCGAAGGGGCGCGGCTTAAAAATAAAACTTACAGATAATTAATAAAAGCAACAGCAAAATGTTGATAAGATGTTCGCACAGGGTGTTTCCTGCCTTATATCGGTACTGTATTCATGAAGATCGAACTTCGGCTTTAAATATTTGAAGAGCATATTTATTTGTGATATTTGAGGGTTGTTCAAAGAATCTTAAAAATAACATCCTTTTTTTGTTGTTGAGATTTTTCTGATATATATGTATGTACTTATTCCAATAATAACTACATACATATATTTAATATGTTTTAAAAACTTTTTGAAACTTTCATTTATTTATTTGCTTTTCTGGGTTTCGCCCAATGTTTGAACCAAATGTTGGACCAATATTCATTTATTTATACAACCAGAACTTTACTTAACCGAAATCTCCTTAACATCAAATTTATTCATCATATAAATTTAAAAAAAACTATTTTTTTATTAAAAAAAAATAAAATTTTAATTAACATTCTGCGAGAATTGTTATAGAATAATATCTCTCATTACATATTAAGTTTTTTTTCATTTTCCAAATGGATCATCCTTACATGACTACTCATCATCAATCTAAAACATAGTAAGAGTGCTCTAGTCGAGAATGCTCGACTAGGAGATACCCTGAACACAGTCCTTACAATCATTCGTACTACTCTAAACACACACATGCTGCAGTACAAGCATGTACAAGCAGTGCAAGCAGTCTAAGCAGTTAGCTTGCTTTTTCGCTGTAGCCGCCACTACAATGGAAAGTTATCAATCTTAAATAGACTTCTGTGTTTATTGTCCGATTCTTATTGAATAAATATTTGGGGCAAGCAATTGTCGATATGTGTCTGACCAACACCAAGTTGCAAGGTCGTACCTGTCTGCGGGGTTTGGGAGTGGTGTCCAAATTAGGTGAGACATATCTTGTTACATGTGTATGCTATTCGAAGATTATACATGCCAAATTTGGGGTCTCTAGCTCTTATAACTTTGAAGTTATGTCCCAAAAACGCATAGAAATCGAAATTTATCGATAGACTCCCAAACGGTACTGCCAGTTATCGACTCAGAATGACAATACAACTTGATCTAGTCCCGGGATTAGGAGAACTTATGTTCCAAATCTGAAGTCTCTAGCTCTTGTAGTCTCTGCATATCTGTGTGTTCATACAGACAGACAGACGGACAGACGGACAGACAGACGGACATGGCATAGATCGACTCGGCTGTTGATACTGATCAATAGTATATATACTTTATATGGTCGGAGATGCTTCCTTATGCCTGTTACATACTTTTGCACAACTTCATTATACCCTTTTTACCCATTTTTAATGGGTTCTGAGTATACAATACCAACAATCAACATATGTCGCGCGCCAAGACGAGTTTTCAGAGCATGTGACTTCTTCTATGTGTGCATACTATGTAATGGTTACACCTGATTGATTGCCTAAAGGTTCGAAAAGAGTATAAAATCTTCGGCACGCCGAAGATAATCCTTCCCCACTTGTTTGGATTTGAATTATCAATCGATTGATTTGGCATCTAAAAGGCATTTAATTCATTTAATTTGGCAATCTTAACTATCACATCAGCTTATCAAACATGTTGTTACTTTCTCAGTTGGATTAGCTGATTGCAGGTATTTAGTTATGGCCACTAGTCCACTCCCACTCCGAATTCCACGGCGGTGCCAACTTGCATTTGGTCGCCCGGTTTTTGGGATGCAATGAAGCGTGATAATTTATCTAATTGAATGCAATTAAATCTCAATTGGAGCTGTTTGGTCAAAGTCGCAGTCGCAGTCGCAGCTCCATTAGATCACATCGGCTAATCGATGGCTTAATCTTTCAGCAACAACAGCTTGTTGGATTAAGGTCAGAAAATGCATGTGAATATTTCCTCAATATTTGTGGTTGAGTCAACAATTCTGAAGCACTACAATTGGCAATTAAACAATAAATGTTAACGGCTAATGGCCAAGGAGATGGAGGTGCAGGAGGTGCGGGCAATTTGTTGTTTTCAAAATAATATTTTGTTAACCTTGCCGTGGCTTGCCTATTATTGGAAGTGTTTTTGGAAAATGAGCTAGCAGCCTTCGCAGCGATTTTCAAATGCAATTAACACACATGAAGTCGCAACGTCGCGTCGATGAGCTCACTGAAGCAGGACGACGAACTAAAATTGCCACCACCACCAACACCATCATCAGCACCACCAACACCACCAACACCACCATCGACCGACAAGAGTCGCTAATGATGACGCAGCAATGCAATTGGCAATTGGTGCCAAAGCCTTTGCCAAGTGCACCTGATGGCTATTGGCTATTGGCTTTGGCTATGACTCTGACTCTGACTGGGGGGGCACTCACATAAATACATATTATATTTGATTATGCATAGATTAACCACAAGCTAAGTACTCTATACTAGCTGAACTGGCATTGTTGATTCGAACTGGGATCCTTAATGCCTTAATGCGATAACTCTTCTAGCGATTCGATAGAATAGAAATCTTTGCCACTACATTATTTAAACTCTTCCATATTTGTGAACATTGTAAGTAATACATGATTTCATAATGCATATTTGGGAAGAGTTTGTCCCCGGCAAAAAGGTAATATTTCAGGATTTTATTCGAAATATGTAAATATTCAAATAAAACTTCATCTTTGAAGGCTTAGGTTCAGTTGACTTAATGAACTTGGGTCAGATATTATATATCTCTCTATATATCTGAGATTGATATTTCATTTTTTATAAATTGAAATAAATGTTATGCCAAACTCTACAAGTATAAGAGCTAGTCACTAATGTGAGCATTTTTCATCAAGGATATGCTTCAGTTACTTTTTCAATAACATATTAAGGTATTTGTATATAGAGTTTATTCTAGAATTCTCTTCTCAAATTTACTTTAATCTCTTAAACTTCTATCATAGTCCGTATACGTCGACTCAAATTGTCAACTTAGCTTCTAGTTTTACTTATGTATGTACATCAATGGTTTCATGTTCCTAAAGTAATATGAAGCGAATATATTTTTTTGATAATCACTTACCTGAGCAATATGGTCAATTGCAGATCATGGCCCAAACGCTCCAAGGCGGGCACTCCTTCAACTCTTAGTATGTTTATCTTTTCGCGCAGTGAGCGGGACACTGTGTGTTGTCCTTGACGTTCGCGTAGAATCTCCAGGATGTTGGGTTGCCGCAAAAATGCAATAACCTGCCGATAAAAGAGATGTATAGATTTGTAGCTAATTTGTAGTCAATGATGTACACCAAGTATTATTTGTATGCGGAATATTCAACATGTTTTAGATGTGTGTGCATACATTTAAATTGAAATATTGGGTGAGATATATCGCCAAAACTGACTTTCAGTTGTATGGCAAATATAAGATATAGTGATCCAATCCGACCGGTTTCGTTCAATGAGCTGTCCCTTTGAACAATCAGTCTCTGTGCAAAGTTTCATCGGGATAGCTCCAAAACTGAGGGACTAGTTACCATACATACAAACAGACATACAGACGGACATGGCCAGATCAATTTGTTTAGTCATCATACTGGGGGTCTCCGACGCTTCCTTCTATGCATTACAAACTTCAGCACAAAGTCAATATACTATTTGCTTCGAAAACAGTATAATAATAACAACAATTTGAGCATTTAATGTGACTTTTGGTACCCTAGAAATGCCCTTCAAATGCCCTTTTAAAGCTCACATAAAACACACAAAACTGAACCAATTTTTAACCTTGAGAGCAATTTCTTCATGGTTTTTCTTTCAAATTTATTCTACATTTAATTTATTTTTTGTTTTTTTCCCCGAAAAAAAGGATGATCCTCCCTTACTGTTTTTCGGATTTTTTTGTTTTTTTTTTAATTGATTCCGAATGTCATAATTAGTTTACAAATCCACTTCAATGTTTGGCCTAAAAAACAAGCCAAAATTAACAAAAAATTTCGCTTTTCTCCTACATTTAAGTTTTATCAATTTTTGAAAATTGTTATTTTTTTACTTTTTTTTAAAATTATTTTTTTCCGAAAATAGAACTGCGAAAATTCTTTTTTAATCGATTGTGGGTTTTACAATTAGTATAAAAATCCACTTGTAAATCGATTCTGGGATGGTTAATTTTTTGGCCTAACAACAGGCAAAATTTAACAAAAACTTTCGCTTTGATTGTGATTTTTGGTAATCTAGAAATTCGCTATGAAAACTTGAAACTCACATAACGATGCCAAAACTTAACCAATTATGAAGCTCGAGGCCAATATTTGTGCATGGTTTTTCCTCTAATTGTATTATACATTTAGGATTATCCTACTAAGCTGATCCTACTGCAAACATAATCTAATAGCCAGGCATTTTAATAAGAGTCAACTACAAGGCAAGGACACATGACACTCACCTTTTCGTTGTAGGCAATCGGCACATCCTCGTAGCCGGCGGCATGAGCTGCGCTGGTGCTGGGTCCCACGCCGCCGGTGGCGCCACCACCGCTCAGACTCAACGCACAGGCAATCGCCGCCGCCGTGGTGCAGTTGTGAGCGGCGACGGCGGCGGCTGCTGCTGCCGTCTGGCTAACGGCGCCCGTGCGGCAGGGACGCGGTGGTGGCAGCGGGGGCACGCCCGAGACCGACACCGGCAGCGCCGGGCTGGAGTTGATGTGGCCACTGGTGGCCGACAGGCAGTTGCCATCGACCAGATCCGGCTGCTGTCGATGCCGGACAACGCGCGGACACTCGACGGGCAGGCGGGGATCCATGAAGGATGTCTTGCGATGCTGATGATCGATGAAGAACTGCTTGCCACATTGGTCCACCTTCGTCTCCCAGCCGGAGGGCAAGTCGCGACTCAGTTGGGCGAATGTATTGACCAGCGCCACCAGATCCTTGTTGTACTGATAGCGCTGAAAGCACTGCGGATCCCGACGAATGCGCATAACCATGTGCTTCAATGCCGCATTGCGATTGTAGATGGCCAACGCCGCCTCATTCGTGTGCAGCAGCGAGTAGAAGTCCGGCCGGCACAGCAGCAGCACCGCCGGATGTATGGCCAGGTTGAGTGAGGCGGACGGCGGCGGCGGCGGCGCCACGGGTGCAGCACCTGGCAGACTGTACAGCTGGCTGTGGGACGGCGGCTCCGGGGCGGCATGCAGCGACAGTCGATTCTCATTGGTGATGGTGCGCCGTATGGACTGATAGCGTCTGTCCAACTGCTGGCGATGATGCTGCTCGCGGCCGCCGGGACCCGTACTGGGACCCGGTCGCTGCCAGGATGTGGTGCGCGTCGTGTGATCAATGTAGAAGATGCGACCATGACTGTCCATGCGCGCCTCCCAAGCAGGTGGCAGCGGTGCCTCCGCATTGCCAGCTGCTGTGGTGCTGTCCATGGCAGCTGTGCCTGCTGCAGCTGCTGCCGCACCCGCTGCTGCTGCTGCTGCTCCTGCTGCTGCTGATGCAGCTGCGGCTGCGGCGGCTGCTGCTGCAGTGCGTTCGGGTATGGAGGGCAGCCGCGTGCTGCTTATGTGTAGCATCTCGTTGGCATCCTCCGCGGCAATAGCTGGTGAGCCCGGCGGACTCAACTCCGCCACAGAGTTAGCAGTCACCGCCTGCAGTCGCGCATGCCGTCGCGCATGATGCGTGGGCGTGGGCGGACAGATCAGGCCGGCACTCGTCGCTGCACCCGCTCCCCGCCCACACGCTTCAGCAGTCGCTGCTGCGGCCGCTGTGCATGGAATGTGGGCGTGCCGGGCGGAGGCGGCGGCGGCAAAGGCAGCGGCAGTAAGGCCTCCAAGGCGCCGCCCACGCCTCGTCCACGTGTCGGCGAATGCTGCTCGGGACTGAGACTGAGATCGAGTGGCGAAACGCTGCGCGTGGAGCAGCCCGACGGCGGACTGCGCTGCCGCTTGGGCGAGAGCAGCAGGCGTGGTGAATTATTGCAGCTGCTGCTGGACAGATGATAGGGCTCCTCAGTGCCAGCACTTTTGCCATTGGAGAGCGCGCGCGTTAGCGGACGATGCTGTCGCAAGTGTGGAAAGTGATGGCCATTGGTGGTGGCGGTGCCACCAGTGCCACTGCCACTAGCCAAGTTCCCGTGCTGCTCCTGCAGGGGAAACGTGGGAAACTCATAGCTGTGCTGCGCGGGCACCTTCTGTGTGCTGATCGTATTGATGTAGCTATCGGGTCCGATCTTCTTCTGTATCAGCGGCTTGTAGCGCATGGGCGGCGAACTGGCCTCCGGCTGTTGGGAGAGCAAGCGTAGCGGCGAACAGACGCCACTGTAGCTAGGTGCCTCCTGCAGGCGCTCGTCCGTGTCCAGTATGTCAAACTTGAAGACATCGCCCTGGAGCTTCAAGTCGCGTCCATTGGCCCGTGGCGGCCACGAGCGCTCCAGCGGACGATGCGGCGCCGGCTGACGCAAATTGTGCCGGGGGCGACACTGTGGCGAGGCTGTTGCTATATAGGCACTGGCCTGCAGCGCTGCCGCCGCACCGAGCAGACTCTCTACGGCGGCGGCCTCCTCATCCACATCATCATCGTCTATGGGCGGCGGCTGCAGCTCATGCTGTTCCTGCTCCTCCTCCTCCTGCAGCTCGGCTACGCTGAGCGTGTCCACCATTTCGGCGGGCACCGTTTCAAAGCATTCGCGTGCCACCCACAAATTAAAGCTATCGCCGTTTGAAGTCGTTTTGGTTGGTTTTTTGCTTGCCACGTTTTGCGGCGACAGCGTCCAGGATTTGCGGCGTGCGCCGCCACCCACGCTGCAGCCGCCGTCGCTGCCAATGCTGCCGTTGCAGGAGCTGCTGGGCGATAGGGTCGCTGCAACGGGCGCCTCGCAGGACTTGGTCGAGAGCAGGACCTGGTGCTGGTGCTGGTGCTCGCCATTTTCGTTGTTTGTCTCATGTTGCAAGTCTCTTGGAGCTGCAAGCAAATTCAGTTAGCGTCCGTATCAAAGAAAAGCTATTTCAGACCACTTACTTGGTTGGCGCTTATTGCGCATCACGACATCCTGTGTAGCTTCTGCATTCGCATCCGCATCCGCATCACTAATACTCACTCTGACGTCACTGGCCAGAGTCAATGCACTTTGGAATGCCGTTTCCAGCTCATCGCTTTCATTGCCATTGCGCGCCTCATAGTACGCATCCTTGGCATCATCCTCATCATCATCGTCATCGTCATCGTCAGCATCATCGTCATCCTCATCATTAGCTACCTGCTTAGTGTTATGCGTCGCTGCCACTGGATTATCGTGGTCAGCCTCCGCTGTGCTCTGGCCAAGGCAGCCAGTTGGGCTGCCCGTTACAGCTACGCTCGTGGTAGCCTCCATCCTGCTTACCCCGCCCCAACTGCTGCTCCAACTGCTGCTCTACTTTTTTATAGATTTCTTGCTTCGCATAATATTGGCTGCTGGCTGTCACTGCGCTGCTGCTGCTGCTGCCTCTGCTGCTGCTGCGTCGTTGTGTGTTCGTTGCTATCGATAATTCTGGCAATGGCACCCCAAACAGCTGTTCAATGGACCTTCATCTTTAACCACCAGTGTAGTGCGAGGTGTACAACAACATTGCCCTCATTTGTAACATCACTGTGAATAGAAAAAGTGCGACAACAAAAATGTAAACAAAAGTATGACCAGCATCGAAACTAGCATAACATATTTGTTTTGGTATTTTTCTTTTGGCTGGGCCACACTTAAGTGTGCCAAGTAATACCAAGGCGACTGTTCAAATTAGCGCGATAATTTGAAACAATTAACATACCAAGTGACAAAATATATATTTTTTTTTTGTTTAATTAGATACTGCAAATAGCATTGCTTTTAATCATATGTAAATTACACAGCTTACTATCAGATGAAACACAACTATACATTTTATTGTTATATTGCTTTCTAATGTTGATACAGATACACTACAGAAGCAGATGTTTAAACTGTTTATACCCTGAACCCATTAAAAATGGGTAAAAAGGGTACTATGGTTTTGTGCAAATGTATGTAACAGGCATAAGGAAGCATCTCCGACCATATAAAGTATATATATTATTGATCAGTATCAACAGCCGAGTCGATCTAGCCATGTCCGTCTGTCGGTCCGTCTGTCCGTCTGTCTGTCCGTCCGTCCGTCATTCCGTCCGTCCGTCCGTCCGTCTGTATGAACACGTGGATATCAGAGACTACAAGAGCTAGAGACTTTAAATTTGGAACATAAGTTCTCCTAATCCCGGGACAGATCAAGTTTATTTCATTTGATCGATAACTCGTCGCATTCAAAAGTTATCGATAAATTTTGATTTTAGACTAGCGTTTTTGGGACATAACTTCAAAGTTATAAGAGCTAGAGACCCCAAATTTAACATGTATAATCTCGAATAGCATACACACTTTTTGGATACCACCCCCCAAACCCCCCAAAAGTTAAAAAAACGCATTTTTACGACCTTGCAATTTGGTTTGGTAACACATATTATCGACAATTGCTTGCCCCAAAAATTTCAATAAGATCGGACAATAAACACAGAAGTTATTTAAGATTTAACTTTCCATTGTGTGGGGCTCAGCGAAAGAGCAAGCTAACTGCTTAAACCGCTTGCACTGCTTGTACTGCTTGTACTGCAGCATGTGTGTGTTTAGAGTAGTACGAATGATTGTAAGGACTGGGTTCAGGGTATCTCGTAGTCGGGCACTCCCGACTAGAGCACTCTTACTTGTTTTGATTTAATAGAGGCTTTTGTGTGCCCTGCGCTTCTCAAAATATAGTATTTAACAACAATAATGTGTTAATGGGCAATCTGTCCTAGAAGCATATCATAAAAGTTAACATATGCTATATGTGTAACTATGAACAATTATTTTTTCCTTTCTTTATTAAGTCTACTATGCAGCGGGCACTAACAAGTGTCAATTTAAATCACCAGTCTTAAGTGCAAATGCTCCGGAAACACCCGCGTTAATCTACTGGCCGAGATAAAAGATGCAACTTGCGGTAATTCCATTGCTTGCATGTTTTTTGCAAACCGAAATACAGTGGGCGCATACAAATTAGAACGCGACACTTCCAGATGTGTATCATAATTCCCTAATAATATTAACACTGTGCAAATCAAAGACAGCACATGCCTGGAATAAGCTTTTCACTGCATCATTCGCTTTTCGCACTATCATGATCGCAAATAATATTTCAACTACTGGCGATATTTTGGCGAAAAACTCAAAGAAGTATGTAAGAATTGCATATTTCAAAAATATTTGCACAAAAACTCCTATGCCGGACCTCCATTTTGAGTTTTGCTGTTCTTACAAAAATGCATCTCTGGAATATTTCAAACCACTTTGCTGAAGTTGGTTCGATATAATTGAAATTATATGGTTTCATTTCAAATAGCCAAAATAGGGTAAGACAGATTAAAGCTAACATTACTATTTAAGAAAAAAAATCCGCTGTGTAATATGTAAGAAATTAGTTAAATTTAATTTAGTATTAATGATTTTTATTAATTTAGAATAATTTATCAATACATTTTTAATGAATCTTATTAATTGATGTGTGTGCATAAGTTGTGAGTACCGTGCGAGCGTGCATTCTGATTTTGAACCACTGTTCCTTTTCGCAATCACAGTAGACACACATGAAAATTACGGTAAAACAAATGGCAAGCGTCATTTACATTCAGTTGTCTGAAATTCATCAGATCCATTAGAAGAGCTGATGCTTTTCCGTGTATTTTGTTAGTGTTGCGTCCTTTTCATGAAATGTTTGTGCGTGCCAAGAGCTACGAAATGGACGCCAGCTTCACGGTGCCCGATCCGGACATAGAGAGCAACGACCTTGGCATCGATCTGACGTCGAAAAAAGGTCGCCAACCAGCCGCGTGCAGAACGATCTGCCAGGGATTTGTGCACACGTATCGGGAATACTGCCAGCACACCTCGATACACGGCGTGCAGTATCTGGGCGAGGAGAAGCGGCCGCTGAAGGAGCGCCTCTTCTGGCTGTCCGTCTTCGTGGTGTCCATCTACTGCTGTGCGACACTGATCCTCAGTGCCTACACCAAGTGGAATGCGACGCCGGTGATCGTTAGCTTTGCGGAGCGGTCGACGCCCGTGTGGAACATACCCTTTCCGGCCGTGACCATCTGCTCGGAGACGAAGCGTGTGCTCAAAAGGCGCAGCAACAACTCGTATGCGAATCTGTACAGTCGCTTCACGGCGGATATGCGTTCGGCGCGGCTCTTCAAGCCGGAGAATATTACGGCGCGAGAGATGGAGGAGTTTCGTACGCTGCTGCACGTGTGCAACACACAGATCATCGATCAGGATATGCCGCTGATACCCGGCGAGGATGTCGACTACTTTGAGGTGCTGGATAGGATGTTGCCGCCGTTCGATCGGTACTTCTTCTACTGCCGCTGGCTGAGCCGCTTCAATGAGTGCGACAAGTACTTTAGCAAGACGCTGACAGAGGAGGGCATCTGCTATACGTTCAATGGACTGCGTCCGACAGAGATCTATCGCGCGGACACGTATCAGTATCAACGCAGCGCCGCCACCGAGGATGTGAATGCCACGCGAACATCGTGGAGCCTGGAGACGGGCTACGATCCCAGCACCGACGTCGAAACGTATCCGGCACGGGTGTTGAGCGCCGGTGCCCGCTCTGGCATTTTCATGGCACTGCAGAGTTTCAAGCAAGAGGTGGACTACGCCTGCCGTGGGCCCGTGCAGGGCTTTAAGGTGCTGCTGCATGCGCCCGACGATGTGCCGCAGGTGTCCAAGCAGTTCGTGCGCATACCCATGGGCCGCGAGGTGCTGATCGCCGTCAAGCCCAACATGATCACCACTTCGGCGGGCATTGCCGCATATCATCCACAGCGACGCCAGTGCTTCCTCAGTCACGAGCGCACGCTGCGCTTCTTCAAGGTGTACTCGGAGCCCAACTGCCAGCTGGAGTGCTTGGCCAACTTTACGCTGACCAAGTGCGGCTGCGTCAAGTTCTCGATGCCGCGCAGCGTGGACACGCTCGTCTGCGGCGAGGACAAGATCCACTGCTACGATCGCGCCGAGCGGGAGCTGCTCGTCCGTGAGTTTCGTCGCGTGCGCAGCCTGAATGTCGTTGGGGAGGCGCCGCGGGGCGTGGAGAGCGCCTGCAACTGCATGCCCGCGTGCACCTCGCTGGTGTTCAACACGGAGATCTCGCAGGCCACATTTGATCTGGATGAGATGCTGGCTGCCGAGGGCGATACGGAGTTTATGCGCGAGTATCCCGGCTCGCAGATGTCGCGGCTCTCCATTTACTTCAAGCAGAGCCAGTTTATTACCTCGCGGCGCTCGGAGCTGTATGGCATCACCGATTTCCTGGCCAACTGTGGCGGCATCTTTGGCCTGTTCATGGGCTTCTCCATACTCAGCCTGGTGGAGTTGCTCTATCACTTTATCCTGCGTTTCGCTGCCAATCTGAAACACTTGTTTAAGGTCGATTTCTAGCCATGTACATATGTAGATGGCTTCGATGGGGTCTCCAACTTGTGCTGTTCATCCGCAACGGGCATGTTGCGAATGCATACAGCGCAAAAGTACCTGTGCCATGCCTATTATGTATTTCCTATGCTCTGTTCATCAAACGAAAGAGAGCATATTGCGTCATATAGTATTTTAAATATTTGCCTCGTTAATAATCCTGTGCACAACGTGATTTTATATAGTCTTTAAACATATTCCATATGGATTGTGGACGAGCTCCCCCTTCCTATTCCTCTATTTTGTATTTACGTATTTAAAGTTTTTTTGTTGTTGTTGTTGTTTTTGTAAAAACAACTCTGTATTTAAATTTTAATATACCAAAAGCTTTTCTATACGTTCTGCTATTTCGAGTTTTATTTTTAATAATAATTCGGGCAGGCCGGGAACCTATATTCCATCTGGGTTGTTCATATTAGGTCACCCTTCGTATCTGTTGTTTATGTTTGTGCACAACTTATTGTGATTTATTTGTAAAGCCTTTATGTATTTACGTATTTTAGGTAATAATTTTGTGAAACAAATCTTTATTTGAATTTTAATACACCAAAAGCTTTTCTATACTTGCTGTTGTTATTGACGAGTTTTGTATGGTCTGGTAACGCTGTCACGGTGACCAAAAACAATCGATAAGTGATCGATAGTGTCAATAGCTTGTTTTAACGGTTAATAGTATTCCTTAGATGTTCTGTACATTGTACACATTGCAATACAACAGTATTTCAGTTTAAATTAATGTATTGTATTTGGTAACAAATAGATTTAGCTTGTCACTTCAAATGCTCACAAAACATAAGCGTAAATTATCAAAATAAATCGATTTTATTTCATACACAATTTGTTGACAAATTGCAATTAAGCGATTTTATAATATATATGTATGTATGGGTTATAGCACCGCATCAGGTTTATAGATTTGTAAGTAATTGTATGTATTTATGTATGCTTGTTTTTCATTTTCATTTTCATTTTGTCTCATTACATTTTGTGACGAGTTTTTGCTGTTGCTGTTTTGTTTTCTTAAGCGTTCTGGGTACAGATTAAGTAGCTCAACATTTGCATGGATATAACCCTATAAATGTATGTTTATATATATATATGAATATCGATATATGTGTATATATGTATTTACATTTTTGCATACTGCTAATAGAACTCGTAATCGAAACTCAACTCAATTGCAATTTGCGTCTTTAGTAACTAAACCGCTGCTCCAAACGAAAAAAAAAAACACATAAAAGTAATCATAAAATTAGAATATAGTACATATAATTAAAATAATAATATACAAAGCAAGAGCACAGAATTAACAGTTAACTGAACAGAGCTTAGCGAATTATACAAACCTATAGAAACTGTCTATATAGTATATATGTATGTATGTAGTACATATATATACATATGCGATAATCGTATAATAGAATTACAAGTACATATGATAATTCTTTACAACAATTTGTGTCTGCAAAAGGAGTCAACAATGCTGAGACGAGACCCGCCGATTGGATTAATGTTTTGTCTGTGACTTCTACTTGCGTATGCATTGTATGTATATATTTAAGATATTAGTTGGTAATCCATCAGCAGTTTACTTAAAGTCATCCGTTTCCAGTATCTCAAAGTCGCTCTCATCGGACGAATCCAAAGCGGTTACTTGGCGTCGCTGGTATTTGGCCAGCGCTGCATTATCTATGCTATCCAGCGAAACGACTTCATCGCTGCCGGCGCCCCACTTGACCAGGCCGGACATTAGGCTGGGCAGCAGAGCCTGCGCCTGTGCTTTGACGGCTAGTGCCATGAGGGCGCTGCTGGCACTGCTACCGGCGGCGGCGGCATCATCGGTGGGTGGGGCAGTTAGCTGACGCATCGCAGGACCGCCAGCATCGACGCTGGTGTGATCGGGAAACTGCAGCCCCTTCGAGAGGCTCTCCTCCGACGACGATGAGGTGGTGGACAGCGACGAGTCGCGCTTGAAGTGCCCCCGACGAAAGTCCATCGATTTGTCCGCCTTGGCGGCATCGCTGGCCTCGGCTGGCTGGTATCTCTGAGCAGCCTCCGCTGTTTGCTTAGGCTGCGACAGCGGCACCAGTTCGTCCTCTTCGTCCGTTGAGTGCTCATCGATTTCGGGTATGGAATCGGGTATTAGCAGCTCCGAGGGTATATCATCGCTGCGATCATCATCGTCATCATCTACACCGCTAACACCATCAGCATCGGTGGGTGAACTGATTGTGGCCACATCGCTGGCACGTTGCAGCACAAACAGATTCGATTCGTTCACATCCGGCATAAACTCATCGTCCAGCTCGGCATCGGCATTGTTGTAGTTGATCTTCTCCGACCATTGAAAGTCTGAGAAATTCATTGAATTTCAAATAATATAGCAATAAGAATACACATACATATAGTCGAACTTCTCTTAACTCTCTTAACGTTCCATGAGTCGAATTTTCTGCAACTTTAACCAAATTAAGTGACCTTTTTTTTTAATACTCTTTTCGAAGGAAAAAGTATATTCAGTTTCTGCTGACGTTTGTAACACATAGAAGGAAGCGTCGGAAACCCCCAAAAGTTACTGCCAGTATGCTTAGCATGACAATACAAATTGATCTAGCCATGTCTGTCTGTCTGTCTGTATGTATGCAAACTAGTCCCTCAGTTTTTGAGCTATTGTTATAAAACTTTGCACAGAGTCTTATTATTCAAAGGGACAGCACATTGGTCGGAACCGGCCGGATCGGACCACTATATCTTATAGCTGCCATACAACTGGAAGTCGGTTTTGGCCATATATCCCATGTTTTTGAATCTATCGCGAGGAAACTTTGCACTGATACTTATTATTCAAAGAGACAGCTTATAGCTGCCATACAACTGGCAATGAATTAAATATTCTTAGAACAACAAAAAATGCCACGCGATAAAAAGAAGTTGTACAGCATATGAAAGTGCTGCAGTTGGCAGAGTGAAAATTGCCCAAAGGTTCGAAAAGAGTATAAAATCTTCGGCACGCCAAAGATAATCCGTCGTCACTTGTTTTTTTTATTGTGAATATGATATATGTCCCACAAAATAGTTATTGTATTGTTTGTGGTTATTCTCCAACTCGCAATTTCTATAGCTCTACATATAACTTTGTTTGTGGCAGATGGAGGTTCGGGTTATAGAATTTCGACTGTATGTATGTATGTATGTATGTATGTATGTAGTATTCACCTTTGCGTTCGATTTGCAGCAGCTTAAAGTTGTATTTGGTGGACAGGAGGGCGGAGAGGACCAGCAGGGTCAGCACCAGCGTCGATCCGGATAGCAGATGGCCCAGAATGGCCAGTGTGGCCAGGCAGCCGGTGCTCACGAGACAGAACATGCTCGGCGAGCTGCGACGCCAATCCTCGGCACGTTGCCAGCACGACTCGAACTTGCTGCGCAGCTGCGGTGTCAGGACAATGCGGAAGCTGCAGCGTGTATAGTAGAGCCAGTAGCTGAAGAGGCCCAGGAACAGCACGCCCAGTGGACGTACACTGCAAGAGAGATCAGAAGCCAGGAAGCGATTAGCCAAACGTCTCAAGGGCACAACTACAACAATAGATGAACTGAAGATGCCAACGGGTCAAGCACAAATGCGACTTGGCTAACTTGGCTAACATGGCTAACTTGGCTCACCAATTACCAGCAATCGCTCAATGCCTAACTCTATATACTACATCAGTTTTGTTAGTTGGCCCCAAAAACATGTTCGAACAGGAAGCACTTATTTCACCTGACCAGCATCATCGTCATAATCTGCGATAGCTTCTTGTTTTGATTTTTCGCTCGGCGAACTCAAAGCTGAAAGCATCGCTAAAATCCGCTCAGCTGATCTGCGTTTGTTTGTTTTAACACCCTTGTTGAGGGTATAACAAATTTGTCGTCAAGTGTGTAACTGAACCCATAAAGCTTATGTATATATTATTGATCAGCATCAATTGAGTTAATATATGTACAAATATTATCATCGCAAACTAATCTCATTTTATGAACTTAGTGTATTAATTAATGTCGACTAAAAAAAATCGAAGCATGAAAATTAATCAAAATCAAAATTGGAAACAACAAATTTAAGTTCTAAAATATTTTGTAAACTTAGAAAACATATACATTTAAATTGAACTAAACATTTAGTTATAACAAGTAAGAGTGCTCTAGTCGGGAGTGCCCGACTACGAGATACCCTGAACCCAGTCCTTACAATCATTCGTACTGCTCTAAACACACACATGCTGCAGTACAAGCAGTGCAAGCGGTTTAAGCAGTTAGCTTGCTTTTCGCTGAGCCCCACACAATGGAAAGTTAAATCTTAAATAACTTCTGTGTTTATTGTCCGATCTTATTGAAATTTTTGGGGCAAGTAATTGTCGATATGTGTTACCAAACCAAATTGCAAGGTCGTACCTTCAAAAATGCTTTTTTAACTTTTGGGGGGTTTGGGGGTGGTATCCAAAAAGTGAAATATTTGTTACATGTGTATGCTATTCGAGATTATACATGCCAAATTTGGGCTCTCTAGCTTTTATAACTTTGAAGTTATGTCCCAAAAACGCTAGTCTAAAATCAAAATTTATCGATAACTTTTGAATGCGATGAGTTATCGATCAAATGAAATAAACTTGATCTGTCCCGGGATTAGGAGAACTTATGTTCCAAATATGAAGTCTCTAGCTCTTGTAGTCTCTGATATCTGTGTGTTCATACAGACAGACAGACGGACAGACAGACGGACATGGCTAGATCGACTCGGCTGTTGATACTGATCAATAATATATATACTTTATATGGTCGGAGATGCTTCCTTATGCCTGTTACATACATTTGCACAAAACCATAATACCCTTTTTACCCATTTTTAATGGGTTCAGGGTATAAAAACAAAGAATAAATCTATAGAAGTCTATATATATAATACCCAATATATGCAGAACAAAATATATACATACATTGGACTACTACTATACGATTTAGCTGCCATCCATGCCAAACCATCAGTCGAAATATGTTATTTATACTAGCTTTATTCATATTTATTGATTATATTATATGTGATTGCTGCGAAAAGTGTATGTAATATGCGGCTGGCTAAAGATAGCCGTTTTTTTTCAGTTTTAGCTCGAATCATAACAAACTGTTTTACAGGTTATGCAAAGAAGAACCCAACTCTTTCGCCTCTCTCTCTCTCTCTCTCTCTATCTCTCTCTATCTTTAGTCAACGCAAACACGCTTAAAACGCCATAAAAAGGCAGCTCAAAAAGTTTTGCTTTAATTAATTGTTGTGTTTGGAGTTTTTCGACATTTGTTTTGCCCACAATTTGTAGATTGAGTCTATAATATTCCGTCCCATAGATGAACTATGCATCCCAAATAAATGTTTTTATACTCTTTTCGAAGAAAATAGTATATTAAGTTTGTAACGCACAGAAGGAAGCGTCGTAGACCCCCAAAAGTTACTGCCAGTATGCTTAGAATGACAATACAAATTGATCTAGCCATGTCCGTCTTTCTGTCTGTATGTATGCAAACTAGTCCCTCAGTTGTGTAGCTTTTTCCACTTGCAGTAAAATTGCATCATTTATTGGACTATACATTTGCCTATAACAATATATATTACCTCTGTTTTTGCAAGCTAAATTAAAACTGATAACATCTTCAAGTAAACATATGTATGTATGTATACTGCCAATGTATGTATGTATGTTGGTATGTATGTATGTATGTAAGTTAGTTAATGGCAACTGCATCGGAAATAGGCAGACAAATACGTAAGTTACGTAAAGAGAGAGAGTACGTGTCGCTGAATCTACAGAAGAAGGTCTAATTAGTCACACATTAATTTCGCCAAGCATCAGCACTTAAGAAATATACTATATGTACATAAACACGTGTATTAATAAGTTACTTTGTTTACTATATTTGCCCATTTTATATAGTATATGTATATGTTATATTCATATGCATATAGGCGGTGCGATTAGATTGCTTAAAGTGGGGCAAATAGCGAAAGTTGTCATTTCCTCAATGTGCGTTGTAGTAGTACTATCCGAATTGGCAATAACAAAAGCCTACTGCGAAAACAGCGCTGACTAATCGCATGACTTTGTCATTTCCATATCGCAAGCACCAGAGGGGAAACAGGGTATTCACGAATATTAATACTATACCTACATATGTATATGTATATGTATGTATGTATGCTTGTATATTTTATAGCACGTTGCACTCAGCTTTGTATACCCTGTATACCCATTATATACATATGTGTAAAGTGGCCCACATGAAAAGTAAAGCCAAATTTGTAACATACACTTGCCCGCAAAACTCTGCGTACAGTCAAAAAAAAAATTAAAATTCAACTTTCGCTCTAAATATCTTCGGATCTACAATGTATATTACGTTCCAATTTTTTCCATTATATAGATTTTAATTTTCTCCTAATTACTATATTTTTAATTATATTTATATAGTAGCCGATGTATTTTTAATAATATTTTTAACAAAAAATGCGAAAATTTACATTTTCAGTAATTTCCACAATTTTCAATAGAAAGCGGTTGGAATCTAACTAGTCTAGCTGTTCCTGAATCAATTGCTTGTGATGGATATTATTATTATTATTATTATTACTGAAGGTTATGCAGGGCATCTGTTAGTCGAGCTTGCGCGATTAGTAGAGCACTTGTTGTATTAAGAAGTATGCATATAATTACAATATAATTATCGCACTGCTTGCGCTTGCCCTTCACAGCTAATTTACACATTTTTCGCTTTCCACTTGCCTCGGTTTACAAACTCGATGGCTAACATTGTTGCAAGTGTTGTTGCCAGCGGACAAGTGGCAAAGCGGCAGAACTATCTGCAAAATCTATCGAACATCTATCTAAGAACATATTTTTTGGATTTTCCGATTTATGCCAACTACCGACTGCGATATAATGCAAAAGTGATCAATAACTATGAATATGAAAAGGATCTACAATGGTATTTCATCTATGTCATAGCGACATGTTTGTTTTGAGATTTACTTTTTCAAAATGATAAGACAATTTGTTTTTTAGAATCAACGTTTTTGTTTTGTTTTGGTTTTGTGCAAACAGACAACGTCAATTCACTGATAGCGCGCTTTTGCCAATTAAATCCATCTACAGCTCTTAGGTATTTGTTATCACAGTTTCTAGCTGCTTTTGTTGTCAGTATCAGTACGCATTAGGCATTGGGCAAAAGAAACCAAAACCTACGTTGCAGAATGTTGCTGACCGTTATCGACTGCTAGTTGCGAACAAAGTTATCGATATTCGGAATGGGACCTATGTATGTGTGTATGTATGTATGTATGTATGTATGTATGTATGTATGTATGTAATGGGTGTTATTGTATAAGAGTGTTCGCTTTCGTTGCCTGACAAACAACCTTTAGCTGCATAACAAATACAATTGTTGTTGTTGTTGCTATTGTTGTTGATTTTTTTCGCTGATAGTGAACGATAAACAAACGAATGCAGCAAGTGACAAGTGCACTTCGTGCACTCGTTCAACTCTTTAGATAGAACTACATACATATGTATGTATGTACATATACATATGCAATGCATATTTACATATGCATTGAACATTTACATACATACATACATATGTATGCATGTGTATAGTATGTGGCGAGATGTGCTTGATTCTGCGTGCGAAATATTTTTGACGTATGTATGTATGTATGTACATACATATGTACGTACGTATTTCATTCCTTTGGTTAATTGCGCCACACAGCGAATTGTGATTGTACACACACACACACACATACACACACGTGTTGTGTCTGTATGTATGTAGATGTTTATTTAGTACATATGGCGAGGAGCTTTTGTGCTTGGAAATGACATTTTAACATACTTACACATATATATTTACATATGTATGTATGCATGCATGTACATACATACATACGTAGAAAGTCAGCACGAAGAACGCAACTGACCACTAACCACTCATATACATAGATACATACATATCCATATATGTATGTACATACATATATACGCGGAGAAAGAGGGGCCAAAAGGGAACGCTGAACAGCGGGCCAAAATGAAGGTGTAAGCACGTACATATTCATACATACATACACACACATACACACATGCATGCATGCATCTATACACATACTTATTCCTAAAATAAAACATTGCAACTTTGAACAAGAGATAGGTTATTTTTGGATTGACGCACATTGAATACCCTTTCGCATATCAAACAGGTGTACAAATATACATATCTGATTGTAGCCAATTTGGTAGCTCTAAAGTCGTCACATATTATTAACATCTGAACAAATGTGTTAATTGTTAACTTTGAAAAGCTACATTTTTTTTTTGTTTTTCAAAGGAAACTCAATTTTAAACCAATTACTTTTATGACATATAAAAAAAAAATTTTAATTTAGTATGTTAAAAAGATCTGGGTCAAAAGTATGTGTTCGAAATGCAGTAGAAAAATCGGAAAAAATTTTTGGAAATTTATTATGCGGTATATAGTAACATAGTAAACCGTTTCAGATAAATATTTTGATAAACAACAAAGTTATGCATATAAGGCATCGATATTTCATATGATGAAATGTATGTGTATATGATGAGACAAAAATATATTCTTTTGAAAATTTCAGCTTATTGCAAGACATGACACGTGACGTGACACAGTTAAACTAACTACAGTGAGGGTATACAAATTGGCCACGCGACGTATCGCCAGTCACTTTGATGTGCCCTCTCTCTCTCTCTCTCTCTCTCTGTCTGTCACACACAAAATGTTCGTTCGGCGCTCTTCCTGCTCTCAGCGTGTGTCGCCGGCTAACGAATTTCTTTATGCATGTATGTATGTATGTGTGTACGTATGTATGTTTTGCTTCCTTTTTAAATGGGGAATGCGAGCTGCATTAAAATGCGTTCGGTTTTTCGCTTGTGACCCAAATGGAGAGGCGTGAGCGCACTTAAAAGTTGTAATTTAAGTTTAACCAACTGCGCAGGTATGCATGTACATACATACATATGTGCGTATGTATGTATGTATGTACATATGCGTTTACTCACCAGGACATTAGGAGCACCATAAGTAGAGCTGCGGCAGCGCCTTGCAGCGTTATCCGCGATGGTCGTGGAATTTGAAACATTATTTGTTTGTTGCTATTTGAAGTGGTTTTACTTTTATTGATTTTGTTGTTTATTGATTTCAACTGCAGCCTGCTGCTGTGGTTTTTTTGTTTGCTTTTTTCGTTTTCGAGTTTTCCAGAAGAGTTATTATTGTTTTTGACTTTGAACCGAGTGTCCGTCTGTCTGTCTGTTGGGTTAGGTTAGTTCCCCAATCGATTCCAATCGATCAGCTGTGCGCGCATGGGCGCCGTTATTAACCAGAGCACTTGCACTTTCTCACTGAATGCGACGCAACCAGAATTTCAGTCAATTCACAATGGGGCACTGAGCCAACTTGCTTTTTCCGGCCTGAGGCTGCTGATGCTGATGCCGCTGCTGCTGCTGCTGCGTAGAAATGAAATATTGCTGCATGAAAACAAAAATATGGCAATTTACCAAAAACAAATGCAAAACGAATAGTCCAAAAATGAAAAACAATCTTGTTGTTGTTCATGTGAATATTATTATTATACACTTTTCGCAGAAAATTGTATATTCAGTTTGTGCTGAAGTTTGTAACGCATAGAAGGAAGCGTCGGAGACCCCCAAAGTAACTGCCAGTATGCTTAGAATGACAATACAAATTGATCTAGCCATGTCCGTCTGTCTGTCTGTCTGTCTGTATGTATGCAAACTAGTCCCTCAGTTTTGGAGCTATCGCGATGCAACTTTGCACAGACACTTCTTATTCAAAGGAACAGCACAATGGTTGGAACCGGCTGGATCGGACCACTATATCTTATAGCTGCCATACAACTGGAAGTCGGTTTTGGCCATAAATCCCATGTTTTTGAATCTATCGCAATGAAACTTTGCACTGATACTTATTATTCAAAGAGACATCACATTGGTCGGAGCCGGTCGGATCGGATCACTATATCTTATAGCTGCCATACAACTGGAAGTCGGGTTTGGCCATAAATCCCATGTTTTTAAAGCTATCGCAATTAAACTTTGCAAAGATACTTATTATTTAAAAAAACAGCACATTTGTTGGAGCCGGTCCGATTGGACCAGTATATCTTATAGCTGCCATACAACTGGAAGTCGGGTTTGGCCATAAGTTCCATGTTCTCAAAGCTATCACCTTAAATTTCCTTGTACACTTGTACATCCTTAAAACTCATAAATGTTTGAAATTTCAAATTGATTGAGTCATAATTAGCAAAGATATGCGTCATTAAATATTTCGGTGGTGCAGGTTCGAAAAGAGTATAAGATCTTCGGCACGCCGAAGATAATCGTTCCCGACTTGTTATTATTATTATTGTACACTGAAATGGGACGAAAACAGAGATGTCCATATTATAGGGCAACATCAGGTTTGACATCGCCTCAATCATGGACTGAAATAATAATAATTTCAATCGAATTGCCACCAGAGTCTGCCAACGACGCCATACTCTGTTCCCAGTGAATCCATCACGAATACGAAATTCAGTTAACCTTTTTTTTTGTATTTTAACCGATCGGACTCAAATCAAATCAATTTGAAAATTCATTGATAAACTGTTACAACCTCTTTGGGACATCTACAGTGGTTCACAGTCTATTTTCGATGTCCAACATTTTAAAATGCATACGAAACACAAATGTTTGTGTCTGGTTATGATTGTTAATTGATATCCTTATGATAAAACTGCACGAGGTAAATTATTTGTTTTGTTCTAGACTATACACATTTTCCTATGCAAACAGAGTACATATATACATACATGCATACATACATACATACACATAACAAGACAAGAAGAACAAAGGAACTGAAACTGCGTTGCGGCTGCCAGCCAAAAATGTAATGGTATACAAGATAAGTGTGACAATTTCCTTGCCTGCAGGACTGCCAAAGCACATATACATACATATGCATATACATATATGCACATGCATACATACATATGTACATATACCAAACTTTGTGCACTGCTAGCTTTACAGTTAGCTAGCTCAGCTCGGGATGCGTTGGCGTTGTTTGGCATTGACTGTGACTGCGACGCCGGCAGCGTGCTGGTGTGTGTGTGAGAGAGAGAGTGTGCGGGGCGGAAGAGAGCGCGCAAACGATCGCGCGCGCGTGAGCTGCCAGCAACAACAACAATAGTAGTGTGCGAATAGTGTGTGAAGTTGTGATAATAACAAAAAAACAAAACCAACTAACAGAAAAGCGTAAAAAGAAGAAGGCGAAAACAAAAACAGCAAAGTTGTTTGGCCTTCGATGTCTTTTCAATTGCGTCGCAATACAATATATATACATACATACATATGTATAAAGTATGTATATTTTCTGTGTGTATATGTATGTATGTATATGCGTTGTCATTCTTCTTGTACTCTATTTTGTGCTGCTGGTATGTACTAAAGTCATTAAATACAGCCATATGTACATACATAGGTAGTATGTATGTATGTATATATGAAGGTGAGCAAAGCAAATAAAATAAAGTTGCTGGCAGTCAAGTGATTTGAGACTTGCGTCTTTCCCCTTTGCGCAAAAATCAAACATTGCAAAAAAAAAACAAAAACAAAAACGACGCTAATCACGCCTCCTTTTGAAGCAAACTAAAACGCAGTTACAGTTACAGTTCGCGACCACACAAAGGGCAGCTGCTTCGGATAACAACACCCACCCACACACACACACACACACACACGCATGCACGCACACAGATACAGAAACATGCACAAGGCTACATATTTTCCGCGCACATGTGATTTTTGGATTTCTTACAAAATTTTGATTTCTAAATGTAAATATGTATGTATGTATATGTCTGCAGCTATTGAATTATTTAGTTTTATAATTCGCAGACACACACACACACACACATACATCAAATCGCTTGGAGCAGCATGCAACAGCACACAAAAAAACAACAATAACAAATGTTGTGAGAGGCGGCGCTGCCCGTGTGTGCGGGAAAGAGGAGCTGAGGTTCGTTATTAGGGGGGGTCGTATGTCCTTCGGCGACACGATCTGAGGTTTTTGAGCAGCCACGAAATAAACTGTTATACTTTTGATTTAATATTGATGCTTGCGCGTCACTGCTCCGTTTTAAACGGCACAATAAACAAAAACAAAAAAATTGATAATAACAACGAATCGGGCAACGAAACGCGCAACACGATATCAAATGCTGTGTAACATGAATGTTAACCTGCTGTTCTGCTCGCGATATATACACATTTCGATAGCTAACATATCTGTATCGATTTCTTTTAACAGCGCATGTTATTTGCAACCTGTGCTGTGCTGAGCGCGATACGCGCAAAACCTGCCCACTTGCTGCGATGCAAAATTGAATTTCAAAAAGTCCAACAAGTTGGCAGGCGCAAGCTAAAAGTGGTACACACAGGCAAACGCCAAGCACTATTTTCGTTTCTGTTCATTCCTATTTGTTTAGCCATATATTTTGATTTGTTTTTTGTTTTTTATGTTGCTTAACCCGTATGTGGCAGCAGACGCTGGTACGTAGTTGCCCTTGAAATTGCCATAGCAACGGACACACAACAAATGAACAGTTAGCTTTCCACATTGCTTTTGGCTCGCATTTCTCACGGAAGAAGACGGCACGTTAGGGAAAATCGTTTGGCATTAACACACACAACACAGCATACAAACAAACCAAATTCGCAGTGCACAGACAACAATAACTACAGCAACACTTGGCCCAATGGATGTGGATAATGCAAGGTGGGTCAATTTGTGGGCAACAGTCGTAAAATCTATGAGTGAACTCGTATCTTTTTCCAGCTGGGCAATGGATGTGCTGCGTGCCGCCACCGAGCAAAATGAGGGCAACTTGGCGCTGGAATCGCATTCAGATGGCAGCAGCAGCAGTCAAATACCCAGTGCCAATCCCAATCAACTGCCAGAATACGTCTCCCAGTTCCGCATCGATGGTCAGCCGATATTGCCGCCACTGGTGAGTAGCTGCCATATATGTTAGAAACGGGCGTGCCACCACTGAAGCATAAATCCCTTAACAGATGACAGCGGAGAAGCGACGCCAAATGCAGCAGCTGCGACAGCGCGCGCTGGAGCTGGAGGCCAAGTACAAACAGACGCAGGCCGTTAGATCCACAACATCGCTGGACGAGCAAGCAGCGGATCAGACGGACAGCAACAGCAGTAACGGAAGCACCAGCAGCACTGACAGCACCATGAACAGTATACAGCGTGTGCCGCAGCTGCAGCAAACGGCAACTTTTATCTATGACAGCACACAACAGCAACACCTTGGAAGCTCGTCACGCAGTCGTCCCCAAACATTAGATATAGAGCCCAAGCATAGCGTTATACCCATCATCTGTGTAGATCCGCCAACGCCACAGCTGCCACCCACTAAGCCCGCAAGAAGATCAGCAGCAACACCGACAGCAACAGCAGCAGCAACACCAACAGCAGACACTGACACGCTGAGCACGCGACATCGCAGGCTGAACAACATTACCAGTCGTATACTGCAATTCGAGTGCACTGGGCTGGGCAAACGGATGCCGCGGCAGGCGGCGGAGCCAACGAATCTGCTGTGGCAGAATGAGGACAAGCGTATGCTGCGCTCGAGCACCAGCCCCGCGCTGAGTGCCCAGCTGGATGTGAAGCAGCTGCATCGCTCGCGTTCCTTCACGCTGGAGCAGCCGTCGCAGGCGCTCGTCGAGCACATGCAGCGCGAAGGCAAAGAGGCGCCAGCACCAACAAGACCACCACCGCCACCTCCTCCACCACCACCAGCATCCACAGCAGCCGCAGCAACATCCCCGCGCTGTCGCTTTGCACTGCCAGTGAACGTAACGTGCTGCACATCATCATCGTCTCAAGGGCTGGCTCATCTGCGACGCGACACGGTCGAATCCCGTGCCAAGCAGGTGCAGCCTAAAGCCCCCGTCGCAGCTAGACGACGCGGCGGCAACACCGCCCGCCTGCAGCAGCAGCAACACCAGCTGGAACAGCTGGTGCAGCAAGCACTGCACGAGACCAGCGATGTGCTGGTGGAGCAGGAGGAGCTGGAGCGCCAGAAACTGGCGCTGGCCAAGCGTCAGATGTTCAAGGACATCAAGACGGCGCATCGCGATCGCTTCCAGCAGCTGGTGCAGTATCAGCACGAGGAACAGCGTCGCATGCAGGCCGAATTCGATCGCCAGCAAAAGTTTCTCATCGAACAGATCTGTGCGGAGATCAATGTATCCGCCTATGCGCACGAGCCACTCGTTAGTGGTGCGGCCAGTCCCAGCGGCGTCTCCGCGTACACCAGCACCGATGATTTGCCGCCGCCGTCGCGCTGCTCGCCCAGCCATACAATAACACTCGATTCGCTGGACACGACGCTGCAGCTGGATGATATGCTGAGCCCGGATTCTACCAGCCGCACCGCACGCAAGCGTCTCTTTGACACGGACAACGACTCCGAGGCGCTGGCAGAGCTGCTGCCCGAGCCGAGCGCCGCCAGCTCGCCCCGAATCGTGTCGCTGCGCAGCAGGAGCAGCAACAGCAATAAAATTAAAAAGCCCGTGCAGCCCCGCAGCCAATCCAAGCCCAAGAAGGGCAGTAGTCCGGTCTCGCCGCCGACTCGCCGAGTTGGCAACAAGATGACAACATCGACAACCAAAACAAAGCAACAGCTGCAGTCGCTGCAGCCGTCCAAGACGCGACGCAGTGCCTCGCCCGCCAGTCGTCTGACCGTAAGTGACGTCTGCTCCCAGTTTGTGGGGCAAATTGTGTTAATCGAGTTTCCTTCCTTCCTCTCTCACTCACTCTCTCTTCCTCTCTTCCTCTCTGCAATCTGTCTTGTCTCAGCAGCGTTTTGTGGCCAAGAAGTAACACTAGATATATATATATACTAAATTTGTACAAATCGAAGCCAAGCCAAGTGCCTTAAGTCCAATTAATTGGGCATATCCTTGGGGAACCAATAGCATTAACTTAGCATTTGAAACGTTGCCCTTTCGATTGATTGTTCAATAAACACCGAAAGCTAACTTACTTCTATTTACTGCATTAACTAGAAATACCAAAATCGTTCTAACATGCCTCTGATCATCGTCCAGCAGCCGGAGGCGCAGCGACGTCACGATGCTGCCACACGACTCACTGCCGCCACACGCGGCTTCCTCGTTCGCCGCCTCTTCCGCACGGAGCAAGTGCAGCGCATCGTTCAGACCATACGCGACACGCTCATCTTTGTGCTCAATCTGCACCTGGAGACGTACGGCGGCAGCTTGGAGCAGGAACAGCCGGCCAACATACGCCTCAAGGCGCGCCTCTTGCAGCAGGTGAGTGTGTCTGTGTGTGTGCCTATTTATTTGCATAGTTATGCAATGTCTACTAAAGACAGTCGAAGGCACCATGCCTCTGACAGTCCGGAATCCTCACTGGTTGAATACTCACCTCCTGACAGGATACATTGCATACTAAGCGGAAAGTGGAATCTTCGCAGCACATCTTGGCCCTATCTAGTAGAAGCAGATGTAGTGTCCTTAACAAACCGTTCCCAATGGACGAGAAAACTTAGCAAACCTCCAACCAGCAAAAATGCCTACATAGGGTGGAAGATCGAACTAAAGGATCAGAAGGGGGCATAATATATATATCAGCTTGCACTACATAGACATAATACAGTCTGTTTTCTTTTATAGTATCTGGTTGGTGTTCATTGGAAATATTGTAGAGAGCTTCAAGAATTTCTCTGTTGTGAGTTGCGAAGTCTAATCTTTGTTTAAATATAGTGATATCTAGGGCTAAGTACATTTGATGTTGAACGCCTGTTGTAGGTTCAGGAGCGGAATGCAAATCTAGTCAGCACAAGGGTTACGAAATATCTTCTGTTAACCCTGTTGAGCCTATCATTGGTACCTACTGGAGGCGAAGGATATCTGATTCTCGACTGTGATGATGATGCGAGCTAACTAGAGTTTAACTTGGGATGAGAGGATTCTGAATTGAATAAACAGCAGAGTACTCAAGAGGGGTTTGGTGATGGGGGATTAAGGTACACTGGTACGTCTAGAACGAAACGGCTGTCTTGCTCTAATCCAATTCACTTATAGCTCATCTATGGTACTCATTTACTCCACAGCTGTGCTCGGCCAGCCGCACTTTGCACTTGATCTTCTTCCAAACGAGCGTCAAGGAGCGCATGGAGATAATTGCGCGAGATCGCAAACGCATCAAAACAAAGCTTTTGTCCATGCACGTGAAGCAACGCCAGTAGATGAACATCGGTATAATCCACATGTGCCCAACTCTAAGCAACTAACTATAAAGACTTGACACATTTCGTCCAACAACTGTAGAAAAACGTAAACATACTACATCTAAATACTTCTCTCTTTTTGAAAGCAACACCAAAAAAGACATATCCTTTTTGCCTGGATGTTACTTAAGCACTTGCGAATTCATGAGCCAGAACAGTATTGGACTGCATCTGGTATATTTCTGGCTTTAAATTTGTTCTCCAGTTCACTGACCACCAAATACAATCAACAATAGCTACACTCTTGAGTAAACATGTATTTTAAATACTACGTCAAAGAATGCCTTCAAAAAATGTTTCAAATATTTTCTTTTTTTATATGCAAATAAAATCAATTTGAAATAAATGTTTGCAAACGCTTTTAATTGAACTTTTTAAAGTAAATGTATATTTTGTAATGTACACTAGAATTTCGAAAATTATAACCTATTGCTTTCAGAGGTGGTTTTTTTTTTGTATGCCAATAAAATCAAATGGAAATATTTTCGGTAAACTGTTTATTTTGAACTTTTTATAATAAGTGAGTAAGACGTTTGGAAATTATAGCCGCTTGGTTTCGGGGATCTGAACATGTTTATTTTGTGTGTCAAATGTAATACTTAAAGTTTTCAAAATATTTCGTGTTTTTGTTGCTTATACTTAAGTAAATTTTCTATTGTCAAATTTTCGTATATTGACAATTTTATTAGTCTTAGCGGTTATTTAAAGTGTAAACATAAATTTCTACAGTAAAAGTGTTTTCAAAACTTTCATTATTTAGGATGCATTTTCGTGTTTTCATCAAAATTTGATGATTATTTAGTGTAAAATTTGTGTTATAGGAAGAGCTTCTTTAATGGGGGTGGCCAAGGTGGGGTGTTTGTTAAACAAAAAAGTTCTCAACAATTATGAAAACATTCCAAGTATTCGGTTACTAAAATGTGTTAAAAACAAAAAGAAATTCTGATCGGATATTGATGTAAATAATAAACGTATTTGTGGTTGAAATCTTTAAGCCAAATGGTGCTAATTTAATTGTTGTTTTAGCTGAAAATGTAGTTGCAAATTAATTGCATACGAATCGAAAACATTTCAAATCACTTTTGGCATAATACTTTTTATTTGTAGACACCACAGAGCCCGCTTTGTTCAGTTAGTATTCGGCAGTTGTAAGTCGTTTAAATCTCATTGCGATCTTACATAGTTATGAGAGACAGAGAGAGAGACAGAGACAGAGAGAGACAGAGAGAGATATGATAATGGTTAATCGGCATCGGTTTAGAAGGCGGGGCGCACAAGACAATAGCTATTCTAAAAGATAGAGAGCACAGAGATAGGACGACGGCACACATTTATACACATTATTGCACACGTATGCGGTATATGTATGTATATCATAATTGTATTGGTATAATTGCATATGTATAACATTAACTTTATCTTTACCATTAGACCAGGCATGCCAAACAAGATGCCAGGTTGAACTTGAACGTTTACACATGAGTTTAGCTGCACAGTCGCACATTAAATACACATACGTATAAGTACTTAATTATGTATGTATAGCATATAGCATATAGCATATAGTATGTGTGTTATATTAAATATAAAATTAACTAATTAGGTTATAAAAAGCATACAAAGTCTAAGCCAATGCCATTGCAGTTTCTTTCGTACGTGTGTGTTTTAATTTAACTTTCAATTTTGTGGTGTTCCTGTTCCTGTTTCACTACTGCTACGGCAATGCTTCCGCTGCCTGCGCTTAGGCGACAGCTGCAACATGAGTTGGTCTTTTTCGCTGTCTTATAGAATGCCTTGCTCTGCATGGATAGCTGCTCCGACTTGGTGACCATATCCTCCAGCTTCTCGCCCCGCTCCAGCACCGATTCAATTGTGTTCTTTAGAATGATTTTGGTCTCATCCAAGTCGGTTTGCATTTTCGTCAGCGGATCGGCCTCCTTGGGATCCTGGTATTTGCCCAGAAACGCTGGCAGCGAATCGAACGCAATGCTCGACTCCATCCCGTTGGGCCACTGTTCGGCGGCCACTTTGGCGCTAAAATCATCCAGTATTTTGGTAATTAACGTGTGCGCCACCCGATGCGGGTACTCGTGATCGGCTATAAGAACGCCAGCGAGATTATCGGCACGCACATACACATGGCACATGTAGGCATCCTGTTTGACAGACTGCCGCAGTGCTGGCTGCGTCCGCTCCACAATTGTCTTCGACGCGAAACTGCGAAACATCGAAACATATGTGGTAAATGGGTCAAGGTACTAATTGGTTGGGGGCGCAATTGCGCCGCCGCCGTAGCGTACTCACGTCATGAACTCATTGACTGTGCCACGTTGGAAAAACGAGAAGGACTGCAGGTCGGAGGCTGTCTTCAAGAGGCGCGCTTCGCTGGCACCCTTATAGAAGACACTCAGCGTGAATAGCCGCACCATATTTCTGAGATATATTTCTGTGCGTGCGGGTCTTGCGAAACCTCCGACTTTGCGTCTGCAGATTGCGTTTGCGGAGATGTTGATGTTGCAACTTGTTTGCTTTCAGTTGATGCGCAAGGTGGGTTTCAGTTAAGTCGCACACCTGTTATTATTGCTATGAATATCAATTGTGGAAAAATATGATTTGTTTAATGCGCTTGTTCGTTTCGTGTATGAGTGTGTGTGTGTGTGGGTGTGGGTGTGTGTGTGTGTGCGACAGCTAGATACTATTTATCGATACTTATCAATCGGGCCGATGAGTTTTGGCTCGAACGATACTTTGTTACAAACCTTGTGCAACACTGTTTGCGCTCGTAACAGTTTTCGTTGCTTTTTGAAATTGTAATTATTAATTGTGATTTACTATGAATGGCTAAGCAATATTAATATAGCTATCAAAAGCAGGACACAAACAAGTATGAAGGCCATAAAATCACTGCTGAAAAACTTTTAAGGACATCGACATATATTTTTTTTAAGTCTCTAAATAATGGTCTTTTCCAATTAAACGTCATTGGAAAGCTTTGAATTTATGAAAATCACTCAAGATTCCTATACAAAAATCTTCAAAAAACATAAGATACAATGGAAAATAAATCTTGTTCAGAAATCTTAAAGTCTATACAAGATAAAAGAACTAAATTGAGATTGTATGAACTTACCTAGAGCAATATTTCACCTACCCTGTGGTACTAATTTTAAGATTAACGAAAAAGTGTTTTGCGATATGCAAATTCTCAGAACACAAAAAATGTAAGTCTTTGATTTTTTTATAGTTTATTTCTGCAATTAAAAGTAATTCTAAGACTCTAAGAGTCCTTAAATTGTGCTATTTGAAAACTTTAAAAATACAAATAACCGGCTATTATAGACGTTACGCATCCTGGACATTAGCCATTGGTCATTGAGCGCTGTTGTCGTCCGATTAACAGTTGCCGCCTTCAACAATTTACACCCATAAGTCAAATATAACAGTCAAAATAGTCGTTAAAGCTGTAAATTATTCAAAGCAAACATATATGCACAGCTTTTATACACATATTGTTGTAATTCTACTAAACATAGTCATTAAAGCAATTATAACAAGACTAATTTCGAGTACCACCGATGCCGACTGGCGGATTGGTTGAATCCTTTTCCAATAAGCTCTTCTCAAAGCGCTCGAACTCCTTAGTTGTCACTTTGTCAACCTCATCGAAGACCTGTTCCACAGACTCTACCTCCGGTATGTAGAATTGCAGCATGTTCTGCACACCATTCTTGAGCGTAACGATCGAGCTGGGGCACGAGGAGCACGATCCTTGCATCTTCAATTTGACAATGCCATTGTCGTAGCTGATGAAAACGATATCACCGCCATCCTCCTGCACTGTTGGCCGTATGCGCGTATCCAATAGCTCTTTAATCATCATCACAGTCTCATCGTCGTCTTCGAGGATTTCTGTGTCTGCATTGGGACGCGGCTCGTGCAGCACGGGCAAGCCACTGGCAAAGAAATCCATGATGACGGCAAATACCTCCGGCTTTATGAGGCCCCATTCTGCAGTTTCCTCCTTGGATATGGTGATGAAGTCCGAGCCAAAGAATACAGCTCGGACGCCTTCCACACGAAACAATAATTTAGCTGCAATGCAGGCAGGCTATTAAATTCTGTGTTGTTTATACTTGTCAAGCGACTCACCCAGAGGACTGCAGTGTGCGGCTGTGCCACTGGGAAAATCGTAGGTGTTTCCCTTGCCAAGCACTTCAATGCCAGGCAAGAACTTTAAGCTTTCCGGATTCGGTGTGTCCTGCGTCTGAATGAACATGCTGCGCTTGCCCAACGGCAATCCCATTACCGACAGCGCACCCAATGGCTGCTGGAGCACCCGCTGCTTGGTCAGACCAACAGCGAGAGTCGAATATGGATTACGTGCGGCGCCAGCGGATGAGGATGCGGCCATGTGGATGTTGTAGCCACTGGCTGCATGCTGACAACTGCCAATGGGATTAGCTGTTAATGGCAATGGCGGTGCAAATGCAAAATCGTTACCTACATTATTTGATTGGCAGCCAGGCGTGTATTACGCAAAGTGTTTTTAGCAGCACATGAAATTAATTTCGACATTGCGTATGTAATATTTTTGTTGTAATCGATATACTAACAATGCATCAGCTGTTGTGCCCAGCGCTGCCAGATAGTCGAACTAAATATATTCACATTAATACGATAACATTCGATTGCAATCGTCCTGCAATTATGCAATTTGCTAAAATACATTGGTACAATTGTACATTATTTATGCGTTGGTACATTGCATCTCTTTCGTCAAATGGTTCATTTTTTAATAGTCTTAATGTATTTTTGTATTTAAATAATCGTGCTAATGCAAAATCAATTATATTGAGTTCTTTGAAATTTAATTGGAAAAATATCGCATAAGCTGCTCTTTCAAAGTCGATTGTAAATAATGCTTTATATTTTTTTTAATAAAGCAAGCCTAAAAATCAATTTATGATTGTATGTAGAAGAAAATTATCTTTTTTCTTAGCTTAACTTTCTTTGCTATAAATTATATGAAATATAAAAACTTGGTACACTTTTTGGTACCATTGTTTGAAAAATATGGTACATAACACCATTTGGCGCTCATTTTCGAAAATAGCCGGAAAGCCCCCATTTTATATCATCAAAAGTATTACGCCATATTCATGGCTCTGCGAAATAAAGCAGCCATTCAAAAATGAAACAAAGCATATATACATATATGCACGAAATAAACAGAGACAGCAATAGAAGAACAGCTAGTATTATTGATAAGAGTTTTGCCCGTAAATAAACCGAATACAGCATGGATATTGTGTATATAGAGTATGTATGTTATATTTTCATATTTATTACATAAATTAATGCTGCACAGAAGGATATACAAACTGAATTATGATTTGTATATGTTCATGAACGCGTGTAAAATGAAAAAAAGCTAAATTCTTGAATGATGCACGAATGGAAATACAAACTGAAGTACATTGTAAACGGTGTGTATTGATGCAGTTTGTATGCGCATGTGTTCATGAAAGTGTGCATAATCAGTTGGTTTATAGTTAACAACTGAAAGATAATGTACCATAATGTTGCTCAATCAAGGATATTAGCCTAGTTGCTGGCATTTGCCTAATACTCTTCATATAAGAAGTTTGTGTTGAATAAAGAGTTGCACACATTGACGGCCACATTGCGGCGAGCTATCTTCTTGGAGCGCCCGTTGGCGGTAAACTCCTGATTGTCCACAATGACGCCCAAACGTTGCATGACATTTGGCTTCTCGCCAATGGCGCCATGATCAACATACGACAGTCCCGGACGCATCTGCAAATGAGTGAGCAGTTGAAATAGATATAAATGAGACCAAATCGTAAGCACTTACAACGCATAGCAATGTGGCCGGATGCATTGTCTCCCAGTTGGGCGGCAGCTCAGTGCGCACGGGCGGCTTTTTTGGCTCCTTGGGCACGACAGCAGCGGCAACAGCCGGTGAATTCGGATCGGCCTGCTGAGCACATGCACTGGCTGCCGATGGATGCATTTCGGGCACCGCATATCCCTCTCGCTCCCATTCGGCGAACAGTTTGTAAATGGCAAACGATGCCAGGTTTAACATGGGCACTTCATCTTCCGGCGGAGCGTCCGAGCTGTCCGGATCATTGGGGTCGTTCGTCTCCATTGGCTCTGCCTCGCCCTCAGTTGTCGGCTTATCCATTTTCCTTGCCTTCGGCGTCATCTTGGCAATAATGTAATCGCGCAAAGCCTTCTCGCAAGCCTGATTCTTGGCGGCCATCTTCGACTGGCCTTTGCCCTCGTACTGCTTGGTGTTCACGGTGACTATGGCGGTGAATCCGCCATCCGGATTGCTATTTATGGTGAAGTCACTGATGTTAATGCCCTTCACCTCGTTCAGAGCCATTAGAGCGTTCTTGGGCAGCATCGATTTGCGCAGCTGCCGATTCTGGCGCAATTTCTTGTCCCGTGTCCGCTCTAAAAAACGAACAAAGATCCAGTTAAGCATTAGTCAACAACTTATCCAGAAGAGATTCTTATAACAATATATAAAATTATTATATTGAATTTGTCTCTGAAATGACACGCGGATGAGTCTCTTCCTGCATCCACCTCTAGTTTGTACATACCCGATGACTTCTTACGCTTCTGGAAGATCTTCTTAAATGGTATTTTGCCACCGCTGTCACCCATGCCGCTGAATACCGAGTCATCGGCGTCATTGGCGTCGTTGGCCATATCATCAGATGCCTCCCCGGCCGACTCAGCGATGGAGATGGGCTCGTCCTTGATCAGCATGGGCATGGGCAACGCACTATCGGGAACCGGCATCACCTTCGTTGGTGTTGGTGGTGGTACCGCCAAAGGTGCTGCTGGTGGTGCTGGCACCACCATCGGTGCTTCTGGCTGAGCCACAGCTGCATTAGGATTCTAAACAAGAAGGTCGAGTCTTATTAACATTTGCCCTTCAAAAGCAATCATTTCTATTTCAATAAAAGAAGTCCGTATGGAGTGTATTGAAAATTATTCATAACCAATGAACTAACAAAATCTGATTATCTTTTGATTCAAAATTTTTGAAAATCATGTCTGTTGAGTTTAATATTCAAGTCAATACGAAAAATATACTTTAGCTCTGTCGACATTTTGTTATTCATCATGCCTCAAAATAGTTTTTAAGTTGCCAACAAGAGTAACAAATGAATTTGTTTTTTTTTTTTTTTATATATTTGTGCAATACCAAATTGTATTGAAATGAAACTGAGATATTCCGGTTTCTAAGAAAACATTCTGGCTTGAAGTTTAAAATATTATAACTTTTAAATTATTGACATTTTTGTTGAATGTTCTACAGTTGAAATATTTGTAATCAATTCAAGCAATGCCATCTTTATAAATCATGAAATAGGAATACACAATTTTGCATTTTACATATAAAAAAAAAAGAATAATAATTCAAAAGATTTTAATTTTAAAAAACGATTTGAAAACTATATAGTACATATTGAAAGACTAACTGTGAAGGTATCTATTTTTTAATTATTTGTTTCTCTTTTATAAATACGTATATATATGTATATGAATATACATTTTTGTTTTGGGCTTAAGCTAGGGGGCACGGGCAGAACAATTGTTGTGCCCGTTTTGCATAATACCAATCTGGAGATGTCTTACATGCCATTGAAAAGGATTTACTAGCGGCGTGGTCGTTGGCTTTTATCGCAGCACGTGTGCCGGCGGTTCTACTAAAAACCATAGTTCAGGAATAGCCATGACCACTCCTACAACCCAAAGTGCCCAAACGAATCAATGCAGACGCACTGCACCAACGTCAACCATGTGCCATCAGCTATGCGATGGATTGGATTACGTTCATCAAATGGCTGCCGCCCACAACTGTCACCCACAGGACGACGACCAGTCCGCTGTCCTGCCGGGTGGACACTTATGGGGGCCGCCCCTCAAGCCCTTGATCATTGCGAATTTGGCGTTCGTTTTGTTTGGTGTCTCGTTTGGGTACTCAAGTGAAGTAAATGAGCATTGCTATCTAACGCAAAACTAATAATTTTAGTTACAATTTTGGATGAATGGATTTCCAGCAGCCCCAAAAAGTAACAAAAATAGCAAGTCCAGCTGTTCAACTAAATTGTCCAGAGCTCCAGCAGCCAAAATTTGCCCTAGAGTTATATGTTCTTATGATTCTGTGTGTGTGTGTGTGTGTGTGTGAGAGAGAGAGAGAGGGGTGTATGTGTGTGAGTGTGGACAACGCTTGGCACTTGCGATTAAAGAAACTTTTCGTGGCTATTGCAAATAAATTCACAATTGGTTTGAGACACACATTTTTCAATTTGTGCGCTGTAAATTATATAAATAAAAAAAGAGTTACTATTATTGCAAAAATAGATGTAAATGTGAACGAAAATTCAAAATGAATGCATATGCTTACTTACAGTGGCGCACAGCATATTTCGCTCTAATGTAAAACAATCGCTGAACTGTTAGTTGTCAAAAAAAACAAAATGTATATATATATAACAATAATAATGTTTACGTTAAAGGCATATTTAAAAACTGCATTTACATTTTTTTTGTGTTTGATAACATTAACAGTTTAGCGGCTGTTAGCTTATGGCAACTGTGCGCAATTACCTGTGAGCCACTGTATGCATGTATCTGTTTGGAAAATTTTGTATCTGTGCATGTACATCTGTACAATATTGATTAAAGATACACATGAAATACATAGATATATATATATATATAGGAATTTTGTGTGTATGTAGTACAAACATACATACATGTGCGCAAAATAGTTCGGTGTACGTAGTTATGTACATATAATTAGATGTATTTATGCTGCATTTGTTTGTGTGTATGTTTGCACTGTTGTGCATATATTTTACAATTTTACAATCGATCGCTCATCAGTATGTTTGTTGCAGATGTGTATTTATGCTCTTGCTGCATTTGCGAAAAACATAGACGCATATGTACATACACACATTTGCATGAACCAGTAGAATGATATGATTTTGTTGAATGGCCGCTGATAGTAGGTAAATGTGTAATGCAATCATGAAAAACATTCGTGTATCTGATTTATGTGCATGTATCTAGAGCTATAAAATATATGCAACTTACATAAGCGCCTCCAAACGATTTGTTGGCAGCGAATCTACGTGTACGATTCATTTTTAATTTATTTCACTTTTCAACTTATGTATATTTCGTTCAACTTTTACCTTTGACTGCCTCCCACTAGCCGATTGCGATTACCAGCCTTTGTCATCGAATTCATGATTTTTCGAAACGCTCTGTTAAGTGTGTCCATAACATTTTTGCGCTTGAGTGTGCGTCCAACAGCTGTAATCTATTTTGTGCTGCTGTATTGCTAAATTAATTGATTTGAATGTGAACAATAATGCTGCTGAATAATTCACGAAACGTTAGTGTTTTGTGATGCTAAAATAATCTTGTGTCTTGTATTCGAAAGTTGCTTTTGGGACAAAGCTTAGGCAGCTTTTGCATCGACTTTTCGAATAGATTTAAATTAAATGTAATGTGAATAATTGAAGGTTTTGCGTTCGTTAACTGTTCAATGCAACGAAACTATGCGAAGTAACTTAACAGCTATGTTGTTATCAAACAATAATCGATAAAATAGCAGCAATCGAGCATCCAAGACACAGCAACTCACGCTTTGCTATGGGTGTCGGTGCGTTAAGAGATTTCGACGCCAATCCGTATTCAAAGTCTATACAAATGCAGAGGTGGCTAAGAAAATTATTAATACATACATGTCGTTCTTACTGTTTAATTTGTTATCGAATTTCTAATTTTCTGCACAAACCACGAAAGCGAGCATACCAAATTTGATGTCACAGCTCCCATTGTCGTTTGGCTTTAAACAAGCAGGCACCCCAATCGGCTCGGCGTGTTGTGCATACGTATGGCTGATCCAAGCAGTGTTTGATGTCACGTGGCGACGTCGATACTCCCCAAAAAATGAAAAATATATGTAACCAGGTCACAAGCATTACCAATCTGGACAGCACGGCGAGTAGCTTAAGAATGTTGTCAGGACAAAAATTAGGCAATATATCGATAGTTGATGCTGACTATTAAGTTAACATAAGTTGCTCCTCATTCAAGAGCTGCACAAAATCGGTATGTTAACATTGTACATCTCTAATTCAGTTTTTTACGTATGGCTGATCCAAGCAGTGTTTGATGTCACGTGGCGACGTCGATACTCCCCAAAAAATGAAAAATATATGTAACCAGCTCACAAACATTACCAATCTGAACAGCACAGCGAGTAGCCTAAGAATGTTGTCAGGACAAAAATTAGGCAATATATCGATAGTTGATGCTGACTATTAAGTTAACATAAGTTGCTCCTCATTCAAGAGCTGCACAAAATCGGTATGTTAACATTGTACATCTCTAATTCAGTTTTTTACGCTTTCAAAACATCTTAAACTTGCACGCAAAAACAGCATAAAAAAAAAAAAAATGACGGCGATACCGGGACGCGCTCTACACTATGTATTCAAGATTGGCGATCGTGCGAAGAATGCGTTTTTCTTCCGTAATATTTTGGGCATGCAGGTGAGATGCGTAGCTGGCTAGTTAGAGTCACACAATGTCAAACCCGGTTATATGCATATGTATAAGTATAGAATGTATATAGCGGTAATTACTTCGACTAATTAATCACGAGTGTATCTTTTATATGAGCAAGCTGATTTGGCAGTCTGGCCGCCAACCCGACAATCTGAAACAGCTGCCTATTAAACTTACTTAAGATAAGCAGCTTTCAGCTTTGATCGTATTAAACTTTTGGTATACACTGTACGCAGCTACAAAAAAGGGTATTATGAATTTGTATGTAACAGATAGCCGTAGAAATCTCAGACATCGCTTGTGGCTACAACAAAATATATTTGGAATAAAAGCTCTTATAGACCAAACGCTGGACAAGTTTATTGGATATGTTTGATGTCATGCTAGCCTTAATTTGTACATTAATATCTTGAAAGTTAACAGCATGGTTGACACATCTGGTACAATTGTACCAAATAGGTACATTACGCATTCGCTGATACATTGGATCACGTTTTTGTTTTAAAAGTACGATTTTACCTTTTGCCCTGATACCCAGCAACGTGAATACCCTGTTTGTTTTTGGCAAAATTGATTAAATTGTTCAAATATAGTAGACAATACTTTCTTCAAGTGACTTAATTACGCCATAGCTGGTATCTAGTAGTCGGGCACTCTCGATCTTAGTTGCAGATACGCAACTTTGAGTTTTGCTTATTTTATCAAATGTTTTTTATACTTGTAAATAGGTGCTGCGGCATGAGGAGTTTAAAGAAGGCTGCGATGCGGAATGTAATGGGTAAGTGCTAGTCGATACTAATGCGACATATAAAATTATTTCACTTTTCCCTTGCAGTCCCTATGACAATCGCTGGAGCAAGACAATGGTGGGCTATGGCCCGGAGAAATCGCACTTTGTCATTGAGCTAACCTACAACTATGGCGTCAAAAGCTACGATATGGGTAACTACTGCCAAGTGCACAAAGTGCAATTCCATTGAACAAATATACACTTGCAGGCAACGACTTTGGCGGCGTGACCATACATTCCAAGGACATACTGGCGCGTGCCGTTGAGCACTCGTATCCCGTGGGCAAACAAGGTGCAAGCAGCGTGCTGACCTCGCCCGATGGCTACAAGTTCTACATCGTTGAGGCGACACCGACGGCGCACCCTGATCCCGTGCAGCAGGTGGAGCTGCATGTCAGCGATTTGAGCGCCACGCGCAAGTACTGGCACGAGCTGCTCCAGATGCAGCTGCTGGACGAGAGCAAGGAGTCGCTGTTGCTAGCGTATGGCGACAAGCAGACATCGCTGCGTCTCACGCACTTGAAGGAGCCACTGCAGCGAGCCAAGGCATATGGACGCATTGCGTTCGCGGTGCCCGCATCTGCTCAGCAGCCATTGTACGAGGCTGTGCAGAAGGCGGGCGGCACCGTACTGAAGCCGCTGATTACGCTGGATACACCCGGAAAGGCAACTGTTACGGTTCTCATTTTGGCCGATCCCGATGGCCATGAGATATGTTTTGTCGATGAGGAGGGCTTCTCCGTGTTGTCGCAAGTGGAGCCAGATGGTGGTCAACGACTCGATTTGTATATTCGCAAGGATCCCTTCCAGGACAAGGAGCAGACGTGAATCGGGCTTCAGCGTTGGCCTACTTGTTAAACCATAACGTGCAAATAATAGAATCTTTATTTTTTTTTATACATTTAATTATGCATCAGTATTTTGCTGGAAGTTGTTTTTCTTTATTACAATGTTGATATTGTTAAGGTTCAGGGCATTATTGCGAAATATATACTTATTTTTTGAAAATAAGTCGCACGATTTGTATTGGCTAGTGACACTTATCGGTAGAAATGCCCTTTCATGATATCAAACTCCCATTACTTTGTCAAAATTGATCCGAGTTTTCATCATGGTATCTTTAATAATTTAAATTTAAGTTGTAAGGATTTTCGAACTGTGGATGTTTTATGAAACACAAGCCGAAATAAGGCCTTTCAAGCATCTAAAACTCCCATTACTTTGTCAAAACAGTTTTTTTTTGTCATGGTTAGACTATTATAAACCTAAAGTCAAAGACTCTGGAAGTACTTGGAATGTATTCGTTTCAAGGATTGGGGAAAACCCAGAAATACCCAATCAAGCCAAACAAAAACTAACAATTTGGATTCAAGAGCGAGGAAAGATAAATTGTATACTCTTTTCGAAGCTTTGGACCAATTTCACTGCTTATCTATATTCTCTTTTGTACACCTGTTTCTTTTAAAATAGCTCATTGTTGCTTAAGTGCCTTCTAAGTACTGGAATTGGATTTAAGTTGTCTGGATTTTATTGTCGTATATTAGAATATTATTCCATAATAACTTTGAACATTCTAAAGATTTGGGAACAGTAACAAAAAACAGCTTTACAAAATAACGGCTAGCTTCTTAATATTCAGGAACAGTATTATAAGAAAATTAACAAAAACGCAATGTCCGATTCAGATGCTTCTGATAGCCACTATCTCAAGTTAGTCGCAGGCAATGTCTTGCAATGGGACATCAGTGAGAAGGACAATGTCGAAATGAAGGCAAAAAAGCTGGCCATCAGGAAGGACACCGTTTTCAAAGTGAAGTTCCGTGTTAATAAGATTAATTCAAATGGCGAAGACTTCTCAAAGCAGTTGATCAAGGAGTGCCGTAAAGCTGGCGTCTGTGGCTATGTCTTATTCAGGGAGGAGCGCACTGTAGCGACTGGTTTACTGGAGGGAGCCATCAAGGACATGCGGAAGGTCCAGGATTGGGTGCAGGACAATAACTTGATTGAACCGATGAGGCATAACATTTACTTCTCCTGGTTCATGGTGCAGCGGCATTTGACGCTACCTCAAACCGGACGTGGATTAAACTAAGCTCACAAATGCGAATTGGGCGATTTTCGCGCTTTGCAGCTTACTCGTGCTGCCAACACCTTTTACAATTGTTCAACACTAACATCAATCTCTTATCTTAATACATGTGCGACCAACTTGTCAGTGAAAGCAGCAACAAACAAGCAATTAACAAATAACAAATAACAAATAAAAGCAACAGCAACAAATGTCGATATATTTTCTAGTTGTTATATTACGTTTAAGAGAAAATGTATGCCCAAGAGCGGCATACTAATTCCGGTGTATGCCTAATATTTTTGCCTAATTTATTTGAAAAAATACATTTTTAACAAAATTACTACAAATACTAAACTATAATTTAATGTGTTTGCGTTTGTCCTTTTCCAAGTTTGATCGCGATTCCTAAATAAAGAGAAATATGGTCAATACTGACTTTCAGTTGTATGGCAGCTATAAGATAAAGTGGTCCGATCCGACTAATTCCGTCAAATATGCAGTATCATTGAATAAGAATTCTCTGTGCCAAGTTTAATCATGATACCTCAACAAATGAGGGACTAGTTTGCATACGTATATTCCAGCGGTATGGCAGCTATAAGATATAGTGGTCCGATCTGGCCGGTTCCGACCAATGCGCTGTCCTTTTGAATAATAAGTCTATGTGCAAAGTTTCATCGCGGTAGTCCAAAAACTGAGGGACTAGTTTCCATACATACAGACAGAAGGACAGACAGACAGCTAAATGGGCAAGGCCCGATTTCTTTTGTTGTCATCCTAAGCATTTTCAAGGGAACTTTTGAGGGGTCTCCAACGCTTCCTTTTATGCATTGCAACAATCAGGATCCTGATTTTTTGCATGTAAGTTTCTATTTTCACAATTCATAAAAATTAGGTGAAATTGTTGAGAAGGAAAAATGTCCGCCTATTAGAGGAGTCCGTTATAGATTTTACTGTACTTCAATTATTTTCATTTTTGTTTTAGGTCAAAGCCCTCTGGCATATACTTGTCATTTGGATTATGGCATTTGAATTAATTCATTCATTTTGATTAAACGCGTTTTTAGTTTTGTTTAACAAATTTTTTTTTAGCCGTTTAACATATTTTTTTTAGGTTTTCTTTGCGATTCCTCTGTGAAATCTTTTCGCCAGTTTTACCTTGAAAAATACAATGTCAAGCTTGAAGAAAGAACTCGAGACAGCCCCGCCAGCGCAAGTTCTTGTACCCCAAGTGCCGCCCTGGGACATAAATGGGTGGTCCTCGCAGGAGCGTCGCTCCATCTTTCGCAGTTGGGCGCAGACCTTCACCCGGACACGGCACTACGATGCCGCCCTGGTGTACTTCAACAAGTGCATCGATGAGGAGAACACCGACGACTTTTCCGCGCTGTGCATGCGCAGCAAGTTCAATCGGGAAATCGCACGGCCAGAGGCGGCCCTGGAGGATAGCATTGAGGCAGCATTGATAGCACCCTCGAGTGCCGCTGTCAATTTGTCGACAGCAGATTCGCTGTACGATCTGAATCGGTTCGAGGAGAACAAACGGACGCTGCACAACAATGCCCGGGTGCATGTGGGCACCACAAAGGTGCCGTTCGAGCAACGGATCGTGATTGTCAACAACAACTTGCAGGATAGCGTCGGCGACAGTTTGAGTCCGTTTTTCCTCAAGCACTCGGCCAAGTTGCGGGCGATTCATGCGGAGATACTGAAGCCGACTGAGCCAGCGGCCCCAACTACCCGCTGGAAGGTGCTGAAGGACTCGACGAATTGCGACGTTGAGAGCATCGTTGAGAAGCTTGAGCCATTGATTTCGCCCTTGGAGGCGGCGCGACGCAAACGCAAGACGAAGATCTTCTATCAGAGCTATTTGAATGGCTCCTGGATGGATATCGCCTTCCTGAAGACACTGCGCAAGAATCCCATTGCCCTGCTGGAAAACTATTACAATTCCGCCCAGGAGCGCAAGCAGTACTTGAATGATGTCTACGATCGGGTACAGAAGTTTACGCGAATGCTGCACGCACGCAGTCCCATTTACAACGAAGTCTATATGCGCACTAGCAGTCCGGAGTTCTCGGAGCGCTTCCATCAGGCCAACATGTTTCGCATACAGTACCAGACGCGTCGCAACATGATATCCATTTTGCGCACCATTCGAGCGCTGCGCGAACAGAAGGATATTGTGGTGAGCTAACTGTTTCTATACTTAAATACCGATGGTATTCATAGTATATTGAGTTTCGGCAATGTCCGTCCGTATGAGCGCAAGTTTTTTCGACGCCATTGACGATAGAGTCTTGAAACTTGGACTATTATGCTTGTTGTTATCTGCTTCAGACAAAGTGTTAAGATTTTTGTGCCACGCTCCCTGGAAGGCTGTCAAATCGATAACATGTCGATACACCTCAAGTCTGAAAACGATAAAACGTTAATATTTCCCACAGTTTATGTTGCTGGAAGCCTCCGCCACAAATCACAAAACAATTTTACTGGAGAAGTAGTCGGAAATTCAATTAAATTTTGTTTCCGTTATGCATCATTTTAATATTATAATTATTTACAACATAGAACAATTTCAAATAACTTTTTGCCACAGCGCCTGCGCAAATTCGTGTCGAAAGTGATGGGCGAGTATAATGTGCTGAAGACCAAAAGGATAATGCCATGGAAAATGGAGTTCATGAATGAGGTGTACAATCACTTGGCCCTGAGCTTATGCGAAAGCTACAGGTCGCCGGAATACAAGGTGTCGCCGTACGATAATAACGCCATGTGCCAAATACTTGGCGTCAATCTACCGAAGCCCACTGAGCCTCAAGGTGTTGTCTTCGGCAATCGTGCCACCTACTCCTACGAGGATTGCGGTGTTGCCTTCGAGCAGGCCAAGCAGTATAAGTAAGCTATAGTTTATGCTACTCTGGGATCTGGGGTAAACTCATTCCCAAACGGTGTCAGAAGTTCGTTGATCTCGGACTTTCTTAAGCCGAGTACAAATTACTGTTTTTTTTATTGCCTTAATTGGGATTGTTAGTTTTTAATATCTTATGATTAGTACGTACATATGTAAGTAGTACATATATTTAAAAAATTCGAGAATAACAAACTTTCTACACCATTTGGGAGAAGGTATTCAGTATATTGAGTTTTAGCAATGTCCGTCAAGCTGTCCGTGCGTATAGGCACAAGTTTTTTCAACGCTATTGAAGATAGCGACTTGAAACTTGGACTATTATACATGTTGCTATCTGCTTAAGACAAAGTGCTAAGATTTTTGTGCAACGCTCACTGGGAGGCTGGCAAATCGATAACATATCGATCCACTTTAAATCTGAAATCGATGCAACCTGAATATTTCGCACAATTTTGAAGCTATAGTCGCCATATTTCGAATTTAGAATGCTGGTGACTTCCCAAAGGATTGCATTCCGATTTTTTCGACTACGCCTCCTCCGAACTCCTGAAAATTCCGAAAATCTGTACATCCCACAGCTTAAGAGTTAGAGCCACCAAACTCAGAAGGTTGTTACTCTTGACTCAATCTTTTATACACCCACAAAATGGTTCTGTCCCACCTTTATTCAGCTTTAGTATTACGAGGTCGGTTACTTCCGACTGCAACGTTCGAACTTGTTTCTTATATGTGTATCGTTAGGCGGATGAAATCTGCTCTGGACAAGCGTTTGCATTTCGCCCGGGTGCCCATCGAGCGCAGTTATCTGCTGTACGAGATGGCCGACTGTCATTTGTCGCAGAGTCGCCTGGTGCAGTGCTTGCTGTTTGCCAAGCGTTCTATTGACGAGGCCCGGCGGGCGAACAGTAAGATCTGGGAGTTTCTCGCCACAATGCTGCAGGCGAAGGCGCATGCGATCCTGTGCAAGTTCGAGCGGCAGGCGGATGTCCTCAACGATGCCTACCAGCTGGCCAAGGAGCTAAAGGCGCCCAGCCTGTGCACGTTCATTGAGCTCTGTCGCATGCTCAACAGGGACTACATGACGCTGCGCAAGATGTCCATGCTGGTGGCGACCAGAAAGCTGCGCTGCCGGATCTCAAATCGCTCCAGCTGTGCCAGTCCCTCGCAGATATCGCCGGATGTGGACAGGACATCGATGGCCTAGTGCAGCGATTGGTGTTACAGTCGACTGTCGACTTTCGTGGGACTTACCCGCATTGCAATCGCTTACACCAATCGCTTCCCAAGGTCAACGTTGTTCATGTCCTTGGTGTGGCAGCTGGCCAGCGAAATATTATTGTTTTAAAATTTCCAAAAATAACACAAACCAAAAAAACACTTAATTTCATTTAAAAGTAAACAAAGAAATTCGTTTAACGTGCTCATGTAAATCGAAAGAAAAAAAATTATTAAATGCAACAAATTTTGTTATTTGCTTAAGAAAAGTGAGATTTATTTACTGTGTAACTTGTTATAATATTTAGGTTTTTAGAAATGTTAACAGGATATGCTTCAACTACAACAGCTAATTTTTTTTTTAACTTAAGACTTTTTTTTTGACTATTGTTTGAATTGTGGCTTTATATAAATCTATAATAAGGCATGATTCTATTTCCAAATGCTCAAACATTTTGTATTTTCGCATTGAGTTAAAAGGCTAAAAATAACGACAATTTTAGCTTGTTTGAAGACTTAAAACTCACAAAACTTTGCCAAAACTGAACCGATTTTGAAACTTGAGAACAATTTGCTCATGGTTTTTCCTCTTAATATATTCTACATTTAAGTTTTCAATTTCAATTCAATTAGGAAAATTTAGTTTCTTTTACATTTTTCCGTATACACATATTTTTCAAAATATTTAATGACGCATATCTTCTTTTCTTCGAAAACTGCTTCCAATCGATATTTTCAATCCGAACATATTTTGCATTCGAAATTGGTTGGCTTGACTACGATATATTTTGGAAATTGTCTTTCGATTGAGTCTGCTTCGTTCTATTTGGTGTTTTTTGTAGAAATTTTCTTCCGATTGTACAAATTTTCTATAATTGATAAAAATAATTGTCTTCATGTTATGGATTATATCTATATCGTGGAAATTTTTTATAATTTATAAATATAAATCCCTTTTTCCCAAAATCGAATGTAAAATTTTCTCAGTCAGGTTTTTAATTGCTTTTGCGTATACAAATAGCTTCTTTGTTTGTTTTATCGACTTTAGGACTTCCAGCATTGCTTTAATTTTGTAGGACAATACATACTTTATTACTATTAATATAATGATTGCTATTATGGATTTATTCCACACTTTTTATAGCCTGTGTCTGGGCTATGTGGATATGAGGAATGAATGTAATTTAGAACTTAACATGTGCATCTGAAATATACATATGTAAATTGATGAGGCAGCCAGTAGGAAATCCGACCATTTGCAAATGGCATTTCCTCATTGTTTATAGTGTCAATTTGTTGTTGTATTGAGAGCACGTGACTTTATCGTTGTCGAATATTAAAAAGTATTTTATATTTTATAGACAACTTTTGGCACTTTTGAATATTTATTAGTATGCCAAATGCAGTGCACTTGACTCCATTCAATTTGCTAGTGCGATCCCCCCTCTGCCCCCCCGCTCTACATTCTCTGTCCATTCCTATCCGCGTCAGCTAAATGGGAACTTGTTTTTCATCGATGAATTGTCGCATGTTTGCTGGCCCAAACGACCCACAAAATGGCCAAAACGACAACCGACTGACGAACGCTTCATTTGTCGCATGCAACGCGGCCGCAAATATGCAAAAGAGCAAAATGCGTCAATAAATGCAGAATGCTACACTTGCAACAAGAGCAGCACGAATGAAAAATTGTGCTGAAAAAGTTTTATTGTGTCAATGCTGGCCGAGAGACACAGAAAGCTTCAACGTGTGTGAGAGAGACAGCGAGAGACAGTTTGAGAGAGAGAGACAGAGATGGATAGTTAGCGATAGAGAGAGGGAGAGAGAGAGAGAGAGAGAGAGAGAGAGGGAGAGAGAAAGTGAGAGCTGAGTTGGCAAAGCCCCGATGGGGCCAAAACAAATGCAAAACGTGTTTCACTCTCTATACAAGCACTTGTACTCACACACAAACAGACACACACACACACACACACACACAAACACACACACACAAACACACACACGCGGTCACAAATATGCACAGCAGTATGTATTTGCAGCTCATTATGCCAGGCTGCCATTAAAAATAAAAAGAGACAACCAAAAAAAAAGAAAGAGCAAGATTATTGAGGAACACTGAGCGAAACGGCCAGCAGCCAAAAGCGTGCAAAGAACTATTGCTATAGGCAATCATACACCATCTCCCAATCAGTGGCCAGAATGCTGACAAACAACAACAACAACTCTCTGTAGTTCCAAAACCCAATTTTCACAAATTAAAATAAATAATTTTTCAATATTTTATATATAAGTGTGGACTGGAAAATTTTGATGAATTAAATTATGATTAAATATAAAGTAAAACAAGTAAGAGTGCTCTAGTCGGGAGTGCCCGACTACGAGATACCCTGAACCCAGTCCTTACAATCATTCGTACTGCTCTAAGCACACACATGCTGCAGTACAATCAGTACAAGCAGTGCAAGCGGTTTAAGCAGTTAGCTTGCTTTTCGTTGAGCCCCACACAATGGAAAATTAAATCTTAAATAACTTCTGTGTTTATTGTCCGATCTTAATGAAATTTTTGGGGCAAGCAATTGTCGATAATATGTGTGACCAAACCAAATTGCAAGGTCGTACCTTCAAAAATGCGTTTTTTAACTTTTGGGGGGTTTGGGGGGTGGTATCCAAAAACTGAAATATTTGTTACATGTGTATGCTATTCGAGATTATACATGCCAAATTAGGGGCCTCTAGCTCTTATAACTTGTAAGTTATAGCCCAAAAACGCTAGTCTGAAATCGAAATTTATCGATAACTTTTGAATGGGTCGAGTTATCGATAAAGTGAAATAAACTTGATCTGTCCCGGCACTACGAGAACTTATATTCCAAATATGAAGTCTCTAGCTCTTGTAGTCTCTGATATCCGCGTGTTCATACAGACAGACGGACGGACGGACGGACGGACGGACGGACGGACGGACAGACAGACAGACGGACATGGCTAGATCGACTCGGCTGTTGATACTGATCAATAATATATATACTTTATATGGTCGGAGATGCTTCCTTATGCCTGTTACATACATTTGCACAAAACCATAATACCCTTTTTACCCATTTTTAATGGGTTCAGGGTATAAAAAATAGAATATAAAAAACAGAATTATAAACTTAAGTTGATTAGAAATTAATGGAAACATATTAACATCAAATGTTAAATACAAGAAATTCTAACAGAAGCATACACTGCTAAGATAACAGCTGTTAAACGCAATCAGAGACAAAATTTGTATAAATGTTGCAATTTTCTACTGTGGCTTAGTAAACAAAACTACAATTCTAATGACACTTTTGGAATATAATTATTATGGCTTTCGAAATGTGGGAATTGATATTAAATTTTGGATTGTTATTCAATTGTTATTTTGCTATTTATCCATTAAACATACCAAAAAATAGCGATTTTTTCTTCAATTTTTTAACCAAATAGTAAAATTGTAATGCGGAAAATATTGATATTTTTTTTTCGAGAATGTGAGTATCATAGTAATACTAATAACTTATCGGTTTGGTCATCCTATTTAGAAAAAACCAAAAATTTGTTTATACAAAACTTATTTCTTGACCGATTTGTCCAATCATTTTTTCAATCATATAAGTAGTTTTATTGCTTTTTATTTATATATTTAATTTTGTATTTAGGCTAAAAAAAGTCGAGACATAAAAAGAAAGAAAAGAAAAACTAAAATCATCATTAAGTGTACAATAATCTCGAAAACCTTAAATGAAGCTTGCATTTTTCAAATTGAAAAATTGGGGCAAGATTAAGTGCAAGTAGTGGAGAAGACCCATAAAAGAGACTCAATCAAAGGAACTTAAGCAAGCAAAACAAGTGGGGAAGGATTATATTTTATACTCTTTTTGAACCTTTAGGCAATTTTCACACTGCCCACTGCACCACCGAAATATTAGATGACGCATATCTTTGATATTTATACGTCAGTCAATTTGAAATTTTAAACATTAATGAGTTATAAGGATGTTCAAGTGTACAAGGATATTTAAAGCGACAGCTTTGAAAAGATTGAATATATGGCCAAAACCGACTTCCAGTTGTATGACAGCTATGAGATATAGTGGTCCGATCCGGCCGGTTCTGACCAATGTGCTGTCCCTTTGAATCACAAGTCTCTGTGCAAAGTCTTATCGCGATAGCTCAAAAACTGAGGGACTAGTTTGCATACATACAGACAGACAGACAGACATGGCTAGATATATTTGATTTGTCATTCTAATCATAGTGGCAGTAACTTCCTTCTATGCATTACAGACTTCAGCACAAACTGAATATACAATTTTCTACGAAAAGAGTATAACTATACTCAAAAATGACGAAGAGAGCTAATAATTTGGCCTATAGTGGTGGCAATGCTGGCACAGCAACAACAAGCGACAACAATATCAATAGCAACAGCAACAATGGGGCATGCCACCTGCCAGTTATGTGCACAAAGCGGCCAACCTTATTGGCCAAAATTGAGGTCAACACAAGAAGGTCGCCTCAGCTCGCAAGTCGATTCAAGTCAACTTTGGTAACGGTAACGGTAACGGTAACTGTGACGCTGACGTCGCCGTCGCCGTCGACGCTGACAGTGACGCTGACGCTGACGGCGACGATAACAGGACAAATAATTGGCGACGGCAACCGAGAAGCAAATTGCATTGAACGTTAAGTTTCCATTTGTGTGTGTGCCGCGTGCAACAGCCCGGGGCAGCTGCCAGGCCCAAGCAACTTCCGAATGATAGCACATACACACACACACACACACACACACACACACACACACACACACTCACACACACATCAACGACATCAGTGCATATTATATACACATCTATGTGCATGTATAGAGAAATGTGAATAATTTATGTGCTTTCCACAGGCTTGGAGGCTGCTGTTTCCATACACATTCTGATCGGCACTATTTTGACTCACTTGTCGCAATCTCAATCAGCCGTTTGATTGCCATATTAGTTGGCTGTTTAGTTCAAAATGAGCTTTAAGTTGAGCTTTAATAATCGCTGACAGCTTTTTTCGAGATTTTACATACACTTTGTCTATTAATTGTTTTGACATGGAAAAAAATCACATTTTTCTATTTATTTTGCAAAAAAAGTACCTTCTGTAAATATTTTAAGTCTTCCAAATTTTTATAATGGTACACTAGCGTTCTTAGAGTTAGTCACAAAAAAAATAAAGATCCGTTTAACTTAGACCATTTTAAAAATATAAATCCAAATTCATCCATTTATTTTGGTGTCTAGAAATTGTTTTGACATTTTGTTTAACTGATAAGTTTAAGACTATTATATTTGTTATTAATTATTTTAATATTTTGTATGGGAGCCCTTAGCATCATATACAGCTTGCAATCGAAGTTTCATGGAAATAACAAGGTTTTCCATGTTTTTAACTCATTTCGAAACTCCATTTGGCCACTCTTTTCTTTAAGAAGGTCCACAAATTTTCGACTACATCAATTATATATATATATATGTATATGCTTTTCTAAATCAAATTAAACAAAGCAACTTGACCCCAATTAAGTTTCTTTGCCTCAATCTCAGTGAAAGTTTGCTCATACTTTGGGTGATTACAGAGTTACAAACTGCTTAGTTTTAATGAGCTTAACGTCAAAATTAAAGATTTCATTTGATATAAACTGTAGAAAGCTTTAACAAGCTTGACTAAAAGCCTAAAGTTCAATCAAATGTTTGGTTTTTATATACATACATTGAGCTTTAGCTTGAGCTTTAAGTGGACTTAGAATATATTTCATCTTCATTCAAAGTTCAGGTACTATTTTAAAAGCTAAAGCGACTGTATACTCAAAATTAGTGCTAGTATACTAAACTATAATTAGTCTGAATATTTTGTTTACCATATTAATAATGAAGGTGGCTGTATAACTATAAAAATGTACATGGAGCTTTAAGTAGGCTTAATTGTATTCATTAGACTAGCAAATGCACAAAGCTTATTAGCTTTGAAAGCTACTTGGCTAAATCTTAATCAAAAGCTTATTTACTATATGTAAAGAAATTCCAGAAACATTGAGCCTTAAGTTGGGTCGTTTACTACAATAAAAGGTGATTGTCATTCAGCTTTAATAATGCATATAATTAAACATTAATTGATATAATCCAAAATAATTGGAATGCTTTTTATATTCAAAGATTCTTAAATTGAACTCTCTTACCATAATTTGTTGTACTTTTTTCAGTGCACATATCGTATGTGTGTGTGTGCGTGTGTGTGTTTCTGTGGCTGTTGTGATTTTTGGCGTTTGGTTGGTGCTGTGTGTGGGGGGGCGGGGGGGGATGAGAGTGGGGATGGGGGTGGTAGTGTTGGTGGCAACTACTAATTTACGACTGGCTGCCTGGCTGCAGGGAAGACTCTCCAAAGACTGCAGCAATTGTCGACCCTCGCACAGCGCAGTTAAATGAAAGCGGGCCATCAAAAGCATTAACAAAATAACGAAAGCCGGCAAACAGGCCAAGTGCTCGACTATGCTATACCCATTAAAGATTTGCTGTGGCTTTGAGTTGAACAAATAAAAAAAAAGACCCCAAATTAGTTATTGATGTCGTAAAATCACATTCAAGATGGGGCACTTACAATTCCCAAATGGTTTTAGCATTGATTTGATACGATAGTAAATACAAAAACAAATTTATATCTTTTCAATTAGATTTCATATATTGAACAGTTTGTTTTTTATACTGAAATATAGTTAAGATTCGAAATAAAAAAAAATTAAATTTACAATATATTATGTTAGAGTGAAAAACTGTATATTTAGATGAGACCTTTGACTATCTCAAGGCATATACAAATGTGCAGGTATCCTTCATGGCCAAGGCTACAGGATATGTAAATAAATTGCAAGTGAACCATCAGAATAAATGCGAAAAATGACCAAAACAAAAATGATTGCATATAGCATATACATATATGTATAGTACATATGATGTCTCGTGGGCGTTGAGGCTGATGGGCGTGGCTGGCATTTAGTGTCCCCAATAGGCGCATGCGATGCATTAGGCAGCAGTTGCTACTATACCCACAATACAATCAATGGACCCCACCAAGGTGCCATTAGACAAGACAAACAATATCAGCAGCTGGCTTGAGCGATGCGGATGCAGCAAAACAAATAAAATTAAATTATTATGTAGAATGCAAATAAAATTCAAGTACTTAGCATGCAAATCGAATAACAAATCGACAACAGACAACGCCGACAGACTGACAGACAGACACAAACAGACATTGGCCAAGTTAGTGGCAGCCATAAAACGCTATGAGTAATCACAGACGCATAGTTGACAATAACAGCAACAACAATAATGCTGCGAATATTTATCTATGCAGTGCCGACGATGCAATACCCTCGTAAAACAATGCAAATTGTTCGACTTTGTAAAAGAGATTTAGTGAAATAAACGAACGAAATTGTCTTTTTTTTCATAATTAAAAAAAATTAAAATCACTTTAAGCACAACATAAATGAATATTTAAACCGAAATTAGATGAAAAATCAAGAATATATTCGTGATTCAAGAACAAACAAGTAAGAGTGCTCTAGTCGGGAGTGCCCGACTACGAGATACCCTGAACCCAGTCCTTACAATCATTCATATTAATCTAAACACACACATGCTGCAGTACAAGCAGTACAAGCAGTGCAAGAGGTCTAAGCAGTTAGCTTGCTTTTCGCTGAGCCCCACATAATGGAAAGTTAAATCTTAAATAACTTCTGTGTTTATCGTCCGATCTTATTGAAATTTTTGGGGCAAACAATTGTCGATAATATGTGTGACCAAACCAAATTGCAAGGTCGTACCTTCAAAAATGCGTTTTTTTAACTTTTGGGGGGTTTGGGGGGTGGTATCCAAAAAGTGAAAAATTTGTTCATGTGTATGCTATTCGAGATTATACATGTCAAATTAGGGGCCTCTAGCTCTTATAACTTGTAAGTTATATCCAAAAAACGCTGGTCTAAAATAGAAATTTATCGATAACTTTTGAACGGGACGAGCTATCGATAAATTTTAATAAACTTGATCTGTCCCGGGATTAGGAGAACTTATGTTCCAAATATGAAGTCTCTAGCTCTTGTAGTCTCTGATATCTGTGTGTTCATACAGACAGACAGACGGACAGACGGACAGACGGACAGACGGACAGACGGACAGACGGACAGACAGACGGACATGGCCAGATCGACTCGGCTATTGATACTGATCAATAATATATATACTTTATATGGTCGGAGATGCTTCCTTATGCCTGTTACATACATTTGCACAAACCCATAATACCCTTTTTACCCATTTTTAATGGGTTCAGGGTATAAAAAGAGCGACAAAATTCGAAAGCCAACCAGATTGCTTAGAATTAAAACGTTAAACAAAATGAGCCATCTTGATTGAAGACAGTTTTCTTCTTACTTTAAGGCGTAACCATCTCAGAAAAAATCAAAAATAATGTTTATTCAATTTTTTTTTAATAGGTAAATATATATAGTATGCCAATATAAAATAAATAAAAAAAAAACAAATACAAATATAAATTGATTTAAAATTAGAAGATTAGCAATTTGTATTTATAATTGCATTAAGATTGTTAAATTTCATTATAATTCCGACATACAAATCTTGAAAAATCATTAAGATTATTGAGTTTAATTTCTATAAAAAAAGGCACAATTTTTAAAAGTTAAATATTAAATAATAAGTTTATAATAGATAGCAACATACATGAGCATACCCGCTGCAAGTATCTGAAAATATGAAGAACAATCCAAATAAACACATAAATAAATCAAACATGGTACTACGACAAATCTCGGTTGGCCAGCACATTAAAATATGGCCAATAACAACGAAATATTCATGATACGATGATGCTGATGCTGATGATGATGCTGATGCTGATGATGATGATGATGATGATGACGATGTTTGCTGACCATGGGTAAATGCTTAGTAATAGGAGACGCAGAAAAACAGCAAATATATATTTATATACATAGATAGGAAGTAGAAGACAAACAAGTAAGAGTGCTCTAGTCGGGACTGCCCGACTAGGAGATACCCTGAACCCAGTTCTGACATCCATTCATACTTGCCTACATAGAGACACACACATACTGCAAGCTGTGCAAGCGGTTTAAGCAGTTAGCTTGCTTTTTCACTGAGCCCCACACAATGGAAAGTTAAATCTTAAATAACTTCTGTGTTTATCGTCCGATCTTATTGAAATTTTTGGGGCAAACAATTGTCAATAATATGTGTGACCAAACCAAATTGCAAGGTCGTACCTTCAAAAATGCGTTTTTTTAACTTTTGGGGGTTTGGGGGGTGGTATCCAAAAAGTGAAAAATTTGTTCATGTGTATGCTATTCGAGATTATACATGTCAAATTAGGGGCCTCTAGCTCTTATAACTTGTAAGTTATATCCAAAAAACGCTGGTCTAAAATCGAAATTTATCGATAACTTTTGAACGGGACGAGCTATCGATAAATTTTAATAAACTTGATCTGTCCCGGGATTAGGAGAACTTATGTTCCAAATATGAAGTCTCTAGCTCTTGTAGTCTCTGATATCTGTGTGTTCATACAGACAGACAGACGGACAGACGGACAGACGGACAGACGGACAGACGGACAGACGGACAGACAGACGGACATGGCCAGATCGACTCGGCTATTGATACTGATCAATAATATATATACTTTATATGGTCGGAGATGCTTCCTTATGCCTGTTACATACATTTGCACAAACCCATAATACCCTTTTTACCCATTTTTAATGGGTTCAGGGTATAAAAAAATAAACAGAAAAAAACAAAATCAAAACCGAATTCGACTTGCACATTTTTGTAATCAACATAAAATCCAATCATCCGTCATGGACAGCAGCCAACAGCAGACGTTCAGCAACGTACAGACGCAGAAGGGGTTGGTGGGGATCGGGGGGATTGGGGGGATTGGGGGGATTGGGGGGATTGGGGGCAAACGGGTTTATACCCCCGTCCGCCCAACGTGGGGCAGCCAAAGGGCTATCATTTTCGTACGGTCGCCTGTTGGGCCGTGGGGCAAGTATGTAAGTAAGTAAGTTCTTTCGTTGCCTTTAAACAAAAATACAACCAAAGAAAAAACAACAACAAAAAAAAAGGGAAAAAAGAGGAAAGACAAAAACACAAATGCCAAAAACGAAAATTTTGATTTATGAGTGCGGAGTAGGAAAACCAAAATATGCGCTGCTCATTTATAACGCGCTTAAATCTAATACGCTCAGTTCTCATGCGAGAAGTCGGACGCAATGGCGGGAGTTGGGTTACTGTTACACTGTCTCGATGTCGCTGTCGCTGTCGCTGTCCTGGCCGCTGTCCTGCTGCTCGTCCTCGTCCTGGTCGCGCTGGCTCTTGTCTTCTTGGCGCTGTCGCGTTCGCATCCGCCAACCGCCAAACGTGCGTAAAGCGACGCGTGTCCGCTTTATGATTAATATGCGCTACAACACAAAATACACGATAAATAAGCAGCAGCAGCAGCAGCAGGAGCTGGAGCTGGAGCTGGAGCTGTAGCTGTAGCTGGGACCTGGTAGTGGAGCTGGCGCTCTAGCTGACGCGCACACTTGCCGCCAGGCCAGATGAAAGATGAAGACAAGGCACAGACGCTGTCGCTCTTGATGGCCAGTCTCGCGCTCCTAAGTAGGCAATGCCTTTTTTTCTACCGGCACACACACTCACACTTCCTGTGTGTGTAGGTGTTGGCTGTGTCCTGTGACATTCTCAACCACGACTCTTCGGGCAGACGACTGCAGTTTGCTGCACCACCATCTGTATCAATGATCATAGCGAGCATAAGGTCTGTAATCGGAATATATTATGCTGCCTGAAATTGCATTGCAACATATCTGTTATAAAGTGAACTTACACTCAGCGAAATGGCAGTACAAGCAGATTTGAAACTCTTTCGTTTTGCTGGCCCAAATTTGGGCCAACAAGAAAATATGGGCAGTTTTTATACTCTTTTCGAAGAAAATAGTATATTAAGTTTGTGCATAGAAGGAAGTGTCGCAGACGCCCAAAAGTTACTGCCAGTATACTCAGAATGACAAAACAAATTGATCTAGCCATGTCTGTCTATCCATCTGTCTGTCTGTCTGTATATCTGTATGTATGCAAACTAGTCCCTCAGTTTTTGAGCTATCGTGATAAGACTTTGCACAGATTCTTATTATTTAAACATACATCACATTGATCGGAGCCGGCCGGATCGGACCACTATATCCTTCAAAAGAAAATTTTAAATTCATATGATGTCAGTTCTTAGAACAAAAAAGAAAAATAAATGCCATGCGATAAAACGAATTTGTACAGCATATGAAAGCAGATGGCAGAGTGCAAATTGTCTAAGGGTTCGAAACGAGGATGAAATCTTCGGCATGCCGAAGATAATCCTTTCTTACTTGTTTTTTCTAAAAATACGTGTACCTAAAAACGTTCTAGATATTAAGTTCTTGATTGAATCAAAATTTTCCAGTCTTAAATGAGAATTCTCTAATCGATCTATATCTCTCTATATATATATAGATATATTTCATAATTTTGACTTCAGTCAAACTTGATTAAACTATATTTGAATTTTTGCTCTAAAATACATTTCTCATCATTCAAAGTTCTATGAATCAGCTAAGACCGAACAGCTGTTGATTTCTGGAAACCATTTAGTTTTGTGAAATTATTCTACATTTCTATGTGATAGACAGTTCAGTTTTACGCATCTTCCTAGATATATGCCTGATTGGCTTCCATATGCCATAACTGTGATCAAACTCAAATGGCTTTGAATACTGACGTAAAACTTCTCAAAATATGTTTATATACATTTAATGTATATTTTTGTTTTGCAGAAATACTCATTTTTGATTTTGTTGTATTTAATGTGAAAACCGAATATCAGTTTTTCAGGTTTCCTTGTTGGTTTCCTCTTTGACCATATATGCTCTCGAACGCTGTGTAAAGGTTCATTATCGGCTCAAGCGTCATTTCAAATATGATTCTCAAATAATTGCCATGGCTTTAAGTATTTATATTAAACAGTTTTCGGTTAAGCAAAGCGCAATTTGCCATCCAAATAAAAAGAAAGCGCTGCCTCAAAAGCCAACTCGAATCAATTGCTTCGATGACTGAGTGAGTGAGTGGGTGTGTGTGTGTGTGTGTGTGTGTGTGTGTGTGTGTGTGTGTGTGGGGTAAGGCTTAAAGCGATTTAAGCGTCAAGCTACGTTCCCAGCTGACCTCTCGCCAATGCTCTACGGTGTATCCAGTTTCACGCCCACCGTCTTTCTTTGAGCTGTGTGTGTGTGTGTGTGTGTGTGTGTGTCTTTTTGTGCTGCTTTTGTGCTGGCATTGTGACAATGGTGACCCAGCTTCAGCTTCAGGTCCAGAGCACACAAGGAATGATAACGGCAAACAAACAAATTAGCACAACTGCCGCAAAGGCATTTGTGGCTCCTCTCACTGTTTGTACATCTGTATAACTGTATAGCTCTGTGTGTGTGCGTGTGTGTGTGTGTGACCAAAACTAACACCAATTGCTCACCTTTTAGCTGTGTCTCTGACGTAGTCGGGCTTGGGTTCGGGTTCGGGTTTGGCTTGCTGTGGAGTCCCTTTCGACTAGCGAGTCGCTTTCAGCCGTAGGCATAATTTTATCGCCTACATGTCATATTCTATTGTAGCATTCGCTGTCATTGCAATGAAAACCAGCGCCGCACACATTTGTTAAAGGCCAAACGAGCGCACAGCTAGCTGAAGGTGCGAACTGACCCAGGGCCCAGTTCTTTTGTTATAAATATGACTGCTGCCGCAGTGTTGCCAAAATTTCAAAGCCAAATCAACAAAAAGCATCCAAATTTTGCTAAAAATGGCTAACAAAAAATGTACAAAAATTTAAATGAAAATAAATATATTATTATATTATATTATCTAATGAATTTCAGTTGGAATTCATAAGTTTGAAAATTTTCCTGTAACGCTTGATTAAAAACATATAAAAATAAAAATATTTAAGCTATGCAAATAAATAAAAGAGCAAAATAATAATAATAACATGAATAATATAATAATAATAATATATATATATATACAAATGAAAATAGAACTTATATACAATGTTCAAGTATATTTAAATAGTGGTGGAAAAATTTAAAATTTAATTTGTTATTTTCGGAAATTAGAGGCATTGATCTCAGTTTTTTTTTGGGTATCATATTTTATATTTAAATAGTAATAAAAAAATTGTTGTGTAGCAAAAAATGTATAGCTAATATCGATTGAAAAAATCTAGTCATTTTAATTTTTCAAAATTAAAAATGTATAATTATAAATATATATATAATATGTAAATTATTAATAAATTAAGATAAATCTAACTATTCTGAAAAAGTACATACAACAAATAATTTAGCTATAGCTTGTAGCACTTGGATGTAATTTCAATAAATACAAAAATAGCTGGATTTAGCGATTAAATAGCCAAAATGGCAACACTGCTGCTGCGTGCTGTCTGTGTGTGTGTGTGTGTGTGTGTGTGTGTGTGTGTGTGTGTGTGTGTGTACTTTGTTAGTCCTTTAGCTGCCTTTAGAATTGTTGTGTTGTGTGTTGTGTTGCGGTCAGCTTGTTCTATTGCTATCTCTATCTCAGCAGCCATCGCTCTCGCTCTCTCTCTCTCTCGCATTCACGTGCAATTCCTGTGCCTGTTTTTGCACCTAGTGTTCTATATATTTGAGCCAACAAATATATATTAGCACAAAACACCAAACACACACAGGCAACGCTTTCACTTGCATGGCACGTAGCACACAGACACACACACATATATATATATATATATATATATATATATATATATATATATTATAGTTAGTATTCGCTTCGGTGGCCCCACTGTGCGCACCGTGTGGCAGCAAAAGTGCAAATGTCATTCGATGCCTGCCGCATTTAAAGTATTACGGAATTAACATTTTCGTTGTGCCGCTTTTTGCATATGGGCGACGAACTCTGTCACTGAGCCGGCGAAAAAGTAAGCCCCCCACCCCCACCTCCTCCTCCGCAGCCCACTCCTTTACTCCTTGAGTGCTTGTGTGTGTGTGTGTGTGTGTGCAAAAATTGCGCTTCCTTTTGTGCCGTCGCTTCACATTTTTCATTAGTTTAGTGGGTTTGTGGCACATCACAGTCACAGTCAGGCAGTGCACGGGCCTCACACACACACACACACACACACACACACACACACACACACACACACACACTCGCTCGCACACACAGCTACCCAGACGGTGTCTTGTGCCTTTGGTCGGCTGTCTTTTCTTCTTATGCCCTCGACTATTACTTTCGAGCCTCTTTGCAGCCCAGCTGTTACCAATTTCATTTGCGCTTCAAACACGGCAATTGCAGCCAAATGCAACTTAAACACACCGAACAAATTTGCGAAATTAATTTAAATAGTTTCGCAAGATCAATAATTTCGTTTGGGCCATAATCGATTGTTGAAAGTGTCAAAAAAAAAGATGAAGTTTCTTTTTACTTTGTATTTGATGAGCGTTTTTTATACCCTGAACCCATTAAAAATGGGTAAAAAGGGTATAATGAAGTTGTGCAAAAGTATGTAACAGGCATAAGGAAGCATCGCCGAGTATATATATTATTGATCAGTATCAACAACCGAGTCGATCTAGCCATGTCCGTCTGTCTGTCTGTCTGTCTGTCTGTCTGTCTGTCTGTCTGTCTGTCCGTCTGTCTGTCCGTCTGTCTGTCTGTATGAACACGCGGATATCAGAGACTACCAGAACTAGAGACTTCATATTTGGAATATAAGTTCTCGTAATCCCGGGACAGATCAAGTTTATTTCATTTTATCGATAACTCGTCCCTTTTAAATGTTATCGATAAATTTCGATTTCAGACTAGCGTTTTTGGGCCTTAACTTAAAAGTTATAAGAGCTAGAAGCCCCAAATTTGGCATGTATAATCTCGAATAGCATACACATGTAACAAATATTTCACTTTTTGGATCCCCCCAAAAGTTCAAAAAACTCATTTTTGAAGGTATGACCTTGCAATTTGGTTTGGTCACACATTTTATAGCCAATGATATGTCCTATAAATTTTAGAAAGATCGGATAATAAACACAGAAGTTATTTAAGATTTTACTTTCCATTGTGTGGGGCTCAGTGAAAAAGCAAGCTAACTGCTTAAACCGCTTGCACTGCTAGCAGTATGTGTGTGTCTGTATGTATGGACACTATTAGGCAAGTATGAATGGATGTCAGAACTGGGTTCAGGGTATCTTCTAGTCGGGCACTCCCGACTAGAGCACTCTTACTTGTTTTTTTTGGCTTTTTGTTGTTCTGTCTCCGGTAAGCTAAAGTTTTACAGTTTTTCTTTTGTTGTTGTTGCTTAATTTTACTTTTCGTTATATTCTCTAGTTTGTTCTATATTTATTTGGTTGTCGTTGGTATCGTCAGGTGTCAAAGCTATTCAGAACGCAAAGCAAGAAGCGAAGCATAATTTGAAATTAATTAATAAAAATATAATATGATAGCAAATTGTACATATTTTTGAGCAAAATCAAGCTTTTAAAGCCTAAGGATATATTTAGGTTAGAGCTCTAAATTATGTTTGCCTTGGTCTATATTTAAATACAGATGTTAGTCGGCCAAAATTATATTTATTTTCTGAAAATGAATTGCGAATGAATTTTAAATATATATATATATATATATATAAAATTTTTGTTTTTATTTGAGAACAATTTTACATTTATTATTAAATTTACACTAACAGCTATTATTATGAGTATTTTATATTAATATACTTATAAAGGTCACCAAATTCAAAGATTACATTTTTAAATTAATTTTTAGTGTTTAAATAATTGTTTTTTTTTTAGCGCTTCTGCAGAGCATATTAATGTCTACGTTGCAGTGTACTATTTTTGAACATGTTTTGCTTTTCTGCATATAATGCCTTGCCACACACTCATACACACACACACACACACACACACACATAGATACCGCGCGGCATTGTTGGAGGAGCTGTTTTACTCTTTGACTTCAATTTGCTTCCACTTGGTGCATATTTCGTAAATGATTTAGATTTTATGTACTCGGAGCTCGGAGCAATTACAGCGCCTCAATATGCCAGCTGAAATTGCCTTTATTTAAAGTCATCTTTAATATTGACAGCTCGCAATAGTTGTCTCTAGTTATATTTTGCGAGTGCATTTTATGGTGATTTTATTGATTAAAAGACTTTGATTTGCATAAAAGCTGAAGCAACGCTTGATCCCATAGATAAACTGTGAATTATAATAATTGAAGCGAGCAAATTCAAGTTTTCATATTATTATTAGAGTCCTTAGAGAGTTTTGTATATTGCTTATTTAAAAACGAGGCTGCATTAACACTAATTTGCTGCTAATTTTAACACTTTTTGATGCATCAATTTGTTCTTGAAAACCTAATTACTTTCTTTGTAGTTAAATTAAGTAGAACTGTTTTATATTACGACTAAATAATATCACAAATGCTGTATGGCTTCAAATATAACTAAAAAACGTTGGCTAAAAACAATCTACAGAAGAAAATTTATGAATAACAAACACAATTGCATTTTTGATTAAAATAAATTAATTAAAATTTAAAAATTGTTCCAACATGTTTTGCAAGGTTTGGGAAAAGCTCAGAGCAAAACCAAATTCGGCTAAAATAATCATATATATTTTTTTGTTTTAAATATTATGATAAATTTGTAGTAATATTTTTGGTATAAAATTTAGTTTAATAAAATTTATTGTTTTAACTTAAACTTTTGCAATTATTATATTGATATTAGTATGTATAATATTTTAACAATTTTTTTAAAACATCAACATAAAGTTTAATTTTTCTATGTCTTGTATATTATTTGTTTATAAATTTTGGAAATTTGTATAATAATCTAACGTGAAGGTAGGCAAATTTAATAAATTCATGGGTTGATTATGGTCGAATAAATATTGCACACAAAGGTGAAAAAGGTGTCCTGCCACAACTTGGCAAATGACAAATCAGGATGTGGGCAACCTGAAGTACAATGTCTGTCAAAAGTTTTCGGCAGCCATCAAAGCGGTCAACTTTACATAAACAATTGCTTAACCAAACACTCAACTCAACTCGCACACTAACTTAAGACATGCGGCTGGTCAGCACACACACACATACACACACATATAAATGTGTGTGTGTGTGTGTGTGATCGGCACAACCTTTGGCCAATCTTAATGGGGAGACGGTCGGGAGACAAGGCAAGCTGGTTTTTATTTGTTGTCCTTCTTATTGATTCATAAATATTTCAAAGCATTGCTAACACATAAAGCACAAGGAGCAAAATAAAGAAAAGAGAAGAAAAGAAAACGAAGCAAAAAAGAAATAAAGCGAACCACTTTCAATGAATATATCAAAACTATAAAAATACCGTAAAGTGTTTTTCAAACATGGGCAATGCTCACCTTAAGCAGCGTCTCTATGTGTCTGTCTCTCTCTCTCTCTCTCTCTCTATCTCTGTGTGTGTGCTTGTATCTGCCCTCGCTTCGTAATCGTAATGTATCAACAGTTAAAGATTTTTTTTTTTATAAACATACATATATATATATATGTATTTTTGTTGTTGTATTTTGCACCGTTTTCGTTTCTGCTCCTTGCACTTCGCTTTGAATTTTCATTTTTATTTATTTGCGCATATTTGATTTGGTTTTGCAGCAGGGCAGCAGAGTCCTGTTGATGCTACCATGAGCCGTTGGTCCACGGAGCTTATGGCTTTTTATATGCCTTGTTTAGCTTGCCTCGTGCAACATATTGAAGTAGGCGGCACTCTGTGCTGTGCGGCTGCCGATGCCGACGGATGGACGGACGGACGGACGGACTTTCCAGCTCCGGGCTATCCCTACTATCCTGTCTGTTTACTGTTTCTACCAATAAAAATCACACACACACACACACACATGCAGAGAGTGGGAGAGGGAGGAGCAGGGCGAGGGGGAGTCATATACATTTAGATAACCATCCCGATGGAGGCGTCGTCCACCTTCAGTCTGACTACAGCTTACTACACAGTTATAAAGCATATCTTTATACTTTTGGCCTGCCATCGATATATTTGTAGTGCCTCCTATTCTCATCTGTTCGCATGTCCTTATGTCTGTCTGAGTGTGTGTGTGTGTGTGTGTGTGTGTGTGCGTGTGTTTGTACTGCGCTGATTTAAATATCTTTGGCGAACTGGGGGTTATGCTAAATATTTATGCATGACTGCTTTTCTGTGACATCAAATAAATCACTGCTATGTATAGTTTTTGGTTTAAGTTTGAGTTTCTCTCGTTTAGCCTGCCCAACCCAATAAACTTCTTTGCTATTCGCGTTCTTTAATATTTTGTTGTTGTTGTAGCGGCAGATTTAGATTAAGGCCAATAGAGTTGCTAGTATCGGTGATAAGAAAAGCAGAGCACATATAAATATTGAAACAGCATTGAATTAAAAAAAAAGAACAAGTGGGGAAGGATTATCTCCGGCGTGCCGAAGATTTTATGCTCTTCTCGAACCTGTGAAATATTCAATTTATTTCCAGTTTTATGGCAGCTATAAGATATAGTGGTCCGATCCGGCCGGCTCTGACCAATGTGCTGCCCCTTTTAATAATAAGTATTAGTGCGAAGTTTCATTGCGATAGCTTTAAAAACATGTGATTTTTGGCCAAAACCGACTTAGAGTTCTATGACAGCTATAAGATATAGTGGTCTGATCCGGCCGGTTCCGACCAATGTGCTGCCCCTTTTAATAATAAGTCTCTGTGCAAAGTTTCATTCCGATAGCTCAAAACTGAGGGACTAGTTTGCATACATACAGACAGACAGACGGACATGGCTAGATCTACTTTTTGTTTTTATCATTCTAAGCATACTGGCAGTAACTTTTGGGGGTCTCCAACTCCGAAAAGAGTATAAAAACTTTAATAAATAAGTCCACTGATTAAATTTGTCATTTTTGACTTTGAACCATTTTGAATGACTGCAAAGAACAAATACTGTATTATCGTTTGTTTAAGCGCACAATTGTTTGTTGCATCAGCATCAGATGCCATAATGCATTTTATTTTGCTGATTATCTGCAATTGAAATCTTATACGTGTGCATACAATGGAATTACGAATCAATTTAACTCAATTTCACAGCTTTTAGTGTTTTTAATCGCATTCACTTTATTTCTGTATATTTTTAATGATATGTTTGACAGTATGCGATAACCTTATTATATTAGATTATGTTGTTGATTATCCTATTCGTTTTTGTGTTATTGTTGTTCTTGTTGTTTGCTGATTGTCTGCATGGTCGAGATGGAATTGCGTTTAAATTAAACTCAATTTCAAAGCTTATATAATAACGAGTCAAGTCACAAAAATAATTAACAACATGTCTGATTGGTAATTTGCTTGATTATATAAGCTATCGTTTTCTTTGCAATCATAAGTTAAGAGGATTATTTTGTTATGTCTGGTTGCGTTTGGTTTGTATTGATTGTAAGTATATTTCAAGGATACTTGAAACTTTCCTTAACCAATATTAAAAATTCTAATTAAAAAATCATTTAATTGCAGCAAATGAGATTTTATTTGAATCAGTAATCAAAACTTCACTTCGCGAACCGAATCAATTTTTATACTCTGATACCGAAGGTACTCATAGTATATTGGTTTTGTCGAATGTCCGTCAGGCCGTCCGTCTGTCTGTCTGGATGAACGCGCGTATTTCCGAAACGATATTAGATAGACTCTTGAAATCTTTTGCGTTATGATTATAGCTATCTGCTTCAGATCAAGTTTATTCCAAATTTATGCCACGCCCACTGGGAGGCTGGCAAATCGATAACATGTCGATACACCTCAAATCACAAATCGATTAAACGTGAATAACTCCCACAATTTTGAAGCTAGAGTAATCAAATTTGGTAGGTATATTGCTGGTGACCTCCCGAAAAAATTGGATCCTAGGTTAATCGGCCACGCCCATTATTACGCCCACCAGCCCCCCTCCAAAATTAATTTGAAATGCTTATATCTCCCGCAGTTTTAGAGCTAAAGCCACCATATTTGGAATATATATTACTGGTGACGTCCTCTACAGATTACAGAAACAAAATTTTGACCACGCCCACTCCCGCCCCCGTAATCGCGAAAATCGATATACATGAATGCACAATTCGATAACACGTGTATATTTCCCGCAATTTTGAAGCTAGAGTCCCCAAATTTGAAATTTAGACTAGGGCTGACCAGCCCAAAAGATTGCGTCCTGGATTTTCCGGCCACGCCCACTAGAACGCCCCCAGCCACCCCGCCCCCACGAAACATGGAAGCCTATATCTCGCACAGTTTAAGAGCTAGGGCCACCAAACTTTGAGGGTAGACTTCTGGCCAAGTCCTCTAAAGATCGGACAAAAAATTTTGGGGCCACGCCCCCGCCCGCCCCCAAAAATCGCGAAAATGTATATCTTCCACAGTTTTAGAGCTAGAGTCACCAAAATTGGAGGATAGACTAATTGTCAGCCCCCTGAAGATCGGCAAAAAATTTTGGGGCCCCGCCCCCTCCCGCCCCCAAAAATCGCGAAAATTTATATCTTCCACAGTTTCAGAGCTAGAGTCACCAAAATTGGAAGATAGAATTCTGGTCAGCCCCTCTAAATATCGGTAAAAAAAATTTGGGGCCACGCCCCCTCCCGCCCCCAAAAATCGCGAAAATGTATATCTTCCACAGTTTTAGAGCTAGAGTCAAGAAATTTGTAAGATAGACTTCTTGTCACTCCCTCTAAAGATCGGCCAAATTTTTTGGGGCCACGCCCCCTCCCGCCCCCAAAAATCGCGAAAGCTTATATCTTCCACAGTTTTAGAGCTAGAGTCACCAAAATTGGTAGATAGATTTCTGGTCACCCCCTCTTAAGATCGACCATGCCCCTCCCGTTCCCAAAAACTTGGAATGCCGATTTCGGGTCACCCAAACACCAGCAAAAATTTTCTGTTCACTTGCTTTCAGCTGTTCTTAAAATGGTATCAGAGTATTACGCAGTCGGCTCCGCCCGACTGCAACGTTCTCACTTGTTATTTCTTGTAACTCTCTAATCACTGGAATTTTAAATTTAAATCCTGTTAAGCTAAATATGTTTGGACATATATTAAAGCATGAGAAATAAAATTGATTAAGTCCGTATTTAAAGGGTAAAGTTTTCGCGCAAAGTTTTTTGTTTGCGATAAAGCAAAGGGGAGGGGCAGGCGATGCATAAAAAACATCAAGGCCTGTTGAGGCATAAAGTTTTTTTTTCTTTTTTTTTCTGTTTTTTTTTACATTTTGCTTTGATTCCTTCCGATTGCGTTCTTGTGTTAATTTTAAAAATCAGAGTTTGCTTTTGCGTGAAATGAATGTGAAGTTACGCAGAACTTTCAAAAAGAGAAAACGAAGCTCGAGCAGCAAACTTCAACTTCTAAGTTACGGATATTTTCATTAGAAAGAAAACATAATTTTAGCCGCTTGCCAGGTAATTTATTTAATCAGCATAATCTCATGTGTGTAAGAGCCGAGAGCACATTAAATGCTGCATATTCTTTGTAAATTACTTAATAAACAAATTACATAATGAAACTAAAGCCATAATTATATTATTAACAGGCCAATCTTGACACAAAATGCCCGCCGGCTGCAAACATAGCACGACCGGCTAATGCAACTTAACAGCAATAGCAACAGCAGCAGCAGCAGCAGCAGAGAGTGAAAGAGAGGGAGAGGCAGACAGACAGAGAGAGAGAGAGAGACTGAGAGAGAGTTGCGCTGCATTTCGGCAGTGCTTTTCAGTGCAGCCGGTAAAAAAAGCTCCTGAGAGCGTCTGCACTTTTCGCTCTCTCTCTCTCTCTCTATCATTCTCTCTCTCTATCCATCTCTCTCTCTTTCTCTCGTTCTCTGTCTCTCTCTTTGATGTGCTCTCTGCGGCTGCAGCGCAAGCATTTCCCGGTTGCTTGTGCACTTCTCTGCAGGAGCTGCTGGATGCTGTCGATGTCGCCGCCGTCGCAGTCGCTGCACAGTTTTGTCTTCCGGTCGAAGCATATGTATGTTGCAGTTGCCGCTGCTGCTGCTGCTGCCGCTGCTGCCGCTGCTGCTGCTGCTGCACGCTGAAAATGTTGTAACTTTGCAGCTTATCCTGGAAATTACGTAAGCAAGAGCAGCGCCAGGACGACGACTACTGCAATGCTGTCGCAATGAATAAGGCGGCAAATCAAAACAAAACTAAATGAAAAATATATCGACAACAGGGCGCAGCGAGGCTAAGAAGCAGGGCTAAATGCAATGAAGCGGCACAAGCGGCGAAATTAGAAGATGGCGCCTAAGAGGCAGTGCGTGACACAGCGTGACACGAAAGTCACGAATATACTAAATCTATCATATAAAAAAGATACACGAATTTTGTTGCCGAGAAATAAAAAAAAATGTATAGCTATATTTATTTCACATATATAATAAATGTATAAAGTATAAAAACAAATACAATAATAAATATATAAAATGATTTGCATGCAATAAATATTTGCCAAATTGGTAATTTTTTATAAAAACCCTTAATGCAAATAAATAAATTTAAAATTATCACTTTTTGTAAATATATAATTCAAAATTAGAAATAAATACAATAATATATTTATATGCATAAAATAAAATAAGATATGAATGCAAGATAAAATATTTGCTATCAAACTGATATATACCAATATATATTAAATGCCAACCAAGAAATAAATGTATAATAATTGGCTACCTTTTACTTGCTTGATTTGTTTTCAACTTATATTTAATTTTTTTGTTTTTAATTTTGTTATGCTTTGTGCTCTCGTGCTCGTGTCTATATTTAATTTAAGATGAGCGCATCTATAACGAAGACAGCGGCAAAGTCGGCGCACCTTTGGCTAATGTCACGACGCAGGCAGTTAAAAGTTCACCTTACTCCCGCTTCCTTGGGCCCCCTGTCTGTCTGTCTGTCTGTCTGGGCTCTATCGTCTTCTGTGGGCTTGTCTCCCTGTGTGTGCGGGTGGGTGTGCAAAGTTTTTGGCAATGGGCACGTGATTCATGTGTGTGTGTGTGTCACATATTAACGCGCACAACCTGGCGGCGGCTGTTGGCCGTATTCCGAGAGCAAGTTAAAAGGATAATGACACTGGTCGGGTATTTACCGTTAGCAGCCAACTACAGCTATAGAACATGTACCAGTTTGTGTGTGTATCTGTGTGTGTGTGTTTGTTTTTATGTTAGTTGGCAATGTACGCGTGACGTGATCGTAATTCGCGATAAACCTGAATGCAAGCAATTAATATTGATGTGCACCTTTCTTTTCTGAAGGAGCACTAACTCTTTAAGCTACACAGTAATACCTGTCTTTAATGTAGTCTTTGGCAAGCTCCTTTTTTTATTTATAATAGAACAGCCAAGAAATCGTCTTAAGGTTCTGTGTGCTTCAATATATTGAAATCTTTAGTTATATACTTACAATTGATTGATTTTTTAATTTGTACAAATGAATGTTTTTTTTATAAACTAATCTTATGTCTAGTAATCGTAATAAATACTTGAGATAATCTGTTTGGTTTTGAATACCTGATATACTTTTTAGCTAATAAAAAACGGTACTTAAAAAATAAAATAAAAAATATGCGTACTATACAGAATATGCGTATACTTAATATTTGCAGATAAACTTTTGTATGCAATCGGCTTACAATTATATGTGAGTGCTTCTCAGATCTAATGAATATCTGAAATACTTTGTAACTGCTCGAAAAGTGTACTTTTAACTAAGGGTGCCTAAATAAAAAAAATAATAAAAGCGTATACTTAATATTTTGAGAAAAGTTTCTATATGCAATCGGCTTACAATTATATGCGGCTTACGATACATAAGTGTGTCATTAAATACTGTAGCAGACAGTGGAAAGATTCTATAGCGATAGTAAAATATTTAACACATTTTTAGCTTTTCAAGCGATAATTTTGGCAATCATCACTCAACAACTTCTGAAAGAATCGCATTATAGCTCTGAGCTTAACAGAAAAACTGCATGAATTTGTACTAGCTGAAAGCACACGAGTCTGCTTCTGCTTTTCTTTTTGCTTGTACAGCAAGGTCTAGAGGTAATGCCGTAACTTGAAGGATTTTCTTTGCTTCACTTTGTGTCCTTGTCCTGAGCACAATTTTTTCCTTTTGCCTGCACTTTGCTTTGCTTGCATCTTGCATTCTGTGTCCTGTGTGTGTGTGTGTGTGTGTGTGTGTGTGTTTGTTACTTTTTGTTTATTTAATTAATTTGAGCAGCGTGATTTTGTATAGCTGAATCTGGCGTTATCATGAGAAATCATTGCTAAAGTTTGATTGTCTTTTGCCAGTTGTTCCGTTCCGTTCCGTTTTGCTTGGCTTGGCTGCTGTGGTGCCCTGCGCTCTGTACTTTGTACTTGTGGCCTGGGCTCTGTTATCTTGTTAATTGTGGGCTCAATTGTGATTTTGAAGTGCTTCGCAAGTTTCGCACCTAGAAAACATTTTGCCTTTACAGCTACCGTCGACTTAATTAGTTTGTTATCCCCGACACGGACAACGATAGCGACTCCGACAACGACTGCGAGTACGAGTCGGATTCTGGTCCTGGTCCTGGTCCTGGTCTCTGGACTTTATGTATGTGTGTCGCTTAGCTGCTGCCGTCTCTCGAGTGGCTGACGCTGATGGTTACGGTGACGCTGGCAACGGAAGTGGTTTCACAATGGAACTTAATGAGTATAAGCGGAAATTTAATCAGCAGTATAAATAATGAAATGACAGCTGAATGCTTGCCTCGCATAGTAGATAGATGTCCGGATAGATATACATATGTATATATATGCACGTATACATGTATACATGGAACAGATAGTAGATAGTAGTAGTAGCCCCCACTTCTGCCAGACATTGAATCAAAACTCATTTGCCGCCCTTGTTGTTTGTGAACTGTTTGTAGTAGTTGTTGGTCAATCAACGCAGGCACGCAATGTTGTCCGATCACAATGGCCATGGGAACAACAAAACTGTTGCTGCTTAAGCGCCAATAAATAAGCCATGAAAATAGTATACATTTTTTTAACCCTATGCTATGCACTAAACACGACCTTAAATCAAGAAAATGAAAAGCAGTCTCCCAAAACAAAGAGCTGTTCTTCTCGTATGAAAAATTGCAGATTATTTTGTTGAAAAAGCACACTGAGAAAAAATAGCCATATTAGATTGATATTTCCTTTTCAAATATCGGTTTTTACCTGGAACATAATTTTGAATGCAAAAATAATAATCTAACATTGTTTTCGTATCAAAATGTATTATGAGCTGAAAACGCATTGTATTAATTGTAAATCAATTTGCTGACAGATTTTTATGAAATTCTTTCTCTGTTTGGGAGAGCTATTAACAAAATAGTGAAACAAATCTTAAAATTCTTAGAAAGACTTGCAATTAGATTTAAGACACATTTTATCAAAGAAAATATAATGTATCTAATTATGAGCTAAATTGATATATTTTAAGTGTCTAGGACTTTTGTTATTTAAGCTATCTTTTTGGGGTTTCAAGTTTCATCAGAGTTAAGTTGCGATAAAAGCTTCTCTCTTTTTCCCACCTAAGATTTTTCTCCCTATTTCGAATTAACGCAGTTGCCTTTTTAATTTGTATATCTCCAAATAATTTATAATTTGATTAAATATTTGAAGCTTAGCTAAAATTTATAGTATAAATATTTTTGTTCTTTTCTTTAATTTACTGTATATTTTCGAATTTTATGCTTGCATTTTTCCTGTATCTTATCATTTTAGTTAATTTTCATATGTCGACTGTCTTTAGTCGACATTAAATAAATAGTTAAAAACTTCAAGTCGATCTCAGTTCTTATAAATATTGTTTGATGTATTCCTTAACTCAACATTAGAGGCATTCCCTAGCTTGAGCGCAAAAAATAGAAAAAACATCACAGCAATTCAACTGTTTTTTTTTGCTTTTGGGTCTTTTTTTTTAATATAATGTCAACTTGATGTTGCTATTGGCATAGGAAAAAAAGTTTCGCCAGTCGAATAAAACAATAGTCAAATTCAAATGAAGCCCGGGCGGAGTTGTAGAAGGCTTGCTGCGTGCGTGTATGTGTGTGTGTGTGTGGGTGTGTGCTGGGTGTGTGGGGCGTTTCTGATTGTGTTGTGCTTCGGAGCATGCAATTTGAATTGAACTTTCCGCAAGCAAATAAACATGCAAACACACACTCACACTCACACTCAGATACTCAGACACTCAGACTCGCAGTTAGAAATTTAATTTTCCAATTCATAAACAATTTCTGCAATAAAACGAAGCAAGTATCAGTAATAATAGTAAAAATAATAAAAAATAATCATGCCACAACATAAAGACGCATTTGGCTTTGCTTTCAAGTGTATGTTTCTTTTTTGCTGTGTTTTCTTTTGTTCTCTCTCTCTTTTGGGCTGCAACGCCCAGTTTCAGTTACAAGTGTCGCAGTCTTAGCCAGATTCCCATTTCCATAGCCAGTTTCAGAATGTGGGGCGTGTTTGTCGCCTTCGCAACGCGCTTTGATTTGCCTCGTGCGATTGTTTTTGCTCTTGCTGCCTTTTTATGCGTTTGCCGCGCATAACAAATCTCCTCTTCATAAGTCAAGTCATTCGCTCTAAAATTCGGCATTTGTTCTTCCCTCTATCTCTGTCACGCTCCCGCTCCCGCTCTCTGACTGACTTTACGACTTTCTAAGCTGCACAAATCGCTTAAGTTGCTTTTATCACAGTCGGAATTGCCTTGAATCACATGCTGCTAAGCCTCCGCAAAGAGAATTCATCTGCATAGTGTTGTCATCTGATTTGCTATATTGCACATTATCGCATTTGAATTGTGGAAAGTAATATTATGGAATCATGATGTTTTCGGATTTGTTGAGTGGTTCATTCTTAAAATACTTACATGCAATAAAAGTGTTGCCTTGCGAATGAATTTTCAAATAATTTAAATAGTAGATTTCAAATTTCTTTTCAAAAGTGATATATGTCTACCTTTTTGTTTTAATTTGTATAAATTTGTGAAAAATAAAAAATTCATATCTTGTAACATTTGCAAATATAAAATATAATATATTGATCTAATTTGAATTGGAATACTAGAACATTAGTTTTTATCATATCTGAACTTGATAAATCAATTTATTTTATTTACTTACGTATTACTCTATTCGCCCAAAAGGGATTACTTTCTCTCACTTTTCCAATTAGAGCTTATGTTGTTTGTAATATTTATTATTTTTGACCTGATTAACTAATTGTTCTGTGCTTTCTAAACATTTGTTCCAGCTTTACGTTATCAATAAAGCCTAGATGGAATAGGTTACAATATTATTTATGTATTTTATTTATTGTCGACTATTGACAGTCGACACAAAAGAATTTATATAAAATTATAAAACACTTAAAGGTGTATACAAAATTTACATAAAATTTAAGATATTAAATTAAAGATATAAACATTTGTTGCAAGGATTGGGGAACACCCAGAAAAAACCCAATCAAACCAAAAATTTTAGTTTAGTTTAGTAGTTTGTTAGTATATTATTATATTAGCAATTACTGTCCCGGGGTTTTGAATGATTTTAAAGCTAAATTTCTTACTTGAGTTTGAAACTTGAAAAACTTAACTTAAAAGAAAATTAGTTTAGTTCTGGCAGTGGAATATTTGGGAGAAAATTAACAAAATTATCAAATAAAACCAGTTATATATGGAATAATTAAATATACAAAATATTAAGCATTAGAAATTAAAATGTTACTAGTTAATTTTATTAATAACACCCATTTTCTGGCTAACACAAAGTAATTTCAAGCATTTACATATAATAACAAAACGCATTTTAATACTAATTGAGATACAAGAAATGCCAAATAACATGCATAATGTGCATGTGAAGATTGTGATGATACAAGAGTACATCATTTTGATAGCACTTTCTGACCAAAGGATAAAATGTGCAGCGGACACGCATAAGCGAGAAACGGGAATTAGTGGCCAGTGAGGAGGACATAAACACTGGCGCCTAAGTGGTCCAATAATCACTTCAATCACGTTTGCATAATTGTTCAATTATGAAGCAATTACGGCAATCCGAAACCTTCAAGCTGGTTATTGTAGCTCTTGCTGTTGTTGTTGTTGCTGCTGTTGTTGCTGCTGTTGTGGATGATGTTGTTGGTGCAGTTGGGTCGTCCATTTGCCGGGGCTGTTATCAGTAATATGCCAAAAGCCGAAAAACATTGCCGGCTCGACCAGCGCCGCGTTGCCACCAAAAATCAGCAGACATTGGAAATTGCCAACGGGTCTCGTTTCGTTCGGCAGCCCCCCAACACCACCCCCCTCCCCATCCCCATCCCAACCCCCACGTGGATCTTGCCCCTAGCCAACGCCGGACCTATTCCCTGTGTGTGTGTGCTGATGTGTCATATTAATTAAGCGTTTGATTACCAGGCCACACGGCTCCTGCTGCACGCCCCTTCCGCCCCTCTCAAATTGGGTTCGATATATTTTCGGTTGCGTATTTTTGGGCTGTTCGCAAATTCGCTGCTACCTAAAATGGCCAGAGGCACTGGGGAGGGATACGGGTTTGGATAATTGCGTGCAATTTTTATTGGGTGCCAGCCAGGGCAAAGTGCCGAATGAAATTACTTGTAAATGTTGCAGAAACGATTGGGCAAACAATTTGCTTAATTTCACAGCTATTCAATTAGTTGTATTTGCCATTAGAAGTTGTGTGTCCAAATTTCAAATGAAATTTCTAAAATTGGCGAAGTCTTGTTTATGATTTATAATTGTTTTCATCGATTAATACTTTTATTTAGAAACATAACAAAAATAACAAAAACACAATTTATTATTTGACACTCTTTATTATTTTTATTTGTAAATAACTTGAATACATTATTTTATATTTCATTTTTATTATTTAGCCTATGTTTTAGCTTTTATATATTTAAAATTACTTTTTGTTAATAATTTTGTGTTGAATACTTTTAATTTATGTTTAAATGTTTGGTGTCGACATTGAATAGTTCAATAAAATTAATTATTTGCCACTCTTTATTAAATATGTATGTATATGTACTTAATCCGATTTGGATTACACAATTGTTGTAAACCTTTGTTTATACATAATATTTAACTTATATATTTTTCTTTTCAGCTTTCAAAATGCAGCAATTTACAATGTTTTTTGTGTTCTAAATAAATAAATAAATATATACAATATCAAGAATCTGTAGGTTTTATATATTTAACTTTAACTACCTCTTTTAGTTTTAGCAAATAGTTAATTAGCAAAAATAGACACTGATTAAGGACAGGTACTACTATTCGCGAGTATACCCAGAAATCGATCAAAGAAATATCGATAAATAATATGGTTTATGTAATTATCGATGACTATTTGCAAACATTTGATGGCGCATAATCAATTCGCAATACAATATGCTTTACAGCTTATTCTGATAGGCAAACAGATGTGATTGGACATCGATAGCACATTGTTTTGTATGTGATATCGATTGCTTAGCATCTCTTAGCCAAAAGGAAGCAAATGAAAACGAATCACAATTAGTTGAGTTTCTTTAGCAGCAACGAAGTTTTATATTTGCTCACGGCCATAATCTAAATTGCAAATGGTCTTTAATGGCAGACTGAATGTATTCACATGGACTCACATGTATTTATTTATGTATGTATATATATATATATATATATATATATATATATATTTGTTTGCTTGCGGCTAGTTGCCGCTTCATTAGAGCCAAATATTGCCACCTGCCATGGGGTAGTTATCAAAATGAAGCATTCGCATAAATTAAATGAAAGGCCAGTGGAGCGAGTAACTGACCCGCTGACTAACTAAACTGACACACTAGCTGACCGACTGAGCAACTGACCGATTGACCGATTGACCAACTGACGGACACACGGACTGACAGACAGACAGACAGACAGACAGACGGACAGACTGGCCTCTAAATGAGTGCTCATCATCAATTAACGTTGACAAATGCAAAAATAGAGATTTCTGTGTGTGGAAAGAGGACTGTTGGGGGATTGTGTGTGTGTTTCATATGCGCATAGTTCTCACTCGTTAGACGGCTAATTGGCAGCCAGCTGAAAGTCAAACAAAAGCCAAAAAGAAATACCAATAAAGCCGACGATTAGAACTGAATGCGAAGCCAAACAGGACGACGATATCCTAACGATGTTAAAAGCTGCATTAAGTATCAATCATACAATGTGTGCGTGTATACCTCTCTCTCTATGTGTGTGTGTGTGTGTGTGTGTGTGCAAATAAAGGCAATTCCAACACACCCAAAAAAAAAGAAAGAAGAGGCAGCCGAAATTCAAGAGGTCCACTGATACGTGTAAATGCTCGCATGTGTGTGTGTGTGTGTGTGTGTGTGTTTGTGTGTGTGTGTGTGTGTAACTGTGTGTATGTGTATGTGTATATGTGTGTGCGTTTCGGGTGCGTGTTGTGTGATTATCGGTCGCTTGTTACACGTCTAATCTGTTAAGTCCTGTTTACCAAGATTATAAATCAATTGTGGCCAGACATAAAAAAACACAAGGGATCTACAAGCCCCACCACCAACCACCACCACCCACCACCACCCACCATGCCAAATAGTTCCCCTATTTACAATCGGCAGTGTATTGGCGGCATTTTCGCAAAGTTTGCCACACGTACATCAATAAATAAAGTAATGGTGCAATCTTGGACATAACATTTACTAGCCAGTTGATTTTGATTACCAATATGCCTATATACTTTATCTAAGGAGCTTCATAGTGTTTTTTTTTTGCTCTCATATAAATGAATAATATTCAGTCTTTTAAATAAAATAAATCAATCAACAATTGGTAATAAATTCTTGTAAATGCAAAAATAATAAAAACACAAAATTACAATTCACGCATATATTTATTTAAATACTAAATAATTATTTAAGCATCTTATTGCAGCGGATATCAATATTGTTCTTATCAGACCTTTTTGTTATATTGTCTTAATCGCCATTTTGAAATGCAAAATAACTATAATTTTTAAAATGAAATGAGTAACGTTAACTTTTACGTTCCAAGCTGACCTGTCTAATGTGTAAATAATAAAAGTGACTTCCTTCTAGCTCATACTAATATATTTAAATTTTTTAATTTTTTTAATTTTACTATATTTGAACTCAATTATGTTTGAATTAAGCGATTAATAGCAAATTAAAAAGTGCAAAATTTCAAAGTGTCAAAATATTATAAAATAATAGCTTATAGTATTTATGTAACTAATACTTAAATGCTGTTAGCACATTTAAGAATCTTTCTGTTGCAGAATGTAATTCAATTTTCATTAGATATATTAGCTATGTAGTTAATGCAAAATAAGTACATTTTTAATATAATATATTGATATTAACTAATATGTCGCAATATTATCAGTCCAACCAATCTAAACATGACTTCTTTATAACTTTAAATAAACATTTAAAAATTTAAATACATGCATATATGCTGTTTGTAATACCATTCATTGAATATGTATACTTATTTTGTACAATTGTGGTTAGCTCTCGCTTTTAGCATGAGCAACACAAAAAAAATAATAGAAACCAAAATAAGTACTATGTAAAAACAGTATTTGATAAAAAAGTGCGTATACTGCAAAAAGTATTTCATGTGCACAGAAAAAAAATGATTCGAATTATATGCATTTATTAAGGTGTTAACAGAGCATAGGCCACCATCCTATATTATATGACATAGATTAAAATCATGAAAGCTCAGCACATGTGAATATATCGCCGGAACAATCAGATAAACATTTGTGCCTTAAAGCTATCGCAATGCAAAAATGCCAGCCCTATTGTTTGCTATATATTAAGTCATACAATTTTTATTAGCACCCCGCATACAAACATACAATATAAATATGTACGCTGGCATACATATAAGGTATGGCTATTAAACTACCCTATGATTATGAATATATACAAAAGTATAAATATACATATGTACGAGTTGATCGAACAACAATTAGCATTGTCGAAGATCAAATACCCTTTAAAACACATACTACTAGCATCATTTATCTATATTATGCAGATGACTGCATATATATCCGAAATTCTATAAAAAGTAAACATTCTATTCATGGAATACCTCTATTATAGACAGATAATATAGCAATTACATTATGTAATATTGTATAAGATCTCCCAAATCGAATAAATTTAAATAAGAAATAAACAAAAAATGTATACAAATTTGTGATAAATTCAAATATAAACAAATAAAGAATATATGAAAGTATGTGGTGCGAAAAATAGAAATTAATGCGTTACACATTTGATGATACAATTGTGATACCCTCTGCTAGGGTGTGCAAATGTAAGTTCGTATTTTTATAAAGAGAAGGCCTTTCAAAGAAAATTCTATGGGTCCGCTTTGGGTTACAGTTGAATCAATGACAATATTGTCTAAGGGTGTGTTGTGGCAACAGCCTTACAGAGCGGTTGGGGTTTTGGGGGCCAGATGGGTTTGTGCTGGGGTTGGCGCTGCAGCTGCCATTGGAGACTATAATTGATGTTATCAAAATATTGTGTGTGGTATAATTTATCAATAAACACCAATCGGGTGGAAATAATTTGATTATGCTTGATTTGCTTTTGAGCCATATTTGCGGTGTAAACAGTGGAAAGTTGCAGAGCATATACAAACACCCATACACCCATACACTCACACTCACACTCACACATATGTGTGCCGGTGCGACACTCATTTATGCTAACGATAAACAGCAAAGAATCTGTTGGTGGAGCAGAGGGCAAGGGGGAAAAAAATGTATTGACTTTGTGCGCATAATTTATACGCATGCATTTAAAGCTGCTCATTAATTAGCTTTTAATCAACCAAATTGGATTTAAATTATATAATACAGCGAAGTTGCCTAAGCTGATATTTAATTGCATATTCTGGCATGTTATGAAACAGATTGAGTGCTACAGCTACATCGACATTGGCACGTGTCTCACAATTATATAAATACATATGTTCAAATAACTTATATAATATAATTATTACCAATAATCGCAGTTATATAAATACTGAAGACTGATTGTCATTTGAGATCTTGGTGCTTACTCAGCAATCGATGCAAATGAATGTAAGTCGAATCAGCTGTTGAGTCTAAGAGGAACAGCTCTAGGGTCTCAGGCAATGGACATATATAAATAAATAACATGAAATAAGAAAAGTTAACAATGAATAGATGATAATCCTTTATGCGCTGGCACGTAATCAAACTGAAAAAAAAAATCAAAATTCTCACTGAATAGTAAATTCATTGTTGTAGCACTGGAAAGATATTCATAAAACATTGTTATGTAATAAGAGGCAATGACAATCTTATCTATAATAAAATATCCAACAAATACATATTATAGAAAATAGTATATGAACTTTGTGCTGAAGTGTGCATGGAAGGAAGCGTCGGAGACCCCCAAAAGCTATCTCCAGTCCAAAACAAATTGATCTAGCCATGTCCGTCCGTCTGTCTGTCTGTATGTATGCAAACTAGTCCCTCAGCTTTTGAGATATCGCGACGAAACTTTGCACGGAAAATTATTATTTAAAGGGTCAGCACATTGGTCGGAGCTGGCCGGATCGAACCACTATATCTTATAGCTGCCATACAACTCGAAGTCGGTTTTGGCCACAAATCCCATGTTTTCAAAGCAATTACCTTCAACTTCCTTGTACACTTGAACATCCTTATAATCCATCAGTGTTTACCATTACAAAACGATTGAGTCATAAATAGCAAAGATATGCGTAATTAAATAATTTGTATAAAAAAAAAAGTTGCCAATAATATAAAATTTTTAATATTGAACAAAACTTAAATGTAGAACAAATTTAGAGAACAAACAATGAACAAATTGGTTTCGAGGTTCATTTTTAGCAAAGTCTTCCAATGACATTGCTATGGGACCCAAAAATCACTTTTAGAATATAACCACAGACTCGAAAAGAGTATAAACTCTTCGGCATGCCGAAGATAATACTTTCCTAAATGTTTTATATTAATTAAATCTATATAATAATATAATAATATATTCTTATCTTTTTTATATGTTTATTTTCAATACCGACTAAAGAAAGTCAGACAAAAATTGAAAGTTGTATGAATTAAACTTAAATGAATGCTTAGGAGCTATTTTAATAATAATTTAAAATTGTAAAGCGTTAGATTATTAGCAATTAAATAATATACTATCAATTAAATATATTAACTATTGTATTTTAAAAATAATTTGCTGCCTGTTGGTGAATGGAGAAAGTGTATAAAAGTGTGTCACAATATTAGCAATATTATGTAGTGACTTTAGGTGGAAACAATTATATCTCAGCTAGTTTGTGAGCGATTTACAAGTTGTCTGGCAACGGATCGTATACTTTATATGTATTTTAGAATAATGTAAATAAAATGGGCACTTAAGTGGAATTTACTTCGATTTGATTATGTTTTTCCGCCTATTTGGTTACTCACTGGCTCTGTCTGCATACTATAAGTTAATTCCAGCTAGTTTTGGTTTTGCACATTTGGCTCTTGCTTACACAAACACACGACGGACGGAGAGGTGGTGGGGGGAGAGGGGGAGGTCTGTGGGGTCATGGGTCATGGGGATAGCATGTCGGTGAGACACACGTGACTAACGCTTTATTACCATTTCTCTTCATTAATTTAATTTTTTCGTCTGCAGTAAACTGATTTCGTATGCAATTTTATTGTACTTTTGTACTCGTGCCTGGTGCGCATTGTTGTGTCGTTATGCCTCCCCTTCGCTCCCTTGCCCCCCGCTAGCACCGCCCACCTCTTCGCTGTTTTTGGTGGTGCTTCCCGGTGTCTGTTAATTCAACGCAAGGAAAGCACCATTTTTTTTATTGCCGCGCCAAATTCAAGTTTGCCTGCCTCGCCAGTTGTCGTAGCTGTTGTTCATGTTGTAGCTATACCCTAGCAAAAAATAAGTATACGTTCAAATTATAAAAAATAATGTCAATTTATCAAATAAAAAAAAAGATGTTTTGATAAAAATAATAATATTAAACGTACAAACATTCAAAAATATTATCATTATTTATAAAAATCATATTTTTGACTGTACAAAATGTATGAATGTACTCTATAATTATACTCTTTATGAAGAAAATAGTATATTCACTTTGTGCTGAAGTTTGTAATGCATAGAAGGAAGCGTCGGAGAACCCCAAAAGTTACTGCCAGTATGCTGAGAATGACAATACAAATTGATCTAGCCATGTCCGTCTGTCTGCCTGTCTGTATGTATGCAAACTAGTCCCTCAGTTTTTGAGCTATTGCGATGAAACTTTGCACAGAAAATTATTATTTAAAGAGTTAGCACATTGGTCGGAGCTGGCCGGATCGAACCACTATATCTTATAGCTGCCATACAACTCGAAGTCGGTTTTGGCCATAAATCCCATGTTTTCAAGGCAATTGTTTTCAATTTCCTTCTACACCTGAACATCCTTATAACTCATTAATGGGTAAACTTGCAAAACGATTGAGTCATAAATAGCGAAGATATGCGTCATTAAATATTTTAAAAGAACAGGTGCATTCGAGCAAAGAAAGTCAAGCGCAAGTAAGTTTTTAACAGTCTGCTCTTCAATCGATTTTGTCATCGAATATCAAAACGGCTTGTGGCGTAAGGGGTAAAATGACGCGATGACAAACGTAAGGTCGCGGGTACGAATCTCAGCGGCGACTGATCATTTATTTTCATTTTCTTCTTTTTCAAATTTTGATTCATATGATACCAATTCATAAAACAAAAAAAGTACGCAATAGAAAATGAAACTAATAAAAAAATCTAAAAAAATCATACAATAAATATTAAAAAAAAAACAAAACATTATTGAAATAAAAAATTAAGAGACAAGACATTGAATTGATACAGTTTATTCATAAAATATCATTTGATAAATTTATTATATTTTTGAGTAAATTTACATTCTTATTAATTTAATTTTGTTGTATGTTTAAAATAGCAAACACGATCATTGTTATTAGAGTCGGCACAATGTTAAACCCAATCGATTGGCAATTGAAAAAGCGTATGAAGGAGTCGGTGCTATAAGCAAACAACTGATTTGCTTTTGTGTTGCTGTTGCTGCTGTTGTTGCTGCTGCTGATTCTGTTGTCGTTGCTTTTCTTTGTTTCTGGTGGCCAATAGCCCAATTTCTGCGTTTGTTGTTTGCCGTGTATTGTTGCTGTTGCTGTTGCTGCTGTTGTGTTTGTGCACTTTCGTTTTTGGCTTTGCTTTATGTGTGCGTGTGTGGTTGTGTGCCTTTGTGTGCTTTGTGTTTTTCTTGGGATGCCTTTCGAATGGTTTTCGGTGTTGGCAAATTGTTTGCATTATTTATGGCATATTTTCGAAGATTTATAATGAAGTCGTCGCAGGCTGTTATTCGTACCGTTTTCTAGCTTCATCTGCATTCAACTCAATAATATATTAATGAGCACGCGCCCTCCACTGGTCAAACAGTGCGTATGCGTAATATACCTACCACGTATACGCATAGAATTATTATTACATTTTCTGCCCTCCTTTTTGAATTTAACTTGCTCCGCACTTTCATTTCACTTTGCTGGAAAAGTTTCGTGCTTTTTGCATCACATTTCTTGTGTTTGTTGGTTTGCATTCTACGTTTTACGGGCAATTAGGTGAAAGATGGCGAAAGTACTTGGGCAACACTTTTTGGGCCCAAAAAGCTGCCGAAAACAAGCAGCAGAAGAGGAAGACGAAGAAGAAAAAAGATGCTCGCAAAAAGTTGCAGAGCCACGCCCACTGCCACACGTCCCGGAGACCGGCATAAATATTTTAATATGCTCGCAAGTAAGTTAGTGTGCTAGTGTGAATTTGTGCTGTACGTCACTAAAAAGGCATGAAAGTTTTAACCACACGCTTGGCCGGCACTGCAGCACCACCAGCACTCAGTGCACCACCCAGTGCAGCAGCCAGTCCACGCTGTAAAATGCAAAAAGTTAATTAATAAAACATCAAAAAGTTCAACGTTTTGTGTTACAACCAACTTTATATAAACTCCAAGTAATTTTACTATTTTAAACGCCATCGCCAACTGTGCAGCTTGCTGTGCACTCTGTTGGCGTCAGCGTGGTTGACTCTGCAGCTATTCAACAACTGTCTAAAAATCGCAACAGCATCAACCTGCGAAAAAAAAAAACAAACTGTAAAGCACTCAAATAGTTTATTTTACATTAAAATTACGCGACTCAGTTGAGGTAAATGTCAGTTCATTGCGAAAGTATCTTAACTTTATTAGTCACATGTTGGAGATGGGAGCGTGACGCGACAAGCATACTCACAAGCAATTTTGGACCCAATTGTTCACAAACTGAATAGAAAACAAGTGGGAAAGGATTATCTTCGGCGTGCCGAAGATTTTTACTCTTTTCGAACCTTAAGACAATTTTCACTCTGCTAACTGCAGCACTTTCATCTGTAAAAATTGATATCATATCATATCAATTTGAATTGAAATATTAAACTTATTTCCAGTTGTATGACAGTTTTAAGATATAGTGATCCGATCCGGTCGGCTCTGATCAATGCTATGTATGTTTGAATAATATGCATCTGTGCAAAGTTTCATCGCGATAGCTTTGAAAACATGGGATTTATGGCCAAAACCGACTTCCAGTTGTATGGCAGCTATAAGATATAGTGATCCGATCCGGCCGGTTCCGACCAATTCTCCGACGCTTCCTTCTATGCGTTACAAACTTCAGCACAAACTTAATATACTATTTTCTTCGAAAAGAGATTATAAATACCAAATGTTGTCCCTCTAGCTCTAATAACTTTTAAGTTATGGCCCAAAAATACTAGTCTAAAATCGAAATTTATCGCTAACTTTTGAACAGGACGAGCTATCGATAAAATTAAATAAACTTTATCTGTCCCGGGACTACGAGAATTTATATTCCAAATATGTAGTTTCAAGCTCTTATCGTCTCTTATATCCGTGTTAATACAGAGAGACGGACAGACGGACATGGCTAAATCGACTCGGATTTTGGTACTTTCGATATCAGAGATGTTTCCTTATGTCTGTTACACACTTTTGCACAAAACTATTATACCTTTTTTACCCATTTTTAATGGGCTCAGGGTATAATAATAAGTATAATAAGTTTAGCAGTAATATTGAACTTTTTGATCGCAATATCAATCGCTTTTTTAGCTCATAAGTCAAAAAACAACACTTTGGAAAATGTTGAAATTTGTGACAATTATAGTTGATGGGAACTGCTCAAAATTAACAAATATTGAACACTTGAATAACTTGTCGTATTAATATATGTAATTTGTATTTTAAATTTAGTATAATTAAATTATAATAATAAAAGAAATGCTTATATGCAGTTACGAAAAGTATCGAAGTCCTTCACAAACTCTCTCAATGTATAATGTTTATTTCTTTGTGTGTTTCCACACTTAAAAATCCAAAAAAAAATGCATTGACGTTTAAATTTAAAGATTTTGTAACAAAGTTGAGTTTTTCAATCACTTTTCTCAATTCGAAACTAGAAACATTTTGTTGATTGATTGGAACGAAACAAAATTCCGATATCTTTTACATTCGAAGACATTTTTCAATCTATTTCAGCTTTAAAGTGATGTCTGTGCATAAATGACTTGTGGTGTTAATATTTGCAAATAATATTTTAATTTAGTTGAATTTCTGTACAAGAATGCTACCAAGCAAAATATATATTTAGACAAGAGACATAAGCAGATAGCTAGATACATATGTATGAATGTCTCCTGTTATGTATACATATATATATATGCATATATACATATGTGGGACCTTGCTGTAACCAGCCAGAGCTACTCAAACTTCTGGACAAAGCCCCAGGTTTATTTGCCGTTTAACAAAGCGACATCCAAATCTTCGGTCAACCGAAAAGTTTGGGTTGTTTTGTCCTCGCTGGCAAACTATCGTCCTCAGCTGAGGGGGGCGAACTGTCGATGGTGAAGGGTGGGAAGGTTGGGACTTTAATTGAAGCACGGCTGTTCATTTAATTGGGCTGTGATTTGTGGTGTGCAACGCAAACGTATCGATAACATAGATAGCTGAGTCGGACAGTGTCGGGGGCCGGCATAAAAACTAAAAATTATTTGCAGTCGAGTCATTAAAGTGAACTTGTTTGGATTTTGCAGCTGAGTTGTGTGTGTGGTCAACCTAGCTGACTTTGACCGCAGCACCCACAAATGCAATCTGCCAGATACAAAACCCAAAACAGCAGCGTCATTGTGGTAACGTCGAGGACGAATTTTGCGACCTGCACTGTCATTGACAGCCAAAAGCTGACACAGACTTCGACAATCCTGCCTGCAACATGTGTAGTTAAGAGTGCGTTTTCCCCTGTTTTTATCTGCTGGTCAACTTAAAAGTAAACTATGTATTTTCGCAATGGTTTCGTCTGCTTATTGAGCCGCATTCGGGCTCAGTTGGAAAACGATTTTATCTGCTGTCATTTTATATTTTTACCTGTAGCAGCATCAAAGTTTATTTATTTAATGTCAACTAGCTAAAGTTGACACAGAAAATGGATTAAATGGATTAAATTACACAAATTACAAATAATATTCTAGCATTAGATTCAATTCATTTTCATTTTATATTCTACGTTCAAACATTTTGTGTACCAAATGGGTTTTGTTTGGAAGAAGTTTATTTACGTATATTATTTAATATCGACTAGCAACAGCTGACACTAATTTAGTGAATATTGCAAGTAATGAACATTTTAAACTGTATATATATTGTTTGATCTCTTTGATAATAATTCTTGCGTTTATTTAAAAGATTTTTTGAAAAATAATTTGTTATATTAAAAACTAACAGAGTTGCAAGCAATAATAGTATTATTGTAACTGCTTAAACTATTTTTCAACTCTATCTTGAGTTAAATTTAAGATTTGTTTTACTTATTTTTTAAACCAATCTCCTTGCTAAAATGGCCAATCTCAAAGTCACTCGTTAATGCAATTTTCAAATTTGTATGCAATTTAAACAAGGATTTTTCTTTCTTTTTGATCTAAAATCGAAATTTCAGTTCAGTAAAAAAATTCAGCCAAACATTTATATCATATAATTTTGGACCGTACTTTTTCGGATTAAGCATTATTTTGTACTATTGCCAGTAATAGGTAAATAATAGTAAAATAAATGTGTAAACAAGCCGAAAAGAGGTTTATCTGCAGATCGTTTCACATATTTTTTAAGGCATTTTGTTTGCACAGCTCACAATACAGAAAAAATTTGCATTTAATCACTTTCCCAGCGTTTGCTTTGGGAACTCATTGGGGAATCGGGGCTGTATACCGAACGGGCTACTGTTCTATATATTTGACAAACGAGAGGCCGCGAATGGGAATCCGAATGGGAACGTTAATGGTAACGCTGTTTGATTTTGCTAATTTAAAACTAACATTATAAATATTGATGGGGTTGGGGATGGATAAGGATGGATGCCTGGAGTATCACTAACGATGCCAAATCGCCGTTGAGCCCGAGTCGAAAGCAAAAGTATGGCATGCCCCCTGTGGCCTTAAGCTGGGTTCACTGACTACCAACTGGTTGGCTGTGTGAGGTGCCAGTGGGTGGGGCTTGGGGTGCCGGTGTGAGGGGGTGGGGTTTACAGGTGTACAGGTGTTGCCGACTGCTGTTGTTTTAATAAGCATGGTTAAACGTCTTCCTGCTGGCAAACATTTGCCATACGCTTAGTTAACAGCTTGCCACAGGTAACTGATACGGTTGAGTGCCCGCACACATACACACACACACACCCGCACACACCCGCACAGCCCTGCGCGCAAACAACACAGTCGAGCTGCCAGCTGGTACGGGGGGCAGTGGGGACTTTGGCTGGGCTGGGAGCTGGTGGGGATGACACGGGGGTGTCCCGTTGAGTCGCGAGGCCCATCAACAGCACGCGTGCAGCATCCCATGGCAATTGGTCGGCGCTTCAGTCTCCTGCCACCTAGCATTTTCGAAAACAGTTACAAAGATGAAACGACCAAAAAAGCAGTTGAAAAGCACTAAAGCACTAAAGCACTAAAGCACTAAACTATGAAGATGAACCGAATGCGGCGCGATACGGCGGAACGCGTTGCGTCCGAATTTGTATCTGTCTCATCGCCGCTTCCAGTTCCAGCACCAACACCAACACCAATTCCGACTCCAACTCCGACTCCAACTCCAGTTGCTGTGCGTGCCCGTCCGTCCGGCTGTTACCGTTATGCGCTCGGATGATTGATGCGGCGCCAGAGCCAGCGTGCGGTAGCATCAGTTGCCGGTGTTGCCGGCACACCTTCAACTCCCAATACCCAGCGCTTCGAATACAATGCAACCGGGTATATCCGTGCAGAGTGCAATTCGAATTACAATCATTGCCAATTGAAAAAACCTAGAATTCGACTTTTATGGGCTATATTTTACATTTTACATTCTATTATATTTTATATTTATTTATTTATTCATATATATTTATTGATTTATTTCTTGATTTACATACTCATTTATTTATTTACCGATTTTATTGTGTATGCATTTACATTGCGTATGCATTTTCCATTTAAAGCACTAGTCACAATAACAATTAGTTAAATCAATATATACTTTTAAATTCAATTCTTAACATTTTAAATTTTAGTATAAACATCTAGTTTGCCTTTACGTACTGTAAATATTATTGTGAGTATTTTGGTTTAAAAAATTGTAGTATTTTTCACAAAATATTTATTAAATTAAATTTTCTATCGCAACAGGAATTAATACTTTTAAATTCAAAACTAAACATGTTGTAATTCTTAGCAAATTGGTGTGCCCTAGCATTAAAATACATTAACTTTAAAATTAATACAATTTTATTTAGTACTACTACCGCAGATAGATAGATTTCAATATTTTCATAACTTTTTTAATTTTATTAAATTTGTTCATAGCTTTTAGAAGAAAACAAACGTAAATAACAGTTTTCATTCTCAATTTCATATTTCATTATTTAAGGGAGCTAGCTGCAGGGTATCTCAGAGTCGCGATTTGAGGCAGTCAACAAGCTGTTTGTCCGATTAGCTAAATAATTATTGAGTTTGCTGTTCCGTTAGCATTTCTAATTTATATTTCATTTTAGTTACGTGCACAAGCTTGAAATCTATGACTATACGACAAATTCAGAAATTGAAGTAAATTTATTGCTAAGCCAGGCGTAAGTTGATTATTCGCAAATTAAATTTATGAAAATAATATAATGCTTAAAATTCAAATAAATAGAAATACATATTTTATATGTGTGTCTACACTCGAGACACTTCGCCAGTTTGTAGAAGATTCTGGAATGCCTTTCAGTGAACGCTGTCACATGCAAATAAGATTTGTTGTCCATATTAATGTGGAAAAATAAAGCTTGTGACATATGTACGTGAGATAGTTTTCGGCTATAAGCCGTCTAATGTAATAAATTGAGGATTACGGCCCACAAGGCACAAAGCCTTCAAATTGAGGTCATCAACTTGGTCCGGCAAATGTGCTGAGGCGTCTACAAATGTGAACAGCTCCAATTAGCTTATTTGCGGGAAACCTAGGACAGGATAACCTTATAGCTGGACTCGCGCGTATATACAAGGCATTTATGTGAAAAATGTTTTTAAACCTGTGAAAGTAGTTATAATTCTTTCGATACTTATACTCAGTATATTTGATACTTGCTCCTGTTTGTTGTTATTGTTGTTGCCTCTGCCTTTTGCACAAATGTTTGCCTTTAAATTAGACTCGATTTGGGCAACTTTTTGTGGCACGCCCCAAATCCGAAAACCTGAACCCTAACACGAATCTGGAGCCAGCGTGGGCTTACGTGCTGGGCTGCCACTTCATTTTGTTGGACGGGTGGGGGTGTCGTGGCTGTCTGGTCCTGGGAACTGGGGAACTGGACAAAAAGCGAGAGAGATTCATTTTTCATCTTCTTGGGCGGCCGCACGTTGAGACTTTTACTTGTTAACGGGGTCATAAATCATGCGTAAATTTATCGAACGGAAAACAGAAAACAGATTTCCAAGCAGCAACACCAACAATAACAATAACAACAACAATGACGACAAAACGAAACCAGATGCAGCGACAGTATTTTTATTTTATTTTTTTAAATATATTTTTCTCCTTTTTTTATACCCTTGCAGCTGCGAAATATTATAATATCAAGTATACGTATTTTTTGAATGATAAGGGAACTATATTCATATGTAAAAATCACATTGAGACTAGATTATAATTTCAAGTAAACATATTCCGGAAAAAGTAGCTATTTTTATATGTATAGAAATCGCATACAGATTATAAAAAATTATAATAATCAAGTATACGTATTTTTTGATCGGAAAAATAGCTTATTTTCATGACTGTTTAATAAGTTGTTGATTGTTTAAGCAATGATTGCAATATATTTAAGGTCGACTAAAAACAATAGTCATAGGAAGTTATGAATAACAATTGAATTAAATGAACTTAAATATTAAATTGATGTAAATTTAAAATTAAAATATCTATGTGTATCGTAGGGTATTTTAAATTCAACAACTGAATATAAATTTTCCGTTCTGTTTTTTTTTTCTTTGGCAAAGATCTAATTTTGTTGTTGTCCTTTGTTTCTGAGAAGTTAACCCTTCCATTTCTGCTTGCATGTGTGTGTGTGTGTGTGTGTGCTAATAATCGATTTGCTTGCTCATTTTTAATTTCCTTGGACTGCTGAGCTGCTGAGTCCTTTCGCCAGCTTTAGCCTAATATGACGTATTTTGCTCTGTGCCATCTATCGTTTTTCTATTTGTCATTTTTCTGTGTTGTTTTGATTTTGGTTTTGTTTCTCCAGCTTTTTTATTTTGCCGAGAGAGTAGCGTAAAGCTGATTTTATAGCGATTTGCCATCAATCCTTTTGGAGCCCCCAAAGCCCAAACGAAACCAAACCACTCACGTGGTTTTGTACACTGCGCGGCTTTCAGCTTTGTTTTTGTTTGTTGCTTCTGTTTTTTTTTTTTTTTATGGTTTTGCTTGCTACCTGAGCTGAGTTTTTAATGAAAATCACATCAAATCGATATGTAGCAAGCTGCCTGACTCTTCATGCACCCTGATATCATGATGCTCTGGATACCATCATCGCCCACGCGAAACTTGAAATGCTGCACAACATGCCGATCCAGTGGCATTTCCGCCAGGGGGTAGCTATAATCTAGCTATTAAAAGAGATAGAGCTATCGCGTAGCATGTGGGCATAACCCTTTCACAATCTACGCATCTGAATTCAAACGCTTGCAGCTGCTCAATATTCACTGGCGTATTTTCAACACTGGGGATTAAAAAGGTCCTTATGACCACCACCGGAGCCAACAGACTTTTTAGATGAATGACCAACCCCGTTGGCCACAGTTGACTGTCCTAGGTGAAACGATGCAACAGATTCCATTTAAGATGCGATAGCAAAATATTTACTGCATACATATAACAATTAAGTCTTATTTTCAAACTCGATTCGGAGAGTTGCAAAATTTCTATATTTAATTGCGTACGTTTGGTGAATTTGCATATGCAAAAGATTTGTGGTTTGTGTGCTAAAATAGAAATCAGAACTTATAATCTCAATACAAATAGATCGAATTAAGTCTCGGTTGACATAAATTATAAGTTTGTATATTATGTATAAAATACAAAAAAAAATGTTCAGAGACAAATATTTTATACAATTTTTAAAAAATATATCAAAAATATACATAAAATTGCAGGCCATGCCATTTGTTGAGAGCATTGCAAACAATTCTTACAGCTTTGTGATTGGCACATATTCACATTTAGATACTGTATCTATACAATTTGTCACTGGGGTATACTCGAATTGTGCCAAAGATTGCAAAAGTGATTTTTGTAACTTTCTAAAAGACTTTTGCTCAAAAGCTAGACTTGACAGCAGATTTAGTATATATATATAGTAATTATATAGTTATATATAGAAGATTGACAAAAGCTATATTATTAATAAAACATATTTTTGGTCAAAGCCATTTTTGAAATACAATAGTGTTAATTTGGTTCAAAAACGATGCTGAGATTTTATGTTAATCATTAGGTAATAAAAGCATACCCTTCAAAGGGTTCGGATTGCTGCATGGCACAAACTTTATATTACAGTAAGGAAAAGAAATTAAAATTCACGAAATAATATATATTTTCCAAGAAATAAATCAAATTAATTAGCTGTATTTCTTGAGGAATAATAAATTAAGCTTATAAATTCGCTTTTATAGTTGATTTTTTGAATAAAAATGAAAATTATTCAATATTTGTTCACTATAGTTTTTTTTTTGTTTGAAAACAATTCTAGATTTAATTCTATATCCATATCTATGTTATATTTTTGTAGTTCTTAAAACAGGATATACTGTAGTCAAATACTTTCTCTTCTTTGGGTTAACTGTGCTGATTTTTTCTTGTTGTTTTCTATGCACTGGAAACTTTTAATTGAACTGCATGGCAAGCATCAAAATTTGACTGAGTTTTGTTTACGAGCACTGCTGAGTGAATGTGAGTGAGCAATTCAAAAGGTGTTGTCAATCGGCTGTGGCTGATGGGGCAGGGGCACAGGCGACAGGTGCCCAAGACGCTTACATTGCCGAGTCAAGTTGAGCTAAAAATACTTTTGTTGATTTCAGGATAAAAGCTGATGCTGCCGCTTTGCCCACTCCAGCTCCAGTCGGAACATATACGAATGCACTCGAGCGTGCAGAGCACACAAAATGAGATACACCTATGCACTGTGTACCTTTTCATATATATATATATATATACATATATATATATATATATATTGTATATAGATGCAGACAAACACAGCAATTGGAAATGGACACGACAACTACTACGAATACGTATACGACACATAAGCCGCTGGACATTCGTTGATTGCCATATCCTGTCTAGCGTGCAATGCAACCAATTAGATGACCTGCATGTCAGCGACTGTGTGTGTCCTTTCCCCTCACCCCACACACACACAGACACACACCTCCCCCCCTCAACCCCACTTCCGACATGTATATGTATTCATGTAGATATGTGTACATATGTCTGCCACATCGCTACATATTGCGTTTAGCTTAAAATGTCATGGCAAATACCATTTTTTCGCATCGTTTGCTTTACATCTCGCCGGCCGAACTTGTACGCACATTTGCGGTCTGCTGTCACACATGCAGCTGACCCATGCAACGTGTCGGCATTATAATCATCATCATCGTCATCGTCATCGTCATCATCATCAGCATCAGCAGCATCATCACCATAATCATCATCATCAGGCCCATCATCCACATCATCATCATCATCATCATCGCCATTGTGCACTTGAACCGAGCCCCTGGGCCACAGCAGCATGAGTGGACATCAGCTGGTCCAGCCAACCGAGCCAGGTGCTTTAGTTGTTTCAGCATTTGGCCACCGAAACATTATCAGCTAATGAAAGGAAGCAGCGCAGTCACATAATCAACATATGTCCAGTTTTGGGGCACAGACCACAAAGTGTCCAAAACTCACAATCCAAATGTACTGAAACCAACTGACACTGAAACAAAAAAGGCTTGAAAACCCAGCTAACGAGTTGACAACTAAATCCATATGTGTATACCCAAAGCTGGGAGTGTTATTAATCTTTAGATATCAATCGGGTAACATGATTGTCAATCAATCTAATCAATTATAAAATTATTTTAAATTATATTTTAGTAATTAAATACAAATACTTATTATACAAATGCTACGTTTAATACACAAACGTAAAAGATAATCATTACTTTTTTATGTATTTTTATGATTTATTTTATGAATATTGATTATGTGTTATAAATTACTTATATTTTCCGTTTAAATGTCTATAAATATTTACCTGTAATATTTATAATTAACAATTTTTAAACGTTTCCATAAGCAAAATGGATATATTAAATTATAATAAAATTCGTTACGTATACTTATTTTCGTATACTTAATATCCATTCAGACGTATGTATTTATTAAATTAAATAGAAAGTAAGCTGAACTTTGCTCAATTCTGCTAAATAATTTCATACATTTTTATTAGATTATGCCAAAGCTGAATTACGTATACGTATACAAAAAAAAATAACAGAAAAACAAAGTTATTTGTAGCACAAAAGTATGTTAAAAGCTTCGTTCGATGATAGGTATTTGATATGCAGAAATTCATGGGCAAATTGCCATAGTCGGAAAGCCAGGGTATAAAAACGTGAATGTGGAAAGTGTGTAAATACGTCAACAATTTTGTGCAAAGAAGAATTTCAATTTCCTTTAAGCGGAAGCGTGCTGTCAGCTTCGCATTTTGCGCCACAAATCATCAACTCTATCGGCCCTTCCTTGCCTGCCTGCTCTTGGTGACTCTTGCCGGCTGTGCGCTGAGTGTGTGGAGATAGATTACAACAACTGCAGCGAGGCTGTTGCTGCTTCTGCTGCTGCTGCTGCTGCTGCTGGTGGTGCTGTCTCAAACCCAACAACAGCTACACATCATCCATCCGTCCATCTAACAATAAGCGTCCAGCCAGCCAGCCATCCATCTAGTCAGTCATCAGTCAGGCAGTTTTTGCATGGACACCCGAAAACACCATACTATACTATATACTGGAGGCACAGAATGAGTCCTTGATGTTTGGGGTATTTCGGAGCAGGGGATTGACTCGAACTGCAGATTCAACGCTGCGTGAGGAGATAAATTTATAGCGGTGTGTCAACAGTTGCCGCATAAAAATGTATGCAAAATTGTTTGTAAATGGCAATTTAGCCAGGAAAGAGCGAAAGAGAGAGAGAGAGAGAGAGAAAGAGAGAGAGATATAGTGATAAAGGGAGTGAGCAAATGGAATGTCAAATGGAATTCAGTGAAACTGAATTAACTAGCAATTGCCGAAAATTTGTATGTGCAATTAATGATGATGATGTTACTTGTGTTTAATGAAGTGCACTCTGTGCTTTGGGTATCTGCTTTCATAAAGATTAGCATTAACCTGCAATTATCCATCGCTTACACATATGTTTCATGTTGGTCAAAGTAGTCAAATTGCAATTTGAAATTCTATTTAGTTTCCACCATCCTTGAAACAACTGTTGGATCAATTTTACAATTTCAATATACCCTGATCATTTACATTTTCAACATAAAATGTTTTTTTATGACATAACATTTGATAAATTTTGTTTTAATGACTGATTTTTTTGACATTAAATAAATAAGTAGTGTTTTAAAACTTAGCTAAGCTCTTTTACCAAATGTACGCATTTATATATATTTTGCTCAAATGTTCTAAAATTACAGTCTAGTTACGACTGTGCTTAACATCCAACTTATAATATTCCTGAAATATTATTATGACATTTATTTTAAAAATGTAATGACATAAAATGGAAATTCTTTGTTTTAAATCGGTTTGGATGTTAAAAAATATATTTTAGCATCTTAAATTGATTTATTTGCTATTGATTCAGTTTCACATCTAGTCAGAAAAATATTCTAAATAAATTCAATTTCCGCAAATATTTAGTGCAGAGTTTCTTAATTTTACTTTCATTATTAAAAATTGTGTTTTTCTTTTATTTGTGGCAAAAAAACAATCAGCCAAGCTCTGCATTTAGCAATACGATATTCATGAATAGTTTGTAGCCACACGATTTTCTATCAGTTCTTTTTTTTAACTGTCAAGCATTGCTTTCACATTGACAATTTAACAACTTAAATGCTGCTGCGAGAATTCACTTGCAGTTAACACTAAAAAAAAGCTTCAATACGCCAACAATTGCCTGATCAATCTCCATTTTTAGCTGAAAAGCTCCAATCGGACAGCAGTATTTATGATTTATTTGTATTTATTGATTTATTTCTTGACAGTCGACAAGAAGAATCCAATTTAAGAACACACAAAAAACTAAAATAAAAGCTTAGAAATGTTAAATATAACAATGAACCTATTTTAATACTATGGCAATAAATTTGAGCCAACATTTCTTGCAATGGCTGGACAGATCGTTTAAATCGCAGTTATCTTTTACTCCTTTCGTGAGCAAAACGATAGCACACTATTTAAGAATATAAAAAATAGAATAAATAAAAAATGAAAAAACGAATAGCTTTAGAGTGTGTGGCTGCAAAATGTGTCGAGGTTGAATGTTTGCCTAGGCTACTAAAAACTTTCCAAGCAGCAGCAGCCGTGCGGGCAGCTTTTGGAATCGGGGGGAGCGAGGAGCGTTGAGCTTGGCAGGTAGTTAGGCTCGAGTTGCACTGGCCACAGGCGGCTATGCTACACGGTAAATCGGTTTTGCGTGCGGTCGCGCAATCAAGTGGTAAACCAAAAACCAAAACTCTGTCAACAGCAGAAGGCCACACGAACACACGCACAAGATGCGACTAAACAGGCAGAGGATCCAGAGCCAGTTGCCAGTTGCCAGTTACCAGTTGCCAGTTGCCAGTTACCAGTTACCAGCATCCATGTCCAGTCTGGGTGCCCCAGTGGCTGCTGCTGCGTGGTTGCGGTGCTCTCCAGCTCGATGCACCGAGGCTAGAGACTGGAGCGTGTTGATGGCTCTCAGTGATTGTTTGGCTGCCTCATCATTACGACAACTACACAGCCATGATGATGATGTGAAAACATCCCATCCAACATCCAAGCAATGGCCACCAGCCGAGCCAGCAAACAGGAACATGACCCAAAGCGCCAATTTAGCATCCAACAATTGACGATTAGAGTAAGGTTTGAAAATAACAGTCAGTCGATACTTATTTTTATATTGCTCACATGTTGATTAGATTCGTATTTTATGAAAGCATCATTGTCTTTGATGGCACAGTTGAACTAGTTTTGGCAAACATATCATTAACATATAAGTAAATCCAAAATATAATTTAATAATAATAAAAAATTTGGAATCAGCATTTTCAAAATTTTTGGTTAAATATATTTCATTTAATTAATTATGTATAAAAAATAAATAATCGTTCCATTTACGCATCCTTAATAATAGCTTCAAGCACTAAGTAAATATTTTCTACCATGTTCTTAATTTATAATGTATTTTATTACAATCCCATAAATCACATAACAAATATTAATTTATACCAAATTCCAAAAAAATACAAAAATAATCAAGTTTAAAAATTAGGTAAGGTTAGGAATTGAGTGGAAAGGAATTGAATGATACGTATACTTAATGCCGCATACTTAATCACCTTTCAGATGCTGACATATTATTTTGTTGGTAAGGTCTTTGAATTTGAAAGCCAAATATTGTCTAGATAAAAGCCGAGTAACAATTGACATTATTAAATCTATGAAAATTCGAATGGAAGAAAACATAAACGATTTCTTACAAATAAATGAAAATAGTGTACAATCTTTCGCGTGTTCGCCTTTTTCCTACACCATGGTGTACTGATATATCATATATGTATATATATATATATATATATACTTAGGCGAAAAACAAAGCGATAAACGACACAAATTTGCGCCTTTTTTCTAATAATTATAAAAGTGGAACAAAAAAAATGGCGATACCATTGCATTATAATACTAGATACATGTTTTGTCATTTAACCGCAGCACATTCAAATACATGTTGTATGGCAGTCAGTTATCTTGGTTAAAAATACGTTTTTCAAACGCGTGCATTTTAAATGGGGGAAAGTTGATGACCTACATAGGATACGGATACGGACAAAAACGGGAGCACTGATTCGCATCGCTTGCCAAACGCAACGCATCGCATCGCATCGCAGCAAACTCTGAACCCAAACCGAACCGAACCGAACCGAGCCGTACACGGACCGGTTCAGCAGCAGCAGCAGCAGTAGCAGCATAGCAGCTCCGGACGCCGGCTCCGGCTGCCGTCTCCGGCACCATCTCCGGCTACCGCAGCGCAACTTTTTTAATACGCAACACGAGTGACCCGCTTGCGGACAATTGGAATTGTAACTTTTGATTAAATTCGTTGCCATTGCAACAGGAAATCGGACAGCGTGCAGCGCGTCCTCGTCGCAGTCTTCGTTCTCGCTGGAGTCCTCGTCGTCAAGGCATTGCAAGGATCAACTTTGTGCGCGGCTTTTTCAATTGCATTTGATTACCTTGTTGCGTGGGCCGTCGACGCATCGCTGTCGCTTGTTGCTATCTGCCCCGCCCCCACCCATCTGTCTGTGTGTCTGGTATCAACGACATCCACAACAACAACAACAACAACAACAACAATAACAATGCACACTTTCATCAGCATTTCAATAAAGTTGCAAGTCGGCCACGCCCCACAAACTCCACACAAAACGCCCAGTTGGCCCGACAGCTGCTACTTGTTTGGTTACCACTTGTAAAATCAATTTGAAAACTATTTGAGGCGAGGCGAGGCGAGGCGAAATACAATTTCCATTGACAATTTCATCATTTTGTTCTTATTACGAAATGCATTTAATGTGCGTATATATATCTATATATATATAGATATATATATGGATACAATTTGTGTGTAAACAATTTATTTGTTGGCCAAATATGTGCATAGCCAACAACAACATTAAAGTGCTCAAATCGTATCTGTGCCATAACCAGAACAACAAATATTTTCTATGGAAAATCAAAAACAAAAAATGAGCACAAAAACATTTTAAAACAATCTAAAATTTCGATGCTAAATAAATATGGAAAGAATAAAAAGTGCATTCGGTATTATCGCACACAAAGCTTGGTAAAATAAAATATATATTTATATATATACTTTTTATGTGCACATAATTGGAAGTCGAACAAAAATTGTTGATGCCATTGCCAGGCGCACACAGAAAATATCACAATATTAATTTTGAAGCCAAGCAAAAGCATTTTGAGCGTGAAATCGAATACTTTTCACATTTTGCAACCATACAAAGAGAATGTCAACTTTTTTTTTGCTGGTTTTCGATATGTTTGAAAAATAAATGCATTATAGTAAACGAGCTGTATTTCATTTTCAACGAATTACTCAGCCATATTCTTTTCTGAGCACTTAAATTCGTTTGAACTGCGGCTGAAAATTACAGTGATATTTAATATTAAATGTTGAAATAATATTGCTAGACAAATTTAATGCAATTGTAGTGAAACAAAATAAATCTGAAGAAAATTGCAAATTGAAGTTTCTATTTTGAAAAAGAGAAATAAATATATAAGGACATATACTACAAACATGTTTATTATTCCGAACGAACACAAATATTATTGGCTTAATGTAGGTAAAGAGATCGTCTAAATTCGATATAATATTACTTTTCAGTATAATATTACTTTTCGATTATTATTCTTCAGTTGAGTTTTAGTTATTATTGTTATGGCCTTTTTATGAATGCGATTTTAAAAACTCAAAATTTAATAATAACAATTATATCTATTGAAATTAGCTATATGTCAAACATTAGCTACTGCTTTATTTTTTTATGTGCAGGCTCAAAAAGTATTTAAAAATGAAATTTCGATCAAATGATCTTTATCGAGAGAAGTGATTCAGTTTCGACAGAATTTGCACACGTTCGACTCACTTAAGTTTGCATATGCTTAAATGTTTAAATGTATTCATCTAGAGGCCAATATTATAAATGATTTAAGAGCAGATACGTTTTTTCTGCAGTCAGTTGTCCTTTGAGTGCAGTTGTTCGTATGCAAAGTATGTAGATATGTATGTCCGTAGGTATGTGGAGTAAGCACTGTATGTATATGGCTCTTAAGAGCATGTTGCCGACAGTTGACTGCTGACTGGCTCGCATTGTAATCATTGAAATGTGCAAATTATAAATTACCCATAATGGGGCTGCATCGCAGACTGTCGACTGGACAGGCAATCGAGTAGCCAACGTTGCCATGGCATTGTGAGCAAGCATGTATCGATATGCATATACACATGTACACACACACAGATATATATATATATATATATATGTATTTATGTATTGCATCAGAACGAGCGACAATTTTGGTTGATTATAAATTTCCTTAATATTAATTCAAAATGTGCTGCCTGCATTGTGAGTGTGTGTGTGTGTGTGTGTGTGTGTGCTGTGTCTGTGTCTGGCACAGTGCCTTACATATAATGCACACATTATCCCAAGCAGCCTCACCCCACCCTACCCCACCACACCCCCACTCCTTGCAATTGCAATTGCAGCTGCTGCTCCTGGAGATGGAGATGCAGATGAAGATGGAGCAAGTGCAAGTCGCGTTTCCATAGTTCGCAAAAGTTGAATCCACTGTTCTAGCCCTGTCTCGCTCTGGCTGCTCTGGCTGCTTATGCACTCAGAGAAAACCAAGGGCTATTCAAAAACAGGAAGATTACATTTTCCATAGTAGTATAACAATTGGTATTATAAATGGCACACTAGATGTTAAAATTTAGCTGTGAATTGCAGGTTCGAATCGCAGCAAATTTTATTAAAATTATATTACATTGAGAATCTATCTTGAATGCTGATATGATATAATTTTATTAATTGTAGAGCAACAACATTATGATATTTAATATTTGATATATATATTCTTTTTATACACATACTGATCCCGAAAAGTTCTTATACAAGAAACATATATTCATGAAATAAGGCAAAATATTCTTAGCGCAAATAAGAAGCTATATATATTTCGTTGTGTTGACAGTTTGCAAATTATGAACAAAACTTAAGACTTTCTGAATATAGGAAAAAGCCGACAAGCCCTAATATTAATACCGAATGTTCTTGTTATACTCTTTTCGAAGAAAATAGTATATTAAGTTTGTGCTGAAGCTTGTAACGCACAGAAGGAAGCGTCGGAGACCCCAAAAGTTACTGCCAGTATGCTGAGAATGACAATACAAATTGATCTAGCCATGTCCGTCTGTCTGTCTGTGTGTCTGTATGTATGCAAACTAGTCCCTCAGTTTTTGAGCTATCGCGATAAAACTTTGCACAGACACTTAATATTCCAGGGGACAGCACATTGGTTGGAGCCGGCCGGATCGGACCACTATATCTTATAGCTGCCATAGAGCTCGAAGTCGGTTTTGGCCATATATCCCATGTTTTTGAATCTATCGCGATACAACTTTGCACAGATACTTATTATTCAAAGAGACATCACATTGGTAGGTGCCGGCCGGATCGGATCACTTTATCTTATAGCTGCTATACAACTGTCAATAAATTAAATATTCTTCCCGTCTTGTTTGTAGCACATTTCTTTCCATTTAGATGAAATAATAAAAACAACCGAATCGATCAACATTTAAAAAATGTGAGAGTTCTTTAGACAGGCGTGCACGACTAGAAGATATCCTGGGGTCGGAAATATTTTCTCATGCTTGACATATTTTGCACAACTTTATTATATTATTTTTAACAATTTTTTAGGGCTGCTAAGTATAAAAACCTGGCGCAAAAGTATTATCCTCGGTACTCCAAAGATTTTATGACTTTTTCATATTTTATTTAGAACCCGGCGATATACATTGCTATAATTTTAACTTTATATCCTTAATTTAATATTGTAATTTTTATGTAAATGTTTTATAATTTTATATAATTTCTTTTGTGTCGACTGTCAATAGTTGACAATAAATAAATATGCTTTTACATCTCTGAGGTGTTGATCAAAACCATTCTGTACAAAATGAAACGTTATTTTTTGTTTTCGAAGTGTACTTATGATGCTCTCTGTCTCACTTGGTCGTTTTGTGTAAGTAATCATGTTGCTGACAGCATTGTTGCCTCAGCCACAGTCGCGTTGTATGCTAAATTGTTGCACGACAATGAGTGGCTGCCAAAAAAGGCATTCGGACTGTAGTTGGCGGCAGTGGGACAGGGGACAGGGAGCAGGGGATGGGGGGGGGGGGTGGGGGTATCCAGCAAAATTCAGATGCCACGTATTTATGCATATGTCGCTGAGGCAGTGCTGCATCCATCCCCATACGGTGCACGGTATACGTGTGTGCACGTGTGTGTGCACACACACAGGCAATTCACAAATTGAACGTACGAAATCACATTAGCCCCAGCGACAGAGGCTGAGACAGCGACTGAGATAGATATAGAGATAGAGACGGAGCCGTAGTGCCCCCTCCCATCCCCCCCCCCCAACTTCCACTTGCCACACTCTCCTCATTGTGCAACATCTTCGTTTGTTGCAGTGGCCCCGATTGCGACACGGACCAAAGATCCCGTTTGGCCGAACACGTACATTGCTGCCGGCATTGGCCAATTTTATTTTTTCAGTTTTTTTAATTTTGTTTTGGTTTACCAGAATTTTGGCTCTGTAGCTTAATATTTATTACTAGTGTTATTTAGTATTTGCAAATAAATATACAAATATATATATATATATATAAATATATATATATATATAACAACAAATCATATATATAATTATAATATTATTATAATAATAATCATAGTACAAATTTATTAAATAATATTTTTTTTTCGATCTAATATTTTATAGCTATAGTAAGTTTTATTTTCTTAGAAATAAATTTAGCTCAAGAAAAAAATTTTTTATTGAAGAAATCTAATAAATTACTAATATAATTATGCATAAATTTGTAGTTTTTTGAAATATATTTTTTAATTGTTACTGGGTACATCACAATATTAATTTCAATGGGTTAACGCAAGTTTTGCTCAGTGACAAACAAATCTTCAATTATGAATTTATAAAAGATAGAAAATTAAATTTCCTTTTATATTACTTTTTAGTACCTGCAACAAAGTAAGTAACGCACAGAAGGAAGCGTCGGAGACCCCCAAATGTTACTGCCAGTATGCTTAGAATGACAATACAAATTGATCTAGCCATGTCCGTCTGTCTGTCTGTATGTATGCAACCTAGTCCCTCAGTTTTTGAGCTATCGCGATAAAACTTTACAGACACTTATTATTCCAGAGGACAGCACATTTGTCGGAGCCGGCCGGATCGGATCACTATATCTTATAGCTGCCATACAACTCGAAGTCGGTTTTGGCCATATATCCCATGTTTTTGAATCTATCGCGATGAAACTTTGCACTGATACTTTTTATTCTTCGGCACGCCGAAGATAATCCTTCCCCACTTGTTTCTTTTTAAATTCCAACATTAATTTAGCAGCAATAATTGTGCACATGCACAGTGAAAGCAAAACTTAAGCAGCTCTAAGCTTGACTGCTGATAGTTTCCAAGTAGGTGTGTCATATAAGACTGAGTTTTGACTTCACAAACTGACTTGTATGTTGGTTTTCTTTTTTTTTAAGCACAGGTATGTACATGAATTTATAGTGCTCACTGTGAGTGTGTGTATGTGTGTGTGTGTGTGTGTGTGTGTGTGTGTGTGTGCAAGGACCAAAAATGACTGGCTTGGCTTGGACGGCATTACTTTGAAGTCAACATCAATCATGGCAGTAACGAGGACAAGACGCTGACGTTGATGCTGTTGCTGCTGCTGCTGCTGGGGCTGGACTCAAAATGTGTGCACATGTGGCCTTTTCTTTTGCTGTGCCCAGGACCTCTGCGTGTGTGTGTGTGTGTGTGTGCTGCCTCCGCGCTGCGCTCTTTGCCGCTCCCAACTCGAATTGTAATGACACAACAATTTAAAGTTTGTCGCGGATGCTGCAAAACTCAGTGCTAATGGCGTCAGCGTCGACTCATCATCATGGCCGTCGTGTGTCTGTCTGTCCCCCCGTGTCCTGCGCCCTGTGTCCTGCGTCCTGCGTCCTGTGTCTGTGTTGTTGATGACGGCGATTATTTGCGCCATGAACACATGAAAGCAGCTGCACAAGCCAAAGGTGCGCTCCACTTGCTGCCGTTTCTTTCCGATGCCGAGCACCCCGAGTGAACCACCCCACCCCGCCCCGCCCCCCTGACCATGCCCCCGTCGCAGTCAGCCTCTGATGACTGTACAGCAATTCAAACTTTAAGCTGTCGCAGTTGATGTGGAGAACTGCAACTGAGCACAGATACAGTTACAGATAGAAGATACAAGTTACCAGATACAAGGCTCAAGATACAAGCACAGCCGGAGATACAAATTGAAATAGATCTATCGCACTCGCTTTAACTCGCACTATTTACCTTCTCTGGCTCTCTCTGTCGCTCACTCTCTTTGGCTCCCTGCAGGATGTACTATTAATATAAATGAATTATTCTAGAGGCGCTGCCTGCTTGATAGATTATATGATGGATACGCCTTAACGATGCTGCTGACACAGATGACGACGATGACGTTGCAGCTTGCCTCAAAACTTGGCCAAAAATTTATGGCCAACACACACACACACACACACACTATCACATTCACATGTGTGCGCCAAGCTAAAAAGTGCAAAAAATTGTTCGAAAAGGTATTCGAGTTCCTGTTCTGCGGCTTGTCAACCATTTGTGTTATATCTCTGCATTCATCGTCCTTTACTGATGCAATGATGGCAGCTTAATGGCCGCTGATTGCATTAAGGCAATTATTGCACAAATATTTCAAGTAAATTCAAATTAAATTTCAACTCAACTGCAACTGCAACTGTCACGAAAGAAACTTCGATAATGTATTTAAAGTTTTAAGCCATGAATAAATTGGGGCGCATTTGCTTATTGAATTTTAGAATATTTAGCATTTCATTGGATGCTAGAATACAAAATTAAAGCTATTTTAAAAGCTTAATATTCTTGTTATATCTTTAATATATGATAGCATATTTGATTTTACTATACCATTTTAACTCATTTTTGTTCGGCACAAATTATCATAAACTATAAAGAATTGAGACTGGAATAAAATTAGAAATGCAATTACAATTTAAGATCAATTGTAAAATTAAAAAAAAATTGAAAAACTAAAAATTTGAAATTTCTGGGTCTTTTCTTAAAAACCTGTAATTTCTCACAAAGACCAATGCAAAATGTTATACTTAAATATATTGTTATGAGTCAGATCAACGTTGAAGATTATTTGTCAATTGGTCAAATGCGAACTTCAAAAAAAAAACAAGTGAGAACGTTGCAGTCGGGCGGAGCCGACTGCGTAATACTCTGATACCATTTTAAGAACAGCTGAAAGCAAGTGAACAGGTCATTTTTGCTGGTGCTTGGGTGACCCGAAATCGGCATTCCAAGTTTTTGGGAACGGGAGGGGCATGGTCGATCTTAAGAGGGGGTGACCAGAAGTCTATCTACCAATTTTGGTGACTCTAGCTCTAAAACTGTGGAAGATATAAGCTTTCGCGATTTTGGGGGCGGGAGGGGCGTGGCCCCAAAAAATTTGGCCGATCTTTAGAGGGAGTGACAAGAAGTCTATCTTACAAATTTCTTGACTCTAGCTCTAAAACTGTGGAAGATATACATTTTCGCGATTTTTGGGGGCGGGAGGGGCGTGGCCCCAAATTTTTTTTACCGATACTTAGAGGGGCTGACCAGAATTCTATCTTCCAAGTTTAATGACTCTAGCTCTGAAACTGTGGAAGATATAAATTTTCGCGATTTTTGTGGGCGGGAGGGGGCGGGGCCCCAAAATTTTTTGCCGATCTTTAGGGGGGCTGACAATAAGTCTATCCTCCAATTTTGGTGACTCTAGCTTTAAAACTGTGGAAGATATATATTTTCGCGATTTTTGGGGGCGGGCGGGGGCGTTTTTTTGTCCGATCTTTAGAGGACTTGGCCAGAAGTCTACCCTCAAAGTTTGGTGGCCCTAGCTCTTAAACTGTGCGAGATATAGGCTTCCGTGTTTCGTGGGGGCGGGGTGGCTGGGGGGCGTTCTAGTGGGCGTGGCCGGAAAATCCAGGACGCAATCTTTTGGGCTGGTCAGCCCTAGTCTAAATTCCAAATTTTGGGACTCTAGCTTCAAAATTGCGGGAAATATACACGTGTTATCGAATTGTGCATTCATGTATATCGATTTTCGCGATTACGGGGGCGGGAGTGGGCGTGGTCGAAATTTTGTTTCTGTAATCTGTAGAGGACGTCACCAGTAATATATATTCCAAATATGGTGACTTTAGCTCTAAAACTGCGGGAGATATAAGCATTTCAAATTAATTTTGGAGGGGGGCTGGTGGGCGTAATAATGGGCGTGGCCGATTAACCTAGGATCCAATTTTTTCGGGAGGTCACCAGCAATATACCTACCAAATTTGATTACTCTAGCTTCAAAATTGTGGGAGTTATTCACGTTTAATCGATTTGTGATTTGAGGTGTATCGACATGTTATCGATTTGCCAGCCTCTCAGTGGGCGTGGCATAAATTTGGAATAAACTTGATCTGAAGCAGATAGCTATAATCATAACGCAAAAGATTTCAAGAGTCTATCTAATATCGTTTCGGAAATACGCGCGTTCATCCAGACAGACAGACGGACAGACGGACAGACGGCCAGACGGACATTCGACAAAACCAATATACTATGAGTACCTTCGGTATCAGAGTATAAAAATTTTACGAATGGAGATTTCAAATTTGAGAATACCCAAAAATTATTCATAAAATCGATCGAACATATATATTATTATATAAACATCTAAATAGTTTTCAAAAACATAATAACGAAAATAACAAAAATGGAAATATATACAGTCTTAAGCTATACTCAAAGTAATTTTACAATAAAAATTCTCAGTTAAAAATTCGACTTTTACAAATTTTGGCTCAACTTAAATAGCTGTTTGAGTTATGGACACAAATTTGTATCGAAATTTTACTCAAAATGCTATTGCCACATAATTTAGTTCGGGCTAAATTAAATTTGACTTATGGAAGCTCAAATTAAAGAAGTAAGACTGTATTTCTTTTGTTCCGCTTCAAAATATGTATTATATTGACGCTAATGCTGCTTAAAGCATAAGCATAAACGGGCAACAGAGTATCGCAGAGTCGTGCTCAATGTTCTTCATTCTTTGCGCATCAGTTGTTCTTAATTTCAGGCAGCAATTTTGGCTTTTATCAGGCCATAAGCTTTCTCAGTCCATTATATGCTATGCAATCGAGCTCAAAGGCATATATATATATATATGTATATATGTGCTTATGTGTGCATATATGTAGAATGGTGTCGGCAACAGAAACAAGGACTGCTTAGGCGCTCAGTTAACGCCTGGAGCGGCTCACTTGCCACTCAATTGGCAGCTAATGATATAATGAGCTAATCAATGCAATTAATTTGAATTATCTGCATTCTGTTTGGGCGTGCATCGGGCAAATCGAAGGCCGTGGTGCATTAAGCGACCCGATAGCTTTTCACACGGCCCCAAACAATAGTATGGGGATTACTTAACTTAACTTTTGCAAGGTACCTTCAGCAACATCGAATAGGGCATAATAAAATGGCGCGTATGCGTATGTGTGTGTCTCTTTAGTGTGTGTGTGTGTGTGTGTGTGTGTGTGTGTGTGTGGCAGACTTTGCCTGGCAGGAGGTCTAACAATTATTTGTGACCCCAAAAGGGGAACAATGACTGCAACTGGTACGCTGGCAATGCTGGAGTCGAGTGGGCCTGGGCCTGGGCCTGCGACTGTACAGGGTGTTGTAGGCTGGGTGGGGTATGCATGGCAGGCATGAGAATGATGCCCGCCTGGTGCGTGTGCCCGGGCACCGAATGACTGATGGTTGGTTAATTGTCTGGCCAACGCTTTTGTGTTTACACTGTGCATCGTTGGACGCTGGATGGATACGAGTAGGATGTGTGGCGGCTGCCGCTGACGCCTGAAACATTTCACTTACAACATCGCAAAGATATGCAGCAACAGCAGCTCAAGCCACAACAACAATAACAATAACAGCAACAGCATCAACAACAACAACAGTCACAATAACGGCAGCATCAACAACATCAAAGACAATGCACATGCGATTCGAGTACGTGAGAATCATGTCAGCGGAGTCCTGGAGTCCTGGTGTCCTAGTGTCCTGGTGTCTGTCCCGGTGTCCTGGCAACTGCAGCGACTCGCATGCATTCTGTTTTCAACAACAACTACCTCTTAAATGACAAAACTCCCACATCGGCGTTTCTGATTGCATTTAAGACAATCAATATTGCCATTGTTTGTCGCACTCGCCTTTAACTCAATTATTTGTATAGCATGAGCTGATTTCAACTTATATCGCATGTTTACAGAGGTTTCTTTTATTTATTAAAAATTTCAATGAATACAAATAAAGAAAGTGATTTTTTTTTTAATTAATTCATTTTCATATATATAACTCTTTTTAATAATCTAAGGGCTAAATTAATTGAAGCTAGCTATTTATTTGCTGTTCTTTTCTTATTCTATTAAACTATGTTCAATAATGAATACAATAATGTATTTTGGTCGTTGTCATTATTTGCGCAAAATAAATTTGGTAGTTTAGAACCTCTAAATAATTTTTTTAAAGTAAGTCTACATTTTGTTTTATATATATATATATATTAAATAGTTAATTGAAGGTTTTTTGGCTATTCTGCTAAAGTATGTTAAAAAACCATTTTTTTTAGATTTGTATATTATATTGTTATTATTATTAATTATTATATTAATTGGAGTTAATGCAATTATGTATCTAGCTGTTTTTTTTTTTAATGGAAAAAAAGTATGTTTAATATCTTTTAATATCTGTAGTTTTTGAATTTTGTTGCAGTACATATATTTTTTTAAACTTTTTATAATAATAAATATTTAATATTATTACTGTTAAAGCAAACACCTAGAGTTGAGGCTGCAAGCAGCCAACTGCTTTGTGATGACAAAAAATTTACTTTGCTATTTAAGTTTTAAAAGCGATAGTGCTTGACAAAATAACATGCATTTATAAATGTTATACGTTTTTTTCTGAATGAAACTATTTTCTTTTTTAAAAGATTTCTTGGAAAAAAACTCTAATATGCTTACATGAATGCCAAATAAATCTAAGAAATGCATTTTATGTGTGGTTCAATTTGGAGATAGTCATTTGGCCTTAAAATTCTTCAAAGTACTTAAAGATGTTAAAAAAAAAAAAAAAAAAATTGAAGAGAGTCGAAGACATTTTCAACATACTCTAACTGAAAAAGTAGTTCCGAGGAGGGCATGTAATAGTCTTTAGTATTTGCCCTATGTGTGCTATTTGCATGGTTTGTGTTTGTATTTCCATTCTTTTGTGTTGTTTTGTTAGCCACGTTTTAGTGTTGTTCTTGTTGTTGTTGTGGCTGTTGGGTATGGGCCTTTTCTTTTGCTTTATGCTTGCCGGGGAGTTTTTGGGAAAACAAATGGCAAGAAAACACCGCATGGCGATGATTGTGACGACGATGTTTTCATTGTTCTATAAGGCTCGCTTTCTGTTCTGTTCTTTTTCTTTTTTGTGTGTGTTTTTTTTATCTTTCTTTTTTTTTAACCAGCCTCCCCACGAGGCGCACATCAACATGCCCCAATAGCATGTTACGCACCAGCTCGCCACTATTTGTACTCCTACTCGTACTCGTACTGCTCCTACTCCTATTGCCAGTTGTTGGTGCTTTCTAGTCATTGCGCAGCTGCTGGCTACAATATTTTACAGACTGTTTGCTGCTGTTGGCTGGTTTTTCTCTGCAATTTGGATGCTAGTTTTGCGTAAGAAGAAGATCAGCAGCAGTTGGAGACGGGGCTGACGATGATGATGACGAGGACGAGGACGAGGAATACGAGTACGAGGATTATGACTAGAGCAGCAGCGGTTGCAACAACAACAACAACAACATCAACAACAACAACAACAACAGCTGCAGCAATAACTTTCCAAGCACTTCCGACTGTTGCAATAGAAATCTGCATTTTTAATTTTGATGCGCGTATATGCAAGCATAAACGTGTCTCTGTGTGCGTGTGTGTGTGCATGTTTGTTTGCTATTTTCTTTTCTTGAGCTCATTTTGGAGAAGAGGCCTTGATTTTTTTGTTAACCTGCTGAGAATTGGAATTTTAAGAAAACTTCGTTAGCTCAAAAAAAAAAAGAAGAAAAACACCGAGCAGAAAAAAATGTCACTCATCTCTGGCTAAAATTAGAAGCTCAGCAAGGAGATGGCCCTATTTATGTGCATACATATGTCGCTTTTGCTTTTTGCAGCGTCCCATTTGCTGTCCACCGTTTGATGTTTTTTGTTTCACCATCTGTCAGACACAACTGGCAGACAGACCTCAACTGTGTGTGTCCTGCCGTTCGGTATATGCCTAATCTAGTGCAACCTACAAAAGGGATTCGAATTCCTGCCTAGTTCAACTTGAGGGCAGAGGTGAACCTAAAACGTACCGAACCCCCACTCCCCAACTGTGAGTTATTGTTCCAGCATTAAAGTCAATGATGCATTCCCCATCAAACAGCAGGTTATGTGGCAAACAGAAATGTTATCCAGCATGGAAATTGAATCGAATCGTATTGAAATTAGTTTCTTAAAATTTCCCAAATTGCGTTGCCCACTTTTATTGTGTTGACAAAAGGCGACAGCTGCTATGCATTTCATTTGATTCGTTTTCAATTGATCTTTCGTCTTCTTCGGCTTCTTTAATACAAAAAAAAACATATGTTCACCTATCTTAAAAAAAAACAAAAACAAAAACAAGTGGGGAATGATTATCTTCGGCGTGCCGAAGATTTTATACTCTTTTCGAACATATAGGCAATTTTCACACTGCCAACTGCACCACTGAAATTTCATAAGCTGTACAAAATAGTATCCGGCCGGCTCCAACCAATGTGATGTCTCTTTGAATAATAAGTATCAGTGCAAAGTTTCATTGCGATATATTCAAAAACATGGGATATATGGCCAAAACCGACATCGAGCTGTATGGCAGCTATAAGACATAGTGGTTCGATCCGGCCGGCTCCGACTAATGTGCTGTCCCCTGGAATAATAAGTGTCTGTGCAAAGTTTTATCGCGATAGCTCAAAAACTGAGGGACTAGTTTGCCTACATACAGACAGACAGACAGACAGACAGACGGACATGGCTAGATCAATTTGTATTGTCATTCTAAGCATACTGGCAGTAACTTTTGGGGGTCTCCGACGTTTCCTTCTATGCGTTACAGACTTCAGCACAAACTTAATATACTATTTTCTTCGGAAAGAGTATAAAAAAACTGTGGTGTGAAAAATGAAATATTTGTTGTTTCATGCAGTTTAAATTAATTATTTTAAGAAAAATCCCAATTTACCTTCAACAATTTGATGAGAACAAATAATTGAAATTTGAATTAATAAGTTTGGACCTAAGCAAACAAGAATCGCAGTTCAATCTATATATTTCTATTAAACAATGCGAATTACTAACTTCAGTATAACCACATTCAATATTTATGATGCAATTGTATGGATAATATAATAATATATATACAAAACTGTTCAACTTGTTAGTCAAATGAATCAGCTACAAATTGGCATACTATCAGTGAATTAAGAATTAAGAACAAAAATAAATTACTATCTTACAGCTTTGCCAGACAAACATGACACTACATGGAAAAGCTATTCAAAACTCATATGCTTCGACCATTTGTTGAATGTTAAGGCATAAACGTACTTTTTTAAAACCATAAAAAAAATATTGCAACTACAAGAACAATAATTAAAGGTAGTATTGCTAAATACATTAAACATTTTACTACTGATTTTTAATTATTAAATGCTGACTTTTTAGCAGCCGAAAACAGAAAATTATATACAAAGTTACAGGAACTAATATGATTTTTTAAATAAGAAAAGACTAGTTTGAACAAATTTAAAAACTATAAATAAAATTATAGCAAATTTTAAGTGAATTATAAACTCTATAATGCACATAATGTATGCTTTATATGCAGTTAATCTGTGCATTAGAGACTAATGCCCTAATTTATAAGTTTTTAGTGGGCACCATTTGCCGTTTACAGGGTATTTTACTGGCAGTCGTAATATTTTCATTTCGGTCCGACAAATTGGTGTTGTTGTCGAGCTTTTGGTGGATTGGGCGGAGTTTCTACTGCTGCTGCTGCTGCCTGTGGAGTAAGCCGCAAAAGCAGCAGCAGCAGTAGCAGTTGATTGTGATATGCGCACAAAAGCGGATTATGCCAGAGTCTTTTAGCAACATCATTTATGACATTCAACAATAACAGCAACAATGAAGAAGCAGCCTGGCCAAGAGTCCTGCTCGGCTCCTGCTATTAGAGTGCTTACTGCCAACTGCAACTGGGATAGCGGATACATACACACACTCACACACCCCCATACACACACACCACCTCCTTTCACCTCCACGCAATGCAATTTCGGTTAGTGGCCACAATTTTGTTTAGTGTATTGAAGTAAATATTTGTATTCTTTTTGTATTCTCGTGCCATGCATTGTAGTTACATTCCGCGTACATATTTGCACGCCCCCAACCCCCAACCCACAACCCCCCACGGCCCACCCCACCTCAAGCACACCCTACCCACACCCTACCCACACCCTACCCACACCCCACCCACGCTGCAACTAAATTGAATTGAAAAGTTGAATTGGATTCTGGTCGCAGTGCGGCGGCATGTGCTCTAAAAGCAGCTTAAAATATTAGTTAGCTTTTATTACAGAGTATCACAGTATATATAAATATAACTATAGACCTGTATATTTATATGTTACAAACTATACAAAAACGCAATTAAGTTTGGTGCAACATTTTCAAACGAAATTGCCCCAACATTTATTTTGATAATTTAATAAGTAAGGTATTAACATTATTACCATTAAATTGGTAACGTCCAAAAAATTGCTTTCAAATCAATTGCTGAAATATTCAAACGCAATAAGCATTATTTTTTTGTATTTACAAAAATACAAAACAAGCTAAAAGGCCTAAGTTGCTCTAGCCCAAATATATTGTTAACTAAAATTAACTTCTACTTTATGGTAAAGAACAATAAAATGTAAGTAAATATATTAATAGCCAATTAATAGATTGACGAACAAAATAATGCTATACAATGGTTAAAGCTATTGGCAGCACAAGTCAGCTGCACTGTGCGAAAAAGCGTTCGATTCGCATTCTTGAATTTAATTTTGTCCACGTCCGGTTTGAGGTAGCGTCAAATGCCGCTGCTCCATGAACCAGGAGAAGTAAATGTTATGCCTCATCGGTTGAATCAAGTTATTGTCCTGCACCCAATCCTGGACCTTCCGCATGTCCTTGATGGCTCCCTCCAGTAAACCAGTCGCTACAGCGCGCTCCTCCCTGAATAAGACATAGCCACAGACGCCAGCTTTACGGCACTCCTTGACCAACTGCTTTGAGAAGTCTTCGCCATTTGAATTAATCTTGTTAACACGGAACTTCACTTTCACAAGACTGCCAGGCTCTTCTTTGGCATTGTCCTTGTGAATGGTGTCCTTCTGCAAGGCACTGCCTACGACGAACTTGAGTTTGCGGCTATCGGAAGCATCTGAAGCGGACATGGCGCTTATGTTGATTGTTTCTGTTTTACTGTTCCTGAATATTTAGAAAGTCAAACGTTATTTTGGAGAAATATATTTTCTTATACTGTTCGTAAATACTTGGAAAGTTCAAAGTTATTTTGCAAAATTATTCTGCTAGACGACAATAAGATGCAGGCAACTTGATTACAATTCTAATTTGCTTGACATTTGAGCACAAGTTGACAGATCAACACTGACGTTTTTTGCACACTTTTTGATATTTAATAACACTGTCAAACAAGGAAATGTGCACTCATTGTGATTGTGCCCAAGCAGCTCAAACAGGTTAAAAAGCCAACAGCTAACTCCTTTGAGGGCTTTTGATACAATACTTCTCAGTAGAATGCAAACCGCCAATTTGGATTTGGGCATGCTTAAAGCATTCTAGAAGGCTTTTGACTGGGTATTTGGCATCATGGGCTTTTGTAAAAGCTTAAGTCTTGACTCGCAACCAGGATGTGGAGCCTGCTGAAGTCAGATTTCCTTGCACATTTCTGAATTCATTTCATTTTGAGAATTACAAGCTGGCAATCTACTTTTTTCCAGAATGTCAAGTGTTTTTTTTTATATATTTTTAAAGACAGATATTACAGATATTTTAGACTGAAATATTTCAATTCAATTACTAACAAACAATTTATATCTGAAAATTTGTCTATGCCATTTGTCAATTTTCTTTTCGCCAATTAAATAGAAAGCTATTTGTTTTATTAATATTCATCTATTGTGTTTTAATCATCGATATTTGACACAAGAGATATTTTCAACTTAGAAACTACATTTGGTAATAATAAATAACATTGACATTAATTTGTGTGCCCATCACTAAAAAGATTTGGCAAATGATGCGCCAATACAGAAAATTGTATTTAAGAGTCCATGTAGATAGTTTGATAAATGTGTATATGCTTGGTACACAAAAGCCTTTCAACGCACATTGCCGGAGATGCTAATTTATGAAGAGCTCAGTTGCAAGCACAAAACTCGAGCATATTTATTAAAAAGTGAGACATAAATTATGCATGGGCATATGTGCAAGGCAAGTTACCCAACTGAAATAGATGGAAACAGATACAGACACAGACACAGACACAGATAGCGAGAGCGAGAGCGATAGAGATAGAATCAAAAAGATGAGACAGGGCATCTGAATTTGAAGCACTGTGTTACCCATATGTATGTAGTAGTAGTAGTTGTGTGTGTGTGTTTGTGTGTGTGTGTCTGGCAATTGCAATTTATTGTGGCCATAAATTGCATATTTATTTTATTGAATTAATTAATTTTACAATAAAATTGTGAGATGCAATTCTTAAATGTACATACTATAGAGGCAAACTTTTCCTTCCACTTCGTTTTGTTTCTCAGTTTTTGCAAAAAGTAATTAGGGATGAGTTAGTTTATTCATTATAGAGTACTGATTTTACAAATCCTGTATATTGTAAAATGGTTTATACCATGACTTAAGTATATAACATTAAATCAGATAGTACATTTTATAATAGATAAAATCTGAATAATCTTTTACCTGCCAGTTTCCCACCTCAAAATTCCGTGATTTTCTCCACAGTTTTCATTTAAAAGAGAATTCATTATTTTTACTTAAAAATTTGTTATTGCAGCCAAAATTTTGTTCAGCATAAAGATGTAAATTTTTTATTTTAAGTCAAACTTTTATAATGGAAAAATTTTTGAAAAAAATTTGGGTATGAAATGTTGTTTGTTATTTGCAAATCTTTAACCCTGGAGAGTTCTTGAATAATGGAAGAGTTGAGTAGAGTAGAGTAGAGTCAAGTTTGTCAAAGTATATATGCCGATCAGAGTACATGCTCTATATGCTGAGGACTCTGAACTGTTTCAAGAAATGCAATTCACATCTGTTTTTTTGCGGACCCTAACGGAACTCTTCAGGGGCCGAACGAAAAGTGCAGAATGCAGTAAGGCCGCAGACATGCTAGACATGGTTGATTGCCATCGTCCTGGTGCTGTCTGGTGCTGTCAGGACATGTGCAGTACTTGCCCAAGTTGACAAGCTACAAGTTAAATCCATTAAACGTACGAAATGGAAATTAATTTTTGGGCGTATTCCATTTGCCAAGCAAGAGCCGAGAACTGAAAACTGAAAACTGAAAGGCTCAGTGAACGCGACAGACAGCCGGACAAACGGACAGACGGGCAGATGGCAAGACTGACAGACGTCTGACTGCGTCAGTGGCTGTGGCTGAGATTCCATCGGATCGGAGAAAGTGAAATGAGCTGTTTGTCAATGGCTGACGACTGGCATCTGTGACACGGTCAGTGGCTTGGGCCTGACGTTAATTTCAATTCCCATTGCCAGCGATAACTGTTGGTATGCCTGTTTGCTCCTGGTCGTTGACTCCTTGCCATAGAGCTCCTTGCCCCGCCTCCCATTGCCTGGCAACTAAATCAACTGCTGCACGTGGCAGATGCGCTCAGTCTCGGACCAGTCTGGCGGTTGGCTGCTTCTCCGCTATCGCACTGTTGGGGCATGACATGGACATGAGCAATGTGCAATGGCGATAAGAGAGTTGTCCAAATGCCCAGAACGCACAATCGGCTAAAGCGACACTTTTTCGCCTAAAAAAATACTTTTTAAATCAAAATAAACATACTTAACGCAGCGAACTTTTGTTCAAAATTACAACTATAAGCAGCGTTGCAATTTCTTTAGCAAATGCAAGAAATATAAGCGCTACAAAAGCCAGCATCTTTTTCATACTCCTTTAATACTCCTTCAAAGTGACATTTAAGAATTGTTAGCATATTCCGAATCTCTTAAGAGCGCATTTGTTGCTAAATGTGAATCGCATTCAATTAACAACGAACCACTTTTCTTTTTTGCTCCATAATTAACTTAGTTTTATTACGTATACGTATTATTATTTGAAAGTTTTACAATTCAAGAAACCATAATGGTTTTTATATTTATTTTGTGTTGTCTTTAACTATTCACTTGCTTACTCATTATATAATTATTGGAGCCAAACAAAAATGTAACTTCTATTTTATATAATTATTTGATCAAACAAAACTTTAACTTTTACGCTTGTTGTTTCAGTGTCCACTGTTATTATATTATTATATTATTAACTTTTTCATGAAAATAACTAGTACTGCTTACAACTGATGATGGTTCTTAGTTTAATGTACAATAGTACGTATACGTACTATAACATAACATATTTATTATAAAGAAAATTTTTTTTTTAGGTTTTTTTACGTGTATGGGACTTCGACATTTGATTCTTAGCATTATCACTGCTCATCTCTTCTATATAAATAAATTTTTTTAATTATAGCACATGTAGATAGATTAATACGTATACGTAATATTTTAAAAACCAAAAATAGTTATTATACTTTGTACAAAATGTATGGATGGCAGATCATTTAATTTGTATACTGTACAACTTATAAAAACAGTCCCAACAATAAAAACTTCGCATTATCAGCGAGCTATTAATATATGCCAGTTAATTTGCAATTCTTTCCTATAGTGCAAGGGTCGCGCTTTGCTCTTCTCTCTGCCCACATCTCCCCTGCAGTGCTGTGCTCGTAATTGGCCTGGCAAAGTCAACCAACTTCGGCGAATTGAAGCGTAATGGGCAACAGTTCAATAACTTTTTGGCATTGCCTTTTAGGCTATTTCTGATGATGCCACCTACTTATCTATTTAGGATCGCAAATATAATTACTGGAACTAGCCAAGTACACACAATGCTATGCTTGTGCATTTCAGTAATAGACGATGAGTACTTTTTCCATCAACATTATGTTCACACACACACACACATAGACAGTCCTTCAAAATTGAAGTACGCTGTTGATATTGCACACTTGCATCATTTTTAGGTTCAAGAGATCTTTAATATGTAGATGTTAAAGATTTGACGAAGTAACAAAACAATACAATAGCAACCTAGCAAAAGAAACTTAAGTTTTATTGTTAAATTTCAATATGGAAATTTGAAGAAAAAAATAAAAATAAAATAGGTTTAAAACCATTTTAACAATTCAAGGGAATTGCAATGAACAGACTTAGCTTAACTATAAATACATTTTTGATCGATTTATCAGTCAGTTGCAAAACATTAAACTGTTTAACTGTTTCCTACCCATGATTTTTGTGAATTTGTCGATGTAAGGCACACATCACAATCAATTAATTAATACATTATGCCAATAATAATTATAAGAATAAAAAACGAACTCTACACATTATGAGCATACGTAAAATAAATGTACCCAAATTATATAAAAGTTATATTAATATACTTATATTGAATAATTATAATTAAATGTGATAAGTTCGCTTTAATCAATTATAAGCACATATTTAAAAATATAAAAAATATTTAACTGAAAAATACATGCTATTTTATAATAGAAACAACAGAGTTTTTAGTTCCTCAAAAAGTAAATAATAAAATATATCCATCTTGATGTATTAATATAAATTAAAATGTAAATGCAATTGTGATTGCCACTATTATAAGTTTAATGAATAAATAAGTAAATACACATTTTAAAAACTTAGCAAAATGTTTAATTATATTTAGTCAACTAATAATATACAAAAAATATATTTTTATAATTGATATATAACTGTAGTATTTATACAAGTATCTCGTCTCTCTGTGCTGCTGAGACTCTGCACGTTATTTACAGTTACAGCTATTGCTCACCTTTGAAGAGTTCAATAGACTTTAAATCGCCATTGACTTGCAGCTAGCCCGAGAGTAAATCCTCGCCGCATGCATCAAAAGCCAAACTTAAAGGCAATGACTAATATTTTTGGCTATCAGCGGTGCCAAATGGGCAACGCTCCTTGCAGCCGGACTCCTGCTCCTGCTCCTGCTGCCTCCTTTAGCCTCCTCCTTTGCCACTTTATGAAGCCACACACACATATATACAAACATACATGCATGTGTAAGCCCAAAGCATATAGTTCGACATGCACACACATATATGTATATGCATGTGCTTGTGTGTGTGTGTGTGTGTTGTACACACATAGATACCTGGCTGGGGCTGATTTCCAGTTGGAGCTCTGTGCCCGCTATCATTGCACAAGTGCGCAAAATTTTGGACTCAATTCACGTGCTTGGCTGCCAAAATTGTTGGCAGCCTCCAGTCGGCTCGGCCGGTCGTCGTCCGCTTCATAAATTTGCACATTGAGTCGCCCTGTGGTTGGTGGGGGGGGGGGGTTCAGGGGGTGGGCTACAGCATAGGGAACGGCATCGGCAGCGGCAGCGGCATCGGTATACGCTTCTACATTACATCCTATTTGTATTTAATTCGATATGGCGGGGAGCGGTAGAGAAGGAGAGCGAGACACACACAGAGACTGAGAGAGAGAGAGCCTGGGTCGCTTCCGAAGATTTTTGCTGCGCGACTGAGCTGCAGTCACGCCTACCGCCCCCACCAACGCCCCCACCCCCGCCACCGCCACCGCCCGGCGTACCCCCCATACCGCACTCAAGTGCAGTGAAATAGTTGTGAAACACTTTGCCAAAGATGAAAGATAAACCACACAGGCGAACGGGAGCAATGGAGACGTCCACGTCAGGCGCCATTTTTGCATGCATACACACACACACATACACATATTTACACATATACAAGCACTCGCACACATACAGAGCAGCGGACGTTAAAAACTTTAAGTCTAGAGAACTTTAAAGCGCTTAACCCGTAAGCATTTCATGCGAAATTATTATCCTGCTGACCAAGGTGCAATTGCAGTTCCACAACTATTTTTGTTGGCATCCTGTTTTTTTTCTTCTTTCTTGTTTATTGTTGTGTACCTGCTATTCCTGAATTCATGTATCGAGCAAGTCTCACTTTTAATATTTAAATACTTGGAAATGCTTACTTCTCCAGAGCTGCATCAATTTTTAAATTGTGGCTCAATCATTTTTGCAAGACATTATAATTTTATTTTTATAATCCCACAGTTAATAAAGGAAAATGTACTTGTGTATATTAACAATTATAGCAAGCATGATAATGGATTCAGCTTGTAAGTTAATTGAATTATTTCTTATTTGGTCTTATATATATTAAAGAATTTTTATTTACTTTTTAATAAAATCAATATCAATAAATACAGTTAAACGAACTATGCAAACACCTATGCGAACATCTATCTAATTTGAATCACTACTAGAAAACTCACTACTCAAAATATTGCGTCCGAATTTGATGAGAGTAAAAAGGAGCAGTGTTGTTGTCATTTTAATGATTATTTTCACATGCTACAATGAAAGTGATGCTGAAAATAAGTGATGACATTGGCAGCCAACAAACATCAGGAGGACGCGGGAGGCGGGGGGGGGGGGGCGGGGCGACCCCATCATCAGCAAAGATCAAGCGCAGTGCGATTGGCATTATGTATGCGCCACGTTGGCCGCCTTTTTCCATTATTATATGCATAAATATTATATGTATACATATGTATATAAATAAAAAAATAAAATATTAAAAAAATAACAAACAAAATAAAAGCGATGCGCACTTAAAAAAATCGCAAATAAATGCAGAGCCCGAAAAGTGACACAAAGTGCGACACAGAAATGCAGTGGGGCTGGCAGCGCTTGGGGGTTGGCTTGTCAAACAAGAGGTGAGGGGGGGGGGAGTTGGGTTGGGTGGGGTTGGGTGGGGGTTGCTCTATGGTGGCGTTGACTAACATTGAACTCAACTGCTGTGCGTTCGGTTGTTGTTCAGCACTCATTGTTTATTGTATTTTGTATTTCGTGCCGAGCGCAGCGATAAAAATGCTGCTAAAGTATAAATTATGCCAATATGAAAAGCCTAAATAACAAAAAAAAAGAACCGAACAACACAAACGTGGGTTGCTTGTTAAGTTTGCAAGCTTGTACAAATATATATTAACTGCTACATGACACAGTTAAGCTAAAAATTGCATTTGGATTTCTTTTCGAATGCCATTTTAAATGTCCGCCTTTTAAAGCAAAGGAATGCACTTTTCCAATGTGAAATTTGAATAATTTCATTTTAATGTTATATCAATTCGATGATAATAAATAAAATATCAAAATATAATTAGTTTGTGTTTTCGAATTAGCGATTAGTTTGATTTTCTTAACTGACTTTCTATAATTATTTGTACAATTAATATGCTTAGTTGTTGTCGATCAGCTCTCGTCATTCAATACACATGAACACAATAATGGCTATGAGACAATGTGGCGAATATATAAAAGACAATTGTGAATATACAAAAACGTGCACATATACATATAATATGAATATATATAAATATATATATATATACATATATATGTATATATATGTGTGTGTATGTCGATTCGGGTCATGCTGGTAAAAAATGCGCATAATTGGCAAATTTAGAGTAAAATTGCCCGATAAATATGCAAAATACGAGGCAGCCAGCGAAGCCTAACACCACCAGCACCACCAAGCGCCACCACTGAAAGGTAAAAAAAAGTATCTCTTTACCCAACCACTAAAAAGATTGGCGCATCAACCAAAGCATTAAAATTATCAATATTCATTTTATTTAAAAAGTATAACAAAAAAACACTTTTATCAATGTGCGATTAACAAAACAAACAAAAACAAAAAACGTGTGAAATGCCTGATGAACTCTGTGATGAACTCTTGCCTAGCATCTATGCTAGGTAACACAATTTTGTATACAATGTTGGCTTCTGTTGCTTTAAAGCCTTACAGAACGTATAAAATAATGAATTTTCATTGAAAATTTGCCAATTACTTTTCGATTCCCATTGTATTTGCATGTGAATTGAATATGAATTAGCAAAATGGGAGCATGCATGAATGAGACAAAGCATCTATGCATCCGAGTGCTTTCTGATCCATTCAATATGGTAATAGAAGCGCAGGTAGCCATCAGGATAAGTGGAATCGCAGCCGTTGATAACGAAACTGGCGACGCCCAACAGCTCTTTGTTATAGTGGGCGGGACTGCCATTGTCCGCCGGAAGGAGGAGGCACAAGGCACAAGGCGCTGGCGACACCCCAGCCAATCGACGCCTCACACTCCGCCAGTGTCAGCGTTGGGAGTGTGTTCCACTGCAGATAACGCGGCAGATCGCCATTATGCTTGATGCGGCCCCAGCCGGAGATGACGATATCGACGCCACCGGGCGTAGCCTTCGTGGGCAGCGCATCCGAGTAGATGAAGGGCTTGTCTACTATCATCGTCGTAATCCTCGTGCGCCACGATCTCCACAATGTTGCGCAGCTCGTTGCTGCCGGCACGCACGCTCATCTGGCTGGATGCTCATAGGTCTGATCGGCGCCACTTGCATCCTCGTAGACGACACAGTGCATCCTCGCCTCCGACGACGCGACTGTTCTTGGGTACAGCGGCTATCTGGGCAACTATCAGCAGCGAGCCAGCAACGGGCAGCGTATTGCTAATCATCTTGGCAAACGACTCAATCGCACCAAGATGGCATCCAAAGGCTTTTATAGACGCTTTTAGGTTTCTGTAAGCCATGGTTATTTATAGCGCTAGCAACTTTAGAAGTTTTGCTTATCTTTTGACAGTGGACCGTATGATTTATGCTGCTTGAGTGTCGACTATTGTCATTCTTATTATCACTTTATCACATTATCATTGTCACTGCTCGACCCTTGTATGAAAATTATTATTTTTTTATGTCATCGATAATCGTTTCTAATGAACTTTCTTAACAATGTTACGTATACGTATTATTGCATGACAATTCTCTCATATTGGAAGCATTTATTGCATAAATAACCATTACATTTTAGTATATTTATTTATATTGGCTTTTAATACTCACTTGTCTAATCGTTTTGTAATTATTTGATTAAATAACAATTTGACTTTAACGCAACAACACGACTTTACACACATATTGCTTGAGTGTCGATTGTTATCATTATCATTATCACTCTTTTATTGAATGCAATTTGTTTGTTTACCAAATATGTCATTGAATTTACTTTCTTAACAATATTACGTATACGTATTATTGCATTACAATTCTATCATTTTTAAAGCATTTATTCAAGAAACGTATTCAATTATACACCAACTAAGTATGTGAATAGGACACTGCGCTTATTAGTTCACCTTAATGTTCAGGAATTTCGATTTTATCTATTTCTTAATTATTACTGTAGACGTCAAGCAACTAAAACTAAAAAAACCTATAGATCGAATATCTGATCAGTTTTGACAAAACTATGGGAGTTTGAAGTCTGAGTGCATTCTAGGGACTGGGAGCCTAATCATGAATTGATTTCAATGGCAAAATTCAGATTAGAATGTTTAGTTAATATAGATCAAACAATATTTTTACAACCTTTTTACTTCTGCTGCCTGAGTGTTGATTGTTATAATTATCATTCAAACTTTTAACCTGTTGTACTTAAATACATTTTGTAATTCCAAGATATGTCATTGATATTCATTTCTAATTTCAATTATGTGTAATATTTCTGTATACGAGTTGTTGCTGGACGTTTCTGAATATTGAGAATCCTTCAGTAGTAGGTAAATATTCAATAAATAAAGTTAATCTGTTTGAAGCCTTTGTGATTTATTGCGTTTTCCCCTTTCTGCTGTATTTGCATTCATATTTTGAGTACATTTTTATTTTTATTAATGTTTCCACAAAACTTTTAAAGTCACTTTTAAATTGTGGATCACTATGAACAGTTGGCACTGTCAAAAAGATCTAATTATCTAAATATGATAAGCTTATTATTCTCGGAATGCATAAATCTGTACCCAATGGATAGCTTCTTGTTTGACGAGAAACATTCCCCCAATTCGGGAAGGGTACATATTTAATATTGTTGTTTGTTATTAGCTGTTAGCCAACTGATATTTGAAATGAAAGAAAAATATGTTTGCAAATGTGAATGATAATTGTAATGTCATAAATAGTTTGTTATGTTGGCATTATGCAGTTTTATATTACTGATTAGAAAACATTAATATTTTGGTGACACAATTCGCACTACATTTATTGTTCAATGTATCGTATACGCAACGGCTGTTACTGTGTCGAGAATTTAAATGAATTGGTGTAGTTGGAAAAAAGGCTTGCAACTCATTGCTCAGCCAGAAGTGCTTAAAACTTAAAGGATAAATATTGAATGTCGATGCATATGAATATATGTAGATGCGAGTTCTTGTTAAACAAAATGAAATTTGTGTGTGTGTGGATGTGTGTGTGTGTGTGTATGTAAGTGTGAATATTAACACCCTTTCTGTGTGTATGATTATTATATAAATATAAATATAATACACATTTACAAAATTAATGTGTAAGGAATATAAATATATATTTGATATTAGTATTATATATACGTAGTCTTAAGTATATAATAAAACGGCCAGTTAATGTAAGTTTAACAGTGCACCAAAAATAAAGCAACGGAATCAGTCAATTTAAGTTATTATAGCCCGAGTCAAGTGCGAATTATTATTATTATTTATTATTCATATTCTTAGCTGAAGCTTCTAATTTTTCAAATTTTTGTTTTTATTTGTGTATACAATTAGTTTTAATTTTCATTATATCTGTTAGCTGTTATATCTGGGCTTGAGTTGCGCTAGAAGAAAATTAAATTTCTTATAGCTCGGTTTTTCTTGCCAAAATATTTTCTACCTTTCGATTTGTCGTATTAATTATTTCGCTGTTTAAATTTGCTGAAGGCGCACATACACACATATACATATATGTATGTATGCATATATATATAAGCATATTCACATACTCATGCGTACGTTTGCATGAGTGTACTCGTATTCGTATTCGTATTCGTGAAGTGTGGGCTGCTCCTTTTGCCGCAGGAAGCGGTCGCAGCTGTGGGTTTTAAAATTTCAATTCATTTCCGTTGTGCATACGCACACGCACACGCCCCCAACCAACACTCACACTCACACTCACACACACACACACATACACACATTATATGCGAACATATCAATATACATATGTATACACACATATATTCGAACAGGCCAGACAAAACAACGAAAAAAAGAAGAGAAAAACAAAGAAAAATGCGCCTAAATGGAAGACAACAGCAACAGCAGCAGCAACAAAAATAACAACCACAACTACAACAACAAACAGGCGGCCCAGGGCAGTCCGGCAATTTATGTGCCGAAAATGTTCGGAGACGGCTGTTGGGGGGAGTGAAGGTGCTGCAGTAGCCAGCAGAGACTACAATCGGATATTATTACGGGTGCGTGCGACACTTTTGCGTTTAAATGTTAAATGCTTCAAGTCAAAAATTCAATAAATGTCTGGCATGCTGTGGGCGTGGCCAGACGATAGACTCGTTTGCCCAGCCCCCATGGTAAATTGCATAAATGCACGACAAATAAATGCCGAGTATCTGGCAACAAATTAAAGGGGGCTGCCAACGGGCCTAGAGGGTTGAGCAGCTCGCGCCTTCATCGAAATTGAAGCCATAGATGAGCCTGTTATATGGAAATTCCAGGACACTCTGTACAGCTTGAATTGCCATTTGTATCTCTCAATTCACAACTGTGTTATGAATTGAGTTTAGCATTCTGCAATACTTATTTTACTTACAATATTACGTATACGTACTATGACGCATGACAACTTTCATTCCATAAATATACAATTTTATTAAATATACATTAAATTTTGTCAAGTTTAATTATGATATATTTAGTTATATAGTTCTTAACTATTTACTTGCCTACCCATTCAATATTTATTTGATCGAAAACAAATTTAAATTTCTTGTGGATTGTTATCATTATCATTATCCCTGCTCAATCATTAAAAAAAGCCTTGCGTACACATAAACTCCTAAATTAAAATTCATACTTTGACTTAGCTAAAACTATATAAAAAGTTACGATTCATTGATCGGGGTTTATTCCATAGACTTCTAATGCATTAGCAATTATTTACTGTTATGCTTGGATATTAATATATTTGTTTTATGCATAAGTAGCTTAATTGCCAGAACTCCTTAAATATAAGATGGTAATTGTCTTCTTGCACCCATACAGATAGTCCACTATTACTTACAGCTTCGTCAAAACTATCGATTTTTGTTTCATGTTTTAACCTCTAGTGCTATTTAATAATATAATAAATTTGGACGCTGTGCCCAAAAATACCAGAAACAAGTTCCAACAGAACTTGAAAACCATATTTATACCCTGAACCCATTAAAAATGGGTAAAAAGGGTATAATGAAGTTGTGCAAAAGTATGTAACAGGCATAAGGAAGCATCTCCGACCATATAAAGTATATATATTATTGTATATTATTGATCAGTATCAACAGCCGAGTCGATCTAGCCATGTCCGTCTGTCTGTCCGTCTGTCTGTCTGTATGAACACACAGATATCAGAGACTACAAGAGCTAGAGACTTCATATTTGGAACATAAGTTCTCCTAATCCCGGGACAGATCAAGTTTATTTAATTTTATCGATAATTCGTACCGTTTAAAAGGTTTCGATAAATTTCGATTTCAGACTAGAGTTTTTGGGACATAACTTCAAAGTTATAAGAGCTAGAGGCCCCAAATTTGGCATGTATAATCTCGAATAGCATACACATGTAACAAATATTTCACTTTTTTGATACCACCCCCAAACCCCCCAAAAGTTAAGTTTTTGCAGGTACAACCTTGCAATTTGGTTTGGTCACACATATTATCGACAATTGCTTGCCCCAAAAATTTCAATAAGATCGGACAATAAAAACAGAAGTTATTTAAGATTTAACTTTCCATTGTGTGGGGCTCAGCGAAAAAGCAAGCTAACTGCTTAAACCGCTTGCACTGCTTGAACTGCTTGTACTGCAGCATGTGTGTGTTTAGATTAGTATGAATGATTGTAAGGTCTAGGTTCAGGTTATCTCGTAGTCAGGCACTCCCGACTAGAGCACTCTTACTTGTTATTATTATGTTCTTGTTATATTTGAAATGCATGTGAAAATTCTACCACAAATCTTTTACATAGCTTGTTTTTTGTACAAGATTTTCAATATTTTCATGCAAAGATAATAGAAATTTACAATTAATTAAGTGTAGAGGACATAATGTGAAGTGGCATAAAATGCTTCATTAAAATATATATATATATATATATATAGCGTAGCAGTATGCATTTCTGTGGCTCTTGTTATTGCTGTTGCTCTTGTTATTGCCGTTGTTGTTGCTGTTGGAGCCAGGACAATGGGATGGCTGTGCTGCTGGCCATGTCTATAAAGGTAACCTTCTTAATTTGTTATGGCTGCCATTTTCGGGAGCACACGTAAATGGGAGCGGCTCAGTGGCCTGGGATACTCTGCTCTGCTCTGGTCTGCTCTGCTCTGCTCTGGTCTGCTCTGCTCTGGTCTGCTCTGCTGCCCGTTGTCCTGTCCTGGACTGTACTGTACCGTTCTGTCGTCGTCGTGTTGTCCTGCCCTGTCCTGTCCTGTTCTGTCCCGCCGTCCACTTGTTCTGTGTGCTTGTCCTGGATGAGCGTCCAGCCTGCCGTTTCGCAGCGAACCCATCTTTCCAGGAAGTGCCTCAAGCGTTGGCGCTGTATGCGGCTTGTCACTTTGCGTTATCCACGTTTTGTTTCAGCGCTCTTCTCATTGTTGTTGTTGTTGTTGTTGTTGTTGTTTTAGTTGTTGTTGGCATATTTGCATTGCGGTGTCGTCGCCGCTGCTGCTGCTGCTGCACTGGTGGGAAGCTGCTGCCATTGCTATTTGTGTGTAAAGCAAAAAACAACAACAGCAACAACAACAACAACAAAGAGCAACAACTTTGCATTGTTTACTTTTTGTTTGGTTTTCAGCTAAAAACTTTGTTGTTGCTGCTTTTTTTGCCACTCTGTCAGTTTTTGCCGCCTTCCATTTTGGCAGGCTCGAAAGTAAACTAAAGCAAAAACCAAACAACTTAACAGCCAACGCAACAGCGACGCTTGCTGCGGTCAGATAAGCAATACGAATATATATATAAATAAATAAACATATATATATATATATATACATACATACATAAATACATATAGAGCAAGAGGAATGAAGTAGATGATGTATATCGAGCCGCAAGCGGAGACTGAACTACAGATTTTAGGGCGTATTTGAGCAACTGATTGCAAAGGTTTAATTTTAATGAGCTTCATTTCAGTTAATAGGTTTTGGCTGTGCCTTAACCTTAATGCTGAGGGAAATGACAAAAAAAAGCAACGGATATACATTCCGTTATTATTAGACTAAAATTTGACTATTTTTTTTTTTTCATCCATCTTGCGCAAAAAAAGAAAATATCATAAAGCATGGAACCCAAAAGGTTTTTGTCAATCAACTTGTAAGAAAGAGAATTTCGCAGAATGTTGCATTAAGTTTGGTTAGGTTTATTTTTAGTTTTATCAATACAAAAATGAGATAAAATTGTTTAATGAAATTTTATTTATAAACTCCAAAAAGATAAGTAAAAAAAAAAAATATTCGGGCAGCTTAAAATAAAACAAGTACGAGTGCTCTAGTCGGGACTGCCCGACTAGGAGATACCCTGAACCCAGTGCTGACATCCATTCATACTTGCCTAATAGTGTGCATACATACAAACACACACATACTGCAAGCAGTGCCTGCGGTTTAAGCAGTTATCTTGCTTTTTCACTGAGCCCCACACAATGGAAAGTAAAATCTTAAATAACTTCTGTGTTTATTGTCCGATCTTTGTAGGACATAACATTGGCTATAAAATGTGTGACCAAACCAAATTGCAAGGTCATACCTTCAAAAATGAGTTTTTTGACTTTTGGGGGGATGGGGGGTGGTATCCAAAAAGTGAAAAATTTGTTACATGTGTATGCTATTCGAGATTATACATGCCAAATTAGGGGCCCTCTAGCTCTTATAACTTGTAAGTTATAAGTTATAAAAACGCTAGTCTGAAATCGAAATTTATCGATAACTTTTGAATGGGTCGAGTTATCGATAAAATGAAATAAACTTGATCTGTCCAAATATGAAGTCTCTAGCTCTTGTAGTCTCTGATATCCGCGTGTTCATACAGACAGACGGACGGACGGACGGACGGACGGACGGACGGACGGACGGACGGATGGACGGACGGACGGACGGACGGACGGACGGACGGACGGACGGACAGACAGACAGACAGACGGACATGGCTAAATCGACTTGGCTGTTGATACTGATCAAGAATATATATACTTTATATGGTCGGAGATGCTTCCTAATGCCTGTTACATACTTTTGCACAAAACCATAATACCCTTTTTACCCATTTTTAATGGGTTCAGGGTATAAAAACAAAAAGAAATCATTGACATAGTGAAATTTGATTTATTTCAATATTTTCATTAAGCGGATACTTAAAGTTCTTATAGTTGTAGAGTCAGTCGCATTTGATATAAAATTTAGGTGTTTTTTTGCTGAACCGTTTGAAATGTAATACAATATGCTTGTTATTTTTTATTTTATTATTATTATTATTATTATAATAATTTCTAACGAATTATATTTAATAAATTAGAAACGTCAACCGTTATGCCAAATAGAGTCTTAAGCATTTCGGAATACTTCTCAAAAATATAATAAACAAAACGGAACACGTACAGACTACTGCAGGTCTATAAGTCAAAGAAATCATTTGCAAGGCACACATATTTTGTTTGGCTTCGCCTGCTTCTTCTACTTCTACTTCATCTTCTTCTCTAAAAAACATTCACGGGCTCATCGAGTGGATCGCATTCAATAGAAATGTTAGCTGTTGCATGTTTATTAACACAACGTGTCGACGTGGCTGCTAGCTAAAGTTGAACACCTTGCCAGGTGTTTAGCAACCAACATTTGCCATGCCTTCTCAACATTGCTGATATTGTTGTAGTTGTTGTTGTTGTTGCTGTTGTTGTTGCGGTTGATGCCCACGCTAGGCAAACAAAAACATAATTGGTTTGCTTGTCATTTGGGCATAATAAGCTGACAATACTGAACAACAACAGGAGCAACAGTGGCAAGAAAAAAGTCCGGATGAAGCGAATTTAAGAATCAGCTTAAATACTTATATACATAACCAGAGATGAGCGCAATAAAAATGTTTTTTCTTTTTTCAATGTATACAAGAGGCAATTTAAGTAGCAAAATAATTTGAGTGATTAATTTTCACAAAACTTCTTAGCGAATTAAGAAAAATGAAAAAAATGAGACTAGATATATATATTTAAACTCATTAAAATGAAATATCACAGAAAAATAAAGTTATTGAATGTACTAATATAAAATTAAGAAATGTCTATAAAAATTTGCAAGTATTGGGGTAAATCCGAAAAAAACCTATCGAACCAAAACTAAATGAAATGTACAAATTTAAGTATAAATTTTATTTTTATATTTTGCTTTTATCAAAATAACAACTTTGTGCTTCAATGGTGACGAGTTTTGAATATCGTATAAAGCTGTAGAATTTCCCACGCGTGCATATCTGAATTTGTTTTTCATATTTCACAACAGTTCTTCAACAGTTTTGAACTAAAACTAATAGTAATAAATAAGCAGGTTAGCTTGAAAACCTTTTTTTCTTATTATAAAATATATATTTTTTTTGCAAGAATTGTATTTCGTGCGTGACTAGATAGTTGTGTAAATTGTCACGCGTGCATATCTATGCAGCATTTTAAACCAGATACAATGTATCTGACATCGTACATACTACACGAGTACAAATGCGGCTGGCAACAATGGCCGCAAAAGCAACATGGAAACAGATGTTCCAAAATATAACAAAACGAAAAAAAAGAAGAAAAAATGAAAAAAGAAAAGTTAGCTGCTAATGTGGGTAAATGTTATACGAAAGACAACGCGACTAGCCAAATGCTCTATATAAATACAAAAAGGCGACCACATGCCAAAGGGCATGAGATAGTCAACAGCTTAGTTGTCAGCTGGTTATAGGGCATAGTAATAGTGCTTACGAATTGGTTATTATTTTGGCCGAGAGCGAGAGAGCGGAAGAGAGGAAGACAGAGCTTTGTTTGTTTGTTTGCTTGCTTGCTTGCTTTTGGCTGTTGACTGTTGACTGTCGACCTGTAGCCAAAATGGTTAAAAAGAAAATTGAGCGCAAAATGCTTAACAAATATTTTATGACTGCGAAGTTCAAACGCTTAAAAGTGCTATTGCTATTGCTATTGCCATTGTTGTTGTTGTTGCTGGCAAATTACCCACAAAGCCAACAGCAGCCAACTATTTTGTAAGCAAGAACAACACACGATACAAACATGTTTGCAAAGCCTGTTTCTGCTGCTGCTGCTGCTGCTGCTCTTGTTCTTGATCCTGGTCGTCCTGCTCCCGGTCCTAGTCCCGGTCCCACTCCCGCTCCCGGTCCTGGTCCCGGTCCTGGCCGTGTCTGTTAGCTCTACCACCTACCAGCTGTACTTGGATATTGTGCGTTGCATCGCTGCCGCCAAAAATAAAGAATGAAAACAAAATTGTTTGAAATTCCTAACAAAGCATTTTAACAATTTGCTGACATTATACGGCGACAAGTTCAGCTGAGAGTCAATAAACTGTTAACTAAAAAAAAAAAAGAAAAAAGCAAAGAAAAATAGCAAGAACAACAGCAACGCACACAAAATGCGCTAAAGTGAAAAGCGTAAAAGTGCTGATGGTAATAGACTGGAAAGACGTGCATCAATAGCGCCACAAATACCTTCCATAACGGTCAACCCCACCCCACCCCATCAGCGATGTGGATGGTGGTGTTTGCCTGTACAGTGTACACCACGTCATTGCATTGACGAAAAAGTTGGCACGAAAATTCTTTGCGCGATGACGATCAACAATGATGATGATGATGATGGCGTTGTCGGCATCTCACAGCATAAATAGCTTGGAACTTCATTAAAGCGATAACAATCAGGAGAGACAAGGTGACAGTAACACCCACCCCCACTCCTCACCCACCAACTGCCACGCCTCTTTGCCCCTGTCCTTGCTCTTGCACGAAAGCGGAAAGCCAACAACAATAACCGATAATCAACAACTTATACACTGTTATACAAAGCATAAAAGTAACATGAATTTGTGAAATTTATATCATTATTTTTAGATACAATCACCCAATTGTAAATTACAATAATAAAATTATAATTATTTCCTTAATATTTAATTGATTTTCATTTCATTTTACTTTCATCTTGCATATTTACTTATTGTCAACTAAAAGCTGGCGAATAACTCAATTTTCAAATCACAGAAAAATGTCAATTTAATTTAGAAAATCTTGAGGAAAATTAAAAAAAAATTTTTCGGAATGTAATCTATTTTTGGTATTTCAATTGAACATTAGTTTTTACATCAGTGTGTCAGAGGTATAATAAATGATCAGTATTAGTGATCAATATCGAATTATTTTAGTAATTTCAAATATATTTAAGTAATGTCGCTTCTTACTTATGAGCTGAAAAAAAACGAAAGATTTTAAAAATTTTTTACGGCATATTCTCGATACAAATGCAAAACGCAGTAAAATTCCAAAATATATATAGGTATAAATAGATGTACTGAATAATTGGTTAGCTGTGATAATATTTTTACAAAGATATTATTTTTACTATTACGCATTCAATAAAAACTGTATATAATTAAAATTTAGCTTTCAGTGGTGTCTATAGAATTTTTGGATGTGCTGCCATACGCAGGGTATTCAGTGAAAGTATTATCATCATCAGCAGCAACAGCAACAGCATCAGCATCAGAATTCACTGCGGATACGCCACAAAGTATGCAACAGCAAGTTATTAAAACTGTTGTTTCTTGTTTTTGATGAGCCCTAAGCGTTGGGGCGTGGTATCCAGTAGTTGTCGGTTTTATTTTGTATATGTATATATATATATATATTCTATTTTTTTTATTGGGTATTTATGTGTTGTTGCTTTTGGATAACATTAGTTGGTCTCTTTTTATACCCTGTACCCATTAAAAATGGGTAAAAAGGGTATTATGTAGTTGTGCAAAAGTATGTAACAGGCATAAGGTAGCATCTCCGACCATATAAAGTATATATATTCTTGATCAGTATCAACAGTCGAGTCGATCTAGCCATGTCCGTCTGTCTGTCCGTCTGTCCGTCTGTATGAACACACAGATATCAGAGACTACAAGAGCTAGAGAACATAAGTTCTCCTAGTCCCGGGACAGATCAAGTTTATTTCATTTGTTCGATAACTCGTCGCATTCAAAAGTTATCGATAAATTTAGATTTTATACTAGCGTTTTTGGAACATAGCCTCAAAGATATAAGAGCTAGAGACCCCAAATTTGGCATGCATAATCTCGAATAGCATACACATGTAACAAATATTTCACTTTTTAGATACCACCCCCCAATCCCCCAAAAAGTTGAAGGTACGACCCTGCAATTTGTTTTGGTCACACATATTATTGACATGTATTGTGTGTCCCAAAAATTTCAGTAAGATCGGACAATAAACACAGAAGTTATTTGAGATTTAACTTTCCATTGTATGGGGCTCAGCGAAAAGCAAGCTAACTGCTTAAACCGCATGCACTGCTTGCAGTATGTGTGTATGCACACTATTAGGCAAGTATTAATGGAAGTCAGAGCTGGGTTCAGGGTATCTCCTAGTCGGGCACTCCCGACTAGAGCACTCTTACTTGTTTGGTTTTGTGAACGCTCGAGAGTATAAAGCAATCTGCTCTTCATAGTTGCCGACTCGTCTGTGATAAAATTATAGAGACTCACGTGCATGTTTATGCATAACTCTACATATACTCTACACATCTCATGCATATGTATTTCTTGGGGGCGACATTGTGAGAGAGTTAAAAGAGTGTCAAATAGAAGGTGGCAACTGCATACAATTTATTTTTATTTATTTTTTTTGCAAGTTTTTGTTTTTTCAATAAGCTTGCCAAATGCAGCCGTAGGCAATACAAATAATACATAAATAAAACAAACAAGCTTACCTGGAACATTTTTTTAAAAATAAGAACAATAGCATTATTTAGTTGGTTTGGAAGTGCTTGACTACAAAATACCCCATACCTTGAAGAATGTTTTTATATACCTTCTAAATTACGATTATACAAATTGCGTGTTGACAGAAAAGCAAACTTCATTTCAGTTCAGTTGTGCTATGAAAAGCATTACAACATGAACAACTTTATAATGGATAAAAATGTAAAATACATAATACAAATATGGTTATAAGTATGATAAATATGATGATTAAAAATGTCAGCTAAAAAGTAAATTTAAAATATCTTGTCATCCTAATTTACTAATATAATTAAAGACGTTAATGCAGTCAATGTCAATGACCAGCACTCTAATATATAAGTTTCACTTGTAGTGCTAGGAAAACAATAAAAAACTTTTTTGGCTAATATCTAATATATATATATGTCGAACTATTCTCAATTCTGTTTTAAACTGCCGCTTTCATAATCAATCAGAGTGTTGAATATGACAAAAGCGATTGAACAATTAATGCTTGTATAAGACATTTTTGAATGTAGGGTATTAAAAGACAATACACAGCTGTCTGAATAAGAAAGATTCATAATTACGATAATCAATGTCATCCACACACATACAATAAACAAGTAAGGGTGCGGGTGCTCTAATTGGGAGTGCCCGACTAGGAGATACCCTGAACCCAGTCCTTACATCCATTCATACTAACCTATCAGTGTACATACATGCAAACAAACACACATATACTGCAAGCAGTGCAAGCAGTTTATTGCATAAAGCTGACAATAAAATGTGTGTCCATACCAAATTGCAAGGTCATACCTTAAAAAAAACGTTTTTTTGTAACTCTTAAGCGGATTGTGGGGGTGGTATCTAAAAAGTGGAGTATTTGTTACATGTGTATGCTTTTCAAGTTTATACATGCCATATTTGGCCTCGAGCTCTTATATCTTGTAAGTTAGAGCCCATAAGCGCTTGTCTGAAATCTACATTTATCAATAACTTTTGAACGGGCAGAGTTATCGATAAACTGAAATAAACTTGATCTGTCCCGGCACTACGATAACTTATATTTCAAATATGAAATATGGCTAGATCGACTCGACTGTGGATACTGATCAAGAATACATATACTTTATATGGTCGGATATGCTTCTTTATGCCTGTTACATACTTTTGCACAACATCATTATACCCTTTTTACACATTTTTAATGGGCTCAGGGTATAAAAATAAGAGGCATTGAAATGGTGCCAAAGATATGCAATTGCCGCCTTCTTTTTGTGTGCAAGCATACAAATGTGATAAGTCAAACAGACAGAGAGAGAGAGAGAGAGAGAGAGAGAGAGAGAGGGAGAGAGAGAGAGAGAGAGAGAGGGAGGGAGAGGTTTCCAGCCAGCCAGCCAGTGGGCTGGATCAATCTGGGCGCGGCGCTCTTAATTGATATTGTTTGGGCATTGTTTTAATTGAACAGCGGCTGGCAATAAACCAGCGAAATTCACGCTTGTGTGCCACAGAACGTAAAAGCCGCAATTTTGCCAGCAAAACGTCCAATACTTATTTAACATTGTAAGCATTGCAAGCAGTGCAAGCAGTGCAAGCAGTCTAACCAGTAAAGTTTGAAATAGTTGTTATGGCCAAAAAAAACGCTAATCTGAAATCTAAATGTATCGATAACTTTTGAATGGGTCTAGTTATCGATTAAATGAAACAAACCTTTCAAGCACCGACCTGGGAATACGATAAGATATATTCAAAATGTTAAGTCTCTAGCTCTCACAGACGGATATGTATAGATTTATGGGGTCGGAGACGCTTCCTTATGCCTGTTAGGGCACAAAAGCCACAATAAAGGTATAAAAACACTAAAATGATTATAGCTTACATCGAGTAAAATACAACTTTAATCAATGTCCAAGTCTATTGAAATAGTGATAGAATAAATTTAAAATTTTTATAAATAATATTAAGAAATAATAAACCAGGTTGCTATTTGTCTAGTGCGCTAAGTTATAAGGATGATAGATGATCAAAAAAGTAAATAAGCAAATGCGTTGCACCGAAAACAACTTTTGGAACACACAACAATTGAGTAAATACATATGTGTATGTATGGATGGAAATTATGCATGAATATGTGTGTGTGTTTGGCATGCCATTAATTGGATCATCTAGTAGCCGGAATATTGCAGAAATAATACACAGTAACAACAACAACAGCACGAAAAATAAATGTATATAATTATTGTTGTATGCACTTAATGCTCGCTGTATAGACGCAGGAATAAAACATATACATAAATTAATTAAAATGCGAGCAGCGAGCAGCAATCAGTCAGTCAGTTAGTCAGTCAATCAATCAATCAATCAATCAATCAATCAATGCGTGCTACTATCTTGGCCATCCGATATCATCGCTAAATCCACCCTGCGATACACGATATCAGCCCAGCCCCATTCTGCATGAAGCTGCTCAACCAATCAAGCAAATGAGTGCATGATATGGCTAACACTCGCAAATGCATTTGCTCGTACAGACAGACAGACCGACAGACGGTACATGCAATTTTCAGAGGCACTGTTCATTTCACGCTGCGCTCGGCCAATGTTGGTCAAATGTGTGTTTGACATTTTCGTTATGTTTCTGGCGAGGAAACGTGCACCATTTAATACTTCAGCTATTTCGGATGATGTTGTTGTTGCTGTTGTTGTTGGTGTTGCCTCTACGGTGTCTGCGGTGGCTGGTGGCTGTATAAACAGCTTTTGCTTTTGCATTTTGCATGAAATTTCTCAAAATTGTGTGCGTTTGTTGAGGTTGCTGTTATAATTTAGTTGAAAATTGTTGTCGCTGGCCCAAACACTCACACAAACACACACAAGCAAAAACACAGAAACACATATAGAAACAGGATTGTGCATCGTCAAGCATATTAACCCACTAATGATCTAATGCGTAAAAGCCGCCATTAATTTGAAAACTAATTAATAAGTAATATAAAAACGAAAGTAAACAAATGTTGAACATAGTACAATTGTATAAAATCATTGATATATTTAGTATGTATGTTTTTTCCCAGCCCCCTGGTCTTTTGGTTTAGTTGCTTGTTTCAAGTTCATTGCAGTCGCATATGTATTAAGATAAGAGATTGATTGTAGTGTTGAGCAATTGTTAAAGGTGTTGACAGCACGAGTCAGCTGCACTGTGCGAAAAAGCGTTCGATTCGCATTCTTGAATTTAAATTTGTCCACGTCCGGTTTGAGGTAGCGTCAAATGCCGCTGCTCCATGAACCAGGAGAAGTTAATCTTATGCCTCATCGGTTGAATCAAGTTATTGTCCTGCACCCAATCCTGGACCTTCCGCATGTCCTTGATGGCTCCCTCCAGTAAACCAGTCGCTACAGCGCGCTCCTCCCTGAATAAGACATTGCCACAGATGCCAGCTTTACGGCACTCCTCGACCAACTGCTTTGAGAAGTCTTCGCCATTTGAATTAATCTTGTTCACACGGAACTTCACTTTAAAAACGGTATCCTTCCTGATGGCCAGCTTTCTTATCCCAAGACTGCCAGGCTCTTCTTTGGCATTGTCCTTGTGAATGGTGTCCTTCTGCAAGGCACTGCCTACGACGAACTTGACCTTGCGGCTATCGGAAGCATCTGAAGCGGACATGGCGCTTATGTTGATTGTTTCTGTTTTACTGTTCCTGAATATTTAGAAAGTCAAACGTTATTTTGTAGAAATATATTTTCTTATACTGTTCGTAAATACTTGGAAAGTTCAAATTTATTTTGCAAAATTATTCTGCTAGACGACAATAAGATGCAGGCAACTTGATTACAATTCTAATTTGCTTGACATTTGAGCACATGTTGATGTTGCTGTTTTTCAACACTGTTTTGTGGCATTTTTTAGCACATTTTGATGTTTTTTGATATTATTAAGCACTGTCAAAATATACGGTCAACTCAGTATTGAAATATACTGCATTTTAAATATACTGAATTTAAAGAAAATTTGTTTAATATTTTTTTTTTATACGAGTAATTTAGATGACCAAACCAAAAAGTAAAACGAATATAATAACTAAATAATTATTTAAAATATTGATATGTATGTTAATTAGTTGGATTATGAAGAAATGTACTTTAATGGGTTAATTCACATACATTTTCAATTTAATTTGTGCAAAAGACCAAATTTATGCGCTTACGCGCTTTCGCCTGGCTTCAGTTTTGTTCTATTATATACATTTATTTTTTTTTTGGCAGCCATCTAATTCCATGGCCAGTTGGAAAACCCCACGCGGTTGACCGGTCATAATAACCATTTCGGGGCAAGTGCATGCAGATATCCTTGATGTCCTGGCAGTTGCCTGGAAATTGCTGTGAATGCTGTGCAAACTGCAATTTTGGCAAACGCGAATTGGATTTGCGGCTTATGAGCACGTTTATAAATTACTGATTTGTCTATGCTCCATGGACACAACTGCATGCGACCAGTTTATTTGGCAAATGAATAAATTAAATATTCTATTATTATTATTATTATCAATCAATCAATCAATCAATCAATCAATGCGTGCTACTATCTTGGCCATCCGATATCATCGCTAAATCCACCCTGCGATACACGATATCAGCCCAGCCCCATTCTGCATGAAGCTGCTCAACCAATCAAGCAAATGAGTGCATGATATGGCTAACACTCGCAAATGCATTTGCTCGTACAGACAGACAGACCGACAGACGGTACATGCAATTTTCAGAGGCACTGTTCATTTCACGCTGCGCTCGGCCAATGTTGGTCAAATGTGTGTTTGACATTTTCGTTATGTTTCTGGCGAGGAAACGTGCACCATTTAATACTTCAGCTATTTCGGATGATGTTGTTGTTGCTGTTGTTGTTGGTGTTGCCTCTACGGTGTCTGCGGTGGCTGGTGGCTGTATAAACAGCTTTTGCTTTTGCATTTTGCATGAAATTTCTCAAAATTGTGTGCGTTTGTTGAGGTTGCTGTTATAATTTAGTTGAAAATTGTTGTCGCTGGCCCAAACACTCACACAAACACACACAAGCAAAAACACAGAAACACATATAGAAACAGGATTGTGCATCGTCAAGCATATTAACCCACTAATGATCTAATGCGTAAAAGCCGCCATTAATTTGAAAACTAATTAATAAGTAATATAAAAACGAAAGTAAACAAATGTTGAACATAGTACAATTGTATAAAATCATTGATATATTTAGTATGTATGTTTTTTCCCAGCCCCCTGGTCTTTTGGTTTAGTTGCTTGTTTCAAGTTCATTGCAGTCGCATATGTATTAAGATAAGAGATTGATTGTAGTGTTGAGCAATTGTTAAAGGTGTTGACAGCACGAGTCAGCTGCACTGTGCGAAAAAGCGTTCGATTCGCATTCTTGAATTTAAATTTGTCCACGTCCGGTTTGAGGTAGCGTCAAATGCCGCTGCTCCATGAACCAGGAGAAGTTAATCTTATGCCTCATCGGTTGAATCAAGTTATTGTCCTGCACCCAATCCTGGACCTTCCGCATGTCCTTGATGGCTCCCTCCAGTAAACCAGTCGCTACAGCGCGCTCCTCCCTGAATAAGACATTGCCACAGATGCCAGCTTTACGGCACTCCTCGACCAACTGCTTTGAGAAGTCTTCGCCATTTGAATTAATCTTGTTCACACGGAACTTCACTTTAAAAACGGTATCCTTCCTGATGGCCAGCTTTCTTATCCCAAGACTGCCAGGCTCTTCTTTGGCATTGTCCTTGTGAATGGTGTCCTTCTGCAAGGCACTGCCTACGACGAACTTGACCTTGCGGCTATCGGAAGCATCTGAAGCGGACATGGCGCTTATGTTGATTGTTTCTGTTTTACTGTTCCTGAATATTTAGAAAGTCAAACGTTATTTTGTAGAAATATATTTTCTTATACTGTTCGTAAATACTTGGAAAGTTCAAATTTATTTTGCAAAATTATTCTGCTAGACGACAATAAGATGCAGGCAACTTGATTACAATTCTAATTTGCTTGACATTTGAGCACATGTTGATGTTGCTGTTTTTCAACACTGTTTTGTGGCATTTTTTAGCACATTTTGATGTTTTTTGATATTATTAAGCACTGTCAAAATATACGGTCAACTCAGTATTGAAATATACTGCATTTTAAATATACTGAATTTAAAGAAAATTTGTTTAATATTTTTTTTTTATACGAGTAATTTAGATGACCAAACCAAAAAGTAAAACGAATATAATAACTAAATAATTATTTAAAATATTGATATGTATGTTAATTAGTTGGATTATGAAGAAATGTACTTTAATGGGTTAATTCACATACATTTTCAATTTAATTTGTGCAAAAGACCAAATTTATGCGCTTACGCGCTTTCGCCTGGCTTCAGTTTTGTTCTATTATATACATTTATTTTTTTTTTGGCAGCCATCTAATTCCATGGCCAGTTGGAAAACCCCACGCGGTTGACCGGTCATAATAACCATTTCGGGGCAAGTGCATGCAGATATCCTTGATGTCCTGGCAGTTGCCTGGAAATTGCTGTGAATGCTGTGCAAACTGCAATTTTGGCAAACGCGAATTGGATTTGCGGCTTATGAGCACGTTTATAAATTACTGATTTGTCTATGCTCCATGGACACAACTGCATGCGACCAGTTTATTTGGCAAATGAATAAATTAAATATTCTATTATTATTATTATTATCAATCAATCAATCAATCAATCAATCAATGCGTGCTACTATCTTGGCCATCCGATATCATCGCTAAATCCACCCTGCGATACACGATATCAGCCCAGCCCCATTCTGCATGAAGCTGCTCAACCAATCAAGCAAATGAGTGCATGATATGGCTAACACTCGCAAATGCATTTGCTCGTACAGACAGACAGACCGACAGACGGTACATGCAATTTTCAGAGGCACTGTTCATTTCACGCTGCGCTCGGCCAATGTTGGTCAAATGTGTGTTTGACATTTTCGTTATGTTTCTGGCGAGGAAACGTGCACCATTTAATACTTCAGCTATTTCGGATGATGTTGTTGTTGCTGTTGTTGTTGGTGTTGCCTCTACGGTGTCTGCGGTGGCTGGTGGCTGTATAAACAGCTTTTGCTTTTGCATTTTGCATGAAATTTCTCAAAATTGTGTGCGTTTGTTGAGGTTGCTGTTATAATTTAGTTGAAAATTGTTGTCGCTGGCCCAAACACTCACACAAACACACACAAGCAAAAACACAGAAACACATATAGAAACAGGATTGTGCATCGTCAAGCATATTAACCCACTAATGATCTAATGCGTAAAAGCCGCCATTAATTTGAAAACTAATTAATAAGTAATATAAAAACGAAAGTAAACAAATGTTGAACATAGTACAATTGTATAAAATCATTGATATATTTAGTATGTATGTTTTTTCCCAGCCCCCTGGTCTTTTGGTTTAGTTGCTTGTTTCAAGTTCATTGCAGTCGCATATGTATTAAGATAAGAGATTGATTGTAGTGTTGAGCAATTGTTAAAGGTGTTGACAGCACGAGTCAGCTGCACTGTGCGAAAAAGCGTTCGATTCGCATTCTTGAATTTAAATTTGTCCACGTCCGGTTTGAGGTAGCGTCAAATGCCGCTGCTCCATGAACCAGGAGAAGTTAATCTTATGCCTCATCGGTTGAATCAAGTTATTGTCCTGCACCCAATCCTGGACCTTCCGCATGTCCTTGATGGCTCCCTCCAGTAAACCAGTCGCTACAGCGCGCTCCTCCCTGAATAAGACATTGCCACAGATGCCAGCTTTACGGCACTCCTCGACCAACTGCTTTGAGAAGTCTTCGCCATTTGAATTAATCTTGTTCACACGGAACTTCACTTTAAAAACGGTATCCTTCCTGATGGCCAGCTTTCTTATCCCAAGACTGCCAGGCTCTTCTTTGGCATTGTCCTTGTGAATGGTGTCCTTCTGCAAGGCACTGCCTACGACGAACTTGACCTTGCGGCTATCGGAAGCATCTGAAGCGGACATGGCGCTTATGTTGATTGTTTCTGTTTTACTGTTCCTGAATATTTAGAAAGTCAAACGTTATTTTGTAGAAATATATTTTCTTATACTGTTCGTAAATACTTGGAAAGTTCAAATTTATTTTGCAAAATTATTCTGCTAGACGACAATAAGATGCAGGCAACTTGATTACAATTCTAATTTGCTTGACATTTGAGCACATGTTGATGTTGCTGTTTTTCAACACTGTTTTGTGGCATTTTTTAGCACATTTTGATGTTTTTTGATATTATTAAGCACTGTCAAAATATACGGTCAACTCAGTATTGAAATATACTGCATTTTAAATATACTGAATTTAAAGAAAATTTGTTTAATATTTTTTTTTATACGAGTAATTTAGATGACCAAACCAAAAAGTAAAACGAATATAATAACTAAATAATTATTTAAAATATTGATATGTATGTTAATTAGTTGGATTATGAAGAAATGTACTTTAATGGGTTAATTCACATACATTTTCAATTTAATTTGTGCAAAAGACCAAATTTATGCGCTTACGCGCTTTCGCCTGGCTTCAGTTTTGTTCTATTATATACATTTATTTTTTTTTTGGCAGCCATCTAATTCCATGGCCAGTTGGAAAACCCCACGCGGTTGACCGGTCATAATAACCATTTCGGGGCAAGTGCATGCAGATATCCTTGATGTCCTGGCAGTTGCCTGGAAATTGCTGTGAATGCTGTGCAAACTGCAATTTTGGCAAACGCGAATTGGATTTGCGGCTTATGAGCACGTTTATAAATTACTGATTTGTCTATGCTCCATGGACACAACTGCATGCGACCAGTTTATTTGGCAAATGAATAAATTAAATATTCTATTATTATTATTATTATCAATCAATCAATCAATCAATCAATCAATGCGTGCTACTATCTTGGCCATCCGATATCATCGCTAAATCCACCCTGCGATACACGATATCAGCCCAGCCCCATTCTGCATGAAGCTGCTCAACCAATCAAGCAAATGAGTGCATGATATGGCTAACACTCGCAAATGCATTTGCTCGTACAGACAGACAGACCGACAGACGGTACATGCAATTTTCAGAGGCACTGTTCATTTCACGCTGCGCTCGGCCAATGTTGGTCAAATGTGTGTTTGACATTTTCGTTATGTTTCTGGCGAGGAAACGTGCACCATTTAATACTTCAGCTATTTCGGATGATGTTGTTGTTGCTGTTGTTGTTGGTGTTGCCTCTACGGTGTCTGCGGTGGCTGGTGGCTGTATAAACAGCTTTTGCTTTTGCATTTTGCATGAAATTTCTCAAAATTGTGTGCGTTTGTTGAGGTTGCTGTTATAATTTAGTTGAAAATTGTTGTCGCTGGCCCAAACACTCACACAAACACACACAAGCAAAAACACAGAAACACATATAGAAACAGGATTGTGCATCGTCAAGCATATTAACCCACTAATGATCTAATGCGTAAAAGCCGCCATTAATTTGAAAACTAATTAATAAGTAATATAAAAACGAAAGTAAACAAATGTTGAACATAGTACAATTGTATAAAATCATTGATATATTTAGTATGTATGTTTTTTCCCAGCCCCCTGGTCTTTTGGTTTAGTTGCTTGTTTCAAGTTCATTGCAGTCGCATATGTATTAAGATAAGAGATTGATTGTAGTGTTGAGCAATTGTTAAAGGTGTTGACAGCACGAGTCAGCTGCACTGTGCGAAAAAGCGTTCGATTCGCATTCTTGAATTTAAATTTGTCCACGTCCGGTTTGAGGTAGCGTCAAATGCCGCTGCTCCATGAACCAGGAGAAGTTAATCTTATGCCTCATCGGTTGAATCAAGTTATTGTCCTGCACCCAATCCTGGACCTTCCGCATGTCCTTGATGGCTCCCTCCAGTAAACCAGTCGCTACAGCGCGCTCCTCCCTGAATAAGACATTGCCACAGATGCCAGCTTTACGGCACTCCTCGACCAACTGCTTTGAGAAGTCTTCGCCATTTGAATTAATCTTGTTCACACGGAACTTCACTTTAAAAACGGTATCCTTCCTGATGGCCAGCTTTCTTATCCCAAGACTGCCAGGCTCTTCTTTGGCATTGTCCTTGTGAATGGTGTCCTTCTGCAAGGCACTGCCTACGACGAACTTGACCTTGCGGCTATCGGAAGCATCTGAAGCGGACATGGCGCTTATGTTGATTGTTTCTGTTTTACTGTTCCTGAATATTTAGAAAGTCAAACGTTATTTTGTAGAAATATATTTTCTTATACTGTTCGTAAATACTTGGAAAGTTCAAATTTATTTTGCAAAATTATTCTGCTAGACGACAATAAGATGCAGGCAACTTGATTACAATTCTAATTTGCTTGACATTTGAGCACATGTTGATGTTGCTGTTTTTCAACACTGTTTTGTGGCATTTTTTAGCACATTTTGATGTTTTTTGATATTATTAAGCACTGTCAAAATATACGGTCAACTCAGTATTGAAATATACTGCATTTTAAATATACTGAATTTAAAGAAAATTTGTTTAATATTTTTTTTTTATACGAGTAATTTAGATGACCAAACCAAAAAGTAAAACGAATATAATAACTAAATAATTATTTAAAATATTGATATGTATGTTAATTAGTTGGATTATGAAGAAATGTACTTTAATGGGTTAATTCACATACATTTTCAATTTAATTTGTGCAAAAGACCAAATTTATGCGCTTACGCGCTTTCGCCTGGCTTCAGTTTTGTTCTATTATATACATTTATTTTTTTTTTGGCAGCCATCTAATTCCATGGCCAGTTGGAAAACCCCACGCGGTTGACCGGTCATAATAACCATTTCGGGGCAAGTGCATGCAGATATCCTTGATGTCCTGGCAGTTGCCTGGAAATTGCTGTGAATGCTGTGCAAACTGCAATTTTGGCAAACGCGAATTGGATTTGCGGCTTATGAGCACGTTTATAAATTACTGATTTGTCTATGCTCCATGGACACAACTGCATGCGACCAGTTTATTTGGCAAATGAATAAATTAAATATTCTATTATTATTATTATTATCAATCAATCAATCAATCAATCAATCAATGCGTGCTACTATCTTGGCCATCCGATATCATCGCTAAATCCACCCTGCGATACACGATATCAGCCCAGCCCCATTCTGCATGAAGCTGCTCAACCAATCAAGCAAATGAGTGCATGATATGGCTAACACTCGCAAATGCATTTGCTCGTACAGACAGACAGACCGACAGACGGTACATGCAATTTTCAGAGGCACTGTTCATTTCACGCTGCGCTCGGCCAATGTTGGTCAAATGTGTGTTTGACATTTTCGTTATGTTTCTGGCGAGGAAACGTGCACCATTTAATACTTCAGCTATTTCGGATGATGTTGTTGTTGCTGTTGTTGTTGGTGTTGCCTCTACGGTGTCTGCGGTGGCTGGTGGCTGTATAAACAGCTTTTGCTTTTGCATTTTGCATGAAATTTCTCAAAATTGTGTGCGTTTGTTGAGGTTGCTGTTATAATTTAGTTGAAAATTGTTGTCGCTGGCCCAAACACTCACACAAACACACACAAGCAAAAACACAGAAACACATATAGAAACAGGATTGTGCATCGTCAAGCATATTAACCCACTAATGATCTAATGCGTAAAAGCCGCCATTAATTTGAAAACTAATTAATAAGTAATATAAAAACGAAAGTAAACAAATGTTGAACATAGTACAATTGTATAAAATCATTGATATATTTAGTATGTATGTTTTTTCCCAGCCCCCTGGTCTTTTGGTTTAGTTGCTTGTTTCAAGTTCATTGCAGTCGCATATGTATTAAGATAAGAGATTGATTGTAGTGTTGAGCAATTGTTAAAGGTGTTGACAGCACGAGTCAGCTGCACTGTGCGAAAAAGCGTTCGATTCGCATTCTTGAATTTAAATTTGTCCACGTCCGGTTTGAGGTAGCGTCAAATGCCGCTGCTCCATGAACCAGGAGAAGTTAATCTTATGCCTCATCGGTTGAATCAAGTTATTGTCCTGCACCCAATCCTGGACCTTCCGCATGTCCTTGATGGCTCCCTCCAGTAAACCAGTCGCTACAGCGCGCTCCTCCCTGAATAAGACATTGCCACAGATGCCAGCTTTACGGCACTCCTCGACCAACTGCTTTGAGAAGTCTTCGCCATTTGAATTAATCTTGTTCACACGGAACTTCACTTTAAAAACGGTATCCTTCCTGATGGCCAGCTTTCTTATCCCAAGACTGCCAGGCTCTTCTTTGGCATTGTCCTTGTGAATGGTGTCCTTCTGCAAGGCACTGCCTACGACGAACTTGACCTTGCGGCTATCGGAAGCATCTGAAGCGGACATGGCGCTTATGTTGATTGTTTCTGTTTTACTGTTCCTGAATATTTAGAAAGTCAAACGTTATTTTGTAGAAATATATTTTCTTATACTGTTCGTAAATACTTGGAAAGTTCAAATTTATTTTGCAAAATTATTCTGCTAGACGACAATAAGATGCAGGCAACTTGATTACAATTCTAATTTGCTTGACATTTGAGCACATGTTGATGTTGCTGTTTTTCAACACTGTTTTGTGGCATTTTTTAGCACATTTTGATGTTTTTTGATATTATTAAGCACTGTCAAAATATACGGTCAACTCAGTATTGAAATATACTGCATTTTAAATATACTGAATTTAAAGAAAATTTGTTTAATATTTTTTTTTTATACGAGTAATTTAGATGACCAAACCAAAAAGTAAAACGAATATAATAACTAAATAATTATTTAAAATATTGATATGTATGTTAATTAGTTGGATTATGAAGAAATGTACTTTAATGGGTTAATTCACATACATTTTCAATTTAATTTGTGCAAAAGACCAAATTTATGCGCTTACGCGCTTTCGCCTGGCTTCAGTTTTGTTCTATTATATACATTTATTTTTTTTTTGGCAGCCATCTAATTCCATGGCCAGTTGGAAAACCCCACGCGGTTGACCGGTCATAATAACCATTTCGGGGCAAGTGCATGCAGATATCCTTGATGTCCTGGCAGTTGCCTGGAAATTGCTGTGAATGCTGTGCAAACTGCAATTTTGGCAAACGCGAATTGGATTTGCGGCTTATGAGCACGTTTATAAATTACTGATTTGTCTATGCTCCATGGACACAACTGCATGCGACCAGTTTATTTGGCAAATGAATAAATTAAATATTCTATTATTATTATTATTATCAATCAATCAATCAATCAATCAATCAATGCGTGCTACTATCTTGGCCATCCGATATCATCGCTAAATCCACCCTGCGATACACGATATCAGCCCAGCCCCATTCTGCATGAAGCTGCTCAACCAATCAAGCAAATGAGTGCATGATATGGCTAACACTCGCAAATGCATTTGCTCGTACAGACAGACAGACCGACAGACGGTACATGCAATTTTCAGAGGCACTGTTCATTTCACGCTGCGCTCGGCCAATGTTGGTCAAATGTGTGTTTGACATTTTCGTTATGTTTCTGGCGAGGAAACGTGCACCATTTAATACTTCAGCTATTTCGGATGATGTTGTTGTTGCTGTTGTTGTTGGTGTTGCCTCTACGGTGTCTGCGGTGGCTGGTGGCTGTATAAACAGCTTTTGCTTTTGCATTTTGCATGAAATTTCTCAAAATTGTGTGCGTTTGTTGAGGTTGCTGTTATAATTTAGTTGAAAATTGTTGTCGCTGGCCCAAACACTCACACAAACACACACAAGCAAAAACACAGAAACACATATAGAAACAGGATTGTGCATCGTCAAGCATATTAACCCACTAATGATCTAATGCGTAAAAGCCGCCATTAATTTGAAAACTAATTAATAAGTAATATAAAAACGAAAGTAAACAAATGTTGAACATAGTACAATTGTATAAAATCATTGATATATTTAGTATGTATGTTTTTTCCCAGCCCCCTGGTCTTTTGGTTTAGTTGCTTGTTTCAAGTTCATTGCAGTCGCATATGTATTAAGATAAGAGATTGATTGTAGTGTTGAGCAATTGTTAAAGGTGTTGACAGCACGAGTCAGCTGCACTGTGCGAAAAAGCGTTCGATTCGCATTCTTGAATTTAAATTTGTCCACGTCCGGTTTGAGGTAGCGTCAAATGCCGCTGCTCCATGAACCAGGAGAAGTTAATCTTATGCCTCATCGGTTGAATCAAGTTATTGTCCTGCACCCAATCCTGGACCTTCCGCATGTCCTTGATGGCTCCCTCCAGTAAACCAGTCGCTACAGCGCGCTCCTCCCTGAATAAGACATTGCCACAGATGCCAGCTTTACGGCACTCCTCGACCAACTGCTTTGAGAAGTCTTCGCCATTTGAATTAATCTTGTTCACACGGAACTTCACTTTAAAAACGGTATCCTTCCTGATGGCCAGCTTTCTTATCCCAAGACTGCCAGGCTCTTCTTTGGCATTGTCCTTGTGAATGGTGTCCTTCTGCAAGGCACTGCCTACGACGAACTTGACCTTGCGGCTATCGGAAGCATCTGAAGCGGACATGGCGCTTATGTTGATTGTTTCTGTTTTACTGTTCCTGAATATTTAGAAAGTCAAACGTTATTTTGTAGAAATATATTTTCTTATACTGTTCGTAAATACTTGGAAAGTTCAAATTTATTTTGCAAAATTATTCTGCTAGACGACAATAAGATGCAGGCAACTTGATTACAATTCTAATTTGCTTGACATTTGAGCACATGTTGATGTTGCTGTTTTTCAACACTGTTTTGTGGCATTTTTTAGCACATTTTGATGTTTTTTGATATTATTAAGCACTGTCAAAATATACGGTCAACTCAGTATTGAAATATACTGCATTTTAAATATACTGAATTTAAAGAAAATTTGTTTAATATTTTTTTTTTATACGAGTAATTTAGATGACCAAACCAAAAAGTAAAACGAATATAATAACTAAATAATTATTTAAAATATTGATATGTATGTTAATTAGTTGGATTATGAAGAAATGTACTTTAATGGGTTAATTCACATACATTTTCAATTTAATTTGTGCAAAAGACCAAATTTATGCGCTTACGCGCTTTCGCCTGGCTTCAGTTTTGTTCTATTATATACATTTATTTTTTTTTGGCAGCCATCTAATTCCATGGCCAGTTGGAAAACCCCACGCGGTTGACCGGTCATAATAACCATTTCGGGGCAAGTGCATGCAGATATCCTTGATGTCCTGGCAGTTGCCTGGAAATTGCTGTGAATGCTGTGCAAACTGCAATTTTGGCAAACGCGAATTGGATTTGCGGCTTATGAGCACGTTTATAAATTACTGATTTGTCTATGCTCCATGGACACAACTGCATGCGACCAGTTTATTTGGCAAATGAATAAATTAAATATTCTATTATTATTATTATTATCAATCAATCAATCAATCAATCAATCAATGCGTGCTACTATCTTGGCCATCCGATATCATCGCTAAATCCACCCTGCGATACACGATATCAGCCCAGCCCCATTCTGCATGAAGCTGCTCAACCAATCAAGCAAATGAGTGCATGATATGGCTAACACTCGCAAATGCATTTGCTCGTACAGACAGACAGACCGACAGACGGTACATGCAATTTTCAGAGGCACTGTTCATTTCACGCTGCGCTCGGCCAATGTTGGTCAAATGTGTGTTTGACATTTTCGTTATGTTTCTGGCGAGGAAACGTGCACCATTTAATACTTCAGCTATTTCGGATGATGTTGTTGTTGCTGTTGTTGTTGGTGTTGCCTCTACGGTGTCTGCGGTGGCTGGTGGCTGTATAAACAGCTTTTGCTTTTGCATTTTGCATGAAATTTCTCAAAATTGTGTGCGTTTGTTGAGGTTGCTGTTATAATTTAGTTGAAAATTGTTGTCGCTGGCCCAAACACTCACACAAACACACACAAGCAAAAACACAGAAACACATATAGAAACAGGATTGTGCATCGTCAAGCATATTAACCCACTAATGATCTAATGCGTAAAAGCCGCCATTAATTTGAAAACTAATTAATAAGTAATATAAAAACGAAAGTAAACAAATGTTGAACATAGTACAATTGTATAAAATCATTGATATATTTAGTATGTATGTTTTTTCCCAGCCCCCTGGTCTTTTGGTTTAGTTGCTTGTTTCAAGTTCATTGCAGTCGCATATGTATTAAGATAAGAGATTGATTGTAGTGTTGAGCAATTGTTAAAGGTGTTGACAGCACGAGTCAGCTGCACTGTGCGAAAAAGCGTTCGATTCGCATTCTTGAATTTAAATTTGTCCACGTCCGGTTTGAGGTAGCGTCAAATGCCGCTGCTCCATGAACCAGGAGAAGTTAATCTTATGCCTCATCGGTTGAATCAAGTTATTGTCCTGCACCCAATCCTGGACCTTCCGCATGTCCTTGATGGCTCCCTCCAGTAAACCAGTCGCTACAGCGCGCTCCTCCCTGAATAAGACATTGCCACAGATGCCAGCTTTACGGCACTCCTCGACCAACTGCTTTGAGAAGTCTTCGCCATTTGAATTAATCTTGTTCACACGGAACTTCACTTTAAAAACGGTATCCTTCCTGATGGCCAGCTTTCTTATCCCAAGACTGCCAGGCTCTTCTTTGGCATTGTCCTTGTGAATGGTGTCCTTCTGCAAGGCACTGCCTACGACGAACTTGACCTTGCGGCTATCGGAAGCATCTGAAGCGGACATGGCGCTTATGTTGATTGTTTCTGTTTTACTGTTCCTGAATATTTAGAAAGTCAAACGTTATTTTGTAGAAATATATTTTCTTATACTGTTCGTAAATACTTGGAAAGTTCAAATTTATTTTGCAAAATTATTCTGCTAGACGACAATAAGATGCAGGCAACTTGATTACAATTCTAATTTGCTTGACATTTGAGCACATGTTGATGTTGCTGTTTTTCAACACTGTTTTGTGGCATTTTTTAGCACATTTTGATGTTTTTTGATATTATTAAGCACTGTCAAAATATACGGTCAACTCAGTATTGAAATATACTGCATTTTAAATATACTGAATTTAAAGAAAATTTGTTTAATATTTTTTTTTTATACGAGTAATTTAGATGACCAAACCAAAAAGTAAAACGAATATAATAACTAAATAATTATTTAAAATATTGATATGTATGTTAATTAGTTGGATTATGAAGAAATGTACTTTAATGGGTTAATTCACATACATTTTCAATTTAATTTGTGCAAAAGACCAAATTTATGCGCTTACGCGCTTTCGCCTGGCTTCAGTTTTGTTCTATTATATACATTTATTTTTTTTTTGGCAGCCATCTAATTCCATGGCCAGTTGGAAAACCCCACGCGGTTGACCGGTCATAATAACCATTTCGGGGCAAGTGCATGCAGATATCCTTGATGTCCTGGCAGTTGCCTGGAAATTGCTGTGAATGCTGTGCAAACTGCAATTTTGGCAAACGCGAATTGGATTTGCGGCTTATGAGCACGTTTATAAATTACTGATTTGTCTATGCTCCATGGACACAACTGCATGCGACCAGTTTATTTGGCAAATGAATAAATTAAATATTCTATTATTATTATTATTATCAATCAATCAATCAATCAATCAATCAATGCGTGCTACTATCTTGGCCATCCGATATCATCGCTAAATCCACCCTGCGATACACGATATCAGCCCAGCCCCATTCTGCATGAAGCTGCTCAACCAATCAAGCAAATGAGTGCATGATATGGCTAACACTCGCAAATGCATTTGCTCGTACAGACAGACAGACCGACAGACGGTACATGCAATTTTCAGAGGCACTGTTCATTTCACGCTGCGCTCGGCCAATGTTGGTCAAATGTGTGTTTGACATTTTCGTTATGTTTCTGGCGAGGAAACGTGCACCATTTAATACTTCAGCTATTTCGGATGATGTTGTTGTTGCTGTTGTTGTTGGTGTTGCCTCTACGGTGTCTGCGGTGGCTGGTGGCTGTATAAACAGCTTTTGCTTTTGCATTTTGCATGAAATTTCTCAAAATTGTGTGCGTTTGTTGAGGTTGCTGTTATAATTTAGTTGAAAATTGTTGTCGCTGGCCCAAACACTCACACAAACACACACAAGCAAAAACACAGAAACACATATAGAAACAGGATTGTGCATCGTCAAGCATATTAACCCACTAATGATCTAATGCGTAAAAGCCGCCATTAATTTGAAAACTAATTAATAAGTAATATAAAAACGAAAGTAAACAAATGTTGAACATAGTACAATTGTATAAAATCATTGATATATTTAGTATGTATGTTTTTTCCCAGCCCCCTGGTCTTTTGGTTTAGTTGCTTGTTTCAAGTTCATTGCAGTCGCATATGTATTAAGATAAGAGATTGATTGTAGTGTTGAGCAATTGTTAAAGGTGTTGACAGCACGAGTCAGCTGCACTGTGCGAAAAAGCGTTCGATTCGCATTCTTGAATTTAAATTTGTCCACGTCCGGTTTGAGGTAGCGTCAAATGCCGCTGCTCCATGAACCAGGAGAAGTTAATCTTATGCCTCATCGGTTGAATCAAGTTATTGTCCTGCACCCAATCCTGGACCTTCCGCATGTCCTTGATGGCTCCCTCCAGTAAACCAGTCGCTACAGCGCGCTCCTCCCTGAATAAGACATTGCCACAGATGCCAGCTTTACGGCACTCCTCGACCAACTGCTTTGAGAAGTCTTCGCCATTTGAATTAATCTTGTTCACACGGAACTTCACTTTAAAAACGGTATCCTTCCTGATGGCCAGCTTTCTTATCCCAAGACTGCCAGGCTCTTCTTTGGCATTGTCCTTGTGAATGGTGTCCTTCTGCAAGGCACTGCCTACGACGAACTTGACCTTGCGGCTATCGGAAGCATCTGAAGCGGACATGGCGCTTATGTTGATTGTTTCTGTTTTACTGTTCCTGAATATTTAGAAAGTCAAACGTTATTTTGTAGAAATATATTTTCTTATACTGTTCGTAAATACTTGGAAAGTTCAAATTTATTTTGCAAAATTATTCTGCTAGACGACAATAAGATGCAGGCAACTTGATTACAATTCTAATTTGCTTGACATTTGAGCACATGTTGATGTTGCTGTTTTTCAACACTGTTTTGTGGCATTTTTTAGCACATTTTGATGTTTTTTGATATTATTAAGCACTGTCAAAATATACGGTCAACTCAGTATTGAAATATACTGCATTTTAAATATACTGAATTTAAAGAAAATTTGTTTAATATTTTTTTTTTATACGAGTAATTTAGATGACCAAACCAAAAAGTAAAACGAATATAATAACTAAATAATTATTTAAAATATTGATATGTATGTTAATTAGTTGGATTATGAAGAAATGTACTTTAATGGGTTAATTCACATACATTTTCAATTTAATTTGTGCAAAAGACCAAATTTATGCGCTTACGCGCTTTCGCCTGGCTTCAGTTTTGTTCTATTATATACATTTATTTTTTTTTGGCAGCCATCTAATTCCATGGCCAGTTGGAAAACCCCACGCGGTTGACCGGTCATAATAACCATTTCGGGGCAAGTGCATGCAGATATCCTTGATGTCCTGGCAGTTGCCTGGAAATTGCTGTGAATGCTGTGCAAACTGCAATTTTGGCAAACGCGAATTGGATTTGCGGCTTATGAGCACGTTTATAAATTACTGATTTGTCTATGCTCCATGGACACAACTGCATGCGACCAGTTTATTTGGCAAATGAATAAATTAAATATTCTATTATTATTATTATTATCAATCAATCAATCAATCAATCAATCAATGCGTGCTACTATCTTGGCCATCCGATATCATCGCTAAATCCACCCTGCGATACACGATATCAGCCCAGCCCCATTCTGCATGAAGCTGCTCAACCAATCAAGCAAATGAGTGCATGATATGGCTAACACTCGCAAATGCATTTGCTCGTACAGACAGACAGACCGACAGACGGTACATGCAATTTTCAGAGGCACTGTTCATTTCACGCTGCGCTCGGCCAATGTTGGTCAAATGTGTGTTTGACATTTTCGTTATGTTTCTGGCGAGGAAACGTGCACCATTTAATACTTCAGCTATTTCGGATGATGTTGTTGTTGCTGTTGTTGTTGGTGTTGCCTCTACGGTGTCTGCGGTGGCTGGTGGCTGTATAAACAGCTTTTGCTTTTGCATTTTGCATGAAATTTCTCAAAATTGTGTGCGTTTGTTGAGGTTGCTGTTATAATTTAGTTGAAAATTGTTGTCGCTGGCCCAAACACTCACACAAACACACACAAGCAAAAACACAGAAACACATATAGAAACAGGATTGTGCATCGTCAAGCATATTAACCCACTAATGATCTAATGCGTAAAAGCCGCCATTAATTTGAAAACTAATTAATAAGTAATATAAAAACGAAAGTAAACAAATGTTGAACATAGTACAATTGTATAAAATCATTGATATATTTAGTATGTATGTTTTTTCCCAGCCCCCTGGTCTTTTGGTTTAGTTGCTTGTTTCAAGTTCATTGCAGTCGCATATGTATTAAGATAAGAGATTGATTGTAGTGTTGAGCAATTGTTAAAGGTGTTGACAGCACGAGTCAGCTGCACTGTGCGAAAAAGCGTTCGATTCGCATTCTTGAATTTAAATTTGTCCACGTCCGGTTTGAGGTAGCGTCAAATGCCGCTGCTCCATGAACCAGGAGAAGTTAATCTTATGCCTCATCGGTTGAATCAAGTTATTGTCCTGCACCCAATCCTGGACCTTCCGCATGTCCTTGATGGCTCCCTCCAGTAAACCAGTCGCTACAGCGCGCTCCTCCCTGAATAAGACATTGCCACAGATGCCAGCTTTACGGCACTCCTCGACCAACTGCTTTGAGAAGTCTTCGCCATTTGAATTAATCTTGTTCACACGGAACTTCACTTTAAAAACGGTATCCTTCCTGATGGCCAGCTTTCTTATCCCAAGACTGCCAGGCTCTTCTTTGGCATTGTCCTTGTGAATGGTGTCCTTCTGCAAGGCACTGCCTACGACGAACTTGACCTTGCGGCTATCGGAAGCATCTGAAGCGGACATGGCGCTTATGTTGATTGTTTCTGTTTTACTGTTCCTGAATATTTAGAAAGTCAAACGTTATTTTGTAGAAATATATTTTCTTATACTGTTCGTAAATACTTGGAAAGTTCAAATTTATTTTGCAAAATTATTCTGCTAGACGACAATAAGATGCAGGCAACTTGATTACAATTCTAATTTGCTTGACATTTGAGCACATGTTGATGTTGCTGTTTTTCAACACTGTTTTGTGGCATTTTTTAGCACATTTTGATGTTTTTTGATATTATTAAGCACTGTCAAAATATACGGTCAACTCAGTATTGAAATATACTGCATTTTAAATATACTGAATTTAAAGAAAATTTGTTTAATATTTTTTTTTTATACGAGTAATTTAGATGACCAAACCAAAAAGTAAAACGAATATAATAACTAAATAATTATTTAAAATATTGATATGTATGTTAATTAGTTGGATTATGAAGAAATGTACTTTAATGGGTTAATTCACATACATTTTCAATTTAATTTGTGCAAAAGACCAAATTTATGCGCTTACGCGCTTTCGCCTGGCTTCAGTTTTGTTCTATTATATACATTTATTTTTTTTTTGGCAGCCATCTAATTCCATGGCCAGTTGGAAAACCCCACGCGGTTGACCGGTCATAATAACCATTTCGGGGCAAGTGCATGCAGATATCCTTGATGTCCTGGCAGTTGCCTGGAAATTGCTGTGAATGCTGTGCAAACTGCAATTTTGGCAAACGCGAATTGGATTTGCGGCTTATGAGCACGTTTATAAATTACTGATTTGTCTATGCTCCATGGACACAACTGCATGCGACCAGTTTATTTGGCAAATGAATAAATTAAATATTCTATTATTATTATTATTATCAATCAATCAATCAATCAATCAATCAATGCGTGCTACTATCTTGGCCATCCGATATCATCGCTAAATCCACCCTGCGATACACGATATCAGCCCAGCCCCATTCTGCATGAAGCTGCTCAACCAATCAAGCAAATGAGTGCATGATATGGCTAACACTCGCAAATGCATTTGCTCGTACAGACAGACAGACCGACAGACGGTACATGCAATTTTCAGAGGCACTGTTCATTTCACGCTGCGCTCGGCCAATGTTGGTCAAATGTGTGTTTGACATTTTCGTTATGTTTCTGGCGAGGAAACGTGCACCATTTAATACTTCAGCTATTTCGGATGATGTTGTTGTTGCTGTTGTTGTTGGTGTTGCCTCTACGGTGTCTGCGGTGGCTGGTGGCTGTATAAACAGCTTTTGCTTTTGCATTTTGCATGAAATTTCTCAAAATTGTGTGCGTTTGTTGAGGTTGCTGTTATAATTTAGTTGAAAATTGTTGTCGCTGGCCCAAACACTCACACAAACACACACAAGCAAAAACACAGAAACACATATAGAAACAGGATTGTGCATCGTCAAGCATATTAACCCACTAATGATCTAATGCGTAAAAGCCGCCATTAATTTGAAAACTAATTAATAAGTAATATAAAAACGAAAGTAAACAAATGTTGAACATAGTACAATTGTATAAAATCATTGATATATTTAGTATGTATGTTTTTTCCCAGCCCCCTGGTCTTTTGGTTTAGTTGCTTGTTTCAAGTTCATTGCAGTCGCATATGTATTAAGATAAGAGATTGATTGTAGTGTTGAGCAATTGTTAAAGGTGTTGACAGCACGAGTCAGCTGCACTGTGCGAAAAAGCGTTCGATTCGCATTCTTGAATTTAAATTTGTCCACGTCCGGTTTGAGGTAGCGTCAAATGCCGCTGCTCCATGAACCAGGAGAAGTTAATCTTATGCCTCATCGGTTGAATCAAGTTATTGTCCTGCACCCAATCCTGGACCTTCCGCATGTCCTTGATGGCTCCCTCCAGTAAACCAGTCGCTACAGCGCGCTCCTCCCTGAATAAGACATTGCCACAGATGCCAGCTTTACGGCACTCCTCGACCAACTGCTTTGAGAAGTCTTCGCCATTTGAATTAATCTTGTTCACACGGAACTTCACTTTAAAAACGGTATCCTTCCTGATGGCCAGCTTTCTTATCCCAAGACTGCCAGGCTCTTCTTTGGCATTGTCCTTGTGAATGGTGTCCTTCTGCAAGGCACTGCCTACGACGAACTTGACCTTGCGGCTATCGGAAGCATCTGAAGCGGACATGGCGCTTATGTTGATTGTTTCTGTTTTACTGTTCCTGAATATTTAGAAAGTCAAACGTTATTTTGTAGAAATATATTTTCTTATACTGTTCGTAAATACTTGGAAAGTTCAAATTTATTTTGCAAAATTATTCTGCTAGACGACAATAAGATGCAGGCAACTTGATTACAATTCTAATTTGCTTGACATTTGAGCACATGTTGATGTTGCTGTTTTTCAACACTGTTTTGTGGCATTTTTTAGCACATTTTGATGTTTTTTGATATTATTAAGCACTGTCAAAATATACGGTCAACTCAGTATTGAAATATACTGCATTTTAAATATACTGAATTTAAAGAAAATTTGTTTAATATTTTTTTTTATACGAGTAATTTAGATGACCAAACCAAAAAGTAAAACGAATATAATAACTAAATAATTATTTAAAATATTGATATGTATGTTAATTAGTTGGATTATGAAGAAATGTACTTTAATGGGTTAATTCACATACATTTTCAATTTAATTTGTGCAAAAGACCAAATTTATGCGCTTACGCGCTTTCGCCTGGCTTCAGTTTTGTTCTATTATATACATTTATTTTTTTTTGGCAGCCATCTAATTCCATGGCCAGTTGGAAAACCCCACGCGGTTGACCGGTCATAATAACCATTTCGGGGCAAGTGCATGCAGATATCCTTGATGTCCTGGCAGTTGCCTGGAAATTGCTGTGAATGCTGTGCAAACTGCAATTTTGGCAAACGCGAATTGGATTTGCGGCTTATGAGCACGTTTATAAATTACTGATTTGTCTATGCTCCATGGACACAACTGCATGCGACCAGTTTATTTGGCAAATGAATAAATTAAATATTCTATTATTATTATTATTATCAATCAATCAATCAATCAATCAATCAATGCGTGCTACTATCTTGGCCATCCGATATCATCGCTAAATCCACCCTGCGATACACGATATCAGCCCAGCCCCATTCTGCATGAAGCTGCTCAACCAATCAAGCAAATGAGTGCATGATATGGCTAACACTCGCAAATGCATTTGCTCGTACAGACAGACAGACCGACAGACGGTACATGCAATTTTCAGAGGCACTGTTCATTTCACGCTGCGCTCGGCCAATGTTGGTCAAATGTGTGTTTGACATTTTCGTTATGTTTCTGGCGAGGAAACGTGCACCATTTAATACTTCAGCTATTTCGGATGATGTTGTTGTTGCTGTTGTTGTTGGTGTTGCCTCTACGGTGTCTGCGGTGGCTGGTGGCTGTATAAACAGCTTTTGCTTTTGCATTTTGCATGAAATTTCTCAAAATTGTGTGCGTTTGTTGAGGTTGCTGTTATAATTTAGTTGAAAATTGTTGTCGCTGGCCCAAACACTCACACAAACACACACAAGCAAAAACACAGAAACA